>CM031879.1:41770373-42021857 GCA_018697195.1 Certhia americana
ATATTCTTTTACCATGCATCCCTACTTGAAATTAATTTTAGCATTGTTACAGCTTTACAAGTAACTCATTACAGCTTTGGCAGCTGGAACTATAACACCTAGTACAGAGATCACTTCATTCCTTGACTTTGCCCTTCCTATTGTCCCCACCAAACCAACAAATAGGATTTTCCAAGTAAGTTTATAAAATATACCCAGCAAATATTGAAATGTTTTCTCATCCAGCTGTTCCACGTTTGTGGAATTTATTTAGATTTTTTTTTCTAAGCATTGGGCAATGCTATTATAAAAGAACACTGAACCAAATGATTAATCTTGAAGAAACTACTGTCAAGAATGTGGGTGTTTCCTGACTCCAGAAAACTTTCCACAGAGCCCAATAAATCTTAGTTAATGGTTTTCTAGTACAAGTAAGAAAACAAAGTAACTTCCCATTTGCTTTTACTGTGAGTGAGGCTCAAGGTAACAGTGGGTGGGTGGGCTCACTTTCTGGTTCACACACTGGGAAGGTAAAGAAAGCAGCAAGTCAAATTTAAGTCCTCTTTCTTCCACTTTCCTTCTTCCCTTCAAGACAGTTTCCTCAGCACAGGTAAACATGAGGGCAGAGTAAAACAGGTATGTTTGTTGTGGCTGAGATTGTAAAAGGACTTGGAAATGCACTTTGCTAGGCTGCTATGGGCCTGTTGTCAGTGAGTTGAGGCTGAGCCCTAGAGCAGGAAGGTATGGAATATTCACAGCTCTGAGGTTCAGCTAGCCCCTGTGAAGGACTGCTATATCTAGAGATACTTCCACAGCTGCCTTCACACAGAGGAACCTGTCTGAGCCAAACCATCACAGTGGTTTGACTCCATACTGGTGTCACACAGATGTAGGTTCATTCTGGGTTTCTTATTCTAAGCTACATCTCTAAAAGAAGCAATAGGGAACCTCATCTCAAAAGGGCAAGGAAAAAAAGGGAAATATAACTGAAATCTAAGTTCAACGTACTTCTAACATCTACCAGACACTCAGTCTTGCTGGTCTCAGATACAGTACATAACGACACTTGTCAAAAGAGAGAAAAAAAAGCAGCCTGTTTTTCTAGGTAGAATTAACCTTGAGCTTAAATTACACAATAGAATTTGAAACTCAGGTTATGGTTGTGAAGCAAAAAATAGATATACTGCAGAAGTTTGTAAAACCTCACATCACCAGATCCACCCATCTCTAATTTAAACCTTCTCCTTTGCTCCAAGGGGGAAAAAAATGTTCATCCTAGAAGTGCCTTCCCTCTCACTGCTTGGTAAGTGAATTGCCTTCCTGCCTCAGGCAGTTTTTGGATTATATCCACAGTCAAACAAAGACACAGTTTGGCACTCGAGCTTGATCATTTGTATTCTTCAAGTGGTCTAAAGATTTTCTCATCTGGAGTTTTTCCATTCTGCTCTGTAACATCTGAAGACATCTTTTCTTCCCCTCCCTACCATATGCCACACTGGAATCAAGATGCCAGTGTAACAAAGATATTTTGACCAATGTTACATAGATGCCAACATGGGGAATTTCTAGTTTAGCTGCGCCAGACAGATCATGATGAGCAGATTGATTTCATTGGAACCTAATGGATGAAATCAGGAACAAAATCCTCTCCCTTTATGGAAGGACAAGAGCTTCCTTCAAAAAAAATTATTTTCAATTCCTTAAACAATTCCAGGCTCAGACAAAAACTCATTAAATTAACCAAAGTCATTCCTACACTGGAAATATAAAACATGAACTTTGAAAAATAAACTAACTGAAAGGTTCTCTCAGGGAAAGAAAACATCCTAATTCTTCTGGTTACAAGACCAGCTGTATTTATTTTAAAATTTTAATTAAACACATGTACTGAATACATTCAATATGGTTTAATTTTCCTGTTCTGTTCAAAGCTTGATACAACTTATACACTCCTCTCATATTTTTGTAAGTATTACCACAAAAGAATTAATGCCACAAATAAAACTACAACTCGTAATTCTTAGTCCATAGCTTTCCATTCAGATGAAAGATACTTTGTGAAAATGAACAAAGATAGGAAGTAAGCAGGAAATTATGAGAGAAGGCAAATGAAAAAGATCCAGCATGCTCCTCACAATAGGATCCTTCAGCTGTGGCAATAAGGAGGGACAGAGGAACCAAAGTTTGAAGGCGGGACAACTTGTAAAAAAACCTCAAAGCAGAGGGTTTGGATATTCATGTGCAATGTTTCACAACTTTGGGAGCATGTCTGTAAACAGCTGCCTAAGAGAAAGCCAGCTTATAGTTTGTTATGAACAACACCCTTCATTGTTACTGCCTGTCAGTCCATAAAGCAGCAGCTGGGTCATTTTATAATATTTTTTGGTTTTGTTTCTAAAACTTCATCCATTTCTGCTTTCAGCTTTACTGAGCCTAGTTCTGTCACCTTCACCTTGACATGCATGTTTTCACTGCCATCAGATTCCAATGGATATAAGGCACTATATGCAATGCATGGACAGAAATTGAGCCCCCACCATGTGAGGTGGGAGGAAATGCAGGTCCTGCAGATCTCTCTCAGTCAGAGATACTGCAGGAGCTGAGCCTGCCCCTGCTAGAGCTGCTCCCAGCCAGCATGGAGTGATGATTTACAGCCGGTGATTTACACCTGCCTCAGCCTCTGATCTGCAATGCAGACATCAGCCTTCATCCCTGCAGTGCCTGTCCAAGAGGGTCCAGATGCACATGTGGCATCTCTAGGTGTTAGTGCATGCGCAGAGCTGGGCTTGCATCCTGCCTCCTTTCCCTGGCCACAACCCAAAACAGAGGAATCTGTCTCCAGGGTGGAGCTGAGTTCCTGGGAGAGTGCTGGAAGCAGACTTCCCGGAGAAGAAAGGTGCTCCAGACATTATTCCTTCAGCCAGTCACGCAGAGCAGCAAGAATGATCTTGCCTCACCCATGAGGAATAAGCCAAGAACACTGTTCCAGCCTGGAGTCCCCATGGGCAGAGAGACAGACATCAATGTGCATGGCCACAATCAATACCTGGGTTCTATTCACCAGGCAGTGGAAAAACACTACAAAGGCTTGGCAGTGAAAAGATGTGAAAGCTGGAAGTGAGTGAGGTAAATGCATTTTTGCTGTTAATGGATCAGCAGGCGATCTGCAGTGAGGTGTTTTTTACCTCTGCTTTGCCTCTGATGAAATCACAGCTGGAGAAGCAATATTCTCACTGATTCATAAGCTGCAGGTACTGTGGAAATACAGATTTACTCCCATCACACAAGGATTTATTAAGTTAATAAGTTTTTGAAGAAGGCAATATAATAACAATGAGAGTTTATCTTTCTGAGCTAGATCTCTTCCTTTTAATTTCCAACAAAGGAGTGCCTTTTCTGTTTATCTTCATTCCAGCTCCAAGCACTCCCTTTAGTGTAAAAGAAAAATTTCCTTGCTAAGCCTTTAAGAACCCAGGAAGGTCTGCACAAGGATTTGTAATGAACACCATTATTTTGGCTATTGGTAAGTTGGGTACTAACAATATAAGCTCATTCAGCCCAAACTCAAATGATGCCAGAGCAGTCTGGACTGCAAAATATAAAAAAAAAAAAAAAAAAAAAAACCAAACAAAAAGAACAAAGTAATCTTTTCTGTTGACTTCTGGAAAATGTGATCTTCAAGTTTTTCTTTTGTTTATCCAGAGACAGAGATTTATGTAAAGTTAAAACATAAATTCAGTGATTTCACTTAGATACATTAGATTTATGATGCATACTGAGCTAATGTTGTAAAATTTTCTTGGGTTTTTTGACATGTTTACTTTCTTTCATTTGGTCCTTAATTCGGACAATAGGAATTTATTTCACTGATGAACTGAAGATCAGCTTCTTAGGAAGTATGAGATCCCAATAGTTGAATGGAGACCAACATTTCCTCCAGGCTTCTGAAATCAGGATTTCAGGTTCAGACTAATTGTTTATTCCTTGAATACTACCCAATTTCAATTCACAGTACATATAATCTTTCTCTTTTTTTCAGTGTTTCCTGCTACTATGCTGCACAATTTGGAATCCAGTATAAAGTCTTCCCATGAGTATGGTGTGTTTCAAACTACTGTTTCAATACATCCCTCTATCACTAGAATGCATTGCTGGTTTTGCCTGATTTTCATTATCTCATTCTACCAGTAAAATAACTGTTAATTTATAACAAACCCATGTTCAAATTACATAACTAATAATAAATATAAATTAATTACTAGTGTTATCTGGCTGGTATTTGTCACAGCTCAAAGAATAAATATAGGTTATCCAAATACACCACTAAAAATGGAAAAGGAGGAAAAAGTGCCATCAAAATCAAAAAATTATGATGTGAACTTCATTTGTAGATGCAGTTGTCTGTGCCAAGAATTACCTCCATTATTGTTAATAATGGAATTAATAGAGAAGTTCAAGTGAACGAACGGCATTTAAAGATAAAACAATTAAATAGTAGAGTTAAGGGGAAGGTGAATAGTATTTCAGGATTTACCTTGAAATCTGATGCTTAAAAATTCTTCATAAGGCTCTGGAAATCCTGCTGTAGGTAGCAAACAGTGCAGAAGACTGGATAGTGTTTTACATTCCCTCCTGTGAGAGTATTGTATGGATTCGTGCAAGGAGTGGGAGATAGTCATTGCCCCATCACCATATTTACAAACCTCACCAAATAGTCTGGGATTTGTGAGTGACTACAGGTGAACATGGCAAGTCAAATCTTGAGGTCATAAACATATAGTTCAAGATCACAGCCATGACTTTTACTTTATTAATTCATTTTTTAGATCTGCTTAATAGTGCTAATTGTTAGATTTATGAGGGCTATTTTATTACAGCCTCTGGACCCTGCCATGCTGAGCTTGATTTTATCAAGCAGAAAAACAATGAAGTACATTAAAAAATCAGATGATAGATAGAAAATTATTACTGATTAATACTGTTGCTTCCCCTTTGTGAGAGTTTTCCTGGTTTGGACAAAAGATAAGCAGTGAGGGAATTTTCAGTAGTCTGGGATACATAAAAGCATTAGAAACCTCAAGCCACCTTTCATAAATTTTCTGAAAGATAGGCCATCGTCTCCCTGATTTTTGGTTCCTCTTTTTCTGACTCAGACACTTTCCTGTGAACCTTCTTTTGTCCCTGTGCTCCCTCTGAGCTGGCAGAAGCTCAGTTCCCTCAGGTCAGGAAAGGAAGAACAGTCTGTCATTACTGGATGCAAGCATAAGCATTCATTTCCTCACCCAGCGAAGGACCACACTGCTGCCAGCTAACTCTACATCTTCCAGTATTTTGTGATCTCCTCTCAACCTTTTATTGGCTTCCTTCAAATCTTTTCATGACTCCTTACTGACTGTTACCAAAGTTGGAAAAAGGCAGCTGTGAAGTGAGTGTGAGAAGAAAGATGCACAGATATAATTGTGAAGGATGTTTGTGACTTGGCAGAAAAGACCGAGTTCAAGGGCACAGGTGGCAGCACAAGTGAAGGAGCTCACAGGTGCCAACAGCTCCCCACAAGGAGTATCCGGGCACATGCGGCACTACCAGGCATTGCCACAGCCTGTTTCTCAGAACTCCAAGAAACAGAGTGACTAATTTCAGAGAAAGGTTGTACTTTTACAGAGCAATCAGGAGGTCCAGAGCAAGTTTATAAAGAGATCAGATTCGTGACGAGACTAACACCTGGGAAAATGCATTAAAACTGCTCCTCAGTACCCTGGAAAACTGAACAATTACTCATCAACCTTATTCTGATTCATTCTTTGGTCTTCTGCCTCTAAGACAATACTTATCATGGGATCTCATTACCAATAACTAAAATGAAATATTAAACATGTATTTCCTTTCTCATGTGGTAAGGTTTCTACAAGGCTGTAATAATGCATTATTGCCAGGCAGTTTTCACAAGACCTATTAAACAGGTCAGTCTATGAGTTGAAAACAAGCTATTTATTTAAGGTTTTCTGTTTGCACTGAGTGACTTTTCACCTCATTATATAGCTGTGTTTCTGACCCTGGTTTGGAGTTTTATAGAGAACAGCATGGGCTCAAAGGCAAATAAAACAATGACTGCTTTGGTGCACTCCCATGTAAAAAATTCTTTTGTTAGGAGGCATCTACTAAAACTTGACAATCTTTATCATATGGAAGCATAGGAAAATGTATAAGCTAAGGAAAAGTGACTCTTGTACCCAATGTTTTTCGTAACTCACACAGTTTTACTAGAAAAAAGAAGAAAGAGGCAGTCTTTCAGACAACTTGAACCAGACTTTTGAACAGATGTGTTTCATAAACTGAAAGAAATGGTGCAGCATTTTCCTAGTGTTGGACCAAGGGCTCTGATCCAACAGACACAGGGCTTTTTCCATTCAGCAGGTAGGGAGGGAGGAAGTGCTTATTATACATGTCATCTTTTTACCATGAAAAATATGTGCTCTGAATTAAGTGAGAGCTTTCAGCGTACCTTTGAAAAGACATACCTGAAATTTGAGAGTACTTTCCAAGACACTTTCTAATGTATGGATCTGAAACTTTAGACACAGCAAAGATACTCTTTTAAATTGGCATGTTTTCTGCTTGTTTTCTCTGCTTTGCAACTGAAGTATTTTTCTCTTACCGTGGTGCTGTGACATCACCTCTGCTTCTGATATGTTCTTGAATTTTGAACCTAGTTGGAGTATCTGGTCACTGCATCCATGTTTTGGTTTTGGTTGTTGTTGCTGTTTTTAATGCTGGGAGGACTGTTACTGGAAAAAATCAACTCTCTAAGAGATTTTACAACATTTTCTCTTTTGGAGGAAGCAAATTTCCAAAACTACATATTAAAAGAAGAGAGAACTTCCCCAAAAGTCAGTGACTGCAATAATAGGTCACATATCATACAAGTGTTGTGCTTTAAGGTTTTAAATTGAGCCATTAGAAATTGCAGCTTTTAGTGATGACTGTGCTGTAATATGAAGAATGCTTTGTAATCCTTGAGAAGAAAAGCAATCTAATGCCATTTCATATATTTTTCATCCTTTAATCATCACCTGTTTACACTGGGTCAAAGGGTTATTTTCTCCACTTACGATGCGATGAGCTCAGATGAAGACAGGCTGGGTGCCTCACTGAAGGGCACAGAGCACTGAGAAATCACAACTACTGACCACTGGGTATTTATGATGTACTTCCTATGGCACATATTTGCTGCTAATGACCAGCTCTTTTTCTTCTCCAGAGATTCTGTATTTGAGGAGGCATCCTGTACAGAAGAATATTGGCAGCATGAAACACTGCTCTCTTTTCTGTGTATGATGAATAAAAACACGAGTGTGTGATATGAACAAGAAGAGATATGCCAATACATAGGCTAAAATTAAAAGGGTAATTGCAAATTTAGTTTCTGTTGGCTCATCGTCTTTTGTGAAATTGATGTGAAGTGCCATAGCTGAAATCATTATTTACTTCTTATTTATTTTGAATTCTTACAAATAGCCTAGAATAGGGACTTTTGGCCCTGAAGGTTCAGCCCAGTGAGCTGATTGCCAGAGCACTGCAGTCTTTGTGTCAAAACACTGACCCAGAGGAAGTCAAAGTGGTGACACTTAATAGCAAAGCATTCACCTGGGGAGGAGACAGGGCACACCTGTGATTATTCTGTGGCTATGACACAGGACACTGCACAAACACAAGGAATTTGAATGCTGAGTTTCACTTAACCACAACTACTGAAAACCACATCAATCAGGAGCAAGAGTTCTTTAGCAATCAGGAGATCTGAAATGCTGCAGCACAGCAACAGTCAGGAAAGATTATTCAGGCCACTGTAGATCACAGCAGAGAAATATCTTTGAGTTACTGGAAGAATGATAATGTTCTTGCCATATCCACCTGCCATTTTCCATAATTTCTTCTGAAGATGAAACTAGACTGTCTTCAGCTGAAGATATCACGTTTTTGGGTTGGCATGCATGGGCCATAGGAACTTGCAGAGAGGAGGTGACAGTAAGGAAACATGACTGGAGACAGAGGAGGAGGCAAAAAGCAAATTGAGATGAGACAGAGTGTGCTACAAAAGGGAAGGAAGTGACCTGGTAGGTGACAAAGCAGAGTCAAAAATGAAAGATAGCTGCCAGTCTAATAGCTTGCTGCTGCCAAGGGTGTGGCTCTGCCTCCCAGATCTCCACTTTGGGTAGCACTTGTTTTCAGCATGCTCTGGCACTCATCACTGTCTCAGTGAGGCAGTTCAGCTCACTAAACCATGATAAAACCATGTTTTCTTCTTTTGTAGTTGTTTCCCTTTTTCCCCTTCCTCCCCCAGAGATGACACTTCTCAGCTGTACCACCAGGTTCAGACAGGGCAAGTTGATTTCACAGGAGCTGTGGTTCTGAGTAGTGGATGCAAAACTGTTGTTTTCCTGAGAACATGGATGCATTCAGTCCCCTCCTTAAGCTTCACACAGAGCACAGCAATCCTATCTTCAGGCAGCTGCAGACATGCTTGTCTGCACCGTGAATCTATATTGAATTCCCATCCAAACTGAAGGAAGAAAGGTAGATAATTTCTGGCCTGAAGTCTCAAAGAAACTCTTAGGAAGGCAGTATTGCATTTAATAGATATTTCTGTATTGTATTTTGCAATTCCAAGAGTCTGAATCAGTCTGTTTGTATGATGCTGCCGTTGCTGTGATTTTAAAATGCATAAAGAAAATTCAGTCACAGACTCTGACATTATACCTAATACTTTCAATCAGATCATGCTTGAGAACAATGTTACTTAACAGAAGAAAGCTGTTTAGTACAAAGTGCTAGTGTTAAACTATCCATGGATACATCCCTGATACTCTGTTAGTACAAGGTTCTCTTCAGGTTCTGACCTCACAAGCCTTTTAACCTCATCCTCCAAGCTTTAACCAGCTTTTGCAAATACAGACCAATGTTTTTGTGGCAGAGTTGACACACTCAAGTATATTTCAACTGCTATTAGATTACAACAAGTTCTGGTGGTGTGAGGATTCACACACCCAAATCAAAAACACAAAATCAGAATTAAATGTATTCTTAACTGCTCTGTCCTTTCGATATTCTTAAGACGTTGAATCCAAAAGAGGGTTACAACAAGAACCTGGTCTTAAGAAAAAATCTTCTTGCAGAGAGACTGGTAAGCAAATCACTCTGAAATTCTTTAAAGGAGAAATTAGAGATCTTGCAATAATGCATGAAGAGATTTCCAACAGTCGGCCCTTTGAGCCTACAGTTGCAGAGCAAGATTCAGTGCCTGAAAGATGAAGCTAGAGAATGGCTTCTCCTACCACAGCACCCCATGTAGACTGCATGTGCAGGAGTCCCCACTGTACCATACCATACCCAGAGTACCAAAAGGTTGGGGAAAGACAGAGAAGCTCGAGAGCAGAAACCCCTTTTCCTATTCTGTCAGTCCAGATGTACAAGTAGAGACTACAAGAGCTACATTTTCTAAAACTTGTTGGGTTTCCTCCATGGACCTGGAGCCCACAGTTTACTGTTCACATCACTACTGTTCACATCACCACCATAAGCTAAGGGGAGTATTACTGGATACTGATCCAGAAGACCCCATTTCTGCATAGCCAAAGATGTAGAGTTAGACAGCTGGGTATCATATACCCCTGAAATCACATTCATTTCTACTTTGAAACTTGCACTTTAAGTCTGGCATAGATACATTTTCTGTTCATTTTTAATGTATCAAGTATGATAACGAAGTATTTTTAACGCAATGTCTAACAGTATCACTTCCCTAGGGAAGGCTTTTGACAATCCTTCCAGCTAAGAGATGAACTTTTGAACCAGGACATCAAATTATTCAGAGAATTGTCAACAAAACTACTCATTCATGTTGCCTGATGAAGCCTACTACAGGCATGTTTTGTTGCAGTGACCCATTATGAGTAATCACAAGGACTCATATGGTGTTTCTGAGGTCTCTCTAGCACAAATAATAACTGCAAAATTCTGTGTGCTACCACTACTGAACTCTCAATAATATAAAAAGATCTTTGAAGTTTTAAAAAATTTAAAACTTCTGCTTTGGCCAGCTTTTAATGTCTTCTTTAATCACTGTAAACAAGCCAGAATTAAAGGTAGAGTTTTGGAACACCAGTAGCAGGGGAGACAAGGACCCATGCTACTTTGTTCTTTAGTATGGGTCATTTAGACAATCCACATCTACCTGGAAAATTACCAGTTTGACTGGGTGTGGTATTTTAGGATGCCTTAGTCCTTTCCCTCTGTTTTCTTGGCTTATTTAAAACCACAACTTTCAGCTTATGGGTATGACGTTTATGTAAAGCCAACAAAAACTCTTTAACAACACTGCATTACAAAAGAGCAAATTTCATGAGTACTGCCTAGTAAAAAAAAAGAGTACCAAAAATTGTATGGGTCCACTAGCACATGGACAGAAAACAAATCTATGGCAGTCAATAATTTCTGGTAAAGGACCCAAATATGGAAACATGCTTACCTGAACAAGCAATGGGCTTCTTAATGAAGTAGATCATTGACTGATTTGTTTGGTAGAACAGAAATTTTAGCCCCAGATTTGGGCATCTCATATAAAATATTGGTCCCCATATAAAATATCAGTTGTGATCCCAGTCCAGTCTAGCATTAATTATTCTCCCTGCCACAAATACTTTTCTCCTCATATACCTGATTTTCTACCAAAGAAACAAAGGCAGGAAAATCTGAGGAAATACCATCTCTTTAGTCTGGCCACAAACCAAATTTCTTCTGCCCTTAGGGTCATGACAATTTTTCATGCAACTCTTGATCATTACATGAAATCAAACGCAGTTTCACTTACTTTGTCTCAGACAAACAATGTATCAAACAATTAGGCATACTTGAATCTCCACTTTTGTGTATAGCAATTACTGATTTCTAAACTAGAGCTGTTGGTGCCAGTCCAGGGGCCAAACAAGGGATAGAGAAGGTGGAAGTGTCAGTATTTCACATTCCACACTTGTGAATCTCTGAGAATCTGTTCTGTAGTTCTGGACTGGGTATTTGCTAGGCAGTACTACCAACACACTTCTACGAGAATAATTCTGCATTTAGGAATAAAACCAAGGATTTCAAATGATAAGACACAATCTAACCTTAAAATATTTTATTCTTAAAATCAAAGAAACAGAAGTCTAACTGTCATACTTTATGCCTAGAGTCAAGCTGGCTCTCAATGACAAGATATAAATGGCACTCAGTGCTGATCTAAGATTTTTCTGCTATGAAATCAGAAAGAATTTTATTTCATTTACTTTGCTGCTCACAAAATACTTAGGATAAAGACCACAGAGAAAATTAGTCCAGCCTTCAGGGATGAGTAATGAGCTTATGAACAACTGATGATATAAGATTGATTAAATACCAGGATCTGCACTGCTAAAAAATCTGTGTCTTTCTCCACTTGCTTGGGCTATATTTGGCTTCTTTGTAAGAAGAAAAACTCATCACAATCTCTTCAATTTTCATTTAGGATACACTTTAAAAATTTGTTCTTTTTACTGCATGAAGGCATGGAGAACCTCTGACTAAAGCTTGAATCTGTAACACCTGGATCCTTTTTGCAATAAAGAATTATAAATCACAGTAGTAACTATTTCCCAAAAAGCACTGTCATCCCACTATTCAGCTGCTTGTTGCCCACAATTCTGCCTTCTGAAAGAAAAATCTTGCCTCTGTGTACAAGAAGTGAATGTCACAGTAAATATAACAAGCATATTCTAGTCCAGACTTTGTACCATGTAAGATATTTAATTGGATACTCAGAAAAGAAAGAGGTATAATTTTTATAATTTTCATGGGTTCCAGAAATTGCTAGTATTTTAGACATCAAGCTTTTCAGACCGGTTTGCCTTAAAATTGAACAGCAAGTCTTAATGACAAATGCTCGAGTCCTATCCCAGCTGAAACCATTGCTTGTTGTACTAATTTTAATAGGATTGGGAAAAGAGCTGGAATTATGCTTCTGTATGAACAAGATGGGGCTGCATGTATTAATTAGAAGCAGAAAGTAAAAAACACTTCACTGACAGGATGCCCTTGTTTATTCAGACAGCTTTACTTGCCTTCAAATTCCACAAAGTATCTTCAACCCTGAAGCTACCCTGCTTCTCAGCAGAGACCATGTTGTTTCTCATATGCATACAAAAAATGGATCATGCCAAAGAACTGTCCAGTGTGTGGAGAAGCCTAAAGGCAGAGAACCTGGCTGTTGTCTATGTGAACATGGCCAGCAAGCCTACAAACAGCACGGCAAGTCCATTCAGACAGTCTGTCCTAGCATCTCATCCATGTTCTTGTACAAAAATCCTTCAAGGAAAGGGTCCCTTCTGAGTTCTGTCCACACCCACAAACAGATGTAGAACAGGAATGCTAATACAGCAACTGGCCATGATAAACTCTCAAGAGATATTTTGTAACTCACAATTAGCCAGGATAATCCCAGACACGTAGTTTGTCTCCCATGAAAACTGTTTGACCTCAGATTTTTTCCTGGAGCATGATACTGATCTTCCTTTTTTTTTTTTTTTTTCCCCATGTTCCTCCCTTTGGCATTCAATGTAATAGCTCTGTTTACTAGAGTTTTAGCCATTCCAATGCAATATGAGGGTGTCAAAAATGCACTGTTATTTCAGGCTTACAAACTTAAATCAGTGTCATGGTTGGTGGCATATGATTAAAATAAACATAATATAAAAACTTCAAAGGAATGTTACCAGCTACTAAAACTCTCTTAGAAAAACCTCACGAGTAGCCAGAGATTTTCAAAGACTCCTTCACAGTAGAGCCTGTTTTTTGTTTAGAAGAGTCATATTTTGAGCGGTATCAGATTGGACTTACATCCAAGGAAACTGCAGGTGTATATTGAAGCAGAAGCCCCTGTTCTCGGCAAATAATTATTACTTAGCAGCAAAGTATTGCAGCATTTTTTATCTTCAGTGCTATAAAAAGAAGACACCCAACTATCTGCACAGCACATAATAACAATTATAACAATATTTCAACACTTTTTTTTTTATTTTTATGATGCAGACTCATGAAACTCACACAAAATATTTAGCTAAGAGTCCTTGGACAATATCTGAATCCTAAGAAGACTCCCAGAAGAGTCCCTATGCCCCTCATTTTTATCATCATCTCGAGTAGTTATACATAGACAAAGAAGTTGATAAGTGTTACAGCATATCATTTTATTACACCAAACTCTGTGGTCATGCCTAAATCACACATTGAGAAGAGTGCAAACACCACTTTAAAGGTGCTCTGTAGGGACTATTCTTCAATATGAAATACATTAGCATAAAATCAAGATTATATAGTTGGGAATTTTATTCCTTAAAACTGCATTATTTTGTATGGTCTCAAAGTCCATAATTCATCTCCAGATGGTAAGTGTTCATGGGCAAAATTGTAAGGGGTAAGCAGGAGAATAAGTCTATGTTGCTATTTAACAGTATTTATATTGGTATTTATAATAGTATTTATTCTTTTATAACATCAGAAAGCTAATAGATTTTTCATAGATTCTAAGGGATGCATATTCCAAGTTGTGAGCAATTCACGTGCAAAAGAGTTCACAGTATCACCAGTGGGATTGGCCTTTAGAAGATATAAGTGAATCATTCTGATGGAAAACAAAATAACATGATCTCTGCCAGCCAGTTCTTGGAAAATAAACCACACATGCACAACTTGTGAAACGAGGAGGCAGGGTTTCCATGCAATCAGCTTGTCTGAAACATCTATAATTTCTGGTTTGTTCTCAACTAATATGTTAGTGTGTACAGAGGCTACAAACAAACCAAGTGGCCACTGGAAGGTTGGGGTCACGCTGCCAGAACTCCATTTCAGGCAAACATGTAGTCAAAAACATAATGCTCAAATGCTTCATAGCATTCTGGGAAGCTGGGAGTAATATAGACCCAAAATACCATGACAAGGATTAATTTTAATCATATTATCAAATCCAGGATCCCAGCCGTGCTTTAAATCTGCTTTGGGCCTGTGGAATATGACTACCAATAATAAATGAAACAGCAGCTACATTTGCAGCTTGCTGGTCTGCACTCAGGATTGTCAGCGTATGACCTGTATCCAACCAATGCAAGGAAAAAAACCTCTCTTAATATTGCCGGTGGAATACTCTGGCACCTTGCTCTTGATTTCTCCCTCTCACTTCATTTTGAAAAGGAGTTTATCACTGTAGCTACTACACAATGCAATGACACTGGAGTGCTTTCCAGACAACCAAGGACTGAGGAAGAAAGCTTTGTCCCTTCCAACATGTAGAATCTCAAATTATATTGAGTGGTTTTTAAATTACAACTTGAAAAACAGGTAAATTTCCACCTTTGCAGTAGCAGCCTTTATTTAATGTGCAAATTCTAAGAAAACTATAACAACAGAGGGAAAAAAAAGAGAGCAATATAGCATTTTGTGAAACTGCCCGTAGTATGATACAATACAGCTTACTATAATGCAACAAATCAGTTGTGATCTTATCTGAAGCATTTGCTTCATCTGTCCACCTTTTAAATCGTTGTTATTACAACCTCTTTTGCTTACAATGCTCATTCGTCAGGAGGGCTTTTGTTATCTGAAGGCTAAGTAAACAGGAGGGAAAACGAGCAACCCAAGCTATTGTATGTCACCGGACAACGTCTTACTGCCACCTTGTGTTGAGCAAAAAGCATCAATAGCTCTTATTTCACGGATATTTAAACAAAACAAAACAAAACAAAACAAAGCAACTTTGTACAGAAAATAAACAAGGACAAAAGCTTTCAGGAAGGCATGTGTGAATATGTGAATTGGACAAATGGTTTAAGAGTTCACAAAGAGAGGAAAATTATTTTCATTTCAAATTTGTCCCCACCAGCAAGCAGCAAAACAGCATGAAGGATAAGATTTCTTGAGAAGCCAGAGAGATTTTTTTTCCTACTCTTGAGCTACTAATCAAATATTGCAATTTCCTTTCATACACATCCAAGCAATGAAAAGTTCCTACACTGCTGTAGCTTCTTGGAGTTTGGAATAAATCCACCTGCTGCAGACAATTTTCCCACCTACTGAATAAATCATATATAATGTCAGAATTGGTCCTTGCACTTGAAAAATGTACAAAATCAATGCTTAGAGAAAATCTCTCCTCTGGTAGCTCTTCACGAAGTTGTCACTGCACAGTAGCACACACACACAGGCCAAGATAAGAGATGGCAAACTCATCTGCAGTAAACATTTGACCTTGCAGAATGACGTCAAAATCAGATAGTTAAGTAGTATATATATTAGAGATGTTGCCATTACAAAAAGTTTGCTCTCTATTCATCATTACTAGATAATGTTGACCCTATAGTTAGGGCTCACTGAACAACATTCTTTATGTTTTAAATCTGTAGCTTTGAGCTTTCAGCTTCTGGTTTGCATATCTCTCAAAATATTGTGGACTATTTCCAAGGTGCCCACAAAACCAGATTTTTTAAAGAGCACATTTTTAAGAAAGCATATCTCTTTTGTAATTAACTGTATATGCAAAGTTTTCAGAGGGTTTTATTTCTCCATCTGGAGGAGGCAGGAAAGTACTGAATTAAGGCTCAAACTTGATCTCAAAAGTTCGGGCACTGCTCAAATCACAATTTTTTTTTAGGACACCACATACTTTTACCTCAGACCTGGTGTAAAATGTTGCTATCAACTTAACTGATTAGTATGGTGACAAGCAAGTTATAAATTTCTTGGGGATTTTCAAGGTTGCCATGCTGCCATGGCCATGGATTTCTTTAATAAAGTAGATAATATGATCATCAGAAAAGTCTTCAGTAAATTAGAAAGCATCCTGGGGTGGTAATATTGATTGGTGAGAAGTGGTTCCATCAATTCCATCATCATCAAATATTTCATATGAGCATTACAAAATGGTGGTGAACTAAAGGTGTGCTGGTTCCACCTCCCAGCAAGTCAGTGCCTGCATTCCCAGCACAAAAGAATAGAAGCCATAAAGCTTCATCTAGTATGATAAATGGATGAACTAGTTACTTAACTCCCTGAGCATGATAAAGTCTCTTTTCAGACATTTATGATGGTTGCTACCCAAAGTCATAAAAACGAGCTAGCTTAATGTACTTGACAGAGGCACAATGCTGTCTCTCAAGGCTCCACTGACTTCAGTCATGGCAGCCTGTCCTCAAGGCATTACGTGTTTGTCAAAGTGCTGCTTCAGCAATTAAAAAAAAAAAAAAAAAAGTTAAGATCAAACAATAATAATTAAATATGTATAATATGAATTACCATTTCAGTTTTAAGGTCTGTAACAACTTCCCACTGACATATTAACTCTTTGCTCATTCTAAGAAACTTTTGTCTTCTACTATTTTTTTTAACAAGGAAAATCTGTGTTTTAGGCAGTCATGGGAACATATTAAGATTTCTGCTGGACAAGGAGAGGTTGGAAGGCAGCCCTCCTCTTATTCCAGCTGTATTTGTACTGGCCTTTTGGTCCTTCATTTAGTTTAATTTCCATATTGTTCTCCTCTGCTCTTTAGCCTCCTCTTTTGTTACAAAAACAACAAGCAAGACCTATGCCTTTTTAAACCCAAAACCTGCTAGGATCATCTAAGTCTGATACCCCTCTTGTATATAAGCAAGAAAGACAACAGTCGTGGAGAGATTATCAGATTTTGTTTCCCAGGACATTGTCCGTTCTGCCACTCTTTAAGTCTCAACTGTTTTGGGACTCCTAAATTTGAAATAAGATAACAATATTTGAATCTCTCCTAGTCAGAAGAACCCACTCCATGTATACATTCACAGAAATGCTCAGTGGCATCATTCTAGATCCTGAATAAAAATTACTATGAGGTCCAATGCCAGGAAGACATTAGAGAGTCATTCATTTAAATATGCTTAAGTGTAAAGGAGAAATAATTGAGGTGGTCTCTTCAGTGTCAGCACTGTCAAGCTAACAGTGCTCATCCAGATGCCATGCAGGACATGAGCATAATAAAGCCTACTAAAAACAGTTGTTAAAACTGAATATGTCCCTTTCACATTGCAGGGAGAAAACTCACCCATACCCACAGGTGAAATACCCATCAATATCAAGGTGGTGCAGTACAGATTTGGACTATAAATTCATGAGAAACCTAACTGCTGTCATCTGATCCCAGCAAACTCCTGACTGTGCCACAACCCTGAAGGTGTTCAGTTGGAAAAGCATATCTGGAGGGCCGGGCATATGAACTATGCCTTTGGAGGTCTTTGAATCAGACTTGTTTGATGGTAGCCATCAGTAAAATTTTTAGTAGACTAGTATTTTATCTTACTTCTGTCTGTAAATCCAGAAAGTTAGAAGTCTATAGGACAAGGGGGAATTGTTTAAAACTGAAAGACAGTAGGGTTAGATTGGATATTAAGAAGAAATTCTTTAGTGTGAGGGTGGTGAGGCACTGGAACAGGTTGCCTGGAGAAGCTGTGGATGTTCCATTCCTGGGAGGGTTCAAGGTCAGGCTGGATGGGACCCTGAGCAACCCCTTCTAGTGGAAGGTGTCCTTGCCCATGGCAGGGGGTTGGAACCAGATGAGGCTAAGGTCCCTGCTAATTCAGACCACAGTATTATTCTATGACAAGTCATTCACTTAATTTCAGGAATGATGTTCAGCTGCTTTTTCTTACAAGAGTTAGAAGTATTTCTTTGTTAAATTCTTAATCTTTTATTTAGGGTTTGGATCTGAAATAGTCCTGTATTGTTTTAAATTGCCAGTGAAAAAGAAAACACAAGAGAAAATGTATGGTCACAGAGCAGCCCATTGTGCCTGTGTAGATTCAACCACACCATCATGGACAATGGCTGCTCAGCTGCCAGTATTTAACAATAAACAAACATTAATAAACAAAAATGCTTAACAATATATTTAACTACTATTGGGGCAGCAGTCAGTTTCTTGTAACTTACATAACACTGAGAAAGAACTTGTTCAGGAAGGACAGTCAGTATTTTAAGTAGAGGGGCTAAGCAAGTACATCACTCATGAAAAGAGTCCAGCATCTGGGACAGAAGATGAAAGGGAGCTAAACAGCCAGCAGGATGCAAAATGACAACTGTTTAAACCACATTTCTAACTGCTGTGGTCAAGGTTTGATATCTCTGGGGAACAAGCAGGCAGTCCTAAAAGGGCGGGACTCAGAAAAACAGAAAAGATCAGCATATTATTATTTCTATTGTGATCAGACTGTCTGTTCCTGTCCTAAAACAGCTAATTACTGCTTGCCAGAGTTTACCCTGTTTACCCAGTTCAAACATCTAGTTATCCAGACCCTGTTTTTCTCTCTAAAGTTTTAATGAATTTTAACATGTTTGAAAGCGCATTTCCCTCTGGCTTACCAAGATAAAACAAGGCATAAACAGTCCCTTTGGGCCTGGTCTATCCTCTGCTGAGTAGTGTGCCAAATTCTCCTATCCTCCCAGGCAAGTTACTTGCCCCCAGACCCCCTAACTCCTGATTTGCTGGGAAAAAATAAGTATCTGGTGAAATAAGTGTCCTATGTCTTATGAGAAGGAGCATTCCCTATTCTATCCAGGAACAAGAATAAAGCTGATGGAGAGCATCTTACCACCAAATACTGCGAGGAGGATTTGCAATGATCTAGCTCTGATACTCCTCTACATTCTGCCTCCATCCATGACAAAGCAAATCTCTCACCTGCACCATCCCATCTGTGAATGCTCCCAGCCCTCAACTGTATTTTTATACTGCTTGCATCAACCAGACCTCCACAATTCTCTCTAGTGAGAGTAACTATGACCCACTCTCTCTAAATCTTCTCTCACAGAAGAAAGCTAGAAATACAGCTGGCAAACCAAGTAACTGAGATCAAACCCAGTCCTTTAGGAAAATGTAGAGTCCTATGTGGAAATAGGAAAGGATGATATGAAGGGAGGTACGGCACACTGACCCAACTCCAAATTCCTGGAACTACTCCAAACATGCTTTACAAGTTCCCCATTGAACCAAACACCTGCCTTCACATGAAACATTGATTATTTTCTCATCCAACTTTTTATTCTTGGCACATAGAATATCTCACAGGCAGGCAAACTCTTTAATATAGTACTTTGTACTGTCAGCAGCTGGAAGCCAGAAAGAGTTGTGCCAATGAAAATTTTCCTCCAGATTTCAGTAAGGTACTTCTACCCTGCTTCAGAAAGATTTATTCAGCTGTTTATATCTTGTTAGTTTACCCTGAAACCAGATACAAAAATGTAAAATCTGGCTGCAGTACTATAAGCAGAAATTGATGGTAAACAACATATTAATTTTGACAAGGTGTTTGGTGAGAAGTCACAGGGTACTGTGTGAAGCTATGCAGTTTTTTGCAGCTTACACAGAACTATCATGTCAGAGGAAAAGTGAGTGTTTCTTTACACAGCCCTGTAAGCCCACTACTATGTCTACCCAGCCCTCACTCCATCAAAGACACTCTGACAATCAGAAAATTCATAAAAAAGAGAGAATGAGTACATGGCTGAAGGATGGATTTTCCTGCAGGCACTTGTTTCAGAACATTGATGATTTCCACAGCTACTGCTACTACAAGTTCCTGTTTCTCTTAGTTCCCAGTCTATCTGTAAGAGTTATCTCCCCTGCCTTCTCACTACAGCTGCCCTACAGGCGTCTCAGCTACTTCCTCCTGCCCTCTCCCAAGTGCTGTTGCATACACTTGAGATCTCTCTGCTCCTCAAGCATGCTTCACTTCAGACCTAGCTATGAGGAACAAGGCCAAGGAGAGCAGAAAGCTTGTGACTGATGCCACTACATCTTAGAAAGCCCCTTCCCCTAAGGTTTATTTATAAATGCCAGGGTTTATTCATCCCCATGAATCTCATGCAAATCCCTGAAAATCCCATTCACTTTGATCTGACTAGAACAAAAAGAGAGGGAAACAGCAGAACTGGAATGGTGCTATGGGCAGTTTCTAGGGTCCAAAAAGTATTCAGATTGTATAGAAAGAAAGCTGAGCTAGAAATCACATCACATACTGGGACACCATAACTGTTGATTAAAACATAGCAGCTGTTTGCTTCATTCATTAGTCAGGAAACAGCATAAGGCTGCAGGTAAAACAGAACTTTGTGTCTGGATCCAAAATACATTTTAGAAATGAGGTATACCTGTCCCTTGACCTGTAAATCCATAGGAAAACATTTATCCCTTCTGTTTCAGGAAGTTAACTGACTTAATTTTCCTTTACCCCTTTCATATTCCTGAGACAATCCTTTGGTCTCCCAGAGAGCTTTCCTTTCCTGGAATTTTCTCTTCTTCTATTTTAACACTCAAAATGTTTCTGCTATAGTTACCTGAGTCTTGTAGCTCCAGTTATGGGAGGGCTTATCAGAGAAACAATATGATGGGAGACACATCCTGTTGCATCCAGGATAGCTGTTGATGTGGTGATGGTAAAGAGAAGCAGGAAGGGCCTTTGTAAGGGTTCCACAGAGATGTTTATTCCAGCCACACACAGACAGTCCAGGGTCAAAGGCAGGGCTCATGGGCAGGGTTCAGGTTCAAGTATATGGGTGCTCGGAGCTGGGAGAGCATCAGGGACCAATTATCAGGGGGCATCGGGCTACAAAGGCAGGATTGGGGAATGGGAGCCAATGGGGAAATTGGGAAGGAGTGATTGAGGGACACAGGGACAGGGAAGGGATTAACAGGGCTGACTGAGGGAGCAGAGCAGGGGTACATTGGCATAACAGAACAGGGTATAACATTTTTCTGTGGGAGAAGCCTCTTATGTCTCCTTAATATAGGCAAAGCCTCTCCACAACATCCAACTTGGATTTCATATTTCTAGGAAAAGCAATGTGTTAAATTGCAGTGTCCAGACAAAATTTTTTATACTCCTCCACATGAGCATTCAGTCTCTATTCCAGATCTGAGATCCCTTTACGGAGTTTTTTGTAAAAAAACTTTTCTCAGGCTCTTGAGATGATGGAGATATGGCTTTTATTTTACCGGTCTTCTTAGTCATCATTGGAATGCATTCTTATATCCACCTGATAAGCACAAATTTGTCACTGGCTACAGACATATTGGTGAGAAATACTGAACACATACATAAGTTTATATCTGTGTGAAGTCTTTATATCTGATAGATTCTGTTTGAGGGACTTCAGGCATCCATGTAATCAGCATGGGAGAAAATGCACAGGAAAAAGCAGCAGCACAGTGACACAGCCAGACTGAACTGTGGCATTTCCTGGTGTGTAGTGGCTAATGTCAGCCTTTGTATTTGATTTCCTTTGGATTTGTCATTTGTTTGTGATTTTCTGTCGAGGATAACCTTTCAAAAGCCTAATCCCTTCTGCTTTGAAGCTACGTTGCTTAGACAATAATCACACAAACACCATGAAATGTCATTGGTGTTTGACTCTACATTAGTCTAATTCTATCACTTTATTCTACTTCCCTGTAACCAAGCTGCCTTTAAAGCAATATATAAGTGAATTGTGAATAGCATCTTTCATTACTCCCTGGACAGGACTTTTTTTTCTTTAATTATATCCTATCTAGTTTGTAATTGGTTTTGAGTTCAGGGAGCTTGGTTTATACTATGCAAGCACTAACTATTTCTTTCAAAATAGAAGCTATTTTTCCCCCTTAATTACATGTTTTCATAATGCTCATAGTTTAATCAAATAAAATCAATTTGCAAGAAAATATGGTGCCCTGCAGTCCAGGAAGTGCTATTTCTATATCAGTTCCATTCTTTAATTTTTAGCTTTTCTTTTTCTTGAAAATTAGGTACTTTTTCCACTGTAAATATTAGTGGGCTTTACTCCACCCAGTATCGTTAGCTGAGCAAATGTTCCTAAATCCTTTCAAAGCCAATTGTCTTTCCATGGAAAATTTGATGGCATTTTAGAAAGATTTTCTATTAATAGCAATTAATAAAGAGTATTTTTTGCTCTGTTTTTTCTCCCATGGATAATATTTTCATTTGCCTACACTCCCCCAGCTAAGAGGTAGATTTTTCCCTCTTTGGGAAAGGGTATGGCTTTGCTTGCTGACTGTCTGACACCTTTCCCCTGAGAGTGTACTTCTTGGAGATCCTTACCATCTCTGTGTGCCCAGATCTGTCCTGAGGGGTAGAAAAGGGCAGCTTTGAACACTGTAAAATCTGCAGACATTGGCATATTTCATCAGCAACCAGGTCTGTTCCATTTCATCTGGTCCTGAAACTAATATCCCCTTGAGAGCAGCATAAGGAGGCAAAACAAAACAGAAACCAAAGAACAATAGTAAAAAAGACAACACAAACACAAAACACCCCCCCCCCCCCCCCAAAAAAAAAAAAAAAAAAAAAAAAAAAAAAAAAAGGAAAAAGAGAGAGAAAATTCTTACATTCCTAAAAGTGCTTCTCAAAGCAAATATATTTGTACTATCAACTGTCAAACAGGGTGAGCACATCTCTTTTTCCTAGAAACCAAACTGGATAAATACTAATAAAAATGATGCAACACTGCCACGGGTTTTGCAAATAAAGTCCGAGTTTGTTTTCTCACTTCTTTGTCTCATAATAATCCTCCCTCAATCCAGGGTCACATCTGATGCTATGCAAAATCCAAGGCACTTACCAGTTTAGGGGTATCTTGATTTGGTTTGTGGATGAGTTTTTGACAAAAAAAACCTTTACAGGAAATGAAAGCATTGTACTGCAAAGCTTGTCTGCATTTTCAAGCAAGCATTTTCAAGTTCACTAAGCCCTCTGAAAATGTGCCTCAATTACACAGCCAGGTTGAACTTTTGTAGACTTTAGTGCTTACTCACAAATTATCTATCAAACAAACGATCTTTTCCCAGGTTTCACTTTCAATTCATCTAACCAAAGAATGCCTTAATCATTCTGGTATTTTCCGATCAGTTCTACAACACAACAAAACAATGAATTATCAATGTTTGGATGAATTCTCAAATACTCTGATACTACAATCTGTGTTCAAAATTACTAACTAGTTAGTACACTTGTTGAAATTAAAAACTAATCATAAATAATATAAACAAGGGATATACCACTATTATACTTCCATGAAAGATGAACAATTAATAGATAGAGGCAGCTGCATGAATCACTATGAAGAGGGGAAAAAAAATTGTTGGAGGAGAGGAAGCATTTAATCTGCCCTTGCAAATTATTATATGCTTGCATGAGATCTGCCTTCCCAAATTTTCTTATTGTGAAAAGTCCAGAAATATAAAAGGCACAAAATTTAATCCAAGGTATGGATCATGTTACCTTTGGTTTAGAGGCATTGATCCTGAAGCCACTTCTGTCTGACCTGGTAAACAAATCCCTTAGAATCAAATCTACAAGAAAAAGCTTGTTCCCTATATCAGTGTTCACAAAGGAGGCTTTAAGAGAGAAAATGCTACTGTTAAGACTAGCATCAGCTAACCAAGGACTTGTCAAAAATTTGATTTTAAAGGATGTGATATATTCAATAGGCTATGTTGGTAAGTTTGATCATATAATTTTTCTGCATGTGTGTGGTGTATTTCTGCACTTTTTAAAACAGTGTATTTTCTTTATAAATATTCTGCTGCTGAGAGGTTCCACTCATGAAAGTAACAGAAATACCCCAAAAAAAAAAAAGTAAATTTTTACTTCTTTAAAAAAAAACTTAATAAAACTAAAAAAAAAAAAAAAAAAAAATTAATAATTATATTATTATTATAAATTAATATAAAACTTTCACAAAAAGGTTTCTTTAAACTTTTCTACTTCTAGAAGAGGTCACTATTCACATGAATATCTGGAAACTGCATGCCAAGTTGCAAAATTCTGCCTGAAGAAGAGAGGCTTACTAAAAAAAAAAAAAATAAAAATAGCTTTTTAAAAAAGCAATGAGAATTCCTGGCCAAACAACAATCAGTGAGACATGATTAGATGTCACAAAATAAAAGTCTTGAAATATTAAAAAGAAATAACAAGAAATCTCAGAGCAATGGTATGCAATATCTTCATTCAAAAGGGGAAAATAGTAGAAGTTTCTCTTTATCATTCTTCAATATATTAAATGAGATTTTTAATAATCATATGTGTTAATTAGTTCTTAACCATTAAAGAGAAATTAATAGATGCTAATATATTTGCAGCTATTCTGAGTTGTGAAAGAAGCCATTTCTGTCATAAATATATGCTTTTCTCTTTGTAAGAATCTGAATGATCATCTTCTGAAAGTTTTGGGAAAAGCAATACTTTGAACTGGCAAACTTGATAAATTAACTTCTTTCTAATCACTTTGTAAATCAATCTGATAGGACTATATAATTAGATTTGAAAAAAAAATATTCCATGTGTGATATTCCATAACTCAAGGAAGAAGTCAACATAGGTTCAAATAAACTAATTCTAATAAGTGCCAGTTCCCCAAATATGCTAGCAATCATGAACAGATTTAAGATTCCTCTTAGCAAAGAAGCTAAATTAAAGAGGTTGAATTCATAATCTTCATTATTACTTGAAATGTCAATCCAGTTTTAGTGAGACTAAACATCAAAATATGTTAAAACAAAGCTTCATGAATCAAAGAACATAAATCTATTTTCTGATTAATCAACAGATAAGCTACTAATATAAATAATTTTCTTCATTCTTTGACTACAACATATACATAATGTTTACTACAAAGTACTTCTAGGCTGGAAAGAAAGCAAGAGTGATGAGGCATATCTTACCTAAGTGTTAAATTTGTATTTGCTTAAGAATTCAGCAAGAAATTAGTATTTGTACACAAAGAATTTTGCAACAAGTCCTGAGAGCAAGTGACTCCACTTTTTATGCCACATACATCAGTGCTACAATCTCCTTTATCGATGGGGGAGTGGCAACAGGAAATCAGGTGGCTGCAGCACCAGATGAGCAGAGTTTCTAAACACAGTCACTCTTTACCATCTAAAGAGTTCTACTGACTGATGCTGGCACACTAAAGTTAGCAGCTGTTTAAACAGCTTGCCAAAATTGGCTGCTGAACCTGTTGAAACCTGCACTTAAGCAGGATTCAATGCAAAGGTAATTGTTTCTATACTAGAGCACATACCTACCTTGTTTTGATATTTTTTTCCATTTGCATATTTTCCCACTTAAAAATTTATGTGGAAAGTTTGTAAGAACTGTGTCTGATCATGGTTCCTAGGTATGCGTAGATATAAATCTTCATGCTGCAAATTAAGAATGCAACAACCAAGCTTTGATTATTCTCCAGACCTGGTCAAAGAAGCCTGCACCAGCATGGAACCTCTAGACAGAGAAGCTGTTCTCCATAAGGAAAATGCTGCTTTGTCTGAAAGCAGCAGCCCAGATGTCTTCAGTTCCTCCGAAATGCAGACAGTACCAGTTTGTATGGACTCCCCCTTGCCTCCAGAGGACTACAATCTCAGACAAGGTTACACAGAGTCTTCACTCCTGAGGCTTCCTGCAGAGGAGTGCGTCGGGATCCACCATCCACCTTTCCAGTTCGACCGTCATGCTCGGGCCAGAATTTCCACTTCTCCAACTTTAAGGCGTCTAAGGATGGCCTCTGCCTCACAAGCACTGTCATTTCAGGACTGTTCTGACACAGCTCAGCTGGGGAATCAAAAGGAATACACTGGCTCTCTTCACCATATTTGTAAGAGTCCACCACGGTGCATTACAATTTCTTCATTGTCGCTGCCTTCTTGTGTCCATGCAAAATTATTGTCCAAAGACAAGTTATTGTTGTCCAAAGACAAGACTGAGAGAACTACAGCAGTTCCAGACTCTGGCCTACCCAGATCAACATTTCCAAGCCAAGTGGATCCTCTCAGCAATGGCATCCCCATTAAGCCACACAGAAGCTCTTGGAGAGCCAACTCTGCTACGCTTCCTACGAGACTCCCCTGCCCGAGCCCTACGCTTTGGGCGGGTGTCCAGGTAAGAGGAATAGGAAGATGCAACCTCTTTTTCAAATCTTTCATATTCAGTGTTGGTCCACTGTGGGCCACTGCACAAATAAAACCCCAGTTCTTAATCTGATCTGCAAGTTTAGGCCATGATCCTTTAATACAGCAGAACAGCTTCTACACTTAAGAGGAAGGGAGATTTTTCTTTCCAAATCAGCAAGAGACAGCAGTTCCAGCATTTTCTTATTCCTGGTGACCAGGCTAGCTTAGTCCACTCCTGTACATGGCCACTCTTTCCCATCTCTGTCCATTTACCCTGGTGGACAAGTACAACTGGTGGTGGGGATATGGAAGAACAAGACTAAGTAATTTATCCTATTTAGGACTGGGTTTTAGAAGAGTATTTTCTTTCAACCCACTCTTTAACCCTTCAGCAGGATAATTCTTAAGACAGGGAATTTTGTTTATTCTGTTTTACTGAATAGCATTACTAACCCTAATAAAACCAAGAATTAAGTTGGTTGAGTCAAATTTATGGTCTGCTACTACCAAAGAAAGAGGTACCATTACCTTTATTTCCACTTACCTAGCTCTGCCACTCACTGGCATCCCTCCCTTTTTATGACCAGATCCATAAACAAAGAAGCAATTATGCAATCTCTTCTGAAAAAAAAGAAACCCTGATCCAGTGAGTGTAATCATCAGTAAAGAGAAATAAGGGAGGAGCATACCCTGTATCTTTCGATGGCAGGAAACTACAATTCAGCTCTCCACAAGGACAAAATGAGAGGCTTTTTGTACAAGCCAGGTTTGCTACTAGACCTGCTTTCAAAGACCTTCCCCTGTGCACAGAGGCAGTTAAATTCACACACACACTTGACTCTGTCCTTATGCAAACCACCTACACGCACATTTTACTGAGGGTAGATGGTGTCAAATAGGTGTAGAGTTCTTCACTAACTGGTTAGCTTTGCACTACAAACCAAAAAAACTATTTTTCTGCTCCCCCCACCCCCCTTCATATATGGAAAACATTCTGGATATCAAATGAGTTCTCCTTGCTTCACAACAGTGAAATTAGTAACCTATGCCCAAGCCTATCACACTATTAGTGTATTAGTACATTATGTTAGTACATTTTCATTTATGAAAGAGTTCTTTTTTTCTAAAAAAAATCAGATTGCTTGCTTGCTTTCTGACCAAGTAACTAAGAATATCTCACTTGCTTTCAGGAGAATGGACTGCCCATGCAAAGGTATGCACATATTTATTTTATCTGATTCTAAGCTTGACTTTCCTACATTTTTAATGAATTTGCTTCACTCTAAGTCAAAACTGAACATTAAGTCATGTATATATAACTCAGCCTTAATTTGTAGATTTGCTCTGTGAAATGCCTGTCACCAGCTCACTAAACTTTTTAATGAGATTTTCTCTCAAAGGTGGCTCTCTCCCTAGCACATTTGTCTGCGTTCCACGCAATATTTCATCCGGATCATCGGGGAGCTTTGCACTGGGAACTAACTGCCAAAAGGTCCAGTTGTTTGGCTTAGCAGTGTCAAATTTCAGACACTTGAAGAATGCAAAATATCTCAATCTTGAGTGACATTCTTCAAAAGACTGTGGAAGGGAAAAGGGAGCAAAGGAGCTAGGAGAACAGCTCAACATTGTTCTTATACATGAGCAAAGAAGAGCTAGGACAGCTACTGGAGAGGGGGTTTGTTAATCCTACAAATTAAGAAGAGTACATAGAATACATGGATTTTATAAATTAGTGCAGGAAAGATAGAGTGTTGCATACCATAGACCTGTGCAGTGAATTATGTCAAGGTCTTCAAAACAACTATAAGAAAGTAAAAGTTCTATTAGAAATTATTTTGATTAAGATATGTTTCTTTCTTTAAGATGTTCAAATCTTTACAGAAGGGAAGGAAAATTTTTTTTTTTCCCCCACACAACAAGGAAGTAGGACATAGTACCTCCATTAAAAGCCACCCCTCTCTCATTGATGGAGTAGCGCTCACTTTACTGCATGGTCTCCTCAAGGATGTTTGGGACTGGGTGGTGTGGAGCAGACTGATATTTTCTAGGAGTCCTTACACAATGCAGTTACCTAGACAAGATTCAAGAGATGTGTTCATGCATTTGAAATTACATGTTCACTGTAGAAGATGTTCTCAACTGTTGCAATTCCCAACCCACTCTTTAGCATTTTGAATTCACAGTGGAGGTGGAGAGAGAAGGGGAGGGAAAGATGTTTTCATCTGGATGTGGAGACAAATGATCTGTATCTTTTGTGGGAAGAGTCTGCTCTGATCCAGCTCAAAATAGGGATACAGAAACATATCTCACTGTCAGTGTGAAGATTTGCATGATGTGTAACAAACTTCAGGGGAGAAATTGAAGGCACTGAACTCAGATGGTTTAATAGGAGAACACTAAGCATTTAATGTACACACCCTCTCTTGGTGCTGCTTGCCTATAGTGGCTTCAAGAGGGAATTATATGCCAGCTAGGGTATTGCCCTTGAACTTCTATCCAGACACCTTTTAAAATCAAGAAACCACAACCCAAGGAAACAATTCAAGATTTTTTTTCCATAGACAACAGCAGCAAAGATTGACAAAAGGTGGTTGGGATGATGTATTATGAATTCTATCTAGACAAATATTAGAATGTGCAAAAATATATTAAAAAATGCAACAGTTTCTGCTTTAAACATTTTTTGTCAAATTTAATTTGGTCCAAGGTCTGGGTTTAGCCTGTATTCAGCTCCTCCTTTATTAAGATCATCGGTCTAACTCCTTAAAAGTTAATCCCTTCTTATCACAGCGAGCAAAAGCTATTGATATGTCAGATTATTCTCTCCATCTAGAAGCACATTAGGACAGTTGGCAACCATTCTCCAAAACTGACTTACATGTTGTCCTGGGTAAAATCATATCTCTCTCCTTCAGTTTTAATGAACAACTCTTCTTCCCACCCCCAAGCTATACTTTCAAAAAACTTCCTTAATGCACTCATATTCATTTTGAACAGCCTTCCCCCACACAGTCCTCAGTCAAGAATGCTAGCACATCCCTATCAGCACAGCAACTTGCTGAATTGATGATGTTTATAAAGAACCATCCAAAATAAATAAACAAAAAGGGCAAGAGGAGTAGCAGAGGCAGAGGTACATGTGGTGGGGAGAAAGTGAGATGCTAAACCAACACTGCCATGGAAGAAAACATTGATAAAACAAAACCTCAAGTTTACTCTGATCTCCTTTTCTCCTTGCACCAGTCAGCATTATCAGAGACTGGGTGAAAAATTGCATTGTACTATTTCTTAGAGCAAACCAGCTAATGAAGAGTCTTCACAGTAACTGCCAAGACAGTTCATATTCAATGCCTTGAAGGAGCTGGGCTCATCTATCTTGAAGTGATCCCATTCCTCTTTTAATATTTCAAACATCTGCAAAATGTCACAATGTCCCAGAATCACAGAGTGGGTAAGGTTGAGAAGGACCACAGCAGCTCATCTGTTACAACCTCTCTGCTCAAGCAGGATCACCCTAGAGCACATTGCACAGGATGGCATCCATCATACTAAACCTAACTCCTTATGCAACCATAGAAATATTTCACTCTTGAGAATAGGTCATTTTCCATGCTAGCTTTTTGACTCAGGGAGCCCAAACAGCCTTCCTGAGTGGCTTTGGAAACAGTGTCACTCCTGGCAGTTATCTCAGTACTGTGACCACCCTGTAATATTAACCTTAGTAACATCCTGTTGTTTTTATTCACATCTAGTGGATATTCCTTTAAGTAATATATCAGCTATTTAAGTAAGGTAAACTATATAGACGTCTGTTCCCTGGGATAGCTAGTTTAGGCTAAGATTAGGGACATATGAGGTTATCTCTTGTGCCTTAGAAATAACTATATACACAGGATATTTATTTAGCCAGACCATGACCCGCTTCAATGTCTTCAATAATCTTCCATAACTTTGTCATGTAAATCTATGACATTTTCATGTTTCAAAAAGCAAGTCGATTTTAAGAATGAATTTTTACAGCTGATCTCTCCTGAGATGCCTGAGTTTGTCCCTAAAGCACAAAAATTTCTTTCATTCCATCACTGCAGTCCTCTTCCCCCAGTAAGTGAAACAAAAAATAAAGAAAAAGGAAAAGTTACAGATTCTGAAGGCATGAGAAGATGCTAAAATATTGCAGACTTAAAACCTAGTACATTTTACTACATGGCACTTCAGTAATTTAATTTCTCCAGGAAAAAAATCCAACAGAAGCATCTGATGTATCTAATACGTCTATAGGCATCAGGCCAAGAAACCACAGATACCTGTGCTTCCATCTCAGAAGCATGAGTATGCAATTTAGACATGCAAGCCATTAAACAGCTCAGGCTCATCAGATTGCAAAGGTATATTGTAGACAGATACGCAAGGGATCTTGCCATGCTCCCACATTTCACAGGTTTGTGCACCTATGTGAAGAACTTGTTAAGCAATATGTGTGCCTAAAGTTCAAGGCCTTTTTGATCTGGGTAAATAATGTCATTTAATTCACTTACAGTGGCTCTGTGCTTCCATTATTAGTATTCATAAGTTACTAGCCTGCAGTTTCAAATACATTGTGAAAATAGGCTAGATGTTTTAAAAATCAATAATAATATACTGGCAAAATTTTACTGTGAAGCCAACCTGAAATAAATCTCCTGAATTTCCTAGTTATAACACCTTTGAGGTGTATCTTTGCACTGTATCACAGCACCTGATTTGTATAATAGCCCAGCTGCCCAAGATACTGCATCATGGACTCACTAGAGGTTTCAGTGGCATCATAATACAATCATTGCCAACACTGAAACTTTGCATTGGGTAGCACTCAGTGCACGTCTCAATAAGGTACTCCTGAGGGGAACACTCCTTCCCTTGCACTGGTATGGGCTTGCAGACAGCCAAGAAACAGACCCACCACCCATTAAAATTCTCAAACCCCATATTGAGGGTTCCATAGCATGAGAAACCACAGAGTTTCATTGCATACCGTAAAGGCAAAGAAATCAATCCTGTATTCTCCATTCAGTAGGACTAGAAGAAAAACTTTCAAAGAACTCCTCCATTATAGCTTCCTCAAGACATATGATATGTTCGTGGTTCGAGTGCTAAAGTCCCAGGCCTGACCCTCCTGACAGCCTTTCTTTTGTTAGGAGCAGCTTTCATCAAGACCATTCAATTGATTAGCTAAGGCAATTGCAAGCACTGTCACCATCAGGTCATAAAAAACGCACAATCTCCATGTCTTACTATAAGCATCAAATCCCAGTTCTCTGCCTTAGAGCTCATCCGTCAGTTGATAAGCTGTCGAGTAACTTTTCATGTACTTAAGGGAAAAAATATACCTGCCAGGTTTCACAAGTGTGGCAAATGGCTAGATACTTAAGTAAGATAACTGCCTAGACAAAAAAAAAAAAAAAAAACACCAAAAAAAAAAAAAAAAAAAAACAAAAAACAAAAAAAAACCCCCACAACTCAGTAAGAATCATGCTTATCTGACCAAAAACACCATGCACAATAAGTGGTGACTGAAAAATTGAATTTTTATATATTTACATGTACTTTGTGCCTCCTCCCTCAGCTACTGAATTACTGACCCTTTGAGCTCTAATGCAGTATTCATGTACCAGTCAATTGAAGGCAACACAACAGCAGCTGCAGGCAGTAGTCCTTCTGCAGCACATACTAACACAATTCATTAGATATCAGTGTGAGTTATCATCAAAATGCAAAAAGGTTTTTAATATGCACCAACAGTTTCTGTATGTCAACGCCAGCAGCATCTGGCACAAACATGCCTTGGACACAGAATGCCTGCGTCACTTTTTTTAATGGATCTAGATCCTGGGCAATGTTCTTCATTAGGAACAACAATAGTTGGAAAGAGACATTTGTTTTTGATCAGTAGGGCCACTGAGTCATATTACATTCAAAATATTTGAAATAGCAGAAAAAAATGCCAAAAGTACTTAGAAAGAAAATAGCATAAACTAGCCAAAAGGTAAAATAATTTTTTAAAAACCCAATATTTTAACTGTTTCACTAGCATGCTGTCTTTTCTTGAAATCACCTGAGTTACAGGAAGGTTAAAAGTATCAAGTCACATGTCAGCTAAAAACAGTATTTAATTGTTCCTTTAAACTCCACTGCCAAAGGATAGATTCTAAAATCCCTAGTCACTTTTTGTCTAACCTCAGAAGAAACCAGGAATTTTAAATATTTAAATGTTGTAATTACTTATTATCTGAGGCAAGCCATGACCTTAATAACCCTGATCTCAGCAACAATGTGGAATTGGAAAGACAATTAGGCATTTGCTGTCAAACACTGAAACGTGTTCTTTTAACACATTATGTGGTAGCTCCTGTGATTTGGTTTTTCAGCTGATTCCCTCCCATACCAGCAAGGAGCCCTTCAGAAGTTCCCTCTGCAGCTCAAGTGGACAGAGATGACGCGTGTTGTTGTTGTGTCCCACAGATCAGCCGAGCGCAGGCGTAGCTCCCTGGTAGTGAGTCTGCCAGGACTTGAGGTGTTCCCTGGAGACCTCCTGGTGTCAGACAGTGCCATGGACTACCTGCCCTACTCATCGTTCCTGCTCAGTGCAGGTCAGACACAGAGTGGGGTTTGCTCCTCTGAGCCCAGCAGAAGTTGGGACTGGAACACGTGTGCCTGTGGGATGGGAGGGAGGATGTATACAGTGAGAACGTGAGGTAGTGCAGCCTCTGTGCGGGATCCTGGTACCCCACACCACAGAGACTGCATTGCCAATTTTAAAATTCCTCTTTTCTTTTATTTTTCCTTCTGCATTTTACTGTTGAATGTAAAATGCAAGTAGAGGGTAGGACACACATCACATTGCTCCTCCACAGCAAAAAGCAACCAGAGTCCAGGCCACCTGGAAACAGTTGAGGTACAATTGCCTACCTCCACAGCTTCGAGCAGAGAGAAAAGTGGCCCATGCTGTCTTTTGCAGTAGTGTTCTGATACAAGAGTAGTAAACCCAATTCATGGCTAGAGGTTGCTCACAAGATTTTCCAAAACTGAAATGCAGTCCTGCAAGCAATTTCTACAAATAGCTATTGTAGAATATAGTATAGTGGTGTGACTGACAGAGATCCTGGCAGCCAGAGATCAAAAGTTTCTCAAAAAGCGAGTCAGCCAAGGTCACAGCCAGCATTTCCATGACAGCAAACAAGCCAGCCATTCCCAGAATGCCCAAGACCTTCAAAATCCAGAAACACAAAGTTTTGACTGTGATTCCCTGTCACACACTTGAAGATGGGTGCCACATAAAGAAAACCTTCTCAGATTTCTTGCTGAACACAGTTGTTCCTCACAGGTCACCAGTGCATTCCTAAATCTAGATCCCCAGCTTTCCCTGTGCCTCACCAAGGACCATAAATTATAGTCTGCCTCACTGTGCCAGCCCCATGACAGATTTGAGGCTTAAGGCTCCTAGGGTTGTTTATTCACTAGATATTTAAACACCTGCATAAGTCCAAGTTATCATAATGAGAAAGCATAGACTAATTCTTGCTTTAAGACAACATCTTCAAAAAATGGCATGAGGAATGATGGTTTTCCCAGGTAAAGAATTGGCAGTCACATAGTGATCACCTGCAACAAGTAGGAGTGTTTAGCAACATCCAAGATCCCACCACAGATAGCCATAATTCTTGCTGGGAGGAACCCAACAAGCTGAATTGGTTTTAAGTCTGATGCACAAACTGCTTAAACTCAAGTACTAGATATGAGGCAAGCAAAGTAAAGTCTATCAAGCTGCATATATAAATAATATAAATAACAGTTTTCTTTTTTATCTATTTGTTTCCTTACTGATAATATTTGTTTTACCTGATAGAGTCCAAAAAGTCAAGGTGGCCATTTGCCAAAAGAGTCGTGAGTACTTTTACCATTTTATTTTTCCTTGAACTGACCTTGCCATTTCCCACAACTAACCTGGGTCAAAATAGCTTCTTTATTTTCTTGCCCTTGGAGAAAGGCAGCCAGCAGGTGAGCTGAACTCGGAGGTCTCAGCCCTACCTGGGACTGCTTGCACATTAGTCTGCAATGAAGATTGGGTGGCTCCAGGGCAGCTATTGCACATGATGCACATGAAAACACAGTCAGTGCCATTGCTCCCTGTCCCTGAGGGTGGTGGGAGGAGAGGTGTCCTTGGCACCAGGAGGGCAGAGTGGGATGGGCAAGGAGAGCAGGGGCTCTCATTCCAGGGTGGCAGCAGGCCCAGAGCATCTCCCTAGGGTAAGGTAGCACAAGGTGGACAAATCAGTGGCATCATTGCTTTGATCATCATGGATCCTGTATTTTCTGTGTGCCTTAGGGTTTTGGGGAATGTGATGAACTCCCACGCATGTGGAAGGGATCTAAGCTTTACCTATAAAATTATCATTCAATGACACTTTCTTAGGCCTTTCCTGTCCTCATGGGTGCTCTCACACTCACCAGGGAAAGTACAACTCAATGAATTTCCTTGTCTTTTCCATTTATGAAAACTTTCACTTACTAAGGTATCTGAATTTCATTTCTGTGTACTGTTCAGCATTCAAAAAATTATTTAAAAATGTCTTGATAACTTTTTCTCCCTAAACATGTAATTAAGAACAGTCTCCAGTATTTTTTGTATTTTATCAAAGGACAGTTTGTGCATACAGCATCAATGCAAGTACTCAGGTTAATATGTACAAGAATTCCCTCTTCATTTGATAGGAGTTTCATAGCATTTGCACAAGCATTACCTAAACCTCAGGACTTTTAAATTCAGCAAAATATTTTAAATCTGCAATAAAAAGCATTTATATTTAGACAAAAGTGATTTCTAAGACTATTAAATGCCATAAAAATTCATGAAGATTCATTTGCTGGCACACTGGTTCAGTGTGCATATGTATTAACTGCCTTATTTTTTCTGCTTCATTTCAATCTATCTTTCAAAATTAGGAGCTGAACTTAAACCCTAAGTTTCAAATATTATAATAAAACATATATTTCAAAACTGGCTGGAGTTCAGTGCCTAAAGTTCAGACAATAGAGATCCATGAAGTGGGAATATACTGTTCCAGAGAACAGATAAAACTTAGGCAAACACCTTACAAGTCTGTGCCCACACTGTTAAATTAGAGTTCATAAATAATGTTTAAATTTTTTACAAGGCCTGAATAAACAAAGTCAAAACAAAAGCAATTGTTTTTATTCCATGGTCCCTCACACAAACTCCTTCTGTTCTTTTAGCTTTCTGAAAGCTCCTTTTACAGACACAATCTGCAGATGAGCAGGGGAGCTTTTTCCATACGTAGCTCAAAAAATTAAAAATAAATAAATGAATACCTAAGTTTGTATTCCTATGACAGGATTTCAAATATGAATCTGTTGTCCCCTATCTCTGACAGTGCTAAAGGAAGAAAAACATTCCATTTGTTCTGTCTTCCAAGGGTAGCCCATTGCCTGTTGCAATGATACCAGTGACTTGCCCTGTCAAAGACTTGTGTATTACATAAATAAGATCTTACACATCCAAACCTGAGGCATTTACACATCCCACCCACAGCTACAAAGAAAGTTGCCATCATTGCCTTGTGTCTGTGCAGAAGAGCCTGGAAATATAAAGAAACTACTCATTTAAGGGCAAACTCCTCATGGATAAGGGCAAGGTTACAGAGCTGGGTAAACTTCTTAACAGTGTTCAAAACACTGTATGAATCAGAGTTGGTTTTTTGTCATTCAACAGGCTAAAGACAAACAGAAGCAAGCATCTGATCTGGAAAATTGTCTTTCAACTGTGAAGTTAATAGACTACTGCACAGATGAATATTTCTGCTTCAAGGTATCAAAATACTCAGTATACTGTATCAAGGATACTTAAGGGTGGAAGGAGGAATTTTTTGTTCTCTATAAGCTAACATTTTTCAGTTCATTAATCTGGACAGGAGACCTTTCTGTTAAATTAATGCATAAGTATATGGTATATTTTTGTCATTTGAAATGGAGGGTCAAGTGGGAAACAGGGTCAGAGAAGGCTAGCAAGGGCCCTCAAAAATATCTGGATTTTACCAGGATTCCAGACTGCCCTAAATCAGGGAGGTACCACCTTCAGAAAAAGGTCTCAAGGCAACCCTCTCAGCAGCACCTACAGACATGGGGAAACAAACTAGAGCATCAGAGATATGTCAAATGGGACACAGCCACCCCCATTGCTGCAGCTTCTGAGGCAGCCACATGCAGGTCAGTGCCAGCATCAAGGTTTGGCTGCAGAAAAGCCATCAAAGCCTGTCTGACAAACAAGGCTTCTGGCCCCTAGCCACCTAACACCATCCCCTCTCTGCAGCAAACCTTTTGCTCTCACAGCAGGTTGTTATCTGCAGCTCCCCACACACAGCTGCTAAGGGCTCCTGTCAGTGCCTAACATATATGGACATCTGACTTTGGTGCAGGTCCATAATGTGATAGTGGCCACCTTAGGACTAAACAAAACAATTTCCAAGTGACTAAAAAGACCTAGTCCTTTGCTACCTTGATTTTATCATCCAGAAAATAAGGATATCATCCACCCAAGAGAAGCACAACAGATCAAATTCTTAGCATTTTCAAGCTGCCCACTAATTTTTGATACAACACACCTAAATACAGAGTATTATATTGTGTTGCTTTCAAATTCAGTGTGTTTATATTATAAGTGTTTTAGAGGAGAATGGCAGGCTTTAAACTATTTTAAAGGAACTTTTAAGCTTTCAGAAGAAAAGTCACTAATACTGGTAGATGAGATTTACACAGTAAATAGATTACTATTTAGGACATAGATTCTTTTCATAAGGTCTGAAGCAGCTAATACAACAATTGATGGTTTTCTTTCTTTTTCAATCAATAGAGTAAATCTTGGCACGAATTTATAAATGAGCAACACACTGAGCAGAAAGATGTCAACAGCCGGTTAGAAGTCAAAAAAGAAGCAGCAGTGTGGGAACTTTTCACAAGTGAATGCACTTACTTTCTGGATCATTTGCTGGTTCTCAAGATGGTAACGTCAGATTGCACTTCACAAAAATAGTGAAACATTATTTGTTCTACTGTGATGGACATAAAGCCACCTGAAACCTCTCATTAGAGGTCTGTGGGGGAATGACTTAAGCACCTGGTTTTCCTCCCACCTCGCCAGCTCATCCTGTTTCCATAGCTCCCTTCTCTGTCTTTATGATGGTATCTCTTCTAAACATCACTTTTGAGTGAGGTAATCTAGTCCTTTGCATCTGACTGCAGAGCCTTCCAGGATATTCAACTGATATTCCATTAGTCCTCTCACAAACCTGTACTGAAGCCATGCTCCAACTGGTCATTTCTGTACTGGACTATTCCAATTGCTAATGTCGCTAGCGTGCAGTAGTATATTTGTCATTTAACTTCATACAGAGCTGTGGTTAGATTATCCAGACTGGAGCATGAAAGCTTAAGAATTCAGCAGACCTGTAGTTTTAATGTTAAATGAAAAGAGGTATACTAAAAAAAACTCATCTCCCAAAAACTCTGTATTACCTCCAATACAGTGAATTTTAAGAGCCTAAAATATGGACAGGAATATTACACACTGTTACAAGAATAGCTTCATTATTTATATTCACCACCCATTCAAAGTTAATGCCTCCATTTAAAAGTATGGAAGCTTCCATAAACATTTTCTTATCATTTTTCTCTTACTCAGCATAGACAATTTCTGATTTTTTGTTAAGTCAAAGAAAAGAGATTTGTGAATCGTTTTCCATGTTGCTGAAAAGTTACCCTGGACTATACAAGAACTACTGCAAAGTAAAGGAAATAAATAGAGGAGTGGGCTGAATTCCTTCTTGGTGGAACAGAACAGGAAGGGACAGAAAATGGGAGAACAGGACTGGCTATTGGTTCAAGGCAGGAGAAGAGAATCCTTCTTTCTATACACTTTGTTTAGAAATCTGAAAAGTTTAAAAAAGTGATGAATACTGGGAAGAATGATGATAACAGCAGGCATGCAGGCTCCCTGTGAATCTGATGTAGGAACCCGCAGACAAGCCTTAGCCAGCCCTGCATGGCCCATGAATGATGAACTTTACAGTCCATGCCAGCTTCCCAAACTCTCCCATTAAAGAAAGAACCCATGCATTTGGGTAACCAGTTTTAAAGATACCTGGTTACTCTCAGGTATAGAAATATTCCACTGATTTTAATGAATCTCCAGAGGGAGCTTTAAGACCACCATAAATCCCCTTTAAGCTCTCAGGACAATCTGGTCATGGTAATTAAAGAATCACACAAGTCTAAGCAAACACTCTCACTAGCTATTCAGTCTTGGCACCTGGGTGACAGGGTTTTTTCATGATACTTTATACACATTAAAAACTCAGTAACCTATGAATTTTAGGTCTTTTTCAGCTTTAGGTCAGCTTAAAAAATATGAAATCTTAAACAGCCAAGAAATCCACAGGCAGTTTTCATTCAATACAGGGTAACAAAACAATCCAAAGAGATAAAAAACCTCCACAGGACCTCTACTTACCTTAATCCAAGAATATCTTTTTTTCCTCATAGTAACTCTAAACAATTTAGATAGCAGCAGATGCTTGGGGTAGGAAGGAAAGCATTTAGAAAGGTCACAGAAATCTCTAACTGTGACTCTGATGTTACTACGTCCTTCACACAGGGATCTGCAGGGGGCTCATTTGCACCTCTTCTGCCCCAGGGCACTGCATGACACAGCTGCCTCCATGGTAACCACAGAAAAACCCCAGAGACATCACTCACACCCTCTTCTGCACAAAACCCAATCTTTAACCTTCAGACAGATTAGGAAACTTTTCTCATAATGCCATCTTCTGCCCTCCCTAAACCGAATGATCCTTTCATATGAACTTCAATAGAAATGTTATCTGGGGGGAAGATTTATTGAATTGGCACAAACAGTCATTAACATGGATTTGTTTTGGTTTTAAAGATATTTATGAATACTCTGAAATACCTCCAGAGTAATGAATTTCTCTTGGATGTGGATTTGTGGAGACTTTTTGCAAACTTAGAGGAGTTAAACAAGGTGAGTAAAAAAAGAGAAGTGTTACTTAGAACAGAAATCAATCAGCCCAGTAAAAGAAGACAACAACCCAAAAGCTTCTATTTAGTTTCAATCCTCACATTTGGAACTTTGTTCAAATAATCCACCTTTTCTTCCTTTCAATGCAGTGTATCAGTGAGAATGAAATATCAGCAGTGCAAATAATTCTCTTGTATCTTCAGCCAAAGATGCGTGGCATTTTAAACATGGGGGAGAGCTCATTTGTCAGTTGTTTCTGAAGTAAACACACGTTTGAGACTAATTCTCCTAAGCAGTGACCTTTTAAAGAGATGAGGAGAAACTACTACCCAATCCTTACACCAAAACAGTAAGCATGGCAAAATAACTACCACAAGTCCTCTTTTGCAAACAGATGTGCACAGACTTTGCTGTCTATTATGCTACCCAAAAGAGCAAGTTAAAACAAAATGGTGACCCCCCTCTCTCCAGCTGAGGTTTCCCTTGGCAAGTGTGTAAGGATCTCTCCCACAGAGACTGGATGCTCTGTGTTCATGTGCTACTTACTCTGTACCGTCCAGGAGGAGGGAGGCCACAAGGCTTGGTTGTGATGTGCTCCAGCTCCTTCCTGCTTTTGGCCAGTTGCTGGGAGACCATTTTCAGGTCCTGAAAGCTAAAACCCCTAAGTCAAAAATAAATTTCACATTATTTTAGAAACAATGTTTCTTAGCTCAAGGGCCCTTTTACAGGATACCTTACCCTTCACTGCAAAGTGAATTTTGGAAAGAACTCTGCAGCTGCCTTAATTGAATAACTACTCACAACCACATCACTTGCCCTAAATCAGCTGCTGAGTTCCATTATTTCCCTTACTGTAGTTCCTTTGCTTTAATACTGAACCTCTCCCTTTTTAGCCAAAACAAGGAAATTGGAAAAGGTCTTCAAAGTAGGGACAATTTGCCAGAACTCAAACACGTGAGCAAGGCACTGCCACACCTGGTGAGCTGCTGAATGACCAACCAGTAGGTTTGGAGATACAAGGAAAAAGATTTTTAGCTGACAGGTGTCACTGTTGGCTTATTGTGGACTAAGACTGTACATGCAGGCAACTACTAGAGTTCAGCAGATGTGTGGTTGTTGATTCCCTTGTTCTTGTTCAAAAAGGGAGTGGGATATATTGCTGTGTTCCACTCACCTTTGAGCTTGGCCAGAGCTTGGTCATGTTTTGAGAGAATTATCTTAAAAATATGTCTTGCTTTACTTTCTAATTTTGTTGTCCTTATTGATGAGGATAGTAAATGATACTTGTTATGCATACTTTAAATACTGATTAAATGTAGGAGAAAGAAGCTGCTCTCAATGCCTTTGGTGTCTTTCTTTTGTACATTTTACAGTAGGCATATCTTCTTGACAGCAGGCTGACTCCATGAAAAAATGCATGTTGCAAAATTGTAAAGGTCAAAATTAAAGAATTAGCATCATTCTATAAGCATCCTTCCCCCATACATACACCAAACAAAACAGTCTGCAACTACAGTCTGTAGCAGTGTCATAGTGGATTGATGTACTTTTCTGGCCTAACATTTGCCCAACAACTTAGCCCAGTCATGAATTTGTATGAAAATAGTGTGTTCAGAGGAAAGTGTGGGGTTAGGAGCAGGCTTACAGCCCCATCTGACTGATACAATAGGCACTTTTGAATACAATATAGGAACATGTCAGTTTCTGTAGCCTTTTATAGATACTTCCTTCATCTTCAATTGTGTGAAACAAACTCAAACCATGAAAGATGGTGACTTCCTCAAAAGACCATGAAGGCTTCCTTAACTGTCACAGCTCTATCATACACAATCAGTGTTTTCCAGCATATACCATTCACCCATTGTCATTTTTAATGACAATCCATGTTAAATACAGCTGCTACCCTATGACAAGTTTAATGGACTAACTAATCTTGTTTCAAAGCTTTTGTCATCAGGCATTATCACAACATAAGTTGGTATTTGGATAGATTTGTCTTAGCTTCTGACTAATTAAAGCATTCTGGGCATAATTCTGAAGACAATTCTGGCAATGTTAGAGATAAGTATTGGCACTCATTACACTTGGAGCCTTTAGAGAGGCCAGGGATGCAAAATACAGTTGCTTTAATCTTAGCTTTGGATCACTGATGCTAATTTCTTTTTTTTGTCCCTTACTTAGATAAGTCTCAGTTTTCTGAAAACATTCTTTGAAACTGTGAAGAAGCATGTCAGCAAGTCAGACTCTCCTGTGGATTTCAGCTCTGTACTCAGAATGGTAACATAATTACAAGTATTCTTGCTTTTAATACAAGCAACAGATCATTTATCATGGCATACAGGTGCTCCAGAGCAATCAGGTCAGTTAAGACCATGCCATCTGTCATGGGCAGTTTGGTCTCAGCCTCAGGTTGCTCCTGTCGGAAGGGTTTTATCCATTGGCATGTTTGAAACAGTCAGGGAAAGGTGCTCTGTATGTGGAATCAAGTGTGGAAAGATTTTTCCTCCCTGGAGAGCAGCAGCCAGACTCTGAGGAGTCTTTTTGACTGGCAGAGGCAAGCTTCCCACTCTATGGAAGATGTTTCCCTGAGACCAGACCCCATCCCCATCACTGCCTCCTTCCACTCCTTCACATTGATCCGCCAGGCCCACAGGTGTTTATAATTGTTTAATTAAGAGCCCATTGGGACTGAAATTACACTTTGGCCTGGGTCTGTCAAGCAAGAGGGAGATGCAGCCACGGCCGTCCTGCCACTGCCAAGCCCTGCAACCCTTTTGGTCAGTCTGTGTGGTAAACAAGGCAGTTGTCTGAACAGCAGTCTACAGGAGTTCTAATTCCTGCCCAACTTCCCAATGCTTGTAAAGTTGGAAATATTAATGAAGACAGAAAGTTAATTGATTGACCAGAACATTCCCTAGCAGTAGAGGCCATTAGAAAGTTTCCGGGAAATACTAAAAGACCCTACCTCAGTGTTAAGGCTTTTAACTGAGAAATTAAGGCTAAAGCTTGGTTTCTTGCCCCTGTGACCTCTGACTTCAGGTGTTCTTATTGACAATGTTTGTGTGTAGACAGAAAAAATCCCAGACAAAGCTGCATTTTATAATGCATGAAATTCAACATCTCCAATGTAAATGAGGCTATCCTGTTATATCTAAGAGCATACTGAGATATAAGATACCATGCTACATGAAGTCATCAAAGTTGTTTCAGAAACAGAGGGCTTCATCTTCAACTTCCATATGAACTTCACATCATTTGTTTCTAATTAGAACAAAAGTCTAAGAATGTCAGACCTCTGCAAAGCTGTTAAAACTGTACTCCCATGCATTACTGGAGTATTGTGGTATTCTTACTACTTTACATTTTATTTCTGTTTAAACTGCCCTTTACGTTTTTAATTCCCACTTTCCCTCTTTCTTTATTTTCCTTAGGTATAAAGAAATCTCAGATAAAATGGACAAAACCCAAAACTGTTTCTCCCTTTGTCATTATGTTTTTCTTTCTTGATAAATTTCCAAACTTTTTCTGCAGTTTTTCCAGGGTGACCTCTGCCAGACACACCAGATTTATTGCCTTAATTATACCTCTGCTCTCTTCTACCTGGAAAAACTGAGACAGAGAGAAGATTTTGGCATCTACCTGAAGGTAAAGTGATGGTTTTGTTGCTATTGCTGTCCTTGTTGTTGCTGTCTTCAGCCCTCCTACTTTATGACAGGTTTTTAACAGCAAACTAGGAATGTTCATTAGAAGCAAAACCGTGTAGTGCTTCCCATGGATTTTTTGGACTGCAGAGCCTATCACGGATTGGAAGTCACCCTTCTGAGTGTGTGTTCACCTGCATGTGTGAAAGTCTCTACTCGTAATTTAGAACAGATAAGAGGGAGGAGAGCTGGGCTGCATTTTTGCAGGCAGAAAATACAAACTACTAGCCTCTTTCATATGTTCTGAACATAACCTCTTGACTCAGTGACCTCCATCTTAACAAAGTGAAATAGTTACAGGGAAAAAAATAAAGACACCAAAATCAATTTCAAATGTTTTACTTTGGCATCAAAACAATACCAGTAAGCGAGAATTCACCTCTCTCTAAGGTTGAAAAGAGCTATCAGTGAACTCTTTATCAAGTTGCAGCACTACAGCTGGTTCTGTCTTTGCTGACACTGCATCCACCTGAAGCAAGAACTCCAGCCAGTGCAGCTGTGGGGATGTCAGGCTCTGCTCTTTCTGACATCATTATCAGACCAGTGTGTCCTGTAAATACTTAAGACTAATCTTCAACCTTACAGGCTTAGAAAGACTAGCCTGAAGTAGTGGGCTTTTCTCACAGGCAGCCCAAGACTGGAAGGACACTTTTTTGAGGCAGGCAAGCTCTGCAGCTTGGGCCTTGGAGTTCCACACTGCTTGCTCCCTGACAAGGATTTCATACATTCATACCTAGGAAAATGTTCTCCATTAGCAAGTAGCAGTGACCCTAAAATATAAGGTGGCTTTTAAGCCTAACTCAGGTTAATTTTCTCAGATCTTCCTGAGAAAATTAAAACAGCAGATAAATAAGAGCCCTACTTGATACAACAGCATGGCCACAGCATGTGGAATGGTAAGCAGCAATGCAGAAAGTGAATCTGGAGGGGCAATGCAATTCTCCCTGTAGAGAGTTGCCCTTGGCTTGGCTGGGATAGCATTAATTTTGTTCCTAGTAGCTGCTATAGTGCTGTGGTTTGAATTTAAGATGAGCATCATCTTGACAACACACTGATGTTTACTTGATGCTAAGCAGTTTGCATTAAGCCAAGGACTTTTCTGTCTCTCACCACCACCAGTGAGGAGTCTGGTGGGCACAAGAAGCTGGGAGGGGACACAGCCAGAAGAGGTGATCCCAACTGACCCAAGGGGTATTCCATACCATATGGTGTCATGCTCAGTATAGAAACTCGAAGGAAAGCTGGCTAGGGGGGGGGCTCTGCTCTGGGACTGGCTTAGCATTGACCAGTGGGTGGTCATTGTGCACCACTTGTTTTGTATATTCTGGTTTTTTTTTTTCCCTTCTGTTTCTATTTTATTAAACTGCCTTAATCTCAAACTACAAACTTCACTTTTTATATCCCACTTCTCTTCCCCATCCCACAGGAGGGAGTGGAAAGTGAATGAGTGGCTGTGTGGTTTACATACCTGCTGGGTTGAACTATGACAAGAGCCTTTATACTGCCCTTGTTCTCACTGAGTGAGAAACTCATCTTTCATTAGTCCCTGTCTCATTACTGTGCTAATGATGCAGAAAACTGTTTGCTACCTCCTAGCCAGAGGGAAGCTGAAGCCTAAGGCAGATTTTCTTTGTCTTCAACAGTGGTGTGAACAAAATGAACAGTGCAAAAGGTTGCATCTGCAAGAGCTGCTGGTTGCTCCTCTGCATCGACTGACGCGGTATCCCCTCCTCCTCAACAACATCTGGAAGAGGAGCACTGACAAAACAGAGAAAACTTTTATCCAGTCACTTAAAGAGAAGGTGGAAAAGTCTATAAGTAAGTAACGAAGGTTAAAAAGTCAAGTATGCAGTAACAAATTGGAAAGTTACGTGGCTTTTTTGTGCATGTCCCTTGAAGTGTGAATTGGTCAAGTGTCTCTGCAGAAAAGAAACAAGGGGGTGTGTGCCTTTCTACAATCCTGACCCTCATTCTGTAGGGAATGATTTGGGCCACCTTGTGCTGTCAAAGCCTCTCTGAGCAATGTCACAGGACTCCCAAATCAGTGAGTCACTTGTATTTTTTCAGAATCATCTGCAGTAACAGGCAAACAATTAAAAGTAGATCTCAAGTTGGAAAATATAAAGATCTCAAACAAAGAACGCTTTCAGCCGGATTTATGTCTAAGGAGGATTTTTTAAGGGCTGATCCTTAATAGGATAAATTTGCACTCACAAGGGGAATATTATGTCCATGACCTTTCACTAATGACAAGGTCCTACTATGCAGAGTTGTCTGAGCTACAGATTTTCTCTAGCCATTGTGGAATACAAGTTACTGGTTGGTCCAGATACTAATTTTTTCCCTGCATTTTGTTTTAAATATATCACATTTATATATTTAACATATACAAGGAAAGCAGTTTTAGGTGCGGTCCCAAAAGACCATGGGATGTCTAGAGAGTACTACTGGCAGAACAATTAGGTCCTTCCAGAAATTAGACATCTCTGGATCAAGGAAACCAAAGATAGTAGGGTGACCCCTCTTTACTCACAGGCACCTGACAAAGATCTGCCTTCATTTTTGAATCAGTGAACCAGTAACATAATGATCAGTTGTAGTCCAAGCATTTCCCTTCTGGTGGGGAGATATGTGTCTGAAACCATTATCTGCAATATCACTCCACCCAAAGACTTGAAATTTAAATTGCAGGTCCATTAAAGCTTTCCCCATAATGGCCTTCAATCAGCAAAGACCCAGTCCCCATTTTTCACATTCTGAGGGACCCCCCACTTCAGTCACTTCTGGCAACACTTCCTCTGAAATTAATTCTCATTAATTTCAACAGTCTTTTCATCAGGCTGTATATAATGAAAATCAGTTTTCTTTCACTATACCAGACAGTTTAGAATGACAGGACTTTTTTTGAAGACATTTTTAAGATTACAGTTTAATTGACTTTTATATGATTTCCTGTTCCCCAGACAGATTAGTAACACAACTTTTTCATTTAGCAGGGAATTTAAGCATCTTTGAATGCATGAATTGCTAATCTAAGTAGACTTTAGGCATTTTTTACAATGAGATCAAGATTTCATCTGGGGCCTCACATGTGAGGTACTTCAGCTTTCACTGGAGAAAATCAGTATTCAGCATATTCTAGAAACAGGACTGCTTTTGCCAGCCCTGGCAGTAACGGTGTTTCACACATTTTAGGGGATCTGGAAGGTAAAGTCAAGTGGTTGGACAACTTTCAGAAGTTCAGGCAGCTGCAAGAGGTCATAATTTGGCCTCAGGTCTGGGATCGTGACAAAAGATTCTTTGTACCAGAGGTAAGCAGATTTTAAAGGGCTTTTTTTTTTCTAGAGGAGAGTTTCGTTTCCTCTCTGTTTTCATAGTGTTGTCTAGAGTTGGCTGGTTGTCTGTATTCTAGCTTGTGGGAATGGCTCTGCTCTAACAGGAGCAGCTGCAGCCTGGGCACTGCAAGTGCTGTAGCTGAACACACACAGTGCCTTGGATGGCAGCATGGGCTGCTCTCAGTTACCATCAAAGAAAGGGCAATGATACAGCACAGGAGGACTCTACCATATTTGTTTTTAGGGGACAGAATGAAATTGGATAGATGTAAGTATTACCATCATTCAATAAAATAGAAAATATTTGCCTCTTTCACTTCTCAAGCTGAGCCAAAGAACTTTCCATTTACACTTAAACTGCATTACAAAAAATTACACTGCATACCTGTGTGCACATTTCTGCCATGGTTACCTCGTTACTCAGACAGACTTTTAGCAACACTAGAAGTGCTAAACTATGGTAACATCATCAAGTGGGTCTCATCTCAAGGATTATGTCTGTTCTCATACAGGGTTGCAAAGACTATTAAACTCAATTTGGAAAAGCAAAACTGAGCTTAACATTTCAAAAGCACAAACTCATTTAAGCAGTAGCACTGCTGAAGAAACACAGGCATGCTCAGTTATCAGCTGTGTGATGTACTTAGCCTGAGGTATGAACTCACATATGCTCATCTTGTTTAGCTGCTGGTTGCTTCCCAGTTCATCATCCATTATGCATGATTCCTCATGCTCTCTCTCTCTCTCAATTTTGGGTCAAGTGTTTGAAGCACAGCTTAAGAGAAAACAGCAGTGAAAACGTTTTGTCTTCAGTGAACAGACTTCTCCTTCATGAAGGGAGGCTGATGCTAGCAGGTAATGTTCCTGAATCTCCTGGTGTCCAGAGATAGCTTAACACAATTATACATTGTTATGGCAGGTCCAGAGTGAACCTCTGCAACAGCATTTGGGCAGGTGCAGGAAAGAAAAAGCAACTGTATAGTTTATCAGAGAGAGATTGAGATACAGCCAAGCTGCCAATAGGATGAGTAGTCTGTATGATTGTTTATTGTCCTTTTTCCTGGCAAGCAAGTAGTTGTTTCATCAGAATGAGGTAGCTGATAAATTTAGTAGCCAAAATGACTGACACAACTAAGTGTGATTTAGTGCATTTGAGAATGCACACTAGAGGATGAGTAGTTGTGAATTATACTGGAAACAAGGCTGCTTTCTTAAAAGCACTCTGCAAGGTGCAGTGATTCATAGATGTGCCTCATCTTAGTAGAAGCAATTCCTTAAAAAAAATCACACCATAAAACTGATTTTTTTGTTTTCCTTCTCAGAAAGCACAAGACTCCTTGATGTCTACCTATTTTTATTTGATGATTTCCTTCTAATTACCAAAATTAAACGTAACAAAAAGGTAATAATGTCTAGAGATATACATGGTAGCAGTTGTTATATTTTTTAGCTTTTGGATGGATTTTGAATGTACTTTAGAAGATCGATCTAATGATAAAAATACAAGATGACTAATCAGTATGAAGAATAGCTGATACTTCCTTATGTGACTAACAAACCATAACACTGATCCAAATGCCTGCTTCTAGGCTCAGTATGGTACAAGAATACTATTACAGGAAGAATTTACATTAAAAGACCTTAATATCCTCCTGACGTTGTTCTGATGTGCTGGATCCTAAAGCTCAGAAAAGTTACAGGAATGTAAGACTTTTTCTAATGATCCCTGCAACATGAGAATGTTTTATCACAGAGGTATCAGAACTGTTGGAAAGAACAAAAAAAAAATTAAAAGGAAAAAAACCAGGGAAAATTATTGAAAATTTGCTACCCTTCTTATTGTCTTCTCTTTGCCTTCATTTCCCCAAGTTTAAAATTGAGCTATAATGACTCCTTTTAAGAAAATGTTTCTTGATGAATGATTTATAGAGTTCTCTAGATGACAAAGATGTCTATTTAGACACCAACAGAAGAACTGGATGACCTGAAATTCCTAAAGCTTCAGTGTAGGAGTGCATTTAGCTAATTAAGTTTATGAAACTGATGTAAACTGAGTCAAAATGAACCTGTGATAAATCTCCTAAGTTGTTTTTTTTAAATTTTTTTTAAGAAGCAGATGTTCTGCTTTAGAGAGAAAGGAAATAGAGAAAGAATGCAGTGAGAGGTTTTAGACTAGTAGCACCATCCCTTAGCAATGGAGTTGGTGAAGGAAGCAGAAAGTCAAGGGACCTGGTACTCTTAGGCAAACGTTGCCCCACGTACATGTGTTGGTGAACCTTCTGTGAAAGGCTGTGGCTCATCTGGAACTCCAGGAATTCTGTCTTGTGCATAAACATGAGGGGAGATGAGGAAACTTACTCCCAAGAAATGGAGAGAAAACCCTGCTATTAGAGTAAGGAAAGGGGGGAAATACTTTTGGAATGCCTATGACTGTCTTCTGCTTGTGGACTCATATTGTGCTTCTTTTGTAGCTTTTTAATGCAAAGTGTGACCTTGCAGAAGAGCTACAGGTACCAGTCAGTTTTTCTAAGATTCCTCAGGCAAATAAGCTGTCTGTGTATAAGCGAAAGCACATCATTTAGAGTTGTTTAGTGCCTATACTTCATGAGCAGATGGCTCATGAACCTGCTAACCAACTTCATTTTCTATATCCAGAAATATGGAGGCTCAGACACCAGCTTAATCCCTCTCTGTCCTTCCCTCACTCCTGAGCTGCAGACCTTCATAAGAGAGGGGGGATTTTGCACAGTCCTGGACCAGCCCATCCCACTAGACAGACTCATACTGAAAAATGTTGAACCCATCCAAATTACAGGTATGTGCCTGCATGCACTTGAATATCTTCATAAACACCATGTCAATGAACTGTGTGTGTGGTAGCATAAGGAGGACAAGCTGCTGTTTGCCCACAAACCACCCCCAGATGCCTGGAGTGCAAACACTGGTGCCTCAGCACTGCCTGGCTTCACAGCTCTGCTCCTGCTGGGAGGCATGAGCTGCTGCCTCATACTTCACAGCCCGCAGCCCCCTGCTGCCAGCACTGACTCACACATCTGTGACTCACATATCCACTCACCCTAAAGGATGTATCAAGACTCCAACCACTTCTTTCTCACAAGCCAAGTACCCCCTAACTGTCCTAAAATGCTCTATCAAACCCCGGGCATCTTTCCCAAGAACATTTTCAGTTCCATACTAGTTACACAGCATTTTTTCAGCTGTACCACTGCATTGTTCTCCTGGGTGTCCTCCCACACACACAGCAGCCATTCTCAGGGAGGCTCCCCTCAGGAGAGGAGATGTACCTCTTGCAACTGCTCCTACTCACATCTCCACCAGCTCTTGAGAGGGTGGAAATCACCCACCATACATCAATGCTTCCTTGCTCTCAGACATCCAAAAGCATCACTGGGGAATATATCTCCTATCCCTGCTGCTGTGCAGTTGGGTGTGAAGGAGGGCTGAATGCCACAGAGAGTGACCAGCCTTACCCTGCCAAAACAAGGTTCCTGAAGTCACCAAATCAGATTTTGGGTCAGGGAGCAGGCTTGAAACAACAGTCCTCCCCTTGGTCTGAACCACTGATGCAGCAGGCTCACACACACCTCACCTCAGTGGTGAATGGTGTCACATCCAGCTGGTGGCCTGTCACTAGTGAAGTTTCCTGGGGTTCAGCATTGGTGCTGGTCCTGTTTAACACCTTTATAAAAGACCTGGATGAGGAGAGAGAGAGAGAATCCTTAGTCAGTTCATAGATGGCATTAATTCGGGTGGGAGTGTTGAATCCCCGAGAGGTAGGAAGGCTCTGCAGAGGGATCTAGACAGGTTGCATCGATGGGCTGAGGCCAGCTGCATGAGATTCAGTAAGGTGAAGTGCTGTGTGCTGCACTACAATCACAACACCACCATGCAGCATTATGAGCTTAGGGAAGAGCAGCTGGAAAGTAGCACAGAAGACAAGGACCTGGGGGTGCTGATTGACAGCCAGGTGAACATGAGCCAGTGTGTGCCCAGGTGGCCAAGCAACCAAATGGCATCCTGGCCTGTATGAGCAATATAGCAGGACTAGGAAAGGGATCTGTACCTCACACTGGTGAGGCCACACCTCAAATTCTGTGTCCAGTTCTGGGCCACTCACTACAAAAAAGACATTGAGAATCCAGACTGTGATCAGAGAAGAGCAGTGAGGCTAGGGAAGAGTCTCAAGAGTAAGTCCTAAAAGGAGTGGCTGAGGAATCTGGGGGTGTTCTGCCTGGGGAAAAGGGATGACATCATCACTCCCTACAACCACCCGAAAACAGGCTGTAGCCAAGTGGGGGGAGGCACTACTCCCTGGCAACCAGTGATGGGACAAGGACATGGCCTTAACTGCATCACGAGAGGTTCAGGTTGGACACAAGAATTTTTTCACAGAAAGGGTGGTTAAGGATTGAAACAGGCTGCCCAGGGAGGTGGTGGAGTCAGCCCCCTTGGAAATGTTCAAGAAATGACTGAAGGTCATTTCATGGAGTCTACTTGCTTAGTGCTGTGGTTGGTCTAGCTGACATGATGGTTTTCAGTCAAAGGTTGGACTCAATGATTTTGGAGGTCTTTTCCAGCCTTAATGATTCATTGATTCAGTCTAACACTGCCAAGATCACAGGAGCCTCCTATATCAAAGAGAATGAAAAGAAATACAAATCTCTGTGCTCCAGGGTCATCCTAATCCTAAAGACTGAGTGAAAAGCTTAGGGAGCTACAGTGCTCTGTGAGAAAGCAATAGATATGGAAAATAAAACTAGAGTCTGTAAAATCTATGATAACTTTGAAATATATTCACCCAGACTATTTAGCATTCAGCATCAATGCTGAGAGGATATAAAGGTAGGCAATAAAAAGGAAATTACTGAAGATGAGATAAGGGGATGAACACAAAGAATAATAATCTTTTTTTTTTTAAACATGTTTCAGGCACTGTCTGCCTGCCTAATAAGTCCCCCTACCAAACCAGCAGAAATGGAGCAAATGTATCAGCCACCTCCCGTCTGCAGTGTGGAGGGAGGGCATCCCCACATCTCACATAAGCCCAGGCTGAATGCAAGACCAACAGCTCCTGGGTGCTGGAGAAGGCAGTGTAGCCACCCTCCAGTTTGCACCTAATAGATTGACCATAAAAACCACAATGAAGATGGAAATAATATTTTTGGTTGTCTTTTCTTTTTCTTTTTCCAAGCCAACATTTCCCATAGAGATTCCTAACCAGGGTCCTTCTACCTCTGTGATCCAGCTACAATTATCAGAATAGAAAAAGCTGCCTTCTGTACTCCAACCTAGGCTCTGTCCATTGGTTATGACCCTTCCCTGCACCCTCGGCCTCATTGCTTGACTTCTCTCCCATATAGTCTTACCAGCTTTATTACAGCTGTAGCCATGGCAGTCTCTGTTACTCACTTGTAGTCTTGTAACACCTTGGAAGCCCCATCCTTATACAGGACTCCTTGGGGTGAGGTACAATAGGAACAGTGAGAAAAATTACTTTAGGGAGATTGCAGTTCAGATTCCCACCATTCTGCATAAAACAACAAGCAAACATTCCAACATCAACAGAAAATATTCCTTTGCAGGAGAATAAAAAATATTTAATATTGCCTGGAATGTGTGACCTTGGGGAATGTTGCCAATATATCTGCAATCTCAAAGAGACTTTTATTACTGGTGGCGCTAAAAGATTAGTTAGCACGTTCTCAGAAAGGTCATGTGATCCATCACATTAATCAAAAATGAAATCCTGATTTTTGATCTAGCAAGTACTTTTGCATCTGTTAGTTTGCTGAGGGTTGACATCACTTTGAAAATAAACAAAGCTCAAAGTAAATGTTACGAAAAAATATATGTTGCAATATCCTAGAAATACCCTTTTGGCAGCAGTCTAATAATTGCATACGATAATTCTTTACCAGAGCCTTCTAGGTGTGTTTGTAACACCAGGCAGGTACCCTAAAAACAGAACTTTCTGCAAACACCATGATCTTTTACAAGAGATGTAACTTTACACATAAACATAATAGTAGGAACCCAGCTCTGAAGGTTGTAAGCAGCAACATACATTCTAATTATAGAAAATCACTAGGTGACTTAAGCCCCCCTTTATTCCAGATATGTGACACTGGTGTCACTTTGTCCCCTTGCAGAGAAACACACTACATGATGCTCACAGTCATCTTCAGGAACAAAAGTTTGGCAGGAAACAGAGGAAACACGCCTGGCTGCCAGCAGCCAACCAGGGGGTCCCCAAGAGCATCAGTCCCGGCACATGCCCAGGGAAAACCCAAAGCCAGCACGAGCCTAAATGCAGACACTTGCCCATGTGCCAGCCACCACATGGACTTATTTAAATAAAATAAAAATATATAATTTCTTTGGTCATAATCAATGTGATATAAAATTAGAGTGACAGTAGTATGAGGTGCATTTAAATTACATTACATTTTTCCACAGTCTTCAGCCTGAGAAATGCTTTTCTAATTCAGCATGAGAACAGGTATCGGCAGTGCATAGCAGTCTTCTTGCTACAAGCTCAGACAGAGACTGCCAAGGTAGGTAACACATCTTTTTTTTTTTTTTCTTCTCCAATTGCACAACTATGCTTTCCCTAAAGGAGGATGGCAGCCTAAAACTGGTCATGCTGTAATAAGAATCTCTTACAGTTGTGACATTTGACCAAAACTAAAACAAAACAAAATAACACCCCAGTGCTCTGGCTCACATATTTGTTACAGAATTTTTGCTGCTGAACATGTTCCAATTTTCTATCAGGGTTGATAGCAGGTCATATTCTTGTTGAAAAACATTATCAATTCTGATTGCTAAAACAAAAAGATCTATTTCTTGTGTCACAGAAGATGGCCAGCCCCTCCAGAGAAGTCAACACCAAAACAAGCCCCCCTACACCCAACTCACATCAGAAAACTGTCTCATGCTCATCTATTCACAACATACATTTTGCAATTTCAGACTGAACAGATGGTATGATTAATTCCACTGTTACAGAAATTTACCGCTCATTTTCACACCATGTCACATTTCTAGTAACAGCACTGTGTATAACATCTGAAAGCACGGCATTTTGCAGCATTTTGCTTTCTCATGTAAGTTGAATTTCCCTCTCTAATACCTAATGCACAGAAATTTGACCACCACTAATACTAATTCTTACAAGTAAACAGTGACAGATTTTTTCTGAGAGAAGCACTGAATGAATTCTTCTCATTTTCAAGTCTCTGACTGGTACTTGGAATAGCTACTCACTCCAGAAGTCATTACTTTCTCCTGTTAGTGAAATATGACCTTCACTCTCCAAAGCTGCCTTCATACCAGGGCTACCGTCTTTTCAATGTCATAGAATCATGGAGTAATTTGTTGTAAGAGCCCTTTAAAGGGTTTAGTCCAAAGGGTAAATCCCTTTAGGATTAGGCCAATGTCTAATCATAGCAATTCAGAGACAACCCAACTTCTGTGACCAAACTATCTGGACTAGCAGAGAGAAGGAAGTTACGGATTTGAAATTAGCTCTCCATCACCCCCTGTCCTCATACCTGGATGACAGCAAACATAGACCTTACTGCTGTCAGCGTGATAACAGAAACTGAAATTCAGTTGGCAGCACATGGCAGATCTTGGAGGGGGACAGAACTTGTGCTGCTGATAGGACTGGAGCGGTCTTAATCAGAAAAATGAGGAATCCAAACTTCAGGGACAGCATTAAGATAATGAATAAACATTACACAGAAAAGGGTGAAATATCCTGCAACAAACTTCACCATTACAAGCAGAGCATTAAAATCCTACCTTCCAACCAAAAATGGAAATATTCACTGGAAATCCCTGGCCCCAGACACAGATTCCAGCAGTGTGTAGTGGCCTGAACAACTGGGACAATCCCAGTTGTGGGATAATTCATGTTTCCTTCAGCAATTATGAGCACAAGCCTGAAGAGAGGCTAAATTAAACTAAAGGCTCTGGATGTTTATGCATCTAACTTACTGGAAACTTTTTTGGTTGTCTTGGTTTACAAATATTTTTTCTTGTTACAGAAAGCATGGATGTCACAGATAGAAACAGCAATCTCCAATTACACCACACAACGTGAAACCAAGAAAAGCACTGTTTTCTGCTTCCCTGTTGAATCCTCTGAAATTTAATAATGTCAGCATTGCACTGACAGAGCCAGAGGAACACTATTGTGGTGATAATACAGTTCTTTCTTTCAGAATGCCTTAGGTCTCTGAAGTAAATAGATTTCTGACTTGACAAAAGTATGGCGCTTAGACCACCCCATGTAGGAATAAACTGGAGGAGGGGAACGAGCTGTGCAATAAATGTATCACTCTTAGATGCTCCTTTGCTTCACCTAGGGAAGGCTCTTGCCACCTAGGGAAGCTTTAATAGAGCTTGTCACTTCCTAGAAAGCATGACAGGAAAAAAACCCCCTTGTGCTGGTAAAGGACAACTCATTCACCAGAGAAGTTTAGAAGGTTTATTGCATTATTCAAACTATATTAATAAATTTCATTAAATTGGAATTGTGTAGCCACAGCGTCTGATATTTATGTGTCTCTACCCACTAACCTACAATATCACAAGATGATTTTTGCATTAATACTGAGTGTGTGTATATATGTATACATATGTGTGCACTTACCTGGTCCAGTGCTCTCCAGATACAGCCTGGCCACTGCAACACACAAATTCCAACTCTTCCCCTGTGTCCATCATGGGGAAGTTTTTGTCACAGCTTCCTGGCAAAGGAACAGGCATCGGGCTCCATGCCAAGTGGTGAATGTGTGAAGCAGGAGGGCAGAACAGTGCAGAGAGATCTGCACCAAGACATCACACAAGCTGCCACAACTTGGCTGACATAGCTGTGCTCCATCTCCCTGATCCCATGCTCAGCTGCACACTGCATCACACCAAGGGCTCACCAGAACCTCACAGCATCCTGAAACCAGTGCTGACAGGACAAAGATATTTCAAGCCCAGAGGAGTCACACCTGACAGACTAAGGTCTGTGATTTGTGTGCTGCCAGAAGGGAGAGGGTATTTCACTTCATATACTTTTTACCAAAACAACCTTTAGCCAGGTCTATCACTTTACCAGACAAGTAGTCATTTCTGCAGACCAGCATGTCTCCAAGGAGGACAGCCCTGAGGAAGGAAGTATTTACCCACAGGCTTGTCTTCACAGAGACATAGGCTCAACAGGTGCTTAATAGCTCTTCTGTGGTGTCAGGAGCGATACCTCAAGAAGCAGTTGAGGCAGAAATTGACTCCCCAGTTCAAACTGCCTTTCAGGGGAGATCTCTCCTCTCCATCTTTCTCCGTATCTACACAGAGCCACTGCTTCAAAAACTAAACATGGTTTAGTTGGTTGTGCCTCCGTAATTCAATAGTGGTTTTGTCGCAGGACTGATCTCCCACATGAACCATCTGGCTTCTCTCTGCAACACAGTTCCACCCTGAAAGAGCTTTCCATTTCATAAGTGAGACCTTTATTGGTCTAAAAAATAAAACAAGTGCTACTTTTGAGTTTTCCAGTTATGTCAATTGTCCAGCTGCATCAAACATGATGTCAGAACACAGCCAGTGATAGAAGGACTTTCATCGAATGGGAGATACTCAGCAGCCTTGCACAGCTAATGGAAATGGAAAGACTACTCTGAATTTAACCTGTGAAAAAAACAGGTTTGAAAAACAGTCATTATTACTGTGTCCTCAGGAATGAGAAAGCCTTTGTTGCAGCTCCCTGCCACTCTAAGAAACTAGAACATTTATCTTGTTCTTACATGTGTGGCTTCCCTACAGTTCAGTTGTAAAACTATATATCCACAATTTCAAAGTAGCTGTGCTGTCTGAAACAGGGCAAGATAGTTTTGAATGACATAACCTGGTCTATTAGAAAGGTCTAATTTTTTTATTATTATTAATAATCATTCCTTTAACAGATTAGAAAACAAAAGTGACATTTCAGCAACAATTCATCGTGGTTTATACAGAACCCGTTGATGGATGGTGTCACCTTCCCATTCAAATCCACAGCCACCTTCCAGATCACAGAGTTTAAGGATTACAGTGGACACCAGACTAAATTCTTTCACAATGTAAGGCACAACTACATGATCACAAGTAGTAAACACAAACACTAAAAATAGAACTTAGGAGAATAAAGCTTCAATTAAAAAGAAACAAAACCAAAACAAACTCATGCAAAAAATCTATCTACATCTACCAAGATGGTATGATCCAGTTTAGAAGTACAGTACTCTGTAAGTTAAAACTGCAACGTAAGTCTTTTATAATACATTACTTCTAAATACCAAGTAAAAACTTATATTTTTCCATTTATATTTTATACAGTATGAACAATATTCACATCTGCAATAATAAACTGATCATTGAAAGTCAGAAAAGAGGCAAATGAAACCTTGTAATTTGTGGCACGCATCCATTACAGAACACCATTCATCCTGTTCACGTCTCGAGCACTGAAGAAAAAAAAACCATGACCAAATGAATACATTTGGTGACTGAGGCTATCTGTATCCAAATGACAAAGCTCCATATAAAATTTGTTTTATCCAACAGACCATAATTATGAAAGCTTGTGGTTATAATTTATTTCCTGTCCAGCAGCTACAGTCTGCAAGGATGAAACTACAGAAGTTAAAAGAATTTAAGAGAATTTACAATAATTTGAAACTGTTAGATATTTTCAAATACACATTTAAAAAAAAAGACAACTCTTTTCCTTTTTGGTGATAAACTTTTGCAATTTTGGCATTCACTATAACTTCTACATAACAAGACAGTGAGAAAACCTTATTAAACTTACCTAATATTTGAATTTCACACTGAGAGGTAGCTTAAATTAAATCTTATGTAATGGCATCAAATGGGGGGGTGGGGGCTGTGACTATTTTTTGTGACTTTTTTCCTTTTCTTACAAAAGTGACTATTTCTATACAAGCAGCATTTTGGACATATTACCATAAAAATTCTGGTATTTGCTAACCCAGTGAGACATTCTTTCAAACATCCCTTTTGTGCCAGGAATCAAGCTCCAGTGTGATACAATGGAGGACTTTGCCATAAAGCCAACAGCAGAAGCCTGGACCTGCCAGCACTGACCTGCTGACATATAACAATGAACATCCTTTTCCAGCCCTCTTTTCCCAAAAAAAAAAAAAAAAAAAACAAAAAAAACAAAGAAAGCAGGAAATACAGACAATTTGGTTTTAGTGTTAAGTTTCAGTCACAGGGGGAAGGAAAACTGGAAAATGTGCCTTCCAGGCTCCTGCTTTCACACAACATTGATCCAAAGGGGTAGCAGGGCTTCATCAATCTCTAAATGCACAGCCACTTCTCTATCCTCTGCACAGTGAGTGTGTAGTATGTGGAGAGCTACAGACAATAGGCAGAGTTCATTACTTTACCTAGTACCTACATTCTTCATTATTGTGAACTTAAGTCATATCTAATGTTCTCTCTAAACATGCAAACTTTTTTATTCAGTGTCCCTTTAAAAAGAAACAGAAAAAATACCTCAAAATCACATTTCCATGTCAGGACTTACATGCAATTATAGCCAGTTTTGAAAAGTACATCAATTAGTGCTTTTGGAAAAGCTGTGTTTGGACAATAATTTTAAACTTATTCTAAAAAGGGGTGCTGAGGTCAAGACTTCAAAAACCAAAGAAATGGACAACTGGCAAGATCCTTGCAAATACATAAAGTTCATTTTTTTCTCATTTTATAATCGTAACATTAAGTTCTACAAAGACATGTGTGTGACTAACATAGGTTTTGTTATATGTGCTCACAGATGATGATTGTGATTTTGGTTTTTGGATTCTCCTTAGGGCCAAATGTATACAGCGAAAAATCCATCTGAATATAAACCTGCTGTCCAATGACTAAAGCTAATACATGCAATGCACATGATGCCATTCCATTTAGCGTAGATTCCCTTAAAAAGCAAGAAAAAAAAAAGTGCACAGTGCAAATGACAGTGTTGTTTCCTAGTTCTGAGAATATGAGAGCAGGAGTAATTTATCAGTTTAAACATGCTCAAACCATGACATCATTCCTCTTGGCATAGTTTAGATTCTATTTGAACTTCAGCTCCAGCATTTTTCTGTCCATCACTGAGTACTGGCCATAAATTTTTTTAAGTTTTGCAACAAGCATTTGTTCCCACTCCATGGTTAACTGACAGTTAACAATCCAGAAAAGCAGTTGAGTTTTCCAGGTCCCTTTATGAATGTCACTTCTCTTACATTTAGCATGAGAAGCTCAATTGTTCTGGCTCATGTAATACAAACACAGAGAGGTTACTTCATGCTTCTGCTCCCAAATCCCTTCTTGCTTCATTAATAAGAAAGCTTTTCCAGTGAGGATTCATAAACAATCCTAATGGTCCCAAAGCCAACAAAAGTAGTTAGTCATTGTTCTTGTGTACCTTGTGCTCCACACTCCATGGCAACTTGGTTACTTGACACCTTCCAAAAACAGAGGCAAAACTCCACATTTCACCCTACAGCCTTGGATTCTTGTGCCAGAAAGTGAAGGCAGCTGAAAAATGAGATCCCTCTAAACCTCTTGCCTCTGCTGGAAGCTCCAGCAGAAAATTCCTTTTGTCTCTTCATCTCCAGACAGCAACTTTTCCTACTGTGACTCATTACTTTTATCCTCTCCATTCAACCATTGCAGAAGGGGGAAGATTACATTATGGCGTACATGAAGAGAAGAAATAAATAACAGTGAAGCAGAGCCAGCTAAGATCAAAAGCCTGCCACTGACCTCTGCAATGCTACTTGTATGATGTACTGCTGACATGAGGCCAGAGTAGAACGGTAGGATTTGGCACTTGTGAGGCAAAAAATGCAAGGGACTGTAGGTCTTTGACTGGGAAGAGAGGTGCTGTCCCCAAGAAGTTTAAAGAACCTCTCCCCACCCTTAGTAAGGCTGTCCTTTACAAATTTACAAAAGCTCCCATAGCTTGTCTCTGCCCATGAAGCAGCTGGTCTCTCACAACAATTCTGAACGTGGATGGAGTATCCTGCAATGGGACAAGTTTCAATAATAAAGCCCACACTTCAGTGTCCCATTTCTGATGCCATAGTAATGACTAGTAATCAAAGGTTGCTTGAGGATCCCACAAGACTACTGGTTTGAGCGCTGGTTTTGCCATTATTTTCACCTCTTCCTCTATAATGGCTGCTCCTCAGTGAATCAGAGCAATCTGCCTGTTGCTAGAGGCTGTAAAAACACATGACTGTACGTCCTCCAGCTCCAAGACTCAGTCTCTTCTGCCATTTTATTAGTTTTCCCCTCAGTTCCTTTGTCTGCAGTCTGAAAAATCAGTGAATCAAACTGTTTTGCCTGGACTCCTTCATTTTACTGTGGTAAAAGTCACCAGGCTTTTTACTTGGTTTTCCTGTTACTTGGATTTTAAGGCAAAGGAACAAAAAGCTCACATTTCTATTGAAACATGCCCATCAAAACAGTCAGACTCTGCAAGCATATTTGTAAACACACAGCTTTTCATCTTCCAGTTTCCCTTATTATGGGATATTTTCTTGAGCTTGAACATAGCCTCCGACCTGGCAGTGAAGCCAAGTATTACAGAGCCAATATACCATCAACTTGTCAACAAATACAGACCAACACTAAGAATTGCAAGTACAAAAGAAGGAGCAAAAGACTCAGCAATGGAGTCATAAATTCACTCCAGTGAAAAGCTGTAGAAATCATGACCTATTGCTGCAGAATCAAAGCTCATGCATGAAGCATTTCTACCCCACTGTTCCTCCAGATTTTAACAATCCTTCCTTCTACAAATGTGTATCAAAAAGCATTTCCATCCCCTGAAAAAGCTGGTTATATAAATTGGCCAGCAAAAAGCAACTTTCAAAAATCAAGCTGGTTTTGCCCCGGAAGCTGAAGAGCTCCACACCAAGGTGTGATCTGCAGTCAATCAACTGCACTGCTTGAGCAGTCTGCTGAGAAACGTGACTCTGCCTGTCTTTACACAATGGCATCCCAAAGGGCTGAATTAAGAACACTTCCAGAGCTTCTGCCACTGCAGAAGTCTCTCCATAGCTTTCACACGTTCCCAATCAAAAGCAAAATACCTAAACACAACTGAATCTTCTAACCACTTTCCTAGCTCCCCTGAAAGATCTCCATCTTCCTCTGCCTTGTCTTTTGATATTAGGCAGCTGTGGGAAGTTTCTCCCTTCCCTCTCAAAATCCCTCCTGTTCTATGTGGTTGTCCTTCACACTAAGAACAGCACAAGGCTCTTCTTGCATGTTACACAAAAAGGGCAGAATGCAACTAGGCTGGAGCGTGACTGTCACATGTCTACTTTTCTCACATTTCTAAAGTCAGAAAAAGAAAGATTCTAAAGCAATTTTTTTTTTGTTTCTCTCAGTAAACAAATAAATAGGAAAAAAATTCCCAGAGGCAGAGATTCTGTTCATATTTTCTATTCAGAAGATTCTTATGCCAAACAGTTACACTGATGAGGAGAAACAGGGAGTCCAGAGGCTCTGTTCATATGGAATTGTAGCAGCAGGTTTTTTTTCCTTTTTGAGCAAGCAACTTTCAAGTTCAAACCAGAAAAGCAGGTCAGTGTTTTGTATGAACCACATTTGTAACCCAAACCCTTTAACAGTGACAAGAACAAGTTACATAATTCAGTTGACTTTTGGGAAATAAGAATTGAATTTTAAGAAAACTCCTTGACAAACGTAGAACTTGCTGGATAAGTTAAAAGGAAATATGAAGCATATAGATCACTACTTCTGGAGTAGAGAGATGAAGTTTCTTCACTTGACAATTAATCATTGACAATTAATCAAGACATTTTATAAAGGAGACACTTCTTCATTCACATATAGAGTTGTAACCAGATAAAAGCAAACAAATCTTCCTAATGATGACTAAGCTACCATCATTGCGACAGAATTTGATTCCTTGCCTCAGGAAAGAAGTAGAGGAATTCAGGATACAACCTTTTTCTCTGAGCAGCTGGCAAAATTTGGTAAGATACTGAAGCATTTGAGAGGTGGAAAATTTATGACGGTATTTAAGACAAAAACTTCCTAAATATTGGAAGGCATAACCCCTGCTTAGAAGAAATAATATTAATAGCTTTGAAATACCAGATACAACAGGAAGAAAAGTTAGAGACAGACAAGCAAAAATGAAGAGGTGCAAACAAAATCACAACAAAATAGAAGTATGGAGCCTACATGATCTGTACAAGAAACTTTTGTTTCCAGTACAGAAAATATGAATAAATATTTGTAGTCAGACATATTGGACTCTTAGTTAGAGCTGTTTGGCTTAGAACAAAGCCAGTTTTCCATTCTAAGCAGACTAAATCACGTAACTAACATAACACTACAGAGCCCCTGGTAATGGGGGTCAAATGGAGTAAGGGAAAAGTGAGGCTTGTTAGATGTGGCAGGATTTCAGCTTCTTCCACCAAAAGCTGAGGGAAGGGACAGAAGAAAAAGCCAGAAAAACTACAGCTGTCTCAAAAAATACTTTTTCTTAGTTGGATACCTGGCCTGGAAAGTCTGGATGTCCCTTAGAACAGGAGTGATCTCTCAGTGCTTCCAGGGTATGGGCAGGGGCAGAGATGTGCTACAGGCTTCTACCAGCATTGTTTGCTTACTTTTTAAAACCCACATGTATGGGTTTCTTGAATATTAAAATGTGTGAACCAAATTCATAAAAGTGAAATCAATCACTGTGGGATAAAATATTGCAATGTATCGTATAGTATTGCTACAATGCCAGATAAACTTTGTTTCATCAATTGTTCACACATACTCTCTCAGAGAGACAGATGCATTCACACACCAACAATACAATATAGCATGTGTAAAGATGTCCCAGCACCCAAGTGCTGTACTGGATGAGGACAAGTGGGCAAATAAAACTGAGCTGAAGTTGAGTCCAGCCATTACCCTCACTGTGGACTTCAAACTTTAGAGAGAAAAATGCAAGAACCAGAGAGATAGAAAAAAAAACAAAATCAAAAGACCATCAGATATGCAATCAAATTGCAACAATTAGTTATGTTTTTACAGCAACATTTGATACATAAAATCCTCACAAATTTTTGCATCTTCCTTTTTCTTTGAAGGAAACAAGAATAAACTTCAATATCACATAAATGCTGTTTCTCTTGAACAAAAAAATAAAAGATAAAAAAATACATTGTTACTCCTCTGTTTAAACTTTATTTACAAATAACTGGATATTTCTAATCTAGACATAAAAGCTCTTTCCATGATTAATGTCAGTAAGCTATGGATGATCTGAGCCCATGTCTCACAAAAAAATACAATAGTTTTGCTTGGTATCAATAAACATTTTAAAATATACTAGATTTTGCCAAGTATTACAATCATTGTCCAAACTGAATAGTAGTCTGAGTGCTGAATGAAGTGCATCAACAGAAATAGTAAATTTTAGTGTAACATTTCTTTGCCACTCACGATAGCCAGTTATCCTTGCAAGTCATTAAAGCAAGTATCACAGACTCGGACAGGCTTCTTGGAAGAAGGAGTTAAGGCATTCTTTGCTGAGCACTCGGCACAAAAGATATTTCCACACTGTCTACAGTGATGCTGCAAAACAGAAGAAATATACATGCTGAACATCAGTGGCAGAGCAGTGATCACTAATAGAGATCACTATCGTGTCAAGCAAACTCTCAGCCAAATTAACTCTCACGTTTCAAAAGTTAGTCTTAACTTTTAATTGGCAGTTACATAGAACGGAGAAGGTCATTTGAGTAAATCCTTTCTAAAGGTTCTAAAGATTACATGGGTAAAACATTCAGAAGTGCTTCACTGAGTCAAGAGAATACACCAGTTTTGGAAAAGAGATGGTTAAGTTCACCCTCCTCTTGAGTTTGTTCTCTTGAACTTGATCTGGTCACATGAAATACATTCTTCTTCTATGTAATTACCTGCATTCACATTGAGAAATATCCTTGAATCAAAGGATCCTGCAAGCCTTTGTTCAAACACTACCCAAAGAACATCACCAAAATAGTGCAGGCCAGGGGGAGCCACCTAAGACTGTATCAGGAAGTTCTGTAAAAAAGAACCTAACAAATATCCCTCACCTACTTCATTGCCAAGTCACTTGCTGGAGGGGTGCTCATCTCTGGATGAAGGGCAGACCTTGCCAATTGATGCTAACATCTCAGCTGACCACAGCAGTTTTTCAAGCAAGGTCTGACTACAGACCTAAAACACATCCAGTTGTTTCTTCTGTTCCATGCTTACAAATGTATTGTCACAAAGCACCAGATCATGGTAATGCCTCATACCTTCACACATACCTAATTTCAATCAATTTACATTCCTTTTATACCCATAAATCTAGTTCAGATTGGTTCTAAATATACAACAGTAAAATTTTTGCCTGTCTCCTTAAGGGATTGAAGCATTTTAACACTGTTTATAAACTGATGCTGTTAAAATGGAAAAAGAATCATGAATAAAGTAAGCTCCACAGCCCTTATTTTTAATACATTAAGGCACTTCAGGCAATAACTGTATTCTGAGATGTCTTGAGAATCACAGCACTATTCAGGCCATTTTCTGAAGTCTGTATCCCATCTAAGAGTTTGAAAACAATAAAAATAGAAAATCGCCATAGTCAAAGAGTAGAACACACCTACCCTTCTTACTGTCACCGAAAAGCCTTTTCCACAGGCCATACAATTCTGTACCTCATTGTCTTCTGCCCACTTCCTGTTGAGAGCTTGTGTGTGTTTGATCTATACAGGAGATGTAAAAAAAGCATCAGGCTTTTTAAAAAATACATATCTAATATTCCCTCTAATATCTATTTCCACATTGCAAAATAAAAGCACTGATTCTGTCATGATACTCAGGGTTTATGTTTGTTCAGAGAGGATACCTTTCAAGTCTCAAAGCTATAAGCAGATTTAATAACACACGGACAGAAGTATGACCCTCACACCATGAACATAACACCTTAATTCACTCTACAAAGGCAACCCACCACCAATCTGACAGAAATTTGAAATTCTCCTAAGGTCCCGAACAGAGAACCAACAGGTTTAATAGCTTTAAATCAAATTATACCTGCAATGACTGGTTTTCTCGGCCAAGCTCCTGCATTGCAGCAGTTGTATTGTCCAGCTTTTTCTTCATTTCTACAAGTTTGGCTTGAAGCTTTTCAATTTCTCCCTCACTTTTTATACACCTGAGGTAAAATAATAAATAGTCAGCTCAAAGCATTTAAGATAATGTACACTGTGTGTCCTTTGGGCCAATTGTCAGTCTGAGAAGTTACCGGCATAAAATCCAGCCAAAAAAAACCTTGTTCTGAAAAGTTCTTGGATGCCCAAACTAGGAAAAAATTCTGTTGTAACAATCAGCTAGATTATACTGGCATTGCTCTTCTCTTAAGTGTCCGCAGCTTATCAATACCTGGAGTTACTCCCTGAGCCAGAGACATTGCTGAATGCAGTCCCTCAACAACAAGCCCTGATAAATACCCCTGTGCAACAGGACACCCTCATACACCAGCTGCTGCAGATCAGGTCAGGCAACAGAGCAGAAAAGAAACCTTCTTCTTCTATCAAGGCCACCTCCCATCTGCTGAAACTCAGCTGCTCAAAGCCAAACTTCAAAGGGTATTTTTCTGCCAAGCTGTAAACAGCTACTGGATGAGTTCAACACAGTACAGCAAGGGATTGCCAAAGAAAGAGGATCTCACTTGAATTGATCCCATCCTTTTCCAAGGCCTACTGCTCAAAAGTCAAATCACCAAGCTTGACAGTACTGAAAAAAGTTTTCCCCTCTGCCATCACCAAATATGTCAAGAAAGAAGGACAAAGAAAGCTTCCTGTCTTAGAGGTGTTTCTTCTACCTTGGAAATCACTGCACTCCGGTAGCTCCCGCTGCCTTGCAAGGCCTCCTGCTGCCTGAAGGGAAAGCATTCTGCTTATCTAAGTCTTAAATATATTGTAGAGACAGCAACAGAACTGGAGAAAATAAGACTGCATGTTGTCAGGAGGAAGAAAATACTTCCTTTGTGAACTTTAGTTTTCTAATCCAATTACTACAATTCAGTCTCCTAACACAGAGAAGTGGGCACACCAGAAGTTCCTATCATGACCACAGCTTACCTCTCCAGCAATGCTCTTCTCTCATCCTGATTATTCTGGACTGTTGCTTCCAAGACAGCATTGTCCCCACGTAAATCATCTGTCTGTTTCTCCAGCTCACTCACTCGTCTTTGACTGCTTTGCCACTCTTTCTTCATGGTAGCCAGGTTTTCATTCAGGGCTGTGACCTGCATGGTGAGCTTAGTCTCCTTTTCCTCGTATTTCCGTTTTTCTTCTTCTTTCTCTTTTTTCTCTCTGTGCTATAAAAACAATGGAAAAATGAAAAACAAGCTTCCAAGCATTCTTTCCTTATTTAATTCAGGAAAAGAATCTTACTGTAACAGAATCACTACTTTTAATCAATATACTCTACTAGACAAGGCTGTCACCTCATTGAATTTTCCTATACTGTTAAACACCTCAAAGATTTTTGATCTTGTCATTTAAAAATTCATGTAAAGTGAAACTAAAGTCAACCCATTGCTTCTTTTCTGGCACCGGGAGAATCCAAAGGCATGTTCACAAAACAGCAGTCTCATTCTACATACTAACCAGTTTGGCTTCAATTCCAGCACATTCTTTCTTCAGCTCCTCTTCTCTCTTTTTCAGCTGCTCTTTGATAGCTTGATGTTTTTGTTTCTCCTGTTCCAGAGCTGAATTTGCATTATCTATTTTGCCCTGCAGTTCTAATTTCTGTTGAATCAATAGCTGGTTTGCATCCTTGAGATTTGTCACCTCCTGTTAGGATACAGAGTTCAAAGTTAAAGTAGCAACACTGAAAGTGCAAATAGATTTAAATTCAAAAATACTGTAATCCTTTCCTAGGAGAGGACGGCAATAATTTTTAGTTTTATCACTTGAAGAGAGGATGATTTTAAAGACCAAAGTATCAGTGATTTTCATGATCAAAGATTTTAAACTTATGGTCAACATTCAATTTTAAAAATAATTTTAATGCATGGTTCTGCTAAAGCAGAGAGGAAGATCTGTTGAACTGTTTTCTGCAGTTCCTTGAAAAGATACATCCATTGTCATTTTCTAGGTACTGCTCTAAAATTTACTTCATGTTGTTTTCTGGTTGCTATAATGAGGTTAAAAACTTCATAATGACAATGTAAAATGGAATGCTGATGGAAAAAATTTAGTTTCTATTAGTCGTCAATATATAAAAATTACTCTGTTTTAAGCAAGTGGGATGATATAAATAATGGCTTTACTTGTTCTTCTGTAACTGAATTCAAGTAGAATAGTTAGTTTAATTTATAGAAATCATTTTCCTTAAAATTACTCAGCCAAGCATATAGGTACTAACAGACTAACAGGGGTGGACCATTTCCATAAATCAAAATTCACAATACAAGTTAAAACCAAACCAAGGACAGTGAAAAGAACACGTCCTCAGAACAAGAGGATGCCCTACAGATATATCCATTACTTGCTGGGAGATGTGAAACAGAATTTACATCTTTAGGAGACTTTCAGCCTGATTGCTTGTAGGGAGATGAAGAAATTACTATTAAGCTGATATTGGTATGCACACCTTTTCCATATTTATAAATTTTATTCTTTAGAATAGAGATTTTAGGAACAAGAAGAATTAGAATACCTTTCCCCAAGAACAGAGTGCTCAAGAGAAACGAAGTACAGACTTATACCAAAAAATTACAGACCATTTTCTAAATAAAGGAGTACAAAAAAAAAATCTGAATATCATAAGTTATCATGTTATTTTCTTTTTATTAGTGTATAGGGAATTGTACCTGTATTTATACTTGTGCAATGATTTAAACTAAGTGTGTTTAACAGATGCAAATATAACTGCTATAGTGCATTATGAAAAACTCAAACTGCAGCCTTTTAGGAATGTTAGTTTTTATCGAGACTAAAAATCAGAATATGTAGAGTGTGGCAAGAAACAGTTAGTTTTACTGAAGACTAAAAAGTATTTAATTATAGCCTCCCAACTTTTACCCTTTAGAGAGCTCAACTGATTGTTATGATTTTGGAAGAGAGTTTGTCTTTTATGAGGCTCCTGACATTTGCCTTTTATGAGACTTCCCCAACTTTTTAAGACATTTTAACTGTGACTTTTTGAAGACATTTTAAGAAACAACACTAAGGGAGTTTCAACTCTACCATGCGTCCTTGAGAAGTCCCAGATGTGCCTAGAATATCTGGAGAACTTCACCATCATGACTCTTTTGGACAGCTTTTCATGTCAGAATAGTCAAGCAACAGTATGTGGAGTGAATTTACAGGGGAACTAAAGAGAAGCCAGGACATACAACCCATCCTGAAACTAAGACAAGCTATGCAGCCCACCTGGCTCACTAGGCCCTGATGCTCAAGGAACATCACCAACCAAGACATCACTGCTGAGGAAGCTCAATAAAACCTGGTTCCCTTACCTGTAATACCAATATTTACAGTGACCATCTTTGCAAAGCTGTTCCAGACAACATCTACTGAGTAGGCATATATTTCTCATCAGATAACCAAACATATGAAGAAACCTTAAGTTTGTCTCAATGTACCTTCTCAAATTCTTGCTTGCAGGCTCTAAGCTCTTCACCCAGCTTGGCACTTTCTTTTTCAAGTCTACTCCTTATTTCCTGGAGCTCTGCCGTTTTACATTTTTCATTAGCCAAATCTTTTTCTTTCAAAATCTTGAAGAGAAATAGAAGTGCTGGAAAAGTTACCTCCTCCAAGTTTGCAAAATAAAAAACCCAACCAACCAAAAAACATCCAGAGCCTAAAAACTACTTGGTGGCTTTGTAATTATGGGGAAACAAGTGCCATATATCCATCTGCAGTTTGTAATGCAATTAGCAGCAGAACTGCAGTTTTAGATTAAAAACTAATAATGTTTTCCCACCGGTCTAGCCACAAACCTGTCTAGAACAAATTAACAGCATATTCTGAACCAAATTCACTACAACTGTCTCTTTTTTAAGTCTTTTCACCAGAGGTTCAGTAAAACTGCCATTGTTCCGCACTACAACAGTGTTACGCTCTTAAATTAGGAACGCAACAGAAAATAATAAAGGGTGCCTGCATGGGGTGGATGTGAAATCTCCTGTGTGGAGATTTCAAAAGGCAGAGGCATTTACCCTGTCATTCTGAAGATCTTGTAGCATTTTGGCCTTCTCACCCAGCTGCTGTTCCTTCTTTGAAGCATCCTGCTCCAGTGTAGACTTAGCTTTCTTCAGTTCCTGAATTTGTTGATTATTGCTAGCAATTTGATTCCTGCTGGAAACTAATTCCTCTTGAGCTAGAGCAAGTTTTTCTTCTGTGGACTAATTACAAAGAGAGTTCTGCAAGTTATCTGTCAGTACAAAAGTTTCAGATACTAAACAGCCACTGAAACATTTTCCAAGTAGAAAAATTGCTACCTAGAGTGCAACATTTTGCTTCAAATGTTGACAGAGAATAATTACAAGAACTTCTAGTTTACAAGGTCACCCTAAGTAAAAAGAAACTATGCCAGCATCATTTCTAGGAACAAAGCCTTACTGTACATATTCCAGCTTGAATCCTTACATAAACAAAAGGTGAAAACATGCAGAGGGGCAGAGAACAAAAGGTAACTGACAAAAAGAGAATACCCTTGAATTTGCTTACACAATTTGATTTTACTATCTAGGCAAATCAACTGTTCTGTAATTCTAGACAGCTGTTACTTAAGAAGCAGTGAAGCTATACTTTGAAGACTTCAAAAACCATTCAATGATATTTTTCATCAATGACTTAATAAAGTTAGTGTTAGGACAACTGTAAGTTTTTTTAAAATTCTGAAGTGAGATGTGTAAGATAAAAATGCTAATATCAGGATAAAATGCTTCACAGTTTCTGCTGCATGAGCATTGTAAACATTAAGTTTAAACCTTCATTGAAAGTCCAGAGATGATACTTTATTTGCTTCTAACTCTCACCATTAGCTAGGAAAAAGAACTTTATCTCTCTGAAACAGGTCACAAAATCCCAAGAAACAATGCAAAACTTGCACCCAAAGCCAAAGCTCATTCTCTTTGCTCACAGCAAAGTCAAACTTGGTGGGTCTTTTTGAGTTAATATTCTGAAGGTTTTTTTAAACTTTCTAGCTTAGATAAAAACTAGTTCCACTTGAAACCAACAAGAACAAAACCCCAAACTCATCCTTCACTTCTCCAAAATATTGGTATTTTATGGAAATTTTTGATGTTATGATACAGAAGGTGAGCTGAGATTTGTTAGTAGTAATAAGTTTATTGCCTTCAGTGCCGCAGTAAGGATTTAAATTCTTTCAAGACAAACTCAATTCTTTTTGAAGTTCTTGCTTAAATATTAATCAAACCTCTTGTTGAAGGTTGGTGGTTTTAAAAAGAACTATAAGCAGAATTTTCACTTCATTCAATTATTCATATGCTTTAGTCACTTCCATGTTGATTTAAAAGCTAATTCATTTCTGATTCCTCATGACTCCTTTGTAATATCTGAAGTATTTTGCTTGTAGAGTCAGACTTAATTTGAAACAGCAGTGATGGAACACTGCTGACTGAACAGCACTTTCAACAATACCCATGACTCTTAAAAAGCTCATACCAGCTTTTAAAATTAATTTTCATACAAATTACTTCACTTGCTTTCGGAGACATTAAGAGTTTACTACTTTGAAAGATGCTGACTCAGAATTTTTTGCAAAAAAATAGGAGGAGATTTTGCAGTTTCAAGGTTTCAGTAGGGTGGATATTTCAGAAAGCAAAATTATCTCACTCTGTGTCCATTGTGGAATACCATATTTTCCTAACATTGAGGAAGGATAGGAAGTCTAGCATCATCATATAACATTTTCACAGGAAAACCCAACAGCCTCTGAAGTTTTAGAAAGAAACATAGTAAAGCCACAACTTTTATTCAAATTTGTTTCCAGTGGAAGAAATGTGGTTCTATCAAATTTGCTAGCACCAGATGGTGAAATTTGATGAAGTGGATAGTGGTACCCACACACAGTGGGTACTTCTCTCTCAACCCACACCTCAAAGTGTCTGCACTGTACAGGTTATCTCACTGCATCTATACCAAGGCTGAGACAAGGAACAGAACAGAAGAAATCAATCAGTACTTATTTGTGTAAATAAAGAGAAATGCTAGGTTGACTGGTACAGAGTTTCAATAAATAAATATATTTTTTAAATTACAGTTTGATCCACTACAGCTTGGGCTGTGCCAGTGCAAGTCATAGCGTCAGCATCACAGCTGGCTCTAGCAGGGTGGTAGGACCTAGATTCATTCCACCTACATGAAGTGCACAAACATTTGAGTCTGTGTGCTCCCTGAGCCCAGTCCACAAGGACCAACATTACATTATTCACAGATGCTAACCTGATCTCTCTTCACTCCTTAAGAAAAAGAGTTAAACTGACTGTATGCAACTTAGGCTCCTGACTTACAGAACTGAGGTCTGGCAAGTATGACTTTTGTTCCAGAACATTTACTGAATATATGCTGACAGCAATGCCAACACTGGAGACAAAGAAACATTCTTTTGAAAACACAGAAGAAACCAGGACCGACTACAAAAAGCACAAATGCCAGAACTCAAGAATACTTGGCAGAGCTCAGGAGATCAGATTCACAGAAAGTATTCTTGCGCTAAGTCAAAATCAAGGCAAAAATAAGTTTGTGTATTTTTATTAAGTCTTCTATATAAAAAATGCCTTTTTCACAAAAAGAATTGGGTGAATATACACACACAGATGTTTATATAAATATGTGTATATACAAAAATTACTTAGTGGCATTCATTTTTAATTATACATATCCTTTTTTTCATCAAAAACTACAGCTTTAACAAGGACTCAAATCTTATTCTTTATTTTTTTCCAGTCACAAAGACGAAAGCGTGTGTGAAAGTTACTATTAGAGATATTTTTGAACCAAAGTAAAACTGCAGCAAATGCTATCCATAAAATTATAACTACGTTCCCACTTCTGATTTTATTCTTTATTTCCTCTTTTATTTATTCTTATTTACAGAGCTTCACGGTTTGCACCTGTCCACATGGCATCTCTGGGGGCTCTGCTGTGCCCCAGGAGCTCGGGCTCCCCGGTGCCGGTGGCACTGCGGAGCGCAGCGCCCTGCTCTCGGGCAGCGCTGGCTCTCCAGCGGCGACACTGCCCCGAGGCGTTCGCTGCCTTTGCAGCGCCCACCTCTGCCTCCCAGCCAGGGCTGAGCCGTCCATCCATCCATCCATCCATCCCTCCCTCCCAGCAGTGATTTTCCCGACAGATGCCAGCAGATGGTGCTCTGTGCACAGCCCAACTCCAGCCATGCCCTCCCAGGAACCGGGCTACCCTACGCATGACACCCACCAGCCTTTCATGAGCCATCGCCACGCCTGGAATCGTGGCCCCGCCAACGGCACGGTGCCACACCACGTGAGGATGTTTCAGTTTTCCCTTTTAAATCCAGCACTGCTAGGATGTTGCGATATGGTCTGGGCATGCCCATTCTGGATAACGCTGGGCTCCTGACAGCGCTGACTCAACTGAGCTCTGCAGGGAGCTCGTATCTCTGCTAAAAATCCTGCACTGAAAGACACCCAAGCTGACTCGACATACAGACAAGTTTTAAAATCTTCTACCACTGCCTACTAGGAAGATTAAGGCCAATCTAAAGCTCAGCCTGCCCATCAGCTTTGGTTCCAAACTTCAGTCAAAACACCCAGCTCTGGCCCAAATAAGCTACTTTTAATAAGTAACTTGCCTTAGGCAAAAACATCTTGCAGACAACTGATTTTGAATAGGCTGTGAAATTCTACTATAAAGGTCTTCTGCCTTCAGTGGCATTTTGATATTTATCTCTTAAGACTAATTTTGTCGCTCTGAGGCTGTCTGCACATGCTTTTTTTCTTTTGCATTCTCCTAAAACAAGTTACCACTGCTTCTTTAGTTTAATGTTGTATTGAGGTAGCACAGCCATGACTAAAGTTCAGCTCCCACCTTTTTTCTCTTCCAGAAAAAAAAAAAGAAAAAAAGAAAAAAAGAAGAAGAAAGTGGGATCAATCAGACATCGCTACTCCTAATTAACGTATTTTTTTACAAAATGTTTAAACGAAGCAAACAGCTTCCATATTGGTACACCACTTCTGTACTTAGGGCCCAAATCTTCTTCAAGCTCTCTAGGCTCCACAGAAACTTACATCATAAATCACCTTAAAAATCTTTTTTCCCCATTGCCATCACCTTATTTTACCTTTTTGGACAGAGCTCTCCCTCTCTCTTGATACCATCCCCATTGGGTCTGAATACAATGGGGACACTTTTTGTCCTACTTTATACTTGCCAAAACTAGAGGTCATCAAACTGCTTTAACAAAAATACTTACTTAAAGCTATTTTGCAACAAGTGATACTGCAATGAAAACTATACCAAAAAAACCCCCCAAGTTACTGAACACATCCAATGCTTCTACAGGCCACTCCATTACCAAATGGTGATTTAAATGCATTGCAGGAAATAAACTCACAGATATATATGTGCAATAGTAACAAACTGAAAGAAGGAATATGCTTAAACCACCACTGCTTGTTAATCATGTGGAAGTTCTCCACAATTTAACACAGCAATTCAACCATGGTGCACTGAAAGTAAAGCTTCAATAACCTGCAGGGAAACATGGCAGCTAATTTCATGCTACAGAGGAGTAAGTCTAATAAAACTGCAGCAGCCTATATGTAAAAGAGGTTTTTCTCTGTTTCTTAAAATAACCTGAACCCAGAGTTCCGTCTCTGTGGCACAGTATGTCCTGGGACTAACTGAAGCATTGGCTTAGTACTGACACAAAGCAGAAGGCCAGAAAAAAGGACCAGAAAACACCTTTGCTGACTGGCTCAACTCTCAGCAATACCACTTTGAAGGCACTGCACACTAATACAAAACCGGCAACTTTAGTTTAGGAATAGCAAAAACTTCAAGGACTAAATTTTGGAAACTTGTACTTCAGGTAGGACCATAAGCATACTGTTAGTGTTAATTTGACATCTCTTAACATCTACTATTAATCTACAGCTAATATTCTAATTAAATCTTCTGGAAGATAGCAGTTACTCACATGCTGGCAGACCTTGCCCTAATTAGCTATGCTATTTCAATTAGTTGAAAGCTACAGTATATAAAAAAAAAAACCTCTTTAATGAATATAAAACCAAATCATCTTTCACTTCTCTGCTGCAGAAATTCAAGGGTATTTCAGGTAAACTGGCAAATATGTTTGCCTTTAAATTAGTTTCATAATATTCTTTGTCTCGGAGGAGGGGATTAAACAGCACTGAATTCTATATATAGCAGAAGAGATTTTTTTTCACTTACACAGTTCTTGCATTGTTTCTTGGTCTTCAAAATGGATATTAACATCTACTAAGTCACATATAACATTAAAATGACTGCAAGTACCTTAAGGTCTTGCCTGGTTGCCAGCAGCTCAGACTCTTTCCCATAAAGATCCAGCTGCAGCTTCTCCATATTTTCTTTGTGTTTATCATGGGACTTCTGTAAGTCTGCTAGTTTGTCTTTCTCTGCTTTAAGCTCCTGTGCTGATAAAATAGATTGCTGTTGTAGTTTATTCTCCAGCTCTGCCTAAAATATAAGCATAGAAAGTTTTAGTTAAAGTTACAGACAGTAAAGTTAGCTTAAGCATTTCAATAAAATGCATTTCTACTGCAAGAAGTAAATTTTGTACTTCTTATGGAATAACAGTTCAGTAACTTGATATCTGTGATTTTACAGTAACATTTTATAACTAATTTAACAACAAAATTTAATTCACAACAAAAGACTAAGTGAAACACATTAAGACCAAACATTAAAAATTGGAATAATGTTTCCAAGTGTGCTGGTTTTGGCTGAGGTAGAATTTTCTTCATAGTCATTAGTATGGGCGCTGTTTTGGATTTGTGGTGGGAATAGTGTTATTGTCCCAGGGATGTTTTAGCTACTGTTTAGCAGTGCTCACACAGAGCCAAAGCCTTTCCTGCTTCTCACACCACCCCAGCAGCAAGAAATCTGGAGGTACACAAGAATTTGGAGAGGGCACAGCCAGGACAGCTGACCCCACTGACCAAAGGGATACTCTATACCATATGACATCATGCCCAGCATATGGAGCTGGCAGAAGAAGAAAGGGGAGGGAGTTTGGAGTGATGGTTTTGTCTTCCCAAGTCACCAAGCAGCTCTGTGGTGCTGAGTTGATGGCTGGGTTAACCCACAACACCAAGACCTAATGTTTCCACAGGCTGCCTAATGCACAAATATGAACATGTAGAATTGGGCAGCCAAAGCTGGAGCCACATTTAACAGTGCATGGCACACAGCACAACATTCCCTAATGTTGTAAGACATTTGAACTCTTTCCATTATGGTTTTTGAGTTTCATCCTGTCACTCAGATAAATTCTTTTGGTATAATATGAGAAGATGTGGTTTAAAACTGCCATGGACATTTTAAAACACTGCAGAGCTTGTCTAAAAATACTCTCACAAAATTCTACTGCTTTACAAGAAAATGGCAGCTCTTGCTTTGCTCCTGAAGCAAAAAACTCACATTCAATCTAGCTTATTTTATCCCTTTATTAAAATTCAATTCCTATGGAATTTATATTTCAGCACTGGTTCTTTTCATTATTCCTGTTGTTGTTGTTTCTATCTCCAACAGCATCTGAAGACCTCACTTCCACATCCTGACCTTATCATTTCCAACAAGACTACAGCAAACAGAGTTTATCACAAAATTATTGACATAAAAGCTCCAGTATTTATCAGAGGAATTTACATTCATTTTCTTGTAAGAGTAAGAAAGGACAGTCATACCTTTTCTAAAAGGGCAGTTTTTAATTCAGCTTGTAGTGTCTCACTATGTTTTTTCTTCTGCTCAAAAGATTCCTTTAACTCTCTCAGCTTTCCCTGGAGATGTTGCTCACTTTTTTCTTTTTCCTTCAGAAGACCCTGGATTTCCAGTACTTGTGCTCTTGCTGAATCAAGGTCTATAGACAACTGCTTAGAAATCTATATTCAAAAATATTAAGTAACTGTACATAATTTAAATTTAAATCACTATTTGTACATGCTGTTCACAGAATCAGACCATCCCACAGTCCCACTGCTGTTTCAGAGCTATGTGGCTGAGCACGGGCAGATTTTAAGAACTACCATAACACATTAAAATAATCTGTTATTATAATTTTACTAACCAGAGATCAACATTTTTTTATCCATTCTAAATTAAAATCACATAACTTTTCTCACACGAGCAGTAGTTTGGGCTCTCCTGATGCCCACTGCAGCATACACCAAGCTCATCTTTCTGCACTTTCCACTGAGCACCACAGCACTTCAGCTAAACAAGTGAGGAGCCAGGCAAGTAGCAGCAATAATCCCAGAGCAATTACCATCACACCTGCACACCCCCAAACCTCTTTCAGACAATAAGTGTCCATCACAGTCTATCAAACTATATCCACTGATCAAATCTTTTCTGGTTCCTTTAGGGAACAGAAGATGTCTTGGATAAAGAAATCCATGAAAGCAGACGTGTCCTTCACGCTGCCAGCTGCACTGCATGGTCTGAATGCTCATCTTTGAAAAAGAAGTACATTTGGTCCTTATGTAGTCACAAGCGACTTACACAAGTTTGAAAATGCAATTCAATCCTTCAAGGATATCCAAAAATGTCCTGTCAACTATACTGAGAATATACTGAATAAGCCTGACAATAGATCTAAGGAGATGAAATAACAGCTTTTATTGTATGAAAATACAAAAGAAAATGGGGACACAGTAATACCAAGTAATTGTTTCACTAAGGAAAAAACCTGAAGGGTTAAAATCTACAGTATGTGGAACACAGAAAACTACGACTAAAACCTATATTTTAAGGCTTCACATTACCCTCTAGGAAAGTTTTAGTATCACATTATTTTAGTGCCAAAGATAGTTTACAATTTGAGAAATGAAACATCTTTATCTCTCATCATTCCCAGCAGGTGAGACTGAAAATCAATCTCTTAAATAGTTATTATTATTGGGCTTTAGGGTTTTTTTTTAACTAAGTGGACAACTTACCCCCTCCTTTTTCTCCAGTGAGTTTTTCAATTCATTCCTCTCTTTAGCTACAGATTCTGTTTGCATCTGAAGTTGGTGTTTCAATTCTTGGCAAGATTTTTCCTAAAAAACATAAGAGAAGGAAATACTCCTGTTACCTTCTAAGACCATGTATGGAGTATTTTTGCAGGAGTTACAAATCCGTAAAAATAACACTTTCATTTCTTAATGAAAAATCTTACCTTCTCAACTGCAGACATTTTCAGCTCAAAACCTCTCAAAACTTTAAGTGGCAAATCTAACCCACACATCTGATGCCCTGTACTAATAAACTCAGCCAGGTGCCCGAATTTTTCTGATTAGGAATAAACTCCCTATTTGAAGCTGTGGCTGGCATCCCTCCTCCCTCTTGATGAAGTAGTAGGCTCATTGGTCTCCTCAGGATCTAAAATTCCCTCATGTTCTAAAACTCACAAGCAAGAACATTTGCAGACCTCCACGCATATGCAACCGTATGTTAAGCCCAAATACTACACATTATAGATAATGGAGATCCTCCAAAAGACTACAGAACTAAATGCAGAATCCTGACTACTATCTTAAAGTCTAAATTGGGGAGAAAATCCTTCAAGTTTTTGAGGAGAAATCTTTAAACAGCAGTAACCAAGAAAAGCAAACAAAAGAGCTTTTCTTCAAAAAGTGAATGAGTAAGAGAAAAATGTTCTTTTTACCTAGGAGCAGAGGTTTTTTTTAGATCAGAATAAAAGCAGCTCTGAATGGGTTCTGGAAAATGGTGACATGTAAGATGAGAAGAGTATGAGAAAGACACCCTTTCCATGTGTGAGACATTCATATTATCAAGGCAGAAGAGGTAAGAAAAAGGTGTATTTTAACCCCAGTAATAGTTGACTCTCTTTACCAGAACAGGTTGCTCTCATGGTCAAGCACTTGTTACACTGTCACTTGTGAGACATTCCTGAAATTCAAATAGTTCTAGTAGTCCAATAATACCTTAAGCTAGGCATTCCCCAAATGACAGATGATGTTACTCTCTCTGCAGTATGCAGCTTTCCAGCATGTCCAGACAAGTGCACAGGAAGTTCTATGTATGAAGACTTCAGAAAGGAAACTAAAATGGCCTCAGAAAAATAACTTCTTCCATATTACAGCATTTTAGCAGGTTCTAGAACTTTGTGTTGTTATGATACAGTGGATGGATTTTTTAAGAGGGGGACATTTGCCATCTAATTGTTTCACCACTTGTCATCTCCATTTAGTTTCTTCACTATGGTAAAGGCGTGCAGCAAGAAGAAAGGATTCTGTTATGTGATATGACTGATGTTTACTACTGTAAATATCCAGGCAAAAATTTATGGTGCAAAACATGTATGAACCACTAAAAATCACAATTTGGTTTTCCTTATAGTAATAAATCTTCAGGAATTGTACACTGTTCTCAAACAGAAAGCAAAGTCATTTTATCAGAATGTATATACATCAAACTTAATGCCTAATTAAAGAATCTACTAACCATTTCTGCCATAGCTGCTTTTCCTTTTTTAATTTCTTTTTCTAATTCCTCCTTTCTTTTTTTGAAGGATTCAGAGCTTTTTGAGAGCTTATCTTTGGTATCTGTAAGGTCCTTTAATAGGGTGTCCTTCTCTAATTTCACTTGTTGCAGCTCTGATGTGGCTGCTTGCATTTTACAATCAAGTTCCTTGAGCTGTTTACTTGTATCTTGATTTGATTTCTCAAGGTTTTGTTTGAGACTGGCCTTTTCTGCCTCCTGCTTTGAAATTTGTTGGTTTGCTTGGTCAAGGGCCTCAGATTTCTTCTGCAAATCCAATTGAGCATTAGACATCCTGCAAATACAAAAGGATAAAACATACTTTTTTGAAGTTCTTTTTCACAGGTTCTTTTGTATCCTTAAATGTCTCTATTTTCATCCATGGGCATTACATCTTTCCAGTTAAGATGAAACAGCAACTTCAGAAACTAGTTTTGAGATGGTTCTTTCTTCCTCAACTATAATGAACAGAAACTACCCCTTTTGCTTATGGATAAATTGCAAATTTGTATTTGGAAAAGGTTACAGAGCTATGGATATTTAAAGATGGACCTCACTACATCAAACTGTTTAGATATTTAGCTGACAACAAACACAGTGAATAAAATGAAGAAGGGTAGTGAATCACAGCAGTCAGTGATTCCTGTGAGACATGGCAGATGGAGTGAAGGACAACAGGTGGGATACAACACAGTTCTTAAAGCAGAGGGGACACAGCACTTATTTATGACTTTATCAAATCATAGGTGAGAAGCAGAAAATTTCAACTCTAGTCCAAACTGCCCCAGTTTTACATCTGACTTTGAAAAGTACTGTAACACAGGAAACACATACTCTTCTCTTGCTGCTTCAAGTTGTTTACTCAATTCTGCTGTCCGGAGGTCTAATTCTTTAGACTGATGTCGCTGTTGCTGTAGCTCCTGAAGAGCTTGGTCTTTACTTGCTCTAGCATCAAGAATGTCACCTTCAAGTTTCTGAGAGAGAACAAAAAGATAGAACCATCAGAAGACAACCAAGAAAATAAAAATAGCAATAAAAAGCAAAGTCATCTAGTCTGTGAGTAGCATTAACTGTAGAAAGCAGTCACAACTCCCACACATCATCTACCTGTTTCATTACTCTGCGATTTAGCTTTCCCTGTTTAGTTCCTGCTAATGATCTGCTCCTCTAGAATTGAACTATTTTGGTAAAATATTCTGAAAGTATCTTTAAATTAAAGGCCGAGCAGGCATTTTACTACAAAGTAATAGATAAAAAGCTTTACACCAAAAGCAAGGACACAAAATAGAGCAGCAAAGAAATTCTATGCGTGCCTGGAAGAGGTTTTTCTTCTGCTTTTTTTTCCCAAAGCTACCTTTGCACTCACATGGAATAAAAAGAACACAAGATCCTTCAGCAAATGGGCACTGTTTAGACTCTTCAACATACTGGCTGTTTTACAGGCACTTCTGCTTTCACACAGAGGTCATAAAACAAAGGGGCCAAGTTTCTCCAAAAAAATTCCTGAGGGCTTATTGGTTTCTAATACTTTTTTTTTATTATTTTATATGCCCCACATTCAACTGGAATAATCTCAAAGAATGGTGATGATGCCAAGATTTTACATAGAATTGCATTCCTGTTGACAACATCAACAACCCTGCTCAGTTTCACACTTCAGCTACCAGGAACCTCATAAAATCATATGCAAGCAAGGTCATATTTTTCCCAAAGACTTGTGAAACTTCAGCGAAAGAATGAATACTAAAAAAACAGATCAAAGTAGGCAAGAAAAAACCCCAGTGTCCAAAAGAAGAGGTGGAAGAACAAAATATTTATGCCAATAATGAAATACATGACAGCTTTAATTTTTTGTAGTATTGGATTTAAAATTTCTTACAGGGAAAACAATCTTCATTCTCTTCTATAGAGCACAAAAGCTAGGAAAAACACCCAACTCAGTCTTGAACATAAAGACTACTACCCTCCCTCAGAACAGACAGACAACATTGCAAAACCAGTTCTGCATTGCTCCCATGATCCCTGTAGCACATGCCCATGATCCCTGTATCATATTCTTTCGTGTGTTATGAATTTTGACTACCAAGAACTTTTAAAAAGTAGTGAACAAAGCTCAAAGCCCAGCTTTTAAAGCTCTCAAGGATTAGGACTATATCCTTATCCTTAACTGAAAATACTAGTATATGATAACACTAAAAAGTTCTGCAAACCTTCTGCCAGAATTATGTGGACTTTAAAATAAAAACTGATTTCAGAAGCGGAATGCAAAAGTCCAGATCAAGTTAAGAGATGATGAAATAGTGATAAATAAATTTTGCAAAAATCCTACTGAAAGGCTTCGGAAATAAATTAAACCAGACAGGCAGTGCTAAGCAGGGCTAGCCAATATAACACATATTCATTATTCCCTGTTACTACTTGTAAGTGTTTAACTTCAAACTTGAAAACTCTAATTTTGGGACATATTCATGTTCCCCCACACAACCATTTCCAGGTAGCAGAAGGGTTGGTAGAAGCACACACAGAGGAAAATGACAGTATAGTGGCAGTGTCATAGGCCTATCTTCTTAATGTGATATACTAGCATGGAAGAAGAGAACAGGATGAATCAATTACATGGTGAATCAGGAAACATTAGTGAGAAAGAAAACCCACAGACGCAGTATTGATATAATCCTTCCCCCCTAATTTGAGCACAGCTTTTATCACATGCTGCCTAACAGCAGAGATCAGTTTCTGTAAGTCCAGATACTGCGTTCAATACAAACCTTAAGCTGTGCCTCTAGTTCTTCCGTTTTCTGTTCTAAAGAAAGGCATTTTTCTTTGTACTCTTTAAGATTGGCTTCCAGCTGAGTACAGTATTCCTGCTTGTCATTCAGCTTAGCTGTAACCTGATCCAGCTGAGCGCTGACCTTATTTAACTCCTGGGTAAAACAAAAATACAAAGGTTGTTACTTTTCAAATAACTTCAAAAATTACTAATGACATATATGCTTTAAATGATCTAATGTGTCCAAATTAAAAAGGAAAATAATGTTTATTTTTTACTCTGAGGGGCAGGAAACTGAAAGGGGAAATAAAAAAAAATGCACAAATTCCCTCTGTTTCACTGGAAAAAAATATTTTAAAGCCTCAATATTCTACAGGCTCTGGGCTATATGTTAACAAAGGTGTTTCAAGTTGTAAATGGAAGAGGAATTGTAGGTAATAAAGGCACTAGAAAATAATGTTAAAAAGCCTAAATAAAATTTTTGATGTTTTTGTTTGTCATTAAATCAACCATCAAAGAGGAAAGCAAATAATGTGGAAATGCTCAGTTCTCCACATACCAGAGATGATTTGAAAACATTTTCAACGCAAATAAATTTGCCTAGTAACACATTCACCTAGTAACCACTACAATGATAGCTACATCAAAGTTCACTGCTCTCCAACCAAGCTGATGTATTTAATTATCAATTAATTATTTAATGGCTGCAAAAAGTTGCTCCTGCTTACTGCAAATAATTACATTCCCATGCTACAAAATGGTGCCATATTAACATCTGCTGGACATTTCCATGAAGACCACTGCAGCACTGATTTTAACTATGCAAATATTTGATTCAACAGATGGTAAAATGCTTCATTAGGATTAAAACACATTAAAAACCATGTAATTTTATCACCAGCATTTTGAGTTTTTTGTCAGCTGGCACACAGAATTATTTCTGAATACTGGCAGCTGATAGGAAATTTATCTGAGTCACCAATAAGAGTTAAACGTTTTTGCTTCTACTGAGTTCATCTCTACAATATTCTGAACAATAACTCTACAGTAAACAATGGACTCTCAAGTAAATTCCTTGCACTGCAAAATGTATCTGCTGCAGAGCAGCAAAAAGAAATTAATGCATACCACATGGCTAAAATATCCTAAATGATCATTTCCCAATGCTTATTCATATGTTTATTGAGTTTGTAAGCAGACTATTCTTAGGCTTTTAAGCAGTTAGAAACTTTATGTGTCACTTGATACCTGTTGTTTATCTTGCAGTGCATTCTGGGCAGTGTCCAGATGGTTCTGTAGATCTGCCCTCTGAGCAGCTTTTGATGCTTCTGCTGAAAGTAGTAATTCAGTCTTTGCTTTTACCTGAAAGACAAATTGTATTTCACTAAAACATCTGTTTTACCATAGCTCATTCTAATTTTTTGACAGACATCAGTAAGTTTATTAGTAGAATCAGCAGTATTCATGTGTTAGTGTATGTATCTCCTTGTAGAAAAATGCTCCTTTTCCCAAATGGGAAATCACAACCAGAATTTTTCATCACCATAAAAAACGGAGATCCCTTACCTGCACATCAAGTTGTGACACTTTCTCTCTACTTTCATTTAACTGACTGGTTAGTTCAGCGACATTTGTTTCCAGGGAAAGCACACGATCTTGAGCAGCTCTTAGGTGTGCCTTTTGTTCCTGCACCTGTTCATGCAAATTCTCTTGGGCTTGTTTATGACTTTCTGATTGATTCTTCAGCTTCTCTGTCAGCTGAGTTACCTGCAGTGGAAAAAAAAGAATGTGAGAAGGCTGGAACAGCATGTCCAAGGAAGTAAAAACAATTTTATTGTGTCTTATTATGGCTCTGGAGACTCAATGCTCTCACATTTCTTTTCCTGAACTATTACAGTAAAGCTATATTGTACACAACACCAGAGTTTAAATAGGTTACCCGCTGAAAATAGAAGCAAAAGGGAATAGTCAATTTGGCCTTTATGTAACAGAAACAAAATACTAAGGAGACAACAAATACAGGCTAAACCGAATTTTGGGATTGAAAGGAGGACTCAAACCTCTTTCTAAAACGAGTGAAAAAGAAATATATATTGTATTTATTTATATATAGTTGTAACTATAGTTTTTTACAAGTATACACACATACAAATACATATATAAAGTTACATAGTTATACAATACAACTATTTGTAAGTACATATTACTGGCATATGTACAAATTAAATATCTAGGAATTCCTTTCCCTATGCTGATAGCATGGAAGTCACCAAAACTTTTCACACAAATCGTGTGAAATTTACAGTAAGATCTTTAAAGTAAGTTTTAAAGAAATGGAACAGTATAGAAAAGATTAGTGAGATCTCTGATGAGATAGAAAAAAAAGGAAACAAGATTTGAATGAATGAAAAGAAACAGATCTCAAAGTTCTTTACCTGTATTTGTAATGCATGGTTTTTCTCTTGTAGCTGGTTAAGAACCGCAGTTTCTCCTTCACCAGCTTGAATTTTTGCATATAAGTCCTCTCTCTCCTTTTCTAGCAGAGAAATGTTGTCCTTACTTTTTTGAAGCAAAGCCTCAAGATTTTGAATTTTTTGGTCCTTATCTCCAATTTGTCGTAGTACTTGCTCCAGATCATTCTAGACAAGAACACAATAGTGTTTAATTATAAGGACTTTAAAAGTTGGGCCTAATGCATAAAATATTGGATAAATTTATCAAACACTTTCCATACATTTTATTCCAGATTTGTAAGTTGATTTACTTAAACTAATATAATTCCTGCAAGTCACTTCTAGAAAGAAAAGGTATTCAGCATAATGAAACCCTGGAACCCACTTTCACATGAGGATATATAACTATATTACCTGGGCTTCTCGTAGTTTTGCTGTTGTATTTTGCTGAAGTGTCTGCTGCTCCTGGTGCTGCTGCTTTGCCTTTTCTAATTGATGTTGCAATTCTGTGGAATTTGCTGCTTTTTCCTTTAGCTGAAAAAAGGCCCCAAAACGAAATACCAAACAAACCAGAATAATGAGTGGAAAAAAAGCACCATTCAGTATGCTAATTGTACTTAACGTTCGCTCTAACTATAAAAGATTTTGGTGCTATCATGGCTATTTAAAAACTTGTATTAAAAAAATCTGTAACACTAGATGAAAATCTAATCAAAGCATTCATTATAATTAATTGGTGAGATTCTATGTCACAAGCAAGAATTATAAAACAATTATCAGATGCATGTAATTTAGCTCTCAATCTAAAACGTAAAAAATTTTTAGTATGTTTTTTGCAATAGTTGTTAAGATGCAACATGACTGATAATACAGATACCTGTAAAACAACATTATTATTACTTTTTTTGGCAATTTCAGTAGCAACTGTCAGTCATTATTTTAGTAGCAACTTCAGTTTAGCAGTCTCTCCACTTCTATACTAGTCAAGGCCTGCAAATTAGCTATATTTTAAAGCTTTGAAGACATACCACTCAGATATTTGGCCAATCCCCCTACAGTCAGCAGAAAATCAGCAACATATACAAGATACTCATTAAGCAAATAAAGATTAATAAAACAAGTGTTTTCTGCCCATCCACCCCACACTGATTATTAACTATCAATGACCTGCCATGTTCACTTTTTCTTCACGTAGGGCTTTATCTTAAAAAAATATCTACACACAAAACTACCCATATGGGCCTATGTGCACCTAAGTAACTTTTTATAAGACCCTTAGACAAAGCTCATAAGTACAAAATGCATAAGTTTTGTTCATTTTTTAAGCACCACAAACACACATACATCTGTAAAGACAAGCAGCATCTAAGCAGATTTTGATAATTTTACTGTAAGTCCTTGACAGTATTAGTCAAAAGAAATTCCCACAAGAACAAACTTTATAAATTGCAATATAATCACAAGTGTGTGTGCAGACATATCACCAGAACCAGAACAAATTATAGCCTGCATAAAAAACCCTACCTGCTCTTCAGCACGAGAAAGTTTTAATTGTAGGTCAGCCACCTGCTGCTCTTTGTCCATCAGTTTCTCACTGGACAGCTGCCTCTGTTCCTTGAGCCGCCCATGTGCTTCCCCTAACTGGCGCTCTGTTTCTAGGAGTTTACTGTGCAACTGCAAAAAAGAGTCATCCAGTTTTTCAGTCATTCCTTTGCCAACAGTGATATAGACTCATTTTGAGCAATGTTTATGCAAAGTTTTCATAACCCAGAGCAAAACAAGTCCATGACCTCCTGGAGTCATAAGTCACCTCATACACCTCAGAAAAACAACTATGTAAAAAACAGCATCAACTGCACACACAAGAAGGGATCTTCAAAAAAGTGGGTTGGAAACATCCAGAAACATCCTCATTTATCTATACAGGAGCCCTTCAAAACAAGTTACAGAGATTTAACAGAAATAGGGTAATCCTTCAAAAGCATAAGGACTATCATGTAAAATAGTGATTCTTTGGGCCATTTCAATTGTCCAGTTCACCAACTGACTCCTGTAAGACCCATTGGCTGAAGCACCCTGCCTTTACCTGCTCCACTGCCTCCCACAATATACTGTTCTGCACTGCTAGAATATTAATTTTTAGCTTGAGCTGGCTAGTAATGACATTCATTCTCTGCAGAGAATGAGATACATGAATAGTCAGTGTACGATACACAGCAACTTTGGTGGCTTACAGTTCAGTACCTTCCAGCAGCAGATTAAGTACATGGTTGTGCTCTTCCAGCTGGACACAATCCTGCTTCATGATTTTATCAGTCATTAAAAACAGTACTGGACAATTTTCAAAGTGCAAGGATTCACTGTTCTAAAAAGCTCTTTTCATAAAACCAGCTTATTCTACATGAAACTGTCACTATAGGTCCTGGGTTGCCTACTTCTACATGAACACATTCAAGGACACAATGACCTTTTAACTCAGTGCAAAACCAGAGAGTAGATCAGACCTTGCAACACAGCAAGAACTTTACGTAGGTTGTGGGAAACTGTGAATTAAGCTTGCTCCCCTATGCACTTACATCCAAGGCCCTTGAACCATTCACCTTTTAACTCCAGGTCCTCCCTTCAATACCCCTAACCCTTACTCATGCTTTCCTTAAATCCCTACTGTGCAAAAGGCAGCCCAATTTTATTGTTCACTGCGAGCAGTGACTGTTTGACCAACTGGCTGCCTAGCAGAGCAGAAAAAGGAACAGTGATTGTGATATCATTATACTTTCCACCCAAGCATTAAGGGGGGGTGAAGCCTCTCTCCTGCTGTCTGTTTCCCAAAGAATTTAACACTGAGAAACTTAACACTGAAGTCCTTTAGGCCATCGGTCAAAATTAAGCTCAAGTTATCTAACAATGCAAAAGTTTAAAGGGTTTGGAGACAGGGAAATAAATGTATCCATGACGTATCTTCTTAAAAAATCAAGCTAAATTTATCTGTCCACAACCACAAAAATCATGAGTGAAAAGCTGTTTGGCATGTGGCCAAGGTGCTGATTGCTAATGGTGACTGTACAGTTAAGAAAGGGGTAGGAGAAGAGGAAGGACAGGGTGAGGAAAGAGACCATAATCTCTCCTTCAGTAACGAAGAACATTTGTCTTTTCTTGCAGGATCACCAAATTATAAAATATTTCCTCCTCACTAAAAATACAAACAAGAACTGTAAAAAAAAAAAAACTTTTGAAGAAAGGGTGCGACAAGATAGCTATTAACTATTCATGGCTATGCTGATATCCAGAGAAAATATTTGTAAAGAAGGAAATCTGTAAGCAATATTTTATACTAATTACTTTTATTACAGGCATGGTTAAGTATTTTTGAAGAACTTTAAGATGACATTTAAGTAAACAGGATCATAAAATCCAGGATTAACCTATGCTACAGAATGCAAAAAAAATCATGAAAAAAGATCTAGACTTGAAAAGATACAATCAAGTAGATTCAAGTTTTCTCAACAGAATTTATTAGCAATTAACATTTCTTCAAATCTGAAGGAGTCCATACGTTCTTGTCCATACCCTCCTCCTATTGTCATGCTGGAACCAACACTATTACTGAAGTTTCTTTCATTTAGATCACTTCTTCTACATCACCACTTAACCAGACATGCACCCATTCAAATAAATTTTGAGAAGATGACAAGTATTTTTTAAAAATTTGATTTGACCAAACAACTATACATGTACCTCCACAAACAAAACTCATATTCTCAATGTAAGCTAATGCACTACATGCATAAAAAGGTAATTCCAGTGAAGTACCAAGTGAATAAATATGAGGAATTTAGTCTTTTCATTACAATAGTAACTGAACTCTTCTTTGCAGGAAGAGAAACGAAAAGATGTTGTTTATGCTTGGCTTTTCTTTTATACCAGTTACAAAGAGGTTTTTTCCTGCACTAATGCTTTACTATACAATTCTAAAACACATCCTGAAGTACAGTGGCTTGTTGAAGATTTCTTGCTTACGTTGTCTTCCTCCCCAATAGTATCACCAGAGAATGTGTCATACCTCCATTTCCTTTCATGGGAGTTCATTCAGCAATGCTTTACTCACCATCCTCTTCCTCCATTTTCCCACCCCAAAAATCCTTCTTGAAAATGCTTTCTCAGGCTGAAGACAGATTTCAGCCTAATCTCTTGGCTATGCCTCTGTTGCCCAAGCAGACTGAGGCAGTTTCACCAAATGCAGATTCCTACACAGATAACTAACATAATTACCTCCTCTCACCCGGACAGAAGACTGATGGGAAAAGTAAAGACATTCTGGGGATGTAATACACACATAAACATGGCTTAGCCAAGTCACTGTTCTTCCAAGGTAAACTATAAACAGAAAGCTTGCAACTTATCTGTTTCAGATTTTACGAAGGGTTGAAAACTCAGAAACACTCACTTTAAAATAAATAAGCTTTAGCAAGATTAAAATGAAGTATGTCATACTGAAAAATAAAGATATAATTTTTTACATCTTAAGACTGGACATGATTCCTAATACACAAATATTTCTCCAGTCTAACACATTACTCCCCAAGAAAAATATAAACTGAATTCAACCAGTCTCCTGTTTCAAAATGCTCCATGTTATATGAAAATCCTACTTCTGTAAGTCATTTGATTCAGCAGATTAATAGGTTCTAGTGAGGGGATGTATTCTCTGGGTGCTCTCCCAGCTATCAGCAACACAAAGAGAAGTTTTTTTGGGAGAAACACTAAGGAAGCAATATCAAGATTTCACATTACCCTGGTTTTTCACACTAGGTATTCCCTTCTACATTCACTACTCTGACTTTAAGCAAATCAAGCACTGTTCAGTTCTAATGTAAAACCCAGACTCGCTTTTCTCAAACTTCCTACAGAGTAGTAAAATACAAGTGCTGGTTAATTACTCTCCTTCAAATAAGGAAATGTAAAAGCATATTCGTAAGAAATATGCATGTGCAGTTTTTTGAACTTATGAAATGGTTTTTAAGGAACCATTCAAATAGGATGGTCTAGGAGGCCTAAGGAAATTTACCTGACTGAGCTCGCTTTGGAGTTGCAGGCCATGCTGCTCTTTTTCCTCCCTCTGCTGCTGGAGCTGTTTACATTCCGCCTTGAGATGCTGGTACTTTGCCTCTACTTCAGACAACTCTTCTTTAAGCTTCTGGCTTGCTTCTCCTTTCTCACCTAGCTCTGTCTGTAATCTCTGTATTGAGGCTTCAGATGCAGACAGCTTTGCCTGAAGCTGTTGGCAGTCCAGGTCCTTCTGGTGAAAACTCGCCTGCACATTCTTTTTACTCACAGATATTTCATTGTGTTTTTCTTCCAGCTGGGTGTAGTCCTGTTCTTTCTTCAGCAGCTTCTCAGTCAGACTCTGTGAAGGGAGTTACAGAGCAATTCAAGTACAATTCTGCTTGCAGCTGGTCTACATATTATTTAAATTTCTAAGTGTTGATGCTGAACAGTGATGGACTTGTTCAAAAACATTATTAAAGAAAATATTAACCTGTATCTTGTATTACACATATTGAAGCCCAGACAGCACATAGTTTCAACTAGAAATACTGCTTTTCATATTCTCACATAAATTCGCTTCCTCTTACTGAGAACACCACACAAACTCTATTTCCGTATCCTGAAAACTAACTTGTTTTCCCTGAAAGTTCAAATTAACTTTATTACAACTGCAATTGCTTGGGGAAAAGTTGAAAAGTTTCCCATGGTAGCTACCTTCTGGGCTACAGGCCCTTACTGGCCTCTGCAAAGCAAGCCAAGCCCCATAATTACTGTGCTTTAAGAATGACAAAAAGAGAGCTCCTGCTGGTCTCAGAGAATTGAGATATATATACACTTATATTTGCTTCTGTTCTTCTCAGTATAGCTCCTGAAAATATAAGAAACAGCTTTCTTGAGATTGTACATGAGCTTGAAAAACTTCACATCAATGCACAGAAATATCTTTCCACATTGCAACTGGATTATAAAACAATGTTCATATCAAATGTATTATATTCTACATATTCTATATACATGTATTCTATCATGAATTAATGGCTCCTTCCTGACAGGTTTGTCAAGGATGACAAACTGTTCAAAGTGGAAGCAATTTCTCTTGTTGGAAGCTAGTCTTACTTTTTCCAATTCTAGGTCCAATTCTGCCAGGGCCAAAATTCCTTAGCTAGCATATATTTCTTATGCTACCACTTTCCAAAAAGCTGCGTAACGAGATGGCTATAAACTGCTTTAAGTCACTAAAACTCAATGAGGAAAAGTAGCTCACTGCCACTTCTCTTCTTCCTATTCCTCAAGTGATATTTGGCATTAACCTGACATAGCAGAGGACTCTCTCTTAATGTGTGGTTATCTTATGCATCAAACTGTTTCACTCCACTTTGCTAATGAAATACCAACAGATTCAGGAAAAGGCTCTATACTATATAGCCCTGAAAACAGCTCTCAAAGAATGTAAGTTGAGAAGTTTCTGGAACTAATTTCCATTTTCTAACATTCATGATGCCAGTAAATGGCCTAAAAAAATATGACAAAAGTACAATCTAAAAGCTCAGAAACTGGAAAACCAATGAAGAGAGACCAGAATATCTTTCAAATTATGATTTTTAGGCAAATGTATTATTTCCAGGGATACTACTTTTATGTGTCACATGGCAATACTGCTTAATGATAGGTAAGCATAAACTATAGCAATTAAAGATTTGCAGTCATAACAACCTAAAGAATTTGAGTTGTAGGACATGATGATCATTAAAATATGGTGTTTGCTTGAGCATTATAATAGTCCAATTGTCAAACAAAATGGCAAAGGAATTCTCAGCTTCTGCAAGAAGTTAGCTTTCAGTACTTCCAAAGGCAATCTGTGATGTGTTTCCATTTTAATGTGAGCTGACAAGCATAGGAAATAATAGCATTCTCACCTGATTCTTCTGTTCTAGCTCTTTGACTGAACTTTGAAGTTTTTGCAGCTCCTGAACATACACAGCTACCTCCTGAGGTCCTTTGGCAAGTTCAGCTCTTAACTGGTTAATTGTAGCCTGAAAAGACAAACAGAAAAATCCATATTTAAAACAAAGCTTTGCATGCATAATCCAACAAAAGCAAGATGTCTGGCAGCAAAATAAAAATACATTTTCTGTATAAATAAAAAGCCTAAGGAAAAAAATCACCATGTAAACTAAGCTCAGAGCACCATCAGAAGTATCACTGAGCACAATTTCCCAGCTGAGATTCATTTATGTCCTATTTTGGAAGATAAAAATCCAATCCAATAGCAAATTCCAGGTTGAACCCAGAACTGATGAAAATCATAACAGATTATCCACTGATAATTATCAAAGTCCTAGCAGAAGGTGAAACCTTCCCAAGTCATTGCAGTTACATTGCTAAAATCTTGGCCATTCTAGGAAGGAAAATGTGCTGGAAAAGGCTCTATAAGCATGTTTGGCATTTGATGCAAACTTGGTGTGTGACTTTTGGACACCTAACCCTGCAGGTCAGAGGAACAATACTACTCCATTAAATAGGATCAGTACAGAACAGAATTTATCAATGACTGCACAGTATTTGAATACAGTAATGGAAGAAAACAAGAAAAGCACTTTAGGGCATGGCTGCCCTAAAACATGCTGTGTATTAATGCACTCATTTCAAATACACTAAATAGTAGTGATCTTTATAAATAAGTTTTCTCTCCTATTGTTTTCATAAGCAGATTTCAGCACAAATGCATAAATACTGAATTCAAAAATGAACTTAAGCAGAACAGAAGTAACAGACAATAACCATCAAATTTACAACCTTCCTACAGAAAAAGGAACACCAAAGAGAACATAAGAACACAGTATATGACTGAATATAGTTAACTGACTTTCTGTAACACTGTGCCTTACAACACTGTTTCATAAGAGCTGTTAGTTAAAACACATCCTAGGATGGGTCTTTTTTGGCCAAACATTCCAGGATGTTATCAGAAAACAGTATGGATATTTCATACTGAGAAAATATAATGCAGAAAATGTGCAGAAGCTTACAAAGGACACCACTGCAGCCTTTCCAACTAGGATCATAATTTAAATACATAAAGACCCATTTCTTGTTCATACTTCAGTAAGACCATCCTGCATTTCTTTCGTAACAGGGAAACATATCCTTGGTAAATATTCAGTATTTATATTTTCTTGCTGATGTGTCTGTACGAATAATGAACCATGAAAAAAACAGAAATGCTTCTGTTTAATAACATCTTGTAATTGTCTTGATATGACAGAAATTTTCTATAAAAATTAAATGTTTTCCAAAAAATTTTCCTCAAATTTAATGTCTCTATTAGAAAGCAGAAAATAACATGAATGGATGAAAGACGGAAAGAAGCAGTTGCAAAACCTGTAGTAGGCTCAGTTCCTCAAATTTGTTTTATAAATATTGCAGTGTTTCTAATGCCTTTGTTTAGTGGAAAGGGGAAAAAGTCTAGTCTTGGCTTTATTAAATTTATCCTCATTTTAGGCTACTAATTTAATTTATTTCTTTAGGAACTCAAGTTAACAATCAAGTCTAGGTGCTGCATTTAATGAAGATTTATAAGATACTGAAACAAATCCCAATAAGCAGACATTCATAGCAGTGCTTAGCTCCAAAGCAGTGCAGCTGTTTTCATAACATGTTTACTATGCAGGAGCCACTACAGTGAAAAACTAAAGATGAAAGGAGTGTCTCAGTATGAATATTCATGTGAAAGATGTAGATGCCAGTTTCAGGTATAGCTCTGAAAAAAGGTATAAACACCCAACAGATTTAGGTGACAGTTGTAGATTATACTATTCTTCACATCCTCTTCTGCAGTATTTGAAGACGTTCATATAGGGCTAATAAAATTTTTATTATTTTCACCCATACTGAGCATTTCCTTGTTTTAAAGATATTCACTTTGAACACCAATATTAATGTATGTGTCCTCAGCCAGCCTGTAAAAACAGCTAAGGATGGTGTAAACACCACTTTAAACTTTCAGTCGTTGATGTGGTCTTGAAGAGCAAAGCTGAGATGAAACATGGCCAAACATTTATGTAAAGCACTGCAGCAAATGTGTCCATGAAGGACTTCCAGTTCTTATTTTCTTATGAGTAACACTTAGCAAAATTGTTTTAGTCAGAAGCTGTTTGAGACAATTTGAGGAGTAAAGTTCTTCTTAAAGATCCAAATCTGAGATGCTGCATCCCTTTCTCTCTACTTGTATGGAAGTTGTAACTGATAGAAGAGCAGAATAACCAAAACTTTTGGAGAAGTGACAAGATTCAATTAAGAAAGATGCTTTTCCATTATGATTAATTATTATTTTTCATTTTCATATGCTAATCACAGCAAAGCTAGAACACACATCTTTATGTATGATTATTACCTCAGAGTTAGCCTGCTCTGCCTGCAAGTGCTTGCACTCATCTTTCAGTTTTTCAGATTCTCTCTCACGTTCCAGGGTCATTTTATCCATCAGTGTTTGAACTTGGACCAGCTCCTTTTTCAGGACAGCCACATCTTCCACACCAGGTCTTTGTAGCTGAAAAGTTGTGAGCAGTGAGCAACATCCCATTGGCAGACATGCTTCCAGGGTCAATGTCATTTCTAAAAATCTATCTAAATCATCAATTTATAGACAAGGTGACATATACAGTACTGCAGCTAGGCTTTAAAAAAAAAAACAAACAAAAAAAACCCAACACAAAACACAAAACCAAAACCACAGACTACTTACAATTCCCAAAGAAAACAGGATTTAAGAGCTAGCTTTTAGTTTCGGTCTGCTAAATTTTGAACTTGCTGATTGATTTCAACCAAATCTGACAAATGGAAAATTGTCTCAAAGATTTAATTTTGGTAACTTTTATACAGGTAGATGGCTAGATACAGGATACTACCCCTGTCTTCAGGAATTATTTCAGAAAATCACTACAGACAAAACAAAAGGGCACCTGAAGGCAGTGATATGGCTTCTATCAGATATGGCTCATACCAAACCCACAGTAAAATCTGTTGGTAATTGCATCTCAAGCACCATAACATCCCTCGGCATGACACAGTAGGGAGGGAAAGGAGAGGGATGGCAACTAGGAGCACTAAAGAAAGCAGAGAAAAGGAGTGTTGGCATCTTTAGAAGAGAAAAGGAACAGAAAAAAAGGAAAAGGGAAGACAAGAAACAACTGAACAGAGAGGAATGCATAGGTCCAGTATCTGGGCAAGGACAATAGGCCCTTGGGGACAGTCAACTACAGGGGGATAAACAAGTCCTACTTTCCTCCAGAGTCTAAGCAGTAGGTGAGTGGAAGAAACTGGGAAATTCCTTGCACTATTGCTTTAGAAGTGGCCCAGCTTGCTGAGTCACTGGGATTGCTCCCTGGAGCCATGGCTGAATATAAAAGTCATCAGGAGCCAAAATCCTGGAATACACACATATTGGTATTATCAGCCAAGAGCACGAGGGACAAGATTAACATAGGAATAATGAAGACAGCTGCCAGTTTTTCAGCCACCATGTCACAGAACACCTCTCTGAGCACTTTTTAAAAATCCAGCTGCCCAAGGACAGTCAGCATAACACCTCATGGAAAAAGAGTGACCTAAAGATAGCTGTGAAAGTCAGCAATGGCATGCCCCAAGTTCAGGTCTGTGCAGCATAGCTATATGCTGAAGGGTAGAGAATCAATCAAGAAGACTGTAACATAATGCAGGGTGAATTTTAATACATGTCAGAAACAACGTATAATTTCTCACTGGAAAAACACTGAAAATGCGGATCAAAACCAATGGTACTCTGAGTTTTTTCAACCCACAAGCAAACATCTTCAAGTTCAACAAAGTCTGACTGCTCTAAAACTGTGTTTGCAAGCATTTAAATAATCCCCTCCCTTGACTTAAAAATAACAAAAACATCAATGTGATGTGAATACCAGCTCTGTCTTTAAGTCTTCTACCGTACTTCTCTCTTTCTGCAATTCTTGTCTCAGGTTCACCATTTTCTGTTCTGCACCTTCCCGAAGGCTGATTTCTTCATCATACTTTGATTTAAGATCTAATAAGAAAGAAGTTGAATAAATGATCCCTTTCACAAATTGCACAAGTAAAGAAGAGAATCAGATCTCATGCTAATATACTTACCCACAATTTCAGTGGCCAGCTGTGCTGCTTTTTGCTCAAATAAGTCTTTCATTTGCTTAATGTTAAAATTTTCTACTTGGATCTCTTCTAGTTGCCGTTCTAATGATTCTATTTCCACAAAAAGAATAGTATTATTTTCTAGAAGAACCAGGACAATACAGTTCCTCATGCTCATAACTAACCACAAGAGGTGAATATGCAATCCAAAATCCCTCAACATCCAATCATCCTAGCAAAGTGAACAAGTTTACTGAAGTTAAATATCTGCAAGCATGATGTCGCTGTCACTAGTTGAGTACCCTGCAGCATTAAGTACATATTGGTTTTCATTGGTGACAAATAACTCTTCAGGTCACTGCAACATGATGTTGAATTCCAAGCCCTGAACTTGTAATTAAAACTTTAATCAATATCAGTCAGATAGTTTATGCACAAATAGGGAAAATTTTATTCTATGAGTGTATCATGGAGAAAAACAGAAAAAATTATGGGTCTTCAAAACAAAAAAAAAAAAAATTCACTGTTCTCTCTGCTAGCAATGAGCAAAGAAAATACTACATAAAACCATCACTGAAAAAATGCTATAGTTTATATAGTATAGTGCTACAGTATATTTCTGACTGCTTGAATAAAAAATGATTTTAAAAGTGTTCGAAGTGTCTCATGAGAACAGCTTTCAGATTCAGAAGAACACCTGTTTTGCTTCTAAAAATTTCAAACCCTGAGCCTCTGGAACATTTCCCCAGACTATTGCTTAACATAAATAGCTCTTAATAGATCTTGCAATTAACTTCTTTTGCCAGTAATTGTAACATTCCAGCTTTCTAGCTTTTTAATATACCAAAAGCTAAACCAAAATAAATTCCAAAGCAGTGCAGAAATTAATACAATAAAATGTTAGCCACCTGTAGACGTAGCTGTTGTCAATCCATCAGATTTAGAATCCTTAAGAAAACAGAATAAATGCACCATTAGACAGCAGGAATAAAAACTACTACTTTCAAAGTTCATCCATTTTTTGGAAAAGACAGGGAAATAAAGACTTCTGAGCTCAAATACCACACAGCAGTGTAAAAATACCTGAATTCCAACAGTTATATTTGGAAGACTGGAAAAGACCAAGATGACTTTTCATTTCTTGTATCACTACACTATTAAGGTTTCCACTCGTAAGGCTCCAGTCAGAATCCCCTACCCTCCCTTTCTTTAATATAGAAATCTGTCCTAAAAACAGAGGTTACAGACATAGAGAAGTACATCCTGAGAGTGAGTTTTGTCAGAAAGCACCTTCTGAGGTTTGTAACTATCCCGCATCTAAACAGCTCATCATAATAAAAAAAGCATGAGCTTCCTTTAGGGCATAACACACCACAATTTGCCTTGCGATTTTTTTTTTGAGCTCAGCTGATTACCTATGAAATACCACTGCTGTTTTCCAAAAGTTCTTGTACAAAAGACTCTATAACCTTTTCTCATAAAAGATGAAACACCGCATTCAATCTACTTTCTTTAATAAACTGAGTTCTGAATAAGCTCAACAGAAGGAAAAGTCTGAACTGAACTTGTAGTGAGCAGTATGGAAGAATCTATTATCCATAATAGATTATATCAATATAATCTAGTTATCTATTCTGACTTTGTTCTTTATATTTATATATACAGTTACATTATGTAGAGATAACTAGCTTTGATTTCAAGAACATGTCAATATTTAAATTACAGAACTAACTAAATCAGGCCACGTGCCTTACAAAAAAGGTTTTAATCTTCAATGTCAATGCTGACGATAAACCTGCTTCAAGTATTTTAAAGCAATTACTTGCTGCCGCTGCCCCTGCAATTTCTCTAGTTCTTTCTTCAGCTCTTCTGAATACCATCTCTCCTCCTAAAGGGAAAAATGACAAAAAAAAAAAAAAAGAAAAAAAAAAAAGGAGATGGGGAGAGAGACTATAAATTTGGTTGCTTAAGACAGCGGAACACTTCAATTTGAAACAAAGAACCAAGTGCAAGTAAAATACATTTCCAACCTTCAGCGAAGCTTGCAAGTCTTGGACTTCTTGTCGGAGCAGTGATACTTCATCTCTGAATAAATATATCCACAGAGTGGAGAAAATGAATACAGAGTGGTTATATTTTGTCAATTACAAACAAGTTGTAACGTGTGTTAAGTAATTGGACTGACAGCCATGTACCACGTAAATATAACTTACATAATTATATATATTCATTTTTAGATGTTTTTTTTTAAACAAACTGGAACAAACTAGATTAATATAACTTTGCACAACACTTGAAAAATACTAAATATATTAAATGGGTAAGTAAAGAAATAGATACGAAAAAAAGTCTCATGAAAAAAGAATGTAAATCTAAATCAGTGCGTCAGCTCTCAGCCACATGAGTTCAGAATGACAAAGCTGTGCATTTAACTCTTTTGCATGCCTTTGTACAGAAAGGACAGGTTTCTTATCCTTCATTTCCCGTATCATGTAAAGGAACACTGCTAAGCGACAGCATGCTATCTTATTCCTGAAATATGCAGTTACATAATTTTTCATCCACACAGCAATTTGGTATGTCCCACAGACATATTCACTTAATGGTCTGAATATTTAAAACCTTAGAATTTTAAATTCTCAAATTTCATGCTCAAGCCTCCAGCCACACAAGAACACAAGATCCAAGGCTGTAACTGTTAGTAATTGATTCACACAGCATCCTTCAAAATCACAGGTCTTCTTACAGAGTTGCACAACTGTACACACAAGGATAATGTTGCATTACTGAGATACAGCCATTCAAATCAAGAATACAAGGGTCAGTAAAATAATGCAAGAATACTCTTTCTTATTGTTTGTATAGTGGCAACACTAAGGGTTACACAGCATATATACATGAGGCTACCAGTGCCAACAAATCCTCTCAGTTTTATACCATACAATTTTATTGCTGCTGGTGTGCATTATCCCCTCCTCCACAGATATTCTTTCAAATTATCTCATATTTAAGAGAAAAAAAAGCACCAAAGCAAGTTATTCCTTAGCTAAACTGGTAAGGAATAGATTCAATCTGCATTAGTATATTAACATCAGGTCAGAGTCATCAAGTAGCAAGTGAAACATGCAAGTGAACCAGCGGAGCAAGAACTCCAAGGCAGACCAATTTTAATGACAAAACAAACATGGGATATTGGGAGATTTACTTTTTCTAGAGGAAAATTTTATTATGTACACATTATTCAGCCTGTGTGATACATTTACTGGAGGTTTGCAAATACAACTTCACTGAGGCACATGTAGCTGCATTCCAAAACCTGTACATTGACTGTGGGTGGAAAAGAGGAAGTCATTTTCTCATCTGTACAAGTAAGTAAATGAGCTAAGATTCAGATCTAAGACTATAAATAAAAAAGCAGGTGGAACAGTTAACTGTATTGAAGTTGGGCTGAACATATAATAGATCTGCAACACCCAAACTTAAGATGCTCTGGTCTTCACAATAGATTGAAGGGTTTGAGTTGTATAAAGCTAGTTTGTAGTAGATGGGAAGGTGGAGAGGAAAAGGGAATGAGTTTATTATGTAAGGGGCATTCTACAAGTAGTTACCTTGATATCCCCAACCAAATTTTGCTTGACCATTTTATAATGAAACCTAAATTAAGTTTAACCAGTGGAAAATGCATGGAGGGGAATTAGTGTAAGGGATCACTACACGCAATTTAACTTTGCTTTTCTTCCCGTCATCCAAATCCTCACCAAATCTCCTTTTCTGCTAGTGCTGTGACAATCCCTTCCTCCTCTCAGCACATCTGAGCCTATCATCTGGAAAATCCTTAGCGCCTTTTCGTTATGGTCCACTCGGTTTCCCACTTGTAATGCCAATGCCTCCACCCCAGTACGGAGTACTGATGGCCTTGCTGAATCACACTGGGGGGGAGCTACAAGGTTTACTCTTGGAACTTATTCATCATAGTTTACTGGGGAGTGGGAGGAAGAGGAAATTGTGTAATTCCCAGTACTTCACTTTTTCTATTGACTACATATGGAATTTCACCTCCCAATCTTGGTCCTAAGAATTGCACATAAGCTTCACACATGGAGAGCAAGTGGAGTAGCTCCCTGCTGCAGGCTACAATATTTCTTTAATATGGAATTCCAAGGCTTGAAAAAACATAATTTTGTTGAATGAGAGTTTTCTCAAGCAAGCACGCAAATGAGTAGCACTAAAGAACACCACACTAATAGGAAAATATAGCTCATGTGTTACACAAAGGCACAATGGCTCTTAACAGACTCCCTTTATTACATCAAAACTCCCTGACCTTGTCCACTTTTTTTGGTGAAAGAACACAAAACTACTTATCCTTAATCTGTCAAGAGCCAGGGGAAAAGAAAAAAAACTAAATTTCACCAGCCAACATCTGGCTGACTTTGGAAATTTTCACGCATAAAAATAAGTATTTCATAAACTATATTAACAATATAGTTATGACCAATAATTGCCCCATATGAATGCTATTATCCTACAAAAGTACCACTTCAGATCTAAGTTGAATTACTCCAAAAAAACTTAAATCAGGCATAAAAAGAAATACTCATTATTGAATAAATGCGCACATCAGAAGCCAAATATGACTTCACTAGTAACCTATCACTTTATCCTGTATAAAGCCCTAATTTTGATTTCTTTTTGCTGCAGCAGCTGAGAGAGAAGGCAGCTATCCACAAGAAAGGAGTCATCCAAGACCTCTGCTAATTTTGGCTCCTACTGGCTTGCCAGCTTTGCTCAGTACTGACGAGATACAGATCTGCATTTGGGTAACAACTGAAATATGTTATGTTCCACATTCTTCTCACCAAAGAGCCACCCACTCTTGAGTTAGTTACATAAATATACATATTTCTTTCAACGTAATTATTTGTCATTTTGGGTCACATTTCTGCTTGTGACAAAACATTTGAACAGTTCACTTCCCAGGATCAGCAGAAGCCACAGGGTGATGCACTGTGTACCTCTGTGCTGCTCACTCTCTGACTCACCTGTGTAAAAACCAGTGGAGTCTGGGGGAGTGTGACAAAACAGCAGCATGGACTGCTATTTACAACAGTGCAAAACAAGCACTGAACAGAAAATGAATTAGCAGGAAGCAAGGGGAAATCTGTGTAAATTTTACCCCCCAAGAAAAACCTTCCCAAAGCAACTCAGACTACTCAGTTAAACATTGCTAGAGAAAGTTTCATATTATCAATTCCTGCTACATAACACTGCTCTCAAAAATAAAACAAACTTATATTCTTCCTAGGGTTGTATTTAACAATATGGTTTTGACAAAAAAAAATTGAATTAACTGGTTAAGATTTCTGAAGATCAGCGTGGAGTTTCTGAAACACAGAAGGAGAAGTACTGGCACACACAGAAACTTCTCAGATTTGCAAAAAACTAGGTAATAAGGGAATCCATTTCGGCAAATACTGGTATTGTAATTACCCAGTAAGTACCCTAATTAAGTAGGGACAAAACTGGGTTTCTTCTCTATCTTTAGGATTGTCCTCTCCACTCTCAAGTGATGATATTTCAGCTCTGTGTCAGAAACCAGTATTTCTTCTGCCACATTTGTAAAAATCATTCTGGTATGTAATGCTGCATTGTCTGCTGAATCAGAAACAGGTGGCTTAATATCAGAAACACATGTATCTGATTTTCACTTACTGTCAGATCAGAATCAGACAACATAAGTTACAAGCTGCCTTTCAATTCTAGTTGGAAATGGGACATGAACATTTAAATACTTGACTGCACTAAGTTCAAATTAATAAAACCTTCAGTGTAACTAGAAGCAGCTCAACACCAGCACAAAAGTACATGCACAAATGAGTACTGTTTCACCTTTCCGGTGACAGATGACCTTCCCCTCCGTGAGTTGAATCAATGCCAGAATTATGAACTGCTTCATAGTGCTTGAACAGCTCCTCTGCTGATCCATGAGACTTCATACAGAGAGGACAAATAAAGCCCTATTACAAAAAGGAAAAACAAACAAAAAATATGAGACACATTTCTTTTCCATCTTATTTGTATACAGAACCGTAAATCTTGTTTGCACATTTACAAAGTAGTAAATGCAATTTTGAAGATTCATACTAATTCTTTCATGCTCCAATAACAGGTTTTGCAATTAAGAAGTTAGAAAATGCCCGCAAAAGGCATGTTCCATTACTCAGTGAGGTTTTTTCTCCAACAGTATTACATACTAATAACAAAATTTTATTTAGCAAAATAAAAAGGACTGTTCTGCAATTTCTTCACCCCCAACCCAATAAAACAATTTTCCATACAACTTCTCATAAAAACACATTCTTATTCCAAATAGAAGGTAGCATCCGGAGTTTGGTCTTTAAGAAGGAGATATAAAGAATCACTCTAAAGCACAGTTATTTACATGATTATCTCCATATTGAAACTACTGATTTTAATACAGGCAAGACAACTAAGAATCACATTTTTACCTTTCATTTAATTAATTGGTAAATGCAATTCAGCTAAATACCACATCAAGAAAATCAGATCTCTACAGCCTTAAGAATCAGAAATCATCCATTTTCTTTCCAGCATATATACTACAAGCTTACCAGAGTGGAAATCTAGCAGCTCGATGCCCTCATTCTATCCATTAGCCCACAAATGAAAACAGTAGGAATTATCTTCCTCTTTATGTATCTCTAAACATTTGTCAAGTGTACAAGCTGCCACTTACCAGAAGTACCATCCACCTAATTTTTCAGTTTATTATATCTGGTGTTGACTGCTGGACTTCACACTGGCTCCTCACTTATGTGGTTATCATGCCAACTCTGAGCACAATTCTCACCTACACTTATACAGCCCATAATGCAACAGTAGCAACAATCAGACATTCCAGAGTAAAACTAAAAACCTCATCTCACATTAAAGACTCCCTGTAATTCAAGCAGTGCAAAAGGGACCTTGTGTAAGTGGGGTGCCTTTAATTCTTTTAAGGCCCCCTGTTCCCTTAATGCATTTCAAATATGCATTTTTATATTTATATGTTCTCCTTAAGTTTCTTATGCCACTACAAACTGTGCTATCCTCCAACATTAAATCAAGTCTCTACAGTATCTAAGAGCACTCCTCTGAACAGGATTATCACACTTCACCTATCACAGGCTCACATATGAATTATGTGGGATACATGAAGAGTTTTGACATTTTTCAGCTCTTAACCTTGCATTTGGATGCTAATAGACAAGCCACAATATTTTACATATTAGCATGAAGTGAACATATTTAATGTGTATGTTGATAACCACAAACAGCACTCATTTATTAACTTGGAATTCATAGTATTTTGTTTCACAAGTCACTAAGAATTCAACAACATTTACATGGTTTTAAACCCAGGAAAAATACCATGTTCAGCTACTCAAATGTAGCCAAAGCTCTAAACAGAGCCTTCATAACTTCTATTATTTATTTAGTGCTCCAGAAATTAATTACTAAATACAGTCACTTGTCAAGTCACCACATATCATACGGAAAACTAGTTTTGTCACAACTAGACCAAACAAAACAGTGTACTCTTTTCTAAGCAGGAAACAGGCATTTAACCTTAACAACCATTTATTTATTTGCAGAGTTGATCAGCACAGTTTCACTCCAGATAAAGCCAAGTTAACTAATATTTAAGTACACGTACAGAAAATTTGTTCAGCTACTAGGTTCCCAGTAATGTTTATCTGATATAATTAGCAAAGGATGCCAGTGAGGGTCACTCTGAGCACAAGAACCAGAGGGAGCTGCCTGGCACATAGCAAATGGAAATGAACCATAGGGGGTCAAAAAACATGGGACGGGTTTACTTCCTAGTAAGCTTTATACAGAAAGCAGTCAGTTTCATACAATGACAGTGCAGCAGCAGCCTTTTGGGATGAAACTACTCTACTAAGCAGTTCTCAGTTGTTGTGTTCAGTTTCCCAGTGATGGGAAGGTCTGCTGTTCATAGAGAAAAGTTCACAGTTCCAGTAAGTACATCTAGAAAGAATGAGTGTATAAAATTGCTCTGGCCTCTTCTTTCTTTTTGCCCTTTACCTCTTTTCATTTAAAGAGCAAAATCTGTTTCTGTGCTTGGTTTTTTTTTTTTGTTGTTGTTTTTTCTTTTTTTGGAGGGTGTGTTTTGGTATTGGTTTTGGGGTTTTTTTGTGGTTTTATTGTGCTTGGGGTTTATTCTGTGCAAATAGGAGCTGTAGAGAAAAGAATAGATTACATGTGCAATTAGCCCAGGGGGACAGCAATCATTCATCTCAATTATTGGGCAAAGCCAGCCAAAATTTCTCAGGCAGGCAGGCAGGCAGATTTGAAGGCAAGGTCCACAAGGACAAGGGGCCAGAGGCAGAGCAGAGCTGCTGAGCAGCTCCTCTGGGGAGGCAGGCAGGCAACAACCACTCATACCTCACTGCCCCAAACTGCACGAACCTAGGAACCAGATGCACCTCACAAACTGGTAATATCCACTGTCGACTCTGATGTCAGCAGCACTAATTCAGTTCTTTTTACAGCAGGAAAATAAGAATCATCAGAAACTTCCTGGCAACCGGCAGTAACAGGCAGAAGTGTGTAAATTTCTTGCATCTGTAACTATCAGCCCCTGTGACAATCTTGTTTGGGAAATTGGGTTAGTGGATCATTAATTTTCTCTCTTAAAAAAAAAAATTAATACATCCAAATAAAAAATATCTCTCAGTATCATCTTGAGATGAACTTTGAAAATATGTTTAAAAGTATATTTTACTATTCTTAAAACAAACATATGAGAAGAGGGGAAGAAACCTTATGGTCTGAGATGCTTAAATTTAGTGAACATTTCTGTTAGGTTGCAGAAGTTTGTATCAGGTCCAACTCCTACATCAGGACCACACTTGTCTTGGATAAATAGTAGATTGCATAGCTACTACCAAGAGATGTAATACTGGTCACCAGAGCCTGGGGGAGGAGCTGAGGCATCCTTAAGCCTGCACCTGGATACCTTAACTAACACACTCCTTTACAGAAGAAGCAAGTTGAATTTTGGTTGGTTTCCTTTCAACATGCACTTAGGGGTTACTTTGCATAAAGCACAGCCATAGAGAAGCAAAAGTTATTTCATGTTCTTCATTTAATAAAAGCAAAGACATCACTTACAGCCCCTTCAGTGCTGCACTGTAACTCATGATTCCCTAGCTGATGTTTCTAGTTGGGTTTTATCTTTCACTTTACACTGAAAGAAAAGAGCCTAAAAGAAGTTAAATTATGATTACTTGGGCTTGATTTTATATTTTCTCACCAAGAAACGACAATTTATTGGATTCAGAGACTTTTGCGGATGCCTGTCTATTTCACAGAAAACAAAAAAATAAGCCACAACAACTACATGCACTAGTTTTTATCGGGAAAGGGTTCTTGAGATCAACACAGAATTTCTGAAGCAATGCACAGAAAGAACAGTAAAAATAAAAAAGGCATTCAAACCAAACCCCACTATACATGCACCAACAACCAACTAGGAGGCAGCAAACAATTTAAAGCTCAAAATAGCCCCTGACCCAATAGTCCAAGCATTCCAATAAGAATGAGTGAGACACAAAATTTCAAATCCCAATTTTCTGATCCCAAGGGAAACGCTCCTCTTTCAGGAGGCCCATGAGGCACGCCAAGCATCAAGTACCACCAGAGTACCATGCTGTTTGCAGTGGGACAGGCCTTTCTCAGTGCAAAGACTCCAAAACACATGGGTTTCCCTCACAGCAGAACAGAAACTGCCTAGTAGAAGTTTTGTAGGAAAGCATCTTGCCTCAGCTTGAGTGATAATGTCAAATTTCACCAAAGATCTCAGACTCCATGAAAGCACCAGAAGTTTTACTTTTCTCAAGACAGATTTACAAATAAGATGAAAGGAAAAAAAAATATTTTTACTCTCTAATAGTTGAGATTTATTTTCAGGCTTGATAAAGTTCAGCTTTTAAGTGCTCTTTCTCTTTAAAGCTATTCAAGGTAAATTATTTCTTTCTGGTAACATTAATATTTGTATGAATCATTAAGACAGCATTCTTTGGGAAGAATGCCAGGATAATAAAAGCAATACTCGAAGGAAATTCTCACTACAAAAACTAGTGTGTGGTTTGGAGGTTTTTTGTACTAAAATAATTTACAGAGCTATTGGAAGAAGTTTGGCATACAACATTGAAACACAGTGCCCAGCAAAAGCAGGGCACAGACCCACAGGCAGATAAGTGCACAACCAGACCAACTGCAGGCTACCACAGAGTCCTCCTAATCCTCACACAATTTCAAACTGGATACAGAAACAGTTCATGTAACAGGAAAATGAATGTGTAGGACTGAATGGTTTCTGGGTTTCCTTTTTCTCCGTATATTACTCTGTAGGACTGGGGTTGGCTGTGTAAAGCAGTGTTTTGAAAATTTCAGCCTTTTGAGAATATTGTCTTACTTTCAATGATTTTTTTTTTATCAGCTGAAGACTCCCAACTGAGGTTCAAAAATCCCCAACACTTACATGTGGATGTCTACTCGCCAATCACTACCAATGCAGAGCTATTCAACAGAGTTAAAGGAGCAAGAAAGTAGTCATCTGACTGAACAAATGTGTATACCTTAGGTAGGGTGAGCATAACAACTCCCAGGGCTCCATCATCAGTAACTGGAGCCTAAGACACCTTCATATAGATGCACTCAATCTCTCCTCTTCTGCCAACTGCTCTCCTTTTGCCCTGAGCTTTAATGAAATGGTCTTTTAGAGCTAATATGAAATCTTGCCTTAATTAGGTAATGAGTGAGAGCACAGCTTACTTTATTTAAAGTTCCTTTTTCACAAATTGAAACTGGAGTTATCTGGCAGACAGATGACACTTCTTGAATGACAGTCCCATGGGCAAAACAGTTTTTACAGAATAGAATTCAGATGTGCTCAGGTCTTTAGAATCCAAGAAACAAGGCCCCTTATTTAAGTTTTAAAGTCACAGCCACAGCAACTCAGCTTCATTAGCACCTTCTAGCAATATCTGATGATAGGGTAGCCAGTCCCATTTGAATAAGTGGTCCCATTTAGGATGCTATGATGGCGGCTGATCTACAGCTGTTTATAGTAGAGAGCTATATAGTACAAATAGCTTCATATAACACAGAGCTTCATTTACTAATACAAACAAAGCTTCTGCAACATGTTCCATTTTTATATTTTTATTCCAGCACTTATAACATGAGTCAAGCTTAGAGAAGCATGTAACTTCACTGCTTCACTGCTTTCCGTTCTTGGAAAATATTTTTGCGGTAAACACACAAAAAAAAAGGAAAACGCCTCCACACCACAGAATCATTTCAGGTTAACTGACACTTTAACCATATGGAAAACATTCATGACTATTCTACCATATAAATGCTACAGGACAGCTTAGCCCAAACCAAAAACCAGGATACACTTTTATATGCTTGGTACTCACATGACTAGGCTTTAAGTTTCAATAGATTTGAGTATCTAAGTTTCACCATTGACCTTCCAGAAACACCAGGCCAGCACCCCCAGCTGCAGCCTGTTTCCAGTGAGCTGCATGAACAAAAAGCCAATAGCAGTGATTGAAACCCAGGGCTGTAACACCTTCTGGCCACAGCCTATGTTTGCCCATCTCTCAGAATCCAGACTCACATTAGCAACTCTCACACAGCTGTATTGTATTGTGTTTATATAAACAGTAAGATGACAGGGCTTTCTCAGATAACATCTCTAAGCATTACAAAAGTAGGTTAAAAGGTCACATTGAGTACAATTAAGACCTGCAGTCCATTTCAATTTTACAAGTATTTAAATTTCTGGACAAAAAGAGCAATGGTGTATTTATACAGTATTTTACACCAGAATGTAGAATTTATTTCTTCATAGAAAAGAAGCTGGATTCTTCCTGAGAAGAACAGAACAAACATAATTTCTAGTTCAGTTCTCTCATCTTTATACTGCTATTGATGAGTCAGACTAAAATTGTGTCACAACCTACAAGACTACAATTTTGTCATGAATTAGAAATTCTAACCCAGTAGGGCCTCTGCTTCTCAAAGAAAAGTCACATTCCATGGCCAAGTCAAATCAAATCAGTATCTCTAATTCTTCATTTTCTAAATACTGTTCAGACATTGAAGGAAGTTAATATACTAAGGCAAATCAACCAATCATTTTTGTTCGTGTGCAAAGCAGGCAAGTACTGTTGAGGTGAAAACAGGCACCACAACCTGATTTGAGAAGCAACTGAAAGAGAATAAAATATCAGCTTTAAAGCACTGACGTGATGTTCTGTGCAACAGCAGTCTGCATCATCCCAAGGGCATGCATAAAAACAGAAGATTCAATCAATTGCATCGACAATAAGAGACAAGAAGGAAAAAATAAACCGTAAAGAATGTGGTCTTTTTAAAGACTGCCTTAAAAACCATACATTTTTGCACAACTACTACACCAATTTACATTCTCTGCAATTCTGCTATGAAAAGCCTATTCAGAAAACATCAAGGTCATATCTTGCTTATATTAGCCAAGAAACACATTCTTACTACACATCTGGAAATTTATGAAGACTACTCAAAAGAACTGTCTGAAAATTTGTCTTAGATTTAGCCCAGTGGTAGATATTAACACATATTAACAGCTGCTATATTCTAAATGCTGCAGGGATATCATTCAGTGGTTGCTTTGGATTCCTCAGATAAAAACAGGACAGGAAGTCTCAAACTATGCCTCCATACTGACTCATTGTTTAGATGTTCTGAATGTCCAAAAGAGACTGTCAAGAAATGCAGGACACAATTTAGAAATGTATCATTCCTTGCAAACAAAAGAAAACAAAACAGAAGCCATCACACAGCTTTTGTTAGTGACACCACTGTACACATGGAAGTTGGGAAACAATGTTTGGGAACATGGCGATGTGTGTGACTGTCATACATCATTTGTTTGGTTAAGTTGGCTATACGTGGAGACAGATACTTGCCAATATTTTGGTGGCTATTCCTGCAGTTGAATGGGCCATTGTATTTTAAAGTAAGGCTTCATCACAGCTTGGGGGGCAAGGGAAGTATTAACTGACATTTTCACCAGTTATCATATGTCTCAAGCCCTAGTTTGAAAAAGAGGGCTGCAGAGAGGTGCTCAAGAAGATGGCCATAAATCAGGCTGTAGGTGAGTGGCAAGAAACCCTTCCCAAAACAGGACACTGCAGGTGTGAATGCTTGTGACTGAAAAAACAAAGACCAACTCTCACTGCATAGAAGACAGAGAGGAAGGAAGAGCAAGGAGAACAGAGGGGCACTTGTGAAGGCACAGCTGAAGAGGTATCAGTGGAAGAAGGGTTAGCAAAGAAATTACAGGTAAAATCTAAAGCAAGGTACTAAGGCTTTTGCTAACCAAGTAACAGTTTTGCAGGTCTCACAAAGTGTAACCAAACACTGGCCTTGCAATACATCCTATCTCCTTGTTTAAGGAGAATTCACTAGTAAAAATCATGAACTCGCAAACTTCTTCAGCACTCTTTGCAAGAAAATGTATTTGAACTCTTCCCAGTACTATGTACTATTCACAATAATATCCACAAGCAAAACCACTAAACATTAACAGCTTAAATAAGGCAAACTGAGCCTTATGTCTGCTCAAGCAAACTTATGTCTGCTACATAAGATGACATTGACAACATTTTATCATTGTTATAATGCTGTCCCAGAAACAGCAGAGATTGAATGAGGTGTGACAGCCTGGCTCTGTTGTTGTTTCAATGTGTTAGCAAAAAATGCAAATTATTCTTCTCCATCAGCAAACAATCAGCTTGCTTGTTGACTTCTCAGCAGTCAAACGTTTTAACTTTTCATACTAGTCTTGGCTATAATTATTAACAGAATTCCCCACTTTTCCAATGCTCCTAAGCATTCTCATATAATAAAAGATCAAACTGAAAAAACCCACACAGATATATTGCTTTCTTTCTCACATCTTACAGATATTTACTGAACCACAGTACAAAGAAACACAGCTTTAGCAATAGGAAACAGCAACAGCTAGAAACAAGTGAATTTGTATTTCAAGTGCTACACTCAATTCATAGTTTTATCAAGTTAAAAGCTGTAATCAGCTCTTGACAAGTGAAAAGTACTGACCATGGACCTGACAAAAAGTCAGTGGAAAAAGCAAAAAGTTAGGGTGGACAAGAACCCTGCAGTCAAAGCCATAAAATATGCTAAGCACAACCAGCTTAAATAAAACAGTAACTTCTTCAGGTAATCAAACCACCTCTGATGGCTCACATCCCACAACCTATTGACACCATCACATCAGGAATGCCACAGCTTACTCAAGTACAGCACTTTGCTGACCAGACAATAAAGAAACTAAGAAGTTGGCTTGACCACAACAGAGCACTCCTGACAGCCTCTGCTTTCAACAAGAGGCAAGGAGGAGTCCATCAAAAGCCATACTCAAGCTGCCCTGGCTCTGAGGTCCCACATCATTCCAAGAGAGCAGCACAGGTCAGTCTTACCACAGATCCTCCTCACTTTTGCAGGTGACACTTCACACTCCAAATGACATCTCAAGTTATCTCTAGAATAATCAATGTATTGATTCCTTCCATCATTTTTGAGAATAATATCCAACAATTTGAAGTTTTCCCTTCAAAAATACAGTGCAAATACACATCAAGTGTAAGGAAGGAAAAAAGCACTACCTAGCAAATGTAACAACAAACCAAATAAAATCACATCACGCACACATCCTACAATAAACACTTAGATTTCAAAACTCAACAAAAGTGACATTGGTAGAAACAATACAAAACTTCACCTTTATAAAAACCCATTTAGTGCATAGCAAGCTGCCTACCCCCAGAAGTCAAATCTACCCTCTCAAGGTTTGCAGCAAAAAGAATCAGGGGCTTTATGCAGCTGGATACCGCTAACTTCCAGAATCTAAATTCTTGTAGTTGTAGAGTGCAAAACTATGCATTTTGTTTTAAGTGTGCAGTATTACACTGCACAACTGGAAGAATTCAGAAATGTGCTACAATTTACATCTATTAACTGAAAGAGCCTTTGCATTTTCTTGGGGGCATAAAATAAATGTGTAAGATTATCTATTAAGAATTTCGTTTTCTAATTATTTTTACAATGTCACTGCAGTACACAAGGTCTTAAGCATGTTCAAAAACAGAAGTTTCTGACTTTCCTATATTACCACCCTCTGTTCTCTTTTACCCAATGTACCTATCTTGCACTAGAAATACGCTTTTTTAAAAAGTTAGCTAATAAGAACTCTAAACATGTCTTTTCACAAAGGATGTGCCTGATCCAACACCATGTTTATCATGACACTGAGTCTGATGTCAAGAAAATCAAATAAGGAAACAGTCTTATTTATAAGAAAATAAAGCAAAAGTTCTTCTTAAAAAAATGTGTACATATATATATATCAGTGGCTGCAAATCTTCCTATATTGCAAATGTCTCATGTGACAGACAACTGCGAACCAGAAAACTAGATTAATTAAGTGATTAATTCTTCTGCTGAATGTATACTTTGTAATCAGGCATATGAGATGAAATTGTGTTTAAACAAGCAATCAAAAGAAACTATTTAAAAGGCTGACACCAGGAAAATATGTCGTTCATTTAAAGCAGCCCATCACCAAAGCTATTTAAACAGAATAAACAACACTACTACCACACTAATAGCTGGGAGGTCACGAAGCTCCTGTCTTCCTTCTGTCCCAGTGTGTTCACTCTGGTAATGTTCAGACAGATCAGTGGCAGTTACACACACTTTCATACACAATGGACAGATGAAGCCCTGTGAAATGTATATTTGTTTTTAAGAAACTAATAAAGACAAAAAAATGCAGATCTGGAATCAAAAGTTTGAATTCTTATGCTGAAAACTTTCTATAATCACCAAACGCAAAGTCTGTTTCCCCTCTGGAGAGAGAACTTCTACAAACCATACCAATACCATAGAGAAAGCAAGAAGGAAGAGTTATTAAGGACATAAAGCAAATAAATAAATCTAAAACATGCCTTAAAAACTAGGACCATGCTGCATACTACTATGCGTTTTCCTTACACTCTTAGTGCCCCCTTCATGTGACAGCGGAACAAACTGCATAACAAATTGTGAATGGAGCATTACAAGGCATTATGTCACACCCATCTCAAGGTTTCTGATAAGGGTGTTCAGATGTTACAGAGAAAGAGGGAGGAATGGTGCAGTGAGATTGCAGAAATGCCTCTATAAATTAATAAGCAAGTCTGCAACAGCAGCAGGAGAGGCTGAAGCAAACCTGTCTAGTTAACGAGTCGCATTACACTAAGGAGAGCACTCCAAGTATGGAATATTTAGCAATCCTGTACTGCAGACAGAGTGGCACGGGGACCTAAGCTGCAAAGGTAAGAGAGACTCAAATGTTTCCTTCTTGGCCAGATTGCACAGTGAATAAAAAACTTCATTATGGGTCTACCTGTGACCTGAAGTGTCGACATGGTCACAGACAGGACATGAGCAAATTTTTACCTCTTCTTGAGCAGTTTGAGCAGTCTGAATTCAGACTTCCCCACTCCTATTTTATACTACAATTCTCAAAAATCAGGATTTATTTCAACCTGGCTTGAGAAGAAAGGAAGTAATAAATCTGCGCAGAACCAATAATTATTCTCCACTTGAATCTTGCAATAATACAAATTGTAATTCTAAAATTAATCTAAAATCTAGCCAAAAACTGGAGTGAAAACAAGTTAATGGACTTCTGATTGCATAATAATGGAGAACCAGGTAGGAATATCATGATAAAACAAACAGCAAACATTCTGCAGAGACCAACTATGGTGCTCCTGGAAAGAAGCTCCAGGAGAGACAAGACCTCAGGCAAGCTGTGAGGGAAAAGGAAGGCCAACAGACTGGAGCAGTGTAACGTGTGAATCTAAAACCCCACTGCCAGGTTCAGAGCTCAGTTTCAAACAGACTTTGAAATTCTATGCTTAGGATAATTCTCAATGCCAAAAATGATGGAATTATGGCTAACTAAAAGATACTTTTTTATCTAACACATGCATCTCAAGAGTGACAAGGCAGCCTTTGGTCTGACCCAGTTTTGACTCAGTAGAAGGAACAGCCAATGGAGCAATAGTGCAGGCACACCACCACACTGCAAGCTCATCCCACGGCAAGAAAATACTGCTCCATTAGTACTGAGGTACCTTATGGCACCCACCAGCTATACAGTGGTGGGTGCACTCTTGATAACAGAACTGCATCATTTCAGCCAAACTTTAGAAAGAAGTAATCATCTTTTACAGCATGTTTTTATGTCTTAATCAAATATAAAAGTAGTGAGATTTTAATCTGCAATTTAAGAATATTTATTTGCTTCAGGGAGTGTTAAATATAAGACTTGGACTTTAAAATGTGGGACATGTAGAACATGCAGCAAAATACTAAGGAATGTCTGATTACATTGACTGCAATAAGGCTTCAAGAAAGAAGAAATAAGCAGATGCACAGACAAGACTTTAAACAGCACAGTGAAAGTCTCTCATCTTTTATCATATCATACACAGGAATATTTGAATCATCACACACTTGATTCAGTGTAAGAAAGGGCACTTTTCCCCCTTTAATGTTGTAATAGGGGTAACTAACCTTGCACTGTATTTGTATGTTAAGCTCAAAACATTTTCAAGATAGGTAATCAGGCTACATTAGCACAAACAAGTTTCAACAGGCAGTGAAGTCAGTTTGCATTTTTCAGAGTTAATGTCAGACAACACTGTAAATACAAAGACATTGCAATATTGCAATTGCAATATGGGATTGCAGCAAGAATAACAACTTGTTCTGCTGATTAAGTATGGCATACAGCACATGAAACACTGATAGGATTTATACTCCAACACCAAATAAAACCCAATATATTTAATATTTCACAAGAAGGAAAAGGTTTCCAGTATACATTATAGCTTAGCAGAAGCAAGGTGAAACAAGGAGTACAAGCAGGATAAAATGTCAATCCTTGTTTTTGGCATCTCTCATGAAAGATTTATTAACAAGAAGTCTTACGCTTACATCTCATTGCTTTTAATTTTAATAATTCATCTCTAGAACTACAGGAAGCATTGCTTGTGACCACTTGGATAGGTAAGCCTAATTAATAGTTACATATAAACATAGCCTACTAGTCTTCCTTTTTTTATTTAAATAACAAACAATTTTTAGAATATGACATTTGCAAGTATTTGTTTACTACAGCTGATATTTAAAAAGGGCATCAAAAATTACTCCAACAGCTCCATGCATCAGAGAAACAGCATCCAAGATTTAAGACACCAGTCCCATGTACAGTACACAGTACCTCTGAGGAGCCTTCGTTGTTCACGTCCACAGCATTTCCAGGTGTGGCAGATGAATCCGAATCCGAACTCTGAGACCCACCTCTACCTGGAGTCTGAAACAGATGGGGAAGACTAAAATGAGAGTCTACATTTTAATACTTAATAAATATTTATAAAGCACAGTAGATAGCCTATGCAAAGGCCTCTCTTCTACTTGTTGGAATACAGAAGTATTTTCCCTCCGCAAGAAGTGAACAGTCTGACAAGCAATTATACAATTTTCTGCACAACACTTCAACAGAAGCTTCTATCCAACATTCTACATCCATAAAAATCAAGCCAATACCAATAACAAAGGCCAGGATTTTAAACCACTTCCTCTCATGAATGCTCACCACAAAACAAAAACTTTGGCTAACTCTGCCCTTGTATCACTTTCGGTGATGTTAAATTAGGTCACTATATCCTACAGAAAAACAGTAGACATTACAATCTAAAAAGTTTCATTAGTAGTAAACTAGTATCATCCTACTTTCTTGATTACTTGTCTACATTCTGGACAAGCCCTTAAATACATGAAAGACAGAAAACTAAAGTTTGAGAACCCTATCAATTCAACAAGCACACAAGCAGGTACACTGCCTTGATTTGGAAAGAAATAAAAATAATAATCAATCCTGCGGTAAAGTTAAAACATGCTAATCAGCAGGACAACCTACAAAGGTATACTCCTATGGATAGGCTGAAAATCAAAACAAAAGTATTGATTTGAAACTACAGACTTAAATAAAATAAGCAAACAAACTTTAAATATGACATGATTCAAAATCTGGGCAGATGGATTGTATCTTATAATCCTTATTTAACTATAACTTTGACTTAAATTTGATTTAACTTCTCTTGCTCATCTCCAGAATGTCACTGCCTAACTGATGGCAGAAGAGTAAGCATTCTCAAAGCAAACATTATCTAAAAATTATCTCAATATGTATATGCAATCCTAGTTTCAACAAAGAACAAAAAGTTCATTATCTAGTTCCAGTACGACAATCTCAAATAGGATAAAGTAATGCTACTGCTGTATTTTAGCCCATCTGGAAATACTTGTTATGCTATAAAGGGTTTTATAATTTAATATAAGAGGATAAAGAAGTTAAATATATAGATTGAAATCTACAGAGAGAGGGATAGAGTTTTCGTTTCTTGATCTTGGTGCCTCCAGAATCTTATTTGGAGAAGAATTTTCTTGCTCAAATACATCCTTTTTTTGAAGACAAATCAGTTATATAATCTCTTATAAGATATCTGCAGCACACATGATTCCCATTCTTTGAATATTAAGTATACTTTCCTGCTTCGTTTTAAAAAGAATGTTCTACTTTTAACTTTCATACATAAAAATTATAACAGCAAAGACAACAAAGATAACAGTCTTTTACTATTTATCCAATCTAAAAAACATGTCATTAACAGGTCAAGTTTACTGATTAGGGACTTAATTCCCAGTGAAATATATTTCAGTTTTGGAAAGGCTCTGAAGACTGGCCAAAGGGAAGTGAGAAGAAGTGAAATATTAAGCTATGGGGGCTAGTAAGAGAAGACAACCATCTCTCCTCACTCCAGCCTTCTCTGAGGTCATCAGTTAAGTGATCAACATACTCCGTTTTTCCTGCTCCATGTCTTTTTCACAGTAGCTGTTATTGTATTTCTAAAGAAAACATGAATGCCATTTCCTTCTAGTACAGCACACAAAAGCAACAGACAAGGTGATGCAAGCTCTGCCAACTTAGTAACAGGAGAGGCAAAAAAGGGGGCAAGCAGAGACACTACACACGTGCAAAATATGTCTAAGTGAAGGCACTGGTACTTCTTCCCAGGGTTACTGATACAGACACTAAACAAGGTACATCCCAGGAAGGACCACATGTGCATTCTTCAGGTTTCCATATGACATCAAACCAGGAGAACCAGCTGATACACTCAAGGGCAGGACTGCAACTCAGAGGGACCTAGAAATGCCAGGAGAAACAGGCCAAGGGGAACTCTATGCAATTCAGCAGGGACAAAGGCAGAGTCCTGTGCCAGGGAAGGAAAACTCTCAGCAGTAACAGAGGTCTCTCTGATGAAAAGGATCAAGGCCTTGTGTCAGCCAGCAAGCCAAAGAGGAGCCTGCAGTGTGCCCTGTCTGCAGAGACGGCTGCCAGAGACCTGGATTGTGTTAAAGCCCAGCCAACTGATCGAGGGAAATGATCATTCCCCTCTGGCCAGCACCCATTGGACCATGCTCTCCCCATCCAGGGTGAACACTGATAAACCAGCATGGGTTCAGCAAAAGGCCACCTACACATCTGGGGATGACGCATCTGACCTGTGTGAGAAGCTGAGCCAACAGGGCTGGCTCTGCCTGGAAGCAGAGACAGCTTTAGGAGTGCCAAACATCAGCCCACACCACCACTCGTGAAGAGGTCATCAAACAGAGGAAGCCAAGCTGGTCTAAGCAGCACACAGTGGGAAGACCAGACACAAAAACTGAAATGAGAAATTTCTACTGGCTGTAAAGAACAGCTTTTCCAGTCTGAGATAGGCCTGAGCAACTTGCTCTTGACCTCCAAGTTGTTCACTGCCCAGACTAGGGAGCTTCTGAGCTCCCTTCCTGCCCCAATTGTTCTGTAGCATAAGTGCTGCCCACAGAAACACACATCCTACAGGAAAGCTGTGGAATACATGTTAAGTAACTCCATCAATGAACATGTGGATTGTGTTCCATTGACAGTCAGAAGAATAATATCTAAAACAAATTTTAAGTTGTAGCCAGGTTTCCCAGGAGGACAGGCAAGTTAGCATACTGCATCTAATGCTTCAGTGGCATTAAGAGATGGTCCAACTGTCTCTTTAGACAGGCAGCATCTACCTCCACTTTCGCAATATCTGAACATACACTTTCAGCACACCTAACAAATTTTGTTCCAAACCCAAGAATCTTCTGAAACAATTAACACAGAATTTTCTTCACTTCATGTCGTAACTCCTTATACAACACTACTGTACATTGCTAATTGCCCATCCCATTTCAGCCCAGAGTTGACTCCATTTTGCAATGATATTTGCATATTAAATGCTGCTAGTTCTAGTGCTACAAATTTGAGATTATTACAACCTCTAGGATGCAAGCTCTTCTGTTATTACTCCACTGTACACTGTCATCACTCCATGGTTTCTTAAAGTACTTGCTTTATGAAACACTTCAGACATGCTGTAATCACACTAATAAGCACTGGACGGCATGTCTTACTGTCTTGTATGACAGAAATTATTACACAGTACCTGGTAAAATCCTTTTAACCTTTCAAAAATCAGTGTGTGCTCTTGAAAAGAGAAAGCATAATTCCAAGCTAGATTTAGAAAGCTTAGTACAATACAAATGGTGACATTTTCTGGTGAGTGCTATGCATGGGAAAGAAGAGTGGGAAGGAAAGAGGTCATTTAGTAACTTTTAGGGTATAGTCCATAGTATCCATTTGCAAAATATACAGAGTAGCAAGAAAATTAAATTAAATTGGAAGAATGTTAAGGAAGCCAAGATCAAAAATGAAATTAACTTATCTTTCAAGGTTGTAATGTAATGTAAATATCCTTCACCATCCAAATAAAGAATGGGGCATTGGGAATGTCTTTTTTTAATTGATCATTGCATCATCAAATCAGTTCACACAGAGTTATGCTATGCTCATGTACCACTGTGGTATCATATTCCACTAAAAAAAAGTCACAACACATTGAACAATTCGGACTTTGTGATCTATGAAAGAACTCAGAATGACCTTCTTTGTTTTCAGATGGCCTATACAGGGGAGCAAATAAATGACTTACCAATCTCAGAGAAAAAGAAAATTTCCACACAGGCTTCTGTGTATGCACAATTACAAAATTAACATTTCACATCTGAAGGCATACCCAGAGTTGAAAGACTAAGGCAAAGTTAGTCTTTGATCCAGCATACTTCTCTCCTAGTTGTCAATTACATTTGTTTACTTTGCAGAGAAGCATGTTTCTACTGCTAGCCCTAGAGTTGCAGAAGTAACATGCTAAACTTCACAATGCCATTCTCTGTGCTTTCTTAAAACTGCAATCTAATATAAAGAAACATCATGAACAAAAAAAAAAAGGATGACAATGATTGCACCGTGTTTTCTGAAAAGGAATAGACAATTATATAATGAATTACTTGAGTTAATGATTTAAGATGAGGGAATATAAATATGGACCACTAACATGTCATTTTTTGTGTAATCTTTTATCTGTCTATAGCTGCATTCCTTTCAGTCGGAATACTCTTTTCAGCAATTTTAAATTCAGAATAAATTAAAACCTCTGAAAAAATATGTAAATCCTTGAGAAAATGTGAAAAAATACAGATTTAACAGTTTTTCCAGCACAGATTTAAATACTACTACTACAGGGTACTACAACAACCATAAAAAAATCCTGCAGCAACAAACAAGACACAAAAATGAGAAGGTAAGAGGGCCAAAGCACTCTCAGTGCTAGGAACAGGTTATTTTGCCATACAGAACGGTAACACCATTTAATTCTAAAGCAGTGTGACACTATTTTATGACTCTGTAAAATGAAACGACTCCTTACTTCACAGGGCATAAAACTTTTCTTTCCCATCATATCAGTTTCACATGAACACACTTTCTGCAGGCTATACAAATGATGGACAATAAAAGGGTCAAGAGGAGGTTCCTTATCCTCCAAATTACTGGACAAGACACATGAAAGATAGTAGTAACTATACTCTTTATTAAAATATCTGACATAAACCTAAGGTTCATTTTTAATACCAAAGCACAGCTGAAGTATTGTTCACAGTTTGCGAACCAGAGTGCAAGTCAAAATGGTACATATGTATGAGGTTGCATGTGCAATCACTAGTTTTACAGAATGCCTAAAGCCCCTTTTAGTATGAGGTGAATTTTTAAAAGCATAGTTCTTTTCAGCAATTAAAAAGTTAACACCTTAAAAAATCTTGGCATTTTTCTATTTAATTTTTAGGCAGGAAGAAGTCTGTTTCATTTTTCTTGACAATAAGCTCTCCGGTAATCCTGTAATTTTCAGGAGCAACTGGAGAATTATTTCTTCAATCTTTTAGAAAAAGATATCTTTCTCACACAGTAACATTTGCACTGAGTTTAGATTTTTATAAGATGTGCTTAGCTGAATTCATACTTAGGGGCAAATATCCTTTGGCACTGTATGAAGCTTTTTCCTCTCTCACAAAAGCCTTCCTTGATGGCCTGGTATTCCTCAGAATCAATAAACACCCAGTTAACTGCTGCCAATATTTAATTAGGTCTGTACTAAGTTTCCCTGCTCGTTAGCAGGGCTTCCCATTAAGCTTCAGGAAGGAAGTTGTTCCCTATAAACACGAAGCTCCAAACAGACCAAGATCTTCACCTGCTCAGGGTCTATGACCGAAAAATAAACTGAGGTATGTTTTACACTGAAAAAGTTGGTTGTATGCTTTATTTCTTGTAGCATTTCTTTGCATGGCAGATAAAGAGAGCGAGCCAGCGTTTCCAATAAAACACTCTTTCGCCGATGTGTTACATGGACAGCTCGCTTTGGAAGCAGCAGCAGATAAAACGGGGTTGTAAAGCTGGTTTTGCCTCTATCCGTGAGCGCCTCCAGCGTGACACCGACACCGCTCTCTTGCGGTCCGGCATGTGGAGCGCTGCCTGCCCACCGCCGCCGTGACTCAACCCTTTTCGGTGCATCCCCCGCCGAGCGCCCGCCGTGCCGGCACTGCCCTGCGCCAGCGCCTCCCGACACCTCCCACCCGAGCCGCAGGACAACTGCGAGCCAACAACACCGGCACGGCCAGCCGGGCAAGCGACAAGGGTTTCATAAACGGGTGTCACAACTTGGCTATCCAAGTCCGCCAGAGCCGCCGGAAAAGCCGGTTCCTAAAACACGGGAGGCAGCCAGACGGTGGCTGCCCGGCTGGCTCTCGGCGTAAAGAGCCTGCTGCCTGCCAGTCCCTGAGGAAATCACAGCAGGTCCCGCTGGCGGCTCTCCCCAGGCCGGGCTTCCCTTTATATTCTGCCCTATGCGCGGGCGGCCGCAGCCGCGGTGACGGGCGGAGACACCGCCGCGCTACGCAAGGAGCCACGCTGGCCAGGGCCGCCCCTCGCCCCTCCGACAGGCCCGGCCGCGGGAACCGCCCGCCGCCAGCACCTCCGCCCAGCCCGGGGGACGAACCGACCCCAGCCAGGGACAGCGGGCCCCACCTGGCCCGGCCCGTCCCGTCGGAGCTCGGGCCGTCCCCCGGCGAGAGGGCGGGGGCGGACAAACTCACGGCCTCCGGGGCCGCAACGGCTCTAACCCGTACCCTGCACCGCAGGACGGGCCGGGCAGGGCCGGCGGCTCCCGCTCCGCCACGGGGAGCGAAGCGCCGAGCCCGGCCGGCACCAGGAAGCGGCACCGGCACGGCACGCCGCCCTCACCGCTGGGGCGGGTCTCGCTGCCTTACCCGCTGCAGAATCCGCCTGAACATGGTGGTAAAGCGCGGATGCGGCCGGGCGGCCGCGGCCAGGCCGAAGTGAAGCCGCGGGGCCCCGTGCAGCGCCGCCCCCGCCCCGCAGGAGCCCGGTGCGGCCCGCTCGCCCCGTGACAGCCGCCGCGGCCGGGGAGGCGGGACAGCCGCCGCGCTCCGCCCCGAGGAGGGGCGGGTCCCGCGGGGAAGGGGCTGTGGCCATTGCCCGGCAGCGAGGAGAAACGGGGCAGGAGAAACGGGATAGAGGCGCAGGGCGGGCGGGGAATGCTTCGGGGTCGGGCCGTCTCTTTCCCTCCGCAGCTCTCGGTCTGTCCCTGCGCTGTGCCCGGGGTCTCCGCCGCCCCAGAGGCGTCCTGGCTGCTGAGGGCAGGGCAGAGAGAACGGAGGGCGGCCGTGTCTCTCTCTGCCCCCGGCCCTCGGACGTTCTCCCCTCGGGGGCTGCTCCAGGCATCCGACAGCTGCGGGTCCCTTGCTACTGGCATCAATCTGGCATCGGCCGAGAGAAGGATTGTGGTTTGAGCTGGCGGCTCAGGGCTCACTGAAAGAGGCAAAGCGCAAGTGCAGCCCCGTGTTATTTTGTTACTCGTACGGCACCGATAAGCTGAGAAATGCGCGTTCAGTGCGGATTGTTGAAGCGAACTTGTTTGGGTAATTAACCGGAAATTTAATTCTGATGAAGCAGCTCCTTGCTTCAAGCCTTCAACTGAAAAGACGACCTTGTGACATGACCCGTTGGGTGTTTTTTAAATATCAGAAAAGAACATTTTGCTCACGCAAACACACACTTTAAAAAGAAGAAAAAAAAAAAAAAAAAAAAAAAAAAAAACACGTACAACCCAAAAAGCATCAGTTTGAAAGGAATGAGAAGAAGGTGAATTTACAAACTGTGGGCCTGATGATAGATAAGGCCAGATACGGAGAGGTGAAAGAAGCAATGGGGGAAACCTTAAGTTCCATAATTAACACACTCTTACTCACTCAAGACTGTGCTAAATCTCTGGATTTAGAGGGGAAAAAAAAAAAAGACACGAGGAAAAAGAAAAATTACAGAGGGGGGAGGATATATATTAGAAGGGGGTCTTAGGTGTTTCAAGGACTCAGTATCTCTCAAGTACCTCAGCCAATGGGGAGAGAGAGAGGGAAAATGCAGCTGGGAAATTAGGATAAAAAGGAGGAGCTGTATACCCTAAAAATTTTGAAAGACTCCCATGGGAAATGCCCCATGACCTCTCCTTTTATTCTAATAAAGTTACAGGGCCCCTCCGTCTCCTTTTTGGACATAAACCTCTGGTGTTTGTGGATTAATTTTCCTGACAAGTTTAACTAAGAATCCGTATCCATAGGTGCTGAGGAAAAACCCCACAACAGACGTGACAGGAGAGTTGCTAGAATACCTGCACCCTCTAGAATATGTAATTCAACAAGTTACAGTTCCCCATCTTATCCAAAAGCTGCAACTTTCACCTGTTGGATTCCAGACAAAGGATCATGAGTAAATAATAAACTTGGCCAATGACTAATTGTGCCGACTAGAACAAAGATCACAGCGGAGCATCAGTTGTGCTGTAAAGATCAAAAACATTTTTCCACCCAGAAGCTGACATTTCTAAGTACTCTAAAATCCTCACACATTTTGTGAGTTGTGAGCACTGCCCAGAAGAATTTGGCTGCCGCAGGTGGTGGCCTGAAGCATGGCAACATTATGTGACTGGACTCAGTTTGCTCCAGCTACAGGTTCCAGTGTGTTTCGTGTTAATGTCATTGGATTCACAACTGAGGCATAGCAAGAGCACACACACATTTGGTAATGGCTTCAGCCTATGAGTGGTGACTTCGGTCACACCCATGACATCATTTTCATGTGTCCACACCATAAAATGGCTTTGAAATATGGCAATTAGGGTTTTTTTCTGAATTTTGTACTTGGGATTAATAATGGGAATAAGATTGGGTTTGTATAGCTGAACAGATTTAAAATATTTAGGCAGACCATAGATACTTACTCTGAATCTAAACAGAAATGACTGCAAGTTTTATAGATATTTCAACAAGAGTGACAGCCTACACAACAAACTGCTGGAGTGCTTCATTTGCCAGACCCAAGTAACTAGACCAAACCATCTTTGTAGAATGTTTTTTACTCTCCTAGGTTAGCAATTCCTGAGTGGTCAGAGGACAAAGATAGTGATTTGAGGACACTAGTTAAAAGTCTTATATCAGAGGAGGCTTTTTTCAGCAAGACTTGAATGGAAATACACGATCCTTTCCTTGTGTGGATGTTAGAACACATGCATCCATCTTCTGTCCAAGCATCATTCCTCAGTAATTTGTTAATCTATGGGCTAACTTCAAATACAGCAGAGTCAGAAAAGGCTCAAAGATACTAACCAAGCATCATTACTCAGTAATTTGTTAATCTATGGGCTAATTTCAAATACAACAGAGTCAGAAAAGGCTCAAAGATACTAAGTTCCTACAAATTTAAATAGGTAGCCAGGGAGAGGAGAGACCCTATTAAATCCTGGCTGTAAGGAAAGACTGTAGTGTGGCTGATTTTACAAACCAGAGAATGCCTGCAAAAACTCACCCATGGGGCAGACATCAGGGAAAAAATTAAATCTGCCCATTTCTAGTGGAAGTTCTTGGTTTCAATTATTGTGCGTATGGTAATGTCTATGAATTCCATGTCATGTGCTCTCCTAAAATTCAATATAATTTTCAGTTGTTGGTAAATAGGCTCTGTCCTCAGGCATGGGAGCTGTAAGCTTTCATTTCATCCAAGCTCAAACTTTCTAAGGGTTTGGTGAGAGGAAGGATTAGAAGGTACATTTCTGAAGAGTCAGTTGTTGATGGAAAGTCTCAGAACACAACCACAGCAAAGATTTTTCCAAAAGTGGAAACAGCTGGGAACAGGTACCTTATCCTTTAAACACAAGCTGAAGGCTGAGAGTCTGAACCTCTTGCATATCTGTCAAAGCCAGCATTTTTTTATTCCAGTACAGAACTGAAATCAGTCTTTTGACTGTACAAGCAGTTTTCAGGATAGCCCAGCATGCACCAGCACTTCTCAGATCTTCCAATAGGTTACTGCAGGGTTTGTTGGGAGTTCAGGGAGTCCTTCATTGTTTTTAATGGCTATGCACATAGTCAAATAAAAAGTAATGATGTCTGGACCATGGCTCACAAGAATTGGTGTTCACACACGTCTACCCCAACTGAGGGCTACAAGGAGCCACTGTCATTTGGTAGAAAATGGCAAGGACCATGTGTGGTATATGCACAGTACATATGCTTGCTTACACTAATGACCTGCAAGTTTCTAGGCTATTTATTGTCCTACATGTTTTCAGTGTTTATACAGATGACTATTTTCAGTCATGTAAAATTCCTGACCTCAAAATCGCTTGGTCACAAGCTCCTTTGGTTCACAATGTGCTGCACTGGAAAAGTATCCCATTTTTTCAAGATGTTTCTAAGATGTGCTGCATGGAAAAGTATCCCATTTTTTCAAGATGTTTCTAAGATGTGCTGCACTGGTAAAGTATCCCATTTTTTCAAGATGTTGTTTCTAAGAATCCTATTTCTAAAAGGTATCAGACTCTGGTTGGTTTTATTTTTCCTAGCTCTTTAACTGTACACTTTTGACTGACAGTGTAGGCTGTTCCATATACTTTCATTAAGTAGGATTCAAATTTACCTGTATCTTTTCTGGAAGCTCCCTCCTTTTAAGTTGAGCTCTGTGAAACTCAGTTGAACACAGTTTGTTTAAAGGATATGGTTTAGTTTACATGGTGATATTTGGCCAAAGGTTGGACTTAACGATCTTGCAGGTCTTTACAAACCTCAATGAGTCTATGAAAGTGTACGACAAAATTTGGAAGATTTATGATTTATGATTTATGATTTGGGCAAAAATAAAAACTCTCCAATTCTTCACTCATGGTACTGAAGAGGTTGGCCAGAGCACCAGTACTTCGCCCTTCATGTATTAGAGAGAGTGTGTTTGCTCAGCTGCTTTAGAACCTGGCTGACTCTGTGGTGATGTCTAACAAAGAGCTGGTGACTCGAGGCCGGTTCCTGTGCTACAGAGAGCCTCTTTCAAGTCAGTGTAATTACTTGCATGAGTAATGAGTGTGTGTACTAATAAAAGTCGCATGGCTAGCGCTAATACCAAATCCAAGAGCTCCAAGTCATGACTTCATTCCAGTATTACAAAATCTGAACGTTGTAAAATTTGCACAGCTCTCCTTAAGAAACCCCAATGAAGGACAGAATAATACAATTAATTCTATTACCAACAAAAAAATTGCTCCAGTTACTGCTTCCTTTTCCATCCAACTCAATACCGAATCCCTGTGTAGCAAATGCCATTGTAGCTTTGCTGGAGGAGCCAGAGAGACAGGCACTGGAGTTAGAGAAACCCCAGTAGCATGCAAAGGAACTTGCATCATAAATATGTATAAGTTTGTGTAAAAAAAATAAAGCTCATATTAATATAACCAAAATCTGAGATGGAGAAGATCTGCTGGCTGAGTCATGCAGAACACTCTTTGCCAAATGCCTCAGCTAAGAAATTATTCTGCATAAAGCTGAAAGCCTGCCACAAAAGAAACATTTTCAAATTCCACCATAAAAAGCTGTGGTGATACCGTGGCCATTCTGAACCCATTACTTCAGAGATGTTAGGAATTGTTGGCAATTCGCCTAGGTGCTTTCCAGTAAATGGCACAGAAAATGGGTCAAAAGGAACAAGAAAGGGGCTTTGTGAAATTTCACTGCAGAATAAAATTAAAATATTTTGAATAATAGATTCTTTGAGGCTACTTATCTGCTCACCTTGGCGTGCATTACTATACATATATAGTTTCTCTTTCCCTCCTCTTAGACACAAACTTATTCTTCTCCATCAGTCTAGGCATGTTTGAGACTAGTTCAAAGATTTTTAAGCAAGACAGTTTAAATGCCAAATGAAAGAAGTAGGGGAAATAGTGATCATGTGCATGTCAGTCTTAATGCTTATTAAAATTAACCTTAGTAGGACTTTCCTAGTTACAGTGGAAATATTTGATGAATTTTCAGTGTATGAAGATTTAATGTTTGAAGATTTAATGATAATAGTTAGGGGCATCATTTTGATCACCCTTCTTCATAACTGCAAAAAATACTGAAGGTCTGACATGGGTTGCTTTTTTTCAAACACAAATCTAACCAAGTGCAATAACAAGCTTTTGTTTGAGTTATTTTGTTTGTTTGTTTGGGTATTTTTTTAAATAGGAATGTCCATACAGCGCTGCTTCAAATACTGGTCTCTCTCTGAACATTAATGCACTATTTGTCCATGGCCTTATATATAAGTAGACGCAATAAATGTTGACTTTATTGAGAGTCAGTATGTGCATGTGTTGCATCAACAATTCAGTTAAATGGTTTTAAATGGTCAGAATACAGACTGATAAATAAAGAGGCCAAATTTTAACAATAAAAGGAGGTTAACAGGCTTTCTTAAAACAGTAAGTAAATAGATCCATAGCATTACACTAATCACATAATGCTTAATGGTATCTGTTATTATAAAGTTAACCTCTTAAAGTCTTCCAGATTTTAAAGTCTACTGCATCTAGGAAGCAAAATGCTATTTTTAAGGTGCGCAGCTAAATGCACACTGTTAAGTTCTGGCTGACCAGACCTTTATTTTCTTGCAGTACTAGACAAACCTGTCTATGTAGCAATTGTAGTAATGATTTAGACATGAGGAAGGATCTTGGTTATAAACAAAGGAGGATTAAAAATCTTTGTCAGTTAAGCTTTTATTTTCCTTCTTCTTTTTTTTTTTTTTTTCTTGAGCTAAAATGTTCAAAAAAAAAAATAAAAGAGTAGGACCTTTCACTCATCTTCTTCTGGTTTAGAGCGGGTACAATCTGCAATTTCATAAAAAAACCCCAAACCATCTAATTTACTAATGGAAAGTAAAATGCATATACCAAAGCCTAGGGCAAAGAAGCACTGGATATCAGTGAAGGGAAAAGTAACAAATGCATTTCCTGTGGCAGGATGAAATACCACATCCTTACACAGTTATCAAGGATCAACCCTTCAACAGCTGAGGCTCCTTTCCATTAATGCCAGGTAGATGCATTACTGGGTCAACTAACAATACAGATTTAATCTGGAACAAATACACTTGCACCGCTGAATTTCTGTATTATCTGAGCTCAGAAGAGTGTAGGGTATGGTGTTTAAGCAGTTTTATACTTTCTGTTGACTGTAAATTAATTGCAGGCAAAAATCTTCCACATCAAATCCATTATAAAACTGACAGAAGACAGTAACTGCTTTAAAACAATGTTAATACATTTTGTTAAGTAGAATAAATTTGCACAACACCTGGAATTTTGCTATTTGTTCTGGTAACTTTTCTGATCTACAGTTAAGTACTCTGAAGCCAAATTTGCCAAACCATGTAATCCCAGCCTGGCCTCTATACATCTCTTTTCTTAGATGATTGTTAGCTGTAATGGTAAGAGCAATGCCAGTCATGTGTCTGCTCCAAAAATAAATATTCACTCCTTACTTCCAGCTTGGCACTGAAATGGCTCCCCCAAAACAGGATATACATTGTAGAAGGTTTTAGCATGGGCCATCTCTGCCTCAAAAAGTTTTAAAACCAAAGAAGCAAAGAAGCATCATATAAAGATTTTTTTTAAGATTTAAGATTACAAAACCAAATAAAGTCATCCAACCTAAAAAATGTCTCAGCGGTGTTTTAACTGCCTGCATAGAATATGTGTTTAGTGCACCAAAGTCTCTTGATGAGTTTGCCAGGTGATTTGAATGACCAAGTAATGGAAAATCAAGTGTACTCTTTGAAGTTAGGGCATTTTATTCATATTAGACATTTCTGCTCAAATATAGAGATTTCCCATAAGAAATAATAAAGCCCTTTGTCTGGTAGACAATCGGAAATACTGATTTGTATGAAAATCTTAAATTTTTAAGCTTGTGTATTCCCGGATTCTAGCAGTACAGTTGCAAAAATATAAGGGTAAAAATGTTAATTGTCTTTAGGAAGGAGGTGAGAGTCATCTACTGCTACATGATTTCTCAGCTGCCCAGCAATATTATGTCCACAATAATTTGTACAGGACATCCATTTCGTTGCCTGGCCCAAGGCAGAAAAAGAAATGAGGCATTCAGTGTTTCAAGACATTCAAAGAAATCTCCCAATATTGAATGTTGGACTCTTGGCTCTCTTGCATATAGTGGCACCTAACTTCAGTATGATTTTAAAAATCAATATTCCAGTCTACACTAAGGGAGGAGCGTAGACTTTTGGTCTTCCTAACTTTTTTGGTCATCCTAACTTTTGATTCCCATTAAGAACTGGTGTTTCTGTTAGGTAGTAACACAGCTTGGGGCTCTGTTGACATGGAAAAGTGCATAACATGTGGATGTTCATGTCAGAGAGGTGTATGAGACCAAAACCGCAGACATGGTTGAGTGTAGGAACCAGTGGGAATCCTCCAGAGGCACAATATAATGGCCTGGCTCTGAAGATTCACAAGGAGACCTGAGACCTAGAAATACATGGAAAAAGGAAGGAAAAAAAATACATTGAGGGTCACAATCTTATACTTTAAATATTGGGATTCCAGATATGGAGTTATCTCAGTCTCACTGAGGCTTCACAAGGAAGAGCCATAAAACAGAAAACAATTTTATGAAGTGGTGGGCAATTAAGAGCAATAAGCAATTTACTGAAGTGATCCAAAAAGCTTTTTTTTTTGAAGGTTCCTTTGATGTTTAAGTACTATTCTTATAAATGTAAGAAATAACAGATAATAAAAGGTGCTCTCAGATTCAAGCAAAAATTGATGCTGAATGAGGTTATTAAACTGAAATATATTTTAAGAGTATTAAAGAGACTTCAAACTGAAATCGCAGTCAGAAGTTCAAACTGCTGTTTCATATTAAAGATGTTGGTTTCTTGATGCCTGCTACTCACAAAGAACAAGCGCTGGCTACTATAATTATCTTTACATTGCGAAAATTCTTACAGATGATTACAGCAGGTCTGTCCACTTTCAGCTGTCAAGGCCCAAGCTATTTCCTACAAAGACAAAACTACATAAAAGCTAGAATTGTGTACAGTTATTATTTGCTTCTCTCTGAATTTTTAGGATCCTTTAGATCCCATTCAGAGGATGGCTGGGATTTGAGCTCCACAAGTTACACTCCTCTGCATCTGTAGAGTCATCACACAAAACATGAACCCCCACCAAAAGCCTGTGATGGCTGTGGAGGCCTCTGGAGTGTCTCAGCTTTTCTCCAGAGCTATCCCCCAGCAAGGCTCACTCTAAATCTCTGCTCACACAGAATCCCTTGACGATACCAAATGCAGTTTTGCTATGGTCTTTAGCATGTCCTTCTTCTCAAACATCTTCTTGTCTGTTCTTTCTTTGTGATACCACTGGGAACATCCGCCTCCTCCACAATCGTTTCTGTCACTCTCTAAGAGCTGAGCTGACACAGGGACAGATCCCAAGGGCTGTTGCCCCATGGCAGCATGCTTCCATCAAGTGACCGCATTCATCAAGCAATGTACCACAGGGGCAAAATTCTGTCTCAGAACAAACCCCATTTCCTTTCCATACATCAAAGCATATTTTTAAGACCTACAGCTGATGGCAATACTTTTCCCAACAATGACAGCCCAAGAAACAAAAAGCTACTTATCCGGTGCTAGGCGAAGATGCAGAAAGAAAACTATTATCATACATTATTTTACATCACTTTTGCTCTCAGCTACAGTCAAGCATGATGAAGTAATGCATGTGTTTTAGAATCATTACACAATCAATCACTAGTTGGGTGCCTTTTTACCCCTCTTACCCCTGCCTTCTAAGTGTCTGCTCACAGCGGAAGTTGGTTCCATTTTCCAGAAGCTAAGGAAAGCTGTGGTGGGAAAGCAGAGGACCTGCTGACCAACAGTATGTCATGTAGTGTCATGGAGGGACATATGGGGAAACTCTCTGTTCAGAATCAATGAGAAAAGTTATTTAGGGAAAATAACAGAAAAAAATTGATAACAACACTCACCACCAGAACTGTCCCTACATGTCTTACTCCTCCTCATCCTCCGTGGAGGCCCTGTAGCTTTTTTTGCTTTTGTAGAGAAATGAACAATTATTCAATCAAACAACTTGGATGTAATAATAGAATAAAGCCATATTATACTCATACAAACACAGAAAGACTGATTTAAGAGGGTATAGACTGTCTTAACTATGGCATCCTGCACCAGTTGAAAACTTTACCATTTGGCATTAATAATAATCTTTCACCCTAGTATTTTTTATGAAGTTAATACACAAGTATGTCAATCGGTAGATCTGTCTACATTTGAAATAGCTACAGACAGATTTTTTTCCTATGTCACATTGAAAACATTTTATCTATTCAATTTTCTCTGCCTTTGGCAATTCCAAGTAAACAAGAGAATTTATTTCTTACCTCAAACCCATTCATTCTCTTTCCAGGAAGTTGTCAAGACCCATCAAATTTACTCCTATTACTTATTTTTCCTTATTTCACTGTTCTGTTGACATAGTCCTATGCTCATAAAGCAGGGTGAACAGCATGTCCAACACCACTACAGAGCTAAAGACAAAGTGGGGGGTAGGCTTCCTCCAGCCCAGAAGCTGTTTTGTCCTATCCCCTGCTACAAGTCAGTTCCCTACCACAAATCCTTCTCTTTGCTGAATTTTGGTGTAAAGTTCAGGCCAAATCCATCTGCAAAATAGTGATTTCTAGAATAATATGAAAGTAAGAAATCTACTATTTTTTCAAATTTTAACTATATTAGGAAGATGTGAGGAATAAGATGCAGAGGGCTCCTACAATTATCTAAAAATCTACTAAAGTCTTTCTGAGCTTGCCACAGCACACAGGCTGTGAGTCACAACTCCCAAGGCTTCCACTTATCAGCTAAAAGGGAGAAATGATCAATAACATTTTTCTCAGTGAGTGATTAAGACTGCTTTTAACAATACAGTCATGCATGCTATGTACTAAAAGGGATGATTCATTAGTTACTTGGAAGAGGAGCATCTTCTTTTCTCAGTTCAGAAGTCAGAGGGATGAGCCAGTACCCCATGAACAGGGCTGACTAGCATGTAGAAAGAGAGGAAATACTGGCTGCTTTTGTCCCTGTCTCCACATCTGCAGAGCTCTTCTTGCTAGAGCAAGGAAGAAATAGGGGAATTTTGTCTTCAGAAGTGGCATTATTTTAGTCATGCTTTGCATAAGTCTGACGCCAGAGCTGCTGGCAGCTACTGGTAGCTCCTTCCTCTGCCCTGCAGTCACAGATGCCTGCCCCCAGCCCAGAGCATGATCTTCATGGCCCCGCTGAGCAGCCCAAACACCCATTCCAACTGCTCTGAACACCACTTTCTGACGTTGCTTTGGCACATACATGAGAAATTTGTTCGTGCTGATTTTTGTGGCGATTGACTCTGCTGAAATAAAAAGAACGCTTACACGTAGAACTGGCAAAGAGGACGATGACAATGGATTTTTTTTTTTTAATTGAACCCTATTGTTGCTCAAATTAATTTTAAACCAACTCCTCCCTTTCCATCATCTTAAGTTTGCTAATGCTAATCTTCCTTTGAAGATGAGGTCATGCATACAGTAACCAATATGTCACTCCCAAGCCTTGTTAGGTTTGGGTAGCCCCACATTGTAAAGCATTCTTTGCAACACCCTGGTGGTGCAATACAGTAGCGTGATGGCATAAACATCTGAAAGGTAATGCTGGGTTGTCTTATGGTCTTGTTCCTGTGAGGAGAAATGATGTTACCAAAGCCTGTGTGCAGAACATTTCCAACAAGAGGGAATTGATGTTGTTGCATTTTAATCACAACAGGTGTTTAATTTATGGCAAGTACAAAGCCTTTTTTTTTCCTGATGAGACTGATCAAAATTGTCACATAAATGACCTACATTTCTTTGCCGTTTTCTTGGAGTCTGAATATTAGATACAAGCATAACTTGTGGGCTTCTCACTACAGACTTATAATAATCATCTGGACACATTGTACTCAGAAAACTGGCAGTGATTCCAAATTGGTGTGTGTGACAGACCTCTGGCACCAGCTTAGAGATGATCAGTATCTGCAATGCTAGTATACATACAGTGCCCTTGCATCCAAACAACAATCACACTATTCCTAAGTACATTTGTATCCTGGATTTTATCAAAACCACTGAAACTCTGCTTCACTCATCCCTGGGCTAAGTCTTTGCCTAAACGTTTCTCTCTCTGGTTTTGCTTAGCTTTTCTCTTGACCTAATCCTGGCTACCCCCTTTTGCCTTTCACCACTCTTCTCCTCTGTCATAGGTTGCCTCCTTTGCAGTCAGCACCAGCTATTTAAGCAAAATCATTCATCTCCCTTACTCATGCCTCTGTTTTCTTCAAGAGGTCAGAGTGGGATGAAAGAAGATGCAGCTTCCACATGCCAGGGCAACCATGACCCACATGAAAGGGTTAGCAGATCTAAGGGGTGGAGAGGAAATCCCTGTCAGTACTTCCCTTCCCAAACACACTTGAGCAATATCCTGCCCTGAACGTGGCCTACCCTCAAGTCTCTTGTATGCATTAGTATTTATTACCATCCTTTTGTTATCTGAATCCCCTTTTATTTCACCTTGTCATACTTACAGAGTATACTTCCCATAGTATTGGCAGTAGAAAAATGGTCTCTCTAAGTGCCTGTCTAGCTGAGTTGCTGATAAAAAGACCTCAGGGATTTTGGTTATATTATTCATTATGTAAGAGTGCTTAAAGCCTTGGCTACATAAATTCCATGCAATTCAATTCCAAACATACAACTTTAAGGAAATATACTACTACTGAGATAAGTGCTTTGGGGAAAAAAGGGGGGTGGGGTTTTTTTCAATTCAAAAGGGTGGCATTTCGGTCTAAAGCAAGAATCATTTTTGTGGTTTTGAAGGTCAAAAAAATGTCTCTTGAAAACCAAACAACTGACCTGAAACATGGACAGGGTTTTCATTGAGTAGTGGAATACATTGACAGAAAGAAGGATCTTCTATGAAAAAAATCTCACCTTCAGTCAAAAAGTTTAAATCTTCTGAAAAAATACACAGCACATATTGGACACCAAATGGAATCATCTTCATTATATACTGAAGAGCAATATATTCCATATAAAAACAGACATTAGAGCATTATCAATTCCATATGTGAGGTGTTATGTAACTTGAATTATTTTTTCTTTCACCATTATGCTTCAGCTTTCACCAGAAACTTCAAAGATAAATAAAACATTAGTCATTTAACTGGTGATATATAATACTCCCATTTGTCATCTCTGGCAAGGTTCTGCTTTTGAACTTAAGTTAAAGCAATTAATTTGTGTCCTAAGAGACATAAGAACCTAAACTTCATTGCAGCAGATCTCTGATAATGCTGAACGTAGAACAAGGTCAGACCTTGGGAAGGAAAACTGAGCACTGTGTTGAGTGACTGCTATGATTTTTTTTTCTGTAACTCCTAAAATCTTGTATGCTGCTCTTCTGACACTTCCTTGGAAATAGCTGCATCATTTTAGCTAAAACATTTCCTGCCTTTTCCCCTCAGCTACCCACAAGAAACAGCTAGAGGCATTTATCTAGCACTGAAAACATCTGAACAATATATTCACATTTCAGAAAGTATGGAAGAATTGAAAATAATATAATGTAGCAGAATGAGCTGAGCTGGTTTTTCCTAGGAGCTATTACTTATGCTCTGCATAATTGAAATGTTGCTATTTTTTATCAGTAACTCACTGCCTTGTCACGCTGCCACTCTCTATAATGGTTAATATATAACTCACCAATGTGTCCGTTTTTCCCTCAAGTGTTACCTCAGGCAGTTCAGGGGAATCCCCTTTGATATCTGTGCCAGAGCAAAGGTACACTGGCAGCTGCTGTTATACAAAAGGGGGACTTAAGCTGCTAGGACAGCTTGGGAATGTCTGTCTCCCATGTCTGCCTTGCCTCTGGCTGCTTCTTCACACTCATAATTCTCTGCAACAGTTTTTGGGTTTGTGCTGTAAATCAGGTCACTGAGCTGATCCAAATTACAAATAAGCTTTTCATTTACAGAGTTGTTCTTAATGCAGGTTGCTTTTCTTACCAGAAGGATGCCAGAAATTGCACTGCTGGTGCAACTGAGGAGGCAGAATCCTGGAACAGAGAGGAGACACTGGGGAGGAGGCATGCAGCATGCCTGAGTTGTTGAAACTGCTGGCTCAGATGGTGTCTCTTCCATTCAAAAGGGTAGGATGCAGTCAGGAGGTTGCTGTCATAAACAATGGTCACAAACAAACAGCAAGTTCACACAAAAGGATCATATACACTTGTTCTAAAAAAAGACTAAGATTAACAGTAAAACAGCTCTATATATGACTTTTGCAAGAAAAGTAGCTATATACCTAGGTGTTAGAGAACGTGTGTGGGCATATGTACAAACACATGCACATGCATACACACACAAATGCAGATTCATACACATGTACACACACAAAAACCATCTCTAAATTTAACAGAAATGCAAAGTACGTCTCACTTCAGCTTTTTTGACGGTCTTCAAAAGCATGCAGCTCTGATCCTGTGGATGGCTGGTTCATGAAAGCAACCACCAGGGAAGCCTATAGAGGGAGCAGGCTGCCTTCTTTTCCTTAGCAAGAGGAGTCTACAACCTTAAGTGATGGCCCTGAGAGAAAGGAAGAAGAAAGGTAGAGTAGTAAAATATCTTAGGGAGCAGAACTCCACGCAAGGGCCAGAGCAATTTCCCTGCAAACAATGTGTAGCTGAGGGGAGAAGGCAGGAAATGTTTTAGCTAAAATGATGCAGCTATTTCCACCAGACCTGCTTCTCAGGGCATGGACAAGAGAGCTGCAGGTTCACACCTGTCGTCTCCTCCTCACTCTTCTTTGTGTTCACACTTTGTATCCTACAGGGAGTCAGGAATTTCTCAGTGTTTCCCCCAGTCTCTCTGTCCCAGCATTTCAGCAGCTTCTCTGCACATTGCAGGATGGAGATTTGCTTACCTGGAAGTTGAGCAGAATTTCATCTTCCAACACCTACAGCCAAAGTAATAGAGCACTGCCTAGAAGAAAAGGAAAGATGCAATCAGAAAAGCCTGGCATTTTCTGTTGAAAAAAAAAAAAACAAAAACAAAGCTAACCATGTTACAGACAACATAAGACAAGCAGTATTAAGCAGAGCCAATTCAGAAGACAGAATACACAGAAATGCCATAGTTAGTTATTTTCAGCAGAGGCTATGTGACTGAACTGAACATTATGTGTACTTGAACTCACATATGCATATACAAAAATATTTAAGTCTTTAAGCCATGTATTGAAAGTATTGAAAGTCTAAGAAAACTGGTAGTTATTTGTATGGCTGTAAAGCCCAGAAGGATCATCCTAGATAGATTTGTGTTTGCTGAGCATGACACAAATCTGTACCAAAAGCCTCTGCCTTACTCTGTTTATTATAGTCCAATAAAACAGAGTATAAGATCTTTTCTTTTTCTAACAGATAGGGAGCTGTGACCAAAAAAAAGTTTAACAGAAACTGGGTGTTATCAAACCAGCCCAGTTTCAGTCTTAGAGACAAAAGGACTGACAGCTAAAAAACACCTGTTCAGGGCTTGACCAAGCAGTACGTGCATTCTTACTTTAAAAATAGCAACCAGAAATAAAAAGCAGAGCACAATACATGGCAAATACACATGCATTATTTACCATGTTGCACCTGTGAGTTCTTGTAGAAAGACTGGCCACCAGAGTGTGCATCAGATAACTCATATTTTGGTAAATGTTTAAGGATGGTATAAAGTATGCAATATTTATACATAAAAAACTATACTAAGAGCTTTCCTTCCCATGCACTTAGGTCTAATAATACATTAGTGTGTTTCTCCTGGGGAGCAAGAGCAGGTCTTAGCACTGCAACATAAATAGTTAAACACAAGCCATGCAGCAGTAAAAGAAAAGGAATACTCTATGCCCTTCAATTCCAAGGCAATGCAGCATGAGCAATATAATAAAATAAAATAAAAGGATACTATTACTTTCTCTCATAATATGGTTCATTGTTTGACTTTTAATACAGGTTTGCTGCTGCTTTCTTTTTGCTTATTTTCTCTTCCATCATTAGAGAAAGGCCATTTGAGGAACATACTCTGCACAGTGATGTGATTCAGCAATTTTATGGAAAACAAAAACAAAGCTCTCTTTTTGGTGCACTAATGAAACTCAACTGGCACTAATTTACATTGAATTGAGCCTAACCGAAAGTAGGCAATGTACCTTGTTAGCTAAAGCTCAGTAGTCTCAGATCACAACATTATTTTTCATGGGTTTTTATACATTATGTGCTGAACATAACCTGCTGCTAAATCAGGCCAATGATAACAAATATATTACTGTACATGCTGTTGTGTTATCAAGAATGGCTTAGCAAATACATTTGCCTTTTATCCAAATTTTAGGTAGCTTCTGTCCACACCAACACGTGAGACCATTGTTTCTGAGTACCTCCCAAGGTCACTTCCACAGAAAGGTTGTCCAGCAGTTCCACAAAGGCAGAGTGCCCTGTCATGAGCTTTCCATGTCAACATTTTTTCCATGAGAACACTGAATGCTACTCAGACACACAGTATAATTTTACATATTTGGTATTCTTTACCAGGAGTGCTCCAAGTTGGGAAATTAAATCAGGATCAAAAGGAGGTAGAAAAACCCCCACAGTCACACACAGAGTAGTTAAAAGAATTGAGGAAACCTTATGCTACATGGGTGTGTTTCCATTAAAAATACCTTAATAAAGACATCGTTGTCTATTTAGTCTGGTAGAGAAGTCCTGTCTCCAGGCAGTCATGATGTGGTAGCCAGCCATGGCAAGCTGTGTGAGTGCCTGAGCTGGGGTGTGCTGCATGTCCTGGCTTAGGGCACACGCTGCTTTTTCTCCAAGCAACATGTGGAGTTACAGGCAGCATGTGTCCCACATAGCACAGGGATCATTCCTGTCCCAAGCCACAGAAGAGCTGCCACTGGAGCTCTGCAGCCATCAGTGGTTCAGCTGGTGAAAAGCAGGTCCCACACCCTCTGTGAACCCACCTGAAGATGAAAAGTGCTGCCTGAGCACCCACTCTTATTGTTCCTGGCAGAGCTGCATGGTGACATTGGCACCCAGGACCAGTGGGTTTGGCTAACCACCAACCAGCACAGGGCCTCTACTCTTAGAAGCACCAAGAAATATTCCCCAAACATTTTGTCATTTGCAAAAGAAAGAGTCATTTTGACAACAAAGTCCTCCAGTGACTAAGTGGCCAGGGTGTTGCTGGCATTAAAGAGCTGGCACAATTTCTACCATAAATATTTCTATCAGGCCATTGTTTATCAGCTGTAAAAACTTGCTCTGGGCTGATATTTGGAAAACAAGACCCAGCAAGATAATCTTTTTTTAAACACATTATCCTATTTGAGTAATCTACATGCATATAAATCAAGAAATCTGCAAGTGTAGGCCCCACTGACACCTTTGCTGATTCTTCTTTGCTGATACTATGGCCATTAGAGAAAGTGACCACTGGCCATTCCAAAGTTCTTGGTATGTGACTTTCCTTTTACCTCCAGACGCCCCCAATGGTTCAGACAAAAATGCTGGGGAGACACAGGGTAGAGCAGAAAAGCTGCTGTCAACAAGGAAGCATGAAGAAGAGCTCCCCCAGAAGAAAAATCCATCTCCTGAGAAGGCATGTATAGCAAGATCTGGATCACCTTCACACACAGATGAAGAAGAGCCAGTGTTGGAATTCCTGAATCCTGCCTAGCCATACATGCCTCCTTCTAGATCTAGAGTAAGCCAACTTTTCCAGATAAGTGAAAGAAAAATTGTATTCATTTCAATCTCAAAGGAAATTTCTGTGGTTGCTTCCAAATTAAACCATCTTCTTGGTCATAATGCCATAACACTGCACTGGCCACACAGCCCTCTTGTTTTAAAAGGTTTCCTGTGGATTCTAGCACATCTGACATACACTTTGGTAGAAAACATGTCAACTGGCCCTTCTGAACAGAGATGTATACAGATGTACACAGAATATGCCCAGTAGAAATAAGTGGCTATATGCACCAGGAATGGAAAACTCAGTACCCAACAAACAGTAGCAATTTTCCATGTATTAATGATAAAATATTTGGGATTTATAGTTAAAAATACTCTTTTCATTGATCTCATTATTAGAAGTCTGCTACATCTAAACACTTTTTTAAATGCTGAATCTCATTTCCAAATACACTTAGGGAACAACAGCCACAACAAAATTAGAAACACATTACTGAAAACAAAATTAGTATAACTAACAACACTGTACAGAGAAAATGCAGTGTTAAAATGTATGAGGTAAATTTGTTTTCTAACTATCCCAATATTAAACATCATTTTGTCCTTGGAATGAGCAACAGCAGGAATTTGTGACATGCTGTGACAGTACTAAACACAACTGTGGCTTATAAAAGTTATGTGCTAGATTAGCATATTTTCACAGTATAGATAAGGCCAAAGAGGCTAAATAAGATATTTTAATTAATTTTTAATTAACAAGTCTGTTTTAAAAAATGCTTCCTTTGGGACCATGATTCCAGGAAGTCCTGAGAAAATAGGTAGTTTATTTTTCAGTACTGCTTACAAAAGAAACCTGGAGGGATATATCAAGTGAAAAACATTCTTCAGCAAGCATGGAAAAGCTACTGCTATTACACCTATCACATTGATTACAAAAGCAGCAGAAAGTGACAGATATCCACCAATCTCTACTGGAGAACCCCTGGGATACTTTGGAGTAAAGTTTTCTGAGGTTGCTAGGACAAGTGTTTCAGAGCACACATACTACCATGGCCTGCATTAGAGACAGGCTTCCCTTGTCATTCCTGAACAAGTCTTCATGAAACTGACATTCTCACACCACCCATGTATAGTTCATGCTCATGTTGTGCAGGCTGGGAAATGAGTTTCTTCTCACAATCTTGTTCAAAAATATATTCCCTTCCTTTTATTTCAGAAGGAAAAATAGAAACCATATATTTCCAAAGCCAGAACCGTATCATAATAGCTGACACAGGACAGAGGGAAAGGCGGTTGTTGTGGTCTGCAATATCTTCTCACATTAGTAACCCTCCCTTCCTCCCCCTCTTCCAGCCTCAAACACGTGGCTGTCATAAACTCTTAAAGGCAACATTGTCAAATACATTCACCGAATATCCTGATGAAAAAGAATCATTCAAGTGAAGAGAACGTACAGTGATGAAAATAATCAGTTTAGAGCATTGCTTCATATTGGTGAATAGCTCATCTGCTCTTCCTGGGTATTAGAGTTGAGCTCAGTGCTTTTATTATAGATATTTTTAAATAAAGGTTAAAGAATGTGTTTGTCCTATGTTACATACTTGAAATGTCTGTGGAAACAAACAAGCACCCACTTCTTAGGGCACTACCTATGGTACTATCTGTAGGTCTTGAAACAAGCAGACAGGCCAAATACACATGGGTTTCACAAATCATTCCCCAGCAAAAATCTGCACTTATGAACTGACTCCTTATCTTCACTTCAATCAAAAGAGCTTATTGTTAAAGTTTTACAAAGCAACCCAGCGGCAAGGTGAAAGATGAAGAGATTATTGAATAATAGATCAGAATATTTTTAGTCAGCTCAGATGTATTCACGTGTCTAAGAAAGCACCAGGAAAAAAGCCCTCAGAAAGATGCTGGCTGAATTCCAGCAAAAGCAGCCTGACTGTCAAGGCCCTGCAAGGGCTGGTGTCTTCCAATGAGAGATGGCAAAACAGAGCTTCTGAGGAGGCACCAGGAAACCCAAGAGTCCCAGCCCCAGGCACTGTGTAACTCTGTGGGGATGGGGCCATAGGCCTGTGGTGGTCCCAGCCTGGGGCACTCACAGCTGAGCATGGCTGTGGGCAGCTGGAGAGTGGCTCAGCTGAAGTATCACTGGGGCAGGAACCAGCAGTCCCAGGGGATGTGATCCTGGGCTGTAGGCAGTGTGGGGGGAGCCCCAGAGGACTGGGCAAGGGTAGTCAGAAATGGGGATGCCCTCAGGGCCCTGATATAGTTATGCAGAGATTCAACATTAGGACTAAAAAGGTTGTCCATATTTCTGGTCCTTCAATTGATTAATTTTTGCTTATTTTTCACTCATAGCTTTATAAACCAACAATCCTGCTCTTAAATTTGCAGCAGCTGGAACTATATTCCCAAGGTCATTCTTCCCATCAGGTTTCCTACAATGTAGTTAAATGTGGGGGCAACAAAGCATTAGTAATGATCTGGAAAGCATCTTCCCCATGCACAAAAAAAGAAAACTATCAAATTGTCTTATTTCAGCACTGTTATGCTTCTTACCCAGCATCCATTTCCCAGTGAGAGTCATTGTTCCATTGTTATGGTCTGAAGAGACAAAGAGTTTTAAAAGATCTTCTCACTGTGTGAGCCAGCCCTCTCCCTGTTGTCTTTCCCTTTTAATGAAGATCACAGCGTAGTTGACATCTTTGATCCTGAGAGTATCTGAAGAAGAGAAAGTATAATGACATTATTCACTTAAAAGCCAGGGAGATACTGACTGAAACAATGCCTTCTGAAATAAAGTAGCAGTGAATAATGAAGTGTCACTTGGATATTCAGAACTTCATTCATTAAAAAACATTTCTGAAAGGAACTGGTTCATGCATCCCTGGAAACACTAACACAAGACATGCCAGGCTAAATCAGCCTCGGTATTAAGTCTGGAATCAGGTACTTGAACATAGTCCATCCTCCCACAATACTGACTGACCAGAAACCCCTTCTCTTACTTGTGTACATCTATGAGAATATATGCAGTAGTGGGCTAGAGAATCTTTTAAAAGGCAGATATAAACAGGGAATACTTATCTCAGCAGTATTCAAGAAGCATAGTCCCTCCAAATGTAAAGGTATGACAGCCCCCAAAATATTGTACCTTGTCAAAAGAACCAAACTTTTGTCTTTTGGACCAGGGACACTCATAAACCTGCAGCACCATGGAGCTCATTGCTGCCTAATCTACCTTGATTTTTTGACATAACATTTTTTAATGAACTTCTTGCTTTCTTAACTAGACTGCTGTAAGCAACTGAGTTAACATGTTCAAAATTAGCTTGGCTATGTCTAAGTTATACCTTGGGTCCTGTAGAGAAAGAACAGATACAAACTGGGAGTAGAAACTGAAGCATTGACATAGCCCAGCATTTTGGACTTCTCACCAGGAGGGCATTTCAGCACACATGTAGCTGTAAGGCTCTGAATAGATTTGGCAACTGCTTTAGCTTAATAATGGTGAAGCATATTGTGAGCTTCCTTCTGGACTGGAAGTTGTCTCTGAAGGGTTTTATAAAATGCAGTAGAGCTTCAGGAAGCAAGAAACAACATTTATTCAATTTCTGTCCTCTCAACCTTAATGCACTGGAACTAGGATATTTTGGCATAAAACTCAGACATATTTAAGCAAATGTCAGAGGCCATCAAAGGCTCAGTAAAGTCAGTTTTGGTATGGGCAGTTACGTGAGAGGTCCCTTTCCCAAAGCCACACAAGCCCAAGGGCCAAGTGACAGAAGTCAGGATGAACAGTAACATGGAACAAGGAGCCACGTCATCTTTCTGTGAGGACTTGGACAGGTTATTGTGCCACTGCAGAGCGCAGGGCCCCGAAGAGTACTGCAAGTAGCACAGCTTAGTAAAAAAATAGCAGTAAATAAATCTGTGTGCAAACACACACAAATACACAGAGACACTAGCATATTTATCCAAAATAATCTCACACAGCATCTCACTTCAGATCCTGTGGATCACATGGGTCATCTACATGCAGGTCACTGCTTTTGCAGCTGTTGGGATCCACTGTCTGCATCTTCTACCTCCCAGCTCCTTCCAAGTGAGTTTCAGACAGACTGAAATACTGAAGTCTCCCTGCCTGCCAACTGCAACATTTGGAAATGGCTGTGTCAGCTGATATTCACCCCCTGTAATGGCATCATTTGATATTTGAAGCTATGTTTTCATTTCTGGAGAATAATGCACATGCCTCAACTCCCTTCTCAGATGTGTCATCCCACTGCTATTCCTTTCTTCTTTAAGCTACAGTTTGGTATTCTTTTAAGTGAACATGATTAAAAATAAAGCAGTCCGCACTTTCTCCCACTCCCACAATTTCTCCCAGATCATCTGTTGTACTGTGCCATCATAAATATTTGTGTGGCTGCATGGTTAACCAGATCAAGGAACTGATCCAGATGAAAAACAGCCTGTGGGAAAAAATATGCAATTTTTGCAATACTGTTCCCCACAAAGCCATACAAATGCTTATACTGCAGTTGTAAGAAGGTTCCCATAAGAATGGGGATGATTGACTGAGAAAAGAGAAGAGGAACAATCTGGTAAGTTAAGCAGTTCTTCTGGCCTTAATGTGGTGCCACGGTTTGGCATTTGCTCTCACCAGCATTTGTCCACAGAAAACACATAGAAACTCCTGCTTTGGGGAGTAAACATGCAGAGCTATTGAAATTTTTTTCTAAATGCCCAGGGAAAAGTTCTTTCCACAGCAATAGCTAAATCTTTCCAGCATTGGAGCCCAAGTCCATAAAGTCCAAAACAGTGTTCTTACACCTGAAGAGCATTTTCCTATCAAGGACAAGTTTCTCTCACTTTCTCTGGATTTTAGGACTGGTGAGACAGAATGCTACCTCCTTACCTATTCCACAGCCCTGTGGTGTAAATGGAGAGAAAATATGGAAGCATTACCATTGCATTGCACTTTATCAAAAAACCTTTTTGAAAACAGCTCACCTCCCCACTTAGCAGTGTTTAACAAACTAAGCCTAAAACTAAAGACAGAAAGTCCGGACACCAGTTCCCTCTGTTTCACTTCTTTTTTGTCTTGTTTTCTTTCTTCACAATAAAGTGACAGTTCCACTGCTGATATTTCTCAGGACCTGTGCGATAATCTTTTGTGAGACACTTGAAAATTGCAGTTAAATGCAAGCTTGCTGGTGAATAAATCTTCACAGAAGGCAAAAATGTTGCTTCCTCTACTTAAAAAGAGAGAGAGAGAGTCAAAAATTACTGTTTTCTCCCCACTGGTTTGTGGTGTGAGATAGTGGGGATACAAAACTAGCAGATGCCATGCGTAGGAGGACTGACTACAAAGAGGACTCTTATTGTTTCCAGTAAGTGTACAATTAACTTAATTTGTGGCTATCTTTTCACCAGTGGGCTTAACATATTCAGACTAAGGATAGTGTCTAAGTGAACATTACAATTTCCGGGAGAGGTTGCAAACCAGTGATCCTCCCTGAAATTGTATCCCATTGCTTACCCTTCCCTAACCAAAAACACGAGGGCTGTGTGTTACCATAGGCTAGGGGACTTCCTCCACACAGTGTCTGCGCCACGGCAAGCCTAGGGACAGAGCTCTGACACAAATGGTGGGCATATTTAGCACGAGGCAGTAAAGATCAGGGGGAAATGTATAGAAGGATAACAGAAAAGGACTGATCCTTATCATATCTACCATTTGGGTAGCTCTGCTAATTTTGATGAAAGCCAAGAGGGACTCAGCTGTAGAACTGAGAGGTGAGCATTTTTAGACATTAAAGGTGTTTGAGATCTAGGAAGCCTAGAGAATGTAAAATCTACTGCTGGGCAGAAACTGCTTAAGGAAGTTATAGGCCTGTTTTAACATATCCTTAGGAAAGCTAGCAAGAAGAATTGCCTTTGAATTTTTCCACCAACTTCCAATTCCCCACACATCATTCTGTCTCTACTTCTGGCCATATTCATATGGCCTTTGGAGCTGTGACGGCCGGAGAACATGACCAAGGCAATATTTGCAAGGACAGGTCTTATTTTTATTAAATTAAGGGCACAGGAACCAGACAGATTTTCAGGCACATAAACTCATTTCCATGTCACTGAAAAGTCAGTGTGCTTAGAAGTGTGTCAGAGCTTTTTCTAGCTATACCTGTCTAGTAAAATATGACATTCCCCTTCAACACCCCTCTACTTGATCTGATGCTCAGCTTTCTCCCTCCTCAGTAAAGCCCCCTCTAACCCTATCTCCATTCTGACAGCATCCAGTCTTGTCTGGGTGCACTAAGTTTTCATGTCCTCATTTCCACCTAGCTTCCCATTCTTCTCACCCTCCCACCACCTCTTCAAGGCCTCACTGAGCCTACCCTCTTGATGTCCCACTCCTATTACACTGAAGATCCTTTGACAGGACCCTGTGAGGTGTCAAAAAGGAGCAGTTCCACAAAACTTAGTCTTCTGCAAGCCATAGCTACCAGAGAGGCTCCTATCCAGCCAGAGCCACTTCCTCTGCCAGGTGCTGCCTGATAACTGGATGATGGTGCTGTGCTGCTGACTACACTGCTGCAGCCATCAGGAGTACAAATAACCCTCAGAAATGGAGTTCCCTTCAGCTTTGATCATTGCAGCTATAGGCTTCAGTCCACTTCCTGGCACACAGTTGCAGAGACAAAGCCAGCAAGATGGAGCAGGGACAGGAATGAAAGGCTGAGTGTAGGGTGAAGGAGGAAAGTGGTGAGGTGAGGTAGAGAAATTCTTAGGGTGCCTCTGCCCTGTAGAAAACACCAGGGGGTCAGAAAGGAGCATTCACAGCAGCAAGGATGCAGCCGGTGTACAATAGGCATGATTATTCCCTGCAGCTCATAATAACAGAGTATTTTGTGAGCTTTGTCCACAGCTGCTGTGCAGAAAATACAGGAGCATTTTGTAATATTTTTAATGCTGTTGTGTCATAATGTTCTTCAGTTCTGCATGAAGTTAAAAGGGACAAGAACAGAATAGGACCCAGCTGAGTGAGGGGAAAGAAAAGACAAAGGAAAGTAATTTGCCAAATACTTGCCTCTACAGGCCATCAAGGACTGAAGGGCAGCCCCCTGCAGACATGCACAGGTTGGCAGCACAGTGAGGACCCATCAGACACTGTGCTTCTGCAACTGAAGACTGAAGAAAGTCTCTTGAAATGAGGGGGAGGAGGGATGGGGCAGGACAAGGTAGAACTTCTAGCAATTCACTGCAGAACACTGAAACTCCCCACAGTCAAGCTTCGCTAGGGGCAAAGAGTGGTGAAGAGTAGGAATACTTCAGATAGGATAAAAGGAGAAAAATAATGTCCCAGGTTTCTGTCTAGCACTGTATAGACATCTGAGCTGCCCATGAATCAACATGAATCAGCCCTATTATACTCCAGACCATAACCATGATGTAAATTGAGGTGATGCAGCAGCTGACTCAGAGGCACCTTGCACGTCCCGGGTAAGGCACAGAGCTGGGGACAGCAAGCTGTCAGCCACACCCAAATAAGTTCAAAAAGCCTGGGCAACAGGCCTAAGGTATTTTGCCCTCTCTAGTTCAAATAACCAGTATATATCATACCAAAATGTAACGTGCAATGGCTCCCTGCCTTCCTTTAAAAGAGCAAGCTCCCCTTCAGGATTGCTTTGTCTCACCACTGATGTCACTGACTACAGCCTGGCTCAGCCCACTCAGAGGAGACAAGGGTTGGTCAGTACATATGATCTTCTCCCACCATGGACATGTGGCAGCTGAGCCACATGAGACACCAAACTACACAGCAAAATAATACACAACACATTATATTTACTCTTTAGCATTAGGTATCCTGATTTTACTTTCATACATACTACAAAGAATTTTATGGGGTCTTTTTAATTGATATTGTGCAGGCTGCTAAAAAAACACAGTACATCACTCTGAGCCTGGACAAAGTTCTCCTTTTTTGGCCTTGGATCTCTTTGTGCAGTATGTTGTGGTTTTTTTGAATATCACCTAATTGGAAAATAGTAGGGGCTGACAGAGTTGGGGAGGACATGCCAGATGGATGGGAAGCATGGATTTCAGCACTTTCTTTGATAACTGCATTACTGCAGCTAGAGTGGGGCTGCCTTCTCTTTTGCTCCCTCTCCATTTTGCACATGAGGCCAGGAACCTGGAAAGGAAAAGGGCTCTCAGCAACAGCTTCATGGCAAGGAAGAAGGAAACAGGTATTTGTTCAACATCACTGCACCGCCTACTACCACTCACCGATCCTGAGAGATGATACCAGAGCTTTCAAGGATAGTCCCAAACCACAGAAGGCACTGCATGCTTTGTCATAGGCTACGTAAGAATAGGCATGGGTATGACAGAAAATTGGACAGTGGCACAGGTACAGGGTTACCTGCCATTTGTACCTAGACATCACCCTTTCAGCTTTCACAACATTTGCAACTAATAAATTGTAACAAATTGAAATACAACAACCTCCATAGTGGGTTTGCAATTCTTACTTATGATAAGACAGAAAATAATAAAGAAAAGTTCCAGTAGTGTTCTTCTTTATAAACAAAAATTATGTGGATGTGCTCTGGCTCTTACTATGCTGAGCATACCAAATGTTCAGAGGTCCTCTATCTCTGTTGAACAGTTTTGATCTTAGCTTTGTATTTGTGCTGAAAGAAATGTGTGCAAATGCCTGTGCCTGACAGAGTCAAAGAAAAGAGTCAAAAAAATGCCCGAAACAGGATTTAATTTTGATCACAGAACCACAAAATAATTAATGTTGGAAAGGACCTCTGGAGCTCATGCAGTGCAACACCCTGCTCCAAGCAGATCCACTGCCAACACCATATCAGGTCACTTGATCAGATTTGCCATTGCTTTCACAGCACTTTCCTGGGACTGAGGCTTTGGCAGCAATGATGCTTTTTGCCAGCTGAAGCCATTCCTACTCCACCTCCAATCCTGGTTCTCACAGTGTCCTCCCAGCACAAACATTTGTGCAGTCTCCTAAGGAAGTGAATCAGCTGAAATATAATCTGTACCACCAATATCATAATAATTTTTTCTATCCAGAACAGTTCCCCTGTCCAACATATTCTGTAGTCATACTCACAACCATGGTGGAGGAAGAGCCAGACAAGAACAGGCAGCCAAGAGCATGAAGGGAAAGAAGGAGGAAAGAGCAATGAAAATGCCTGCCTGAGCCAGAACTGCAGATTAATGAATTCTTTGTTAATACCAACCCTCAGATAAGCAAGATTCAATTCCTGTTTAAGCCCCTTCACCATTACAATTTCCTTTTCAGGGGTGGGGTAGGGTGATTAAGTATTGCTTATTGAATATTTTCACAACACTGAACTTGTTGGGAAAACTCTACCAAATGTAGAATGTAGGAACCAGGTGTCAGAAAGAAGAAACAAGCAGAAAGTTGACCTGAACAGAAGTATAAAAGAAATAAAGTTTTCCAACAGAAATAGCCAGACTGGCTGAGCTACAGAATACGGGATGTCTGCACCCAACATTTTGTGGAAAGGCATTTGCTTCAGAATTAATTAAGCCTGACCAAAGCTGGAATGAACTAACCTACCTTCACTTCTTTCCCATCTTCACAGTATTTCCATATCTGTCAAAGGACATTATTTAAAATAACTGACAAGAAGATCAATCGCTGACCAAAACAATCTGAGGAAATTCCTGAGAAGGACTAGATTGCTGAAAATTCAGGCAATTGATCCTCATTAGTGCAACTGCCAAAATACAAAAAAATAAAAAAAGACCTGAGTAATTCCATCTAGCAGTAGGTATTTAATGCAGACATCTGAGTTGGAAGCCAGATCACACTAATCCCTCTGTGTAATCCATGAAGAGTAGTAAACACCTCCTGAAGATAATTCACTGCAACATCTAACCTACCATTTCTGCATAAGCTCATCAGAGGTTGAAACTGCCCTCCAAGCAATACTCAAGCACTCACGCTCATCACTGACCAGTGAGAGGCTCAATGCACTGTCCTGTCACTTTTTATTTCAACCTCAGTCCCTCACTCCTACTGGGCAGAGTTCAAAATGCAATTTGAAAGCCAAATACAGACTGAACTAAAACTTCAGACACCAAACTATGACTTACTAAAATCAATCCAAAACTGAAGATTGAAATAATATTTTAAAGAACATAATGATATTGATTTGTCCAGAGTATAATATTCCTATATAGATTCAGCAAAAGCTGAAGTCACCAGCTAGTCCTGACTCTCATCGTTACCTTGACTTTAAAGTTAAATGTATCCTTATAAACACAGTCCAAAAGTGGAAGTAGCAATAAGCTCCTGGCTCCTAAATGTCAGAAATCCTAACTCATTGCCCCACATGTACCACAGAACAGAAGGTACCAAAAAATCCACCTTAAGAGCAAGGAGTGGCTTTAACTAGAACCCTGTACCAAACCTTTAGCCTCTGTCCATAGTTGTATCACTGATTACAGGTTCAGACAGATGACTTGAGGAGCCACAGCCCACAGATCAAAGATATGCAAGTACGCAATAGACACAATGAACATATTGCATACATGCTGACATAAATCCAACTGCACTGACAATACTTCTCACAATTAATATCAAGTGCAAAGTTGCATTCCTTTTTAAATAGAATAAAGTATTTCAAATCAAGATATTCCCTTCCTAAGGTGTTAAAAATAACTTAACTTTCCAGGATTGATTCTAAGGACAAGACCTATATAATCAAGGAAAAGGAAAATGTCCTAATTCCACTTCCTGCTAAACCCCATCCCACAAATTACTGCCTTATTCAGAAAGCCAAACTCACCCTGCTAATTATAAATTATTCTCCTCCAATTAGGTAATGGAAATAATAACAAATGACTTAAGTAACTAATCACAGCTAAATAGCACAGCTTGTATTGTGCATACCAAGTATTCCATACCGCAAAAATGCTCCCAGAATATGAACAAGGAAAGTGCAGTCTGTCTGCATGAACTCTACAAGTGGAAGAGGTTATGACCAAAATGTAGATAATTAAAAATTATTTGGGACAAATCTGAAATGCAGTTAATATATGCTTTCAGAAGCATTCCACTCCAGTGTGTTACTTCATTTAAAGGTGTTATATGGGCTGTTTTCTGCCTTTGTACCATGCTACTAAAAGATTTTACAAGTGGGTAGTTAAAGTAAGCTCTGCAAGACCAGGGAGTAGAATATTTCTGTCTGACTGCTCTAAATGTATGCAAAGGGAAAGACCAGACTGAAAGCTGATTACACTGCTTTTAAACATGTCTCTGAGTGTCATATACAGTCTGCACAGTGACTTCTAAGTGCCACATGTAGAAGCAAGCTAATCTTTGGTGCATATTAGCTTGAAGGTTTCAAACAGCATATTATGTTTTGATTTTACTAGTCCTGAATGCAAAGAAAATTTAATAAAAAGTCCAATTAGGAGCACTCCTGGATATGAATATGCTCAACAGGATTTTGCAATTTGAAATCCAAGTGCTAGGGTATTTGTCTTAGAAATTACAAAATTCTGGCAGCTAACTAGTGAAATTACAGCAGGGCAGCAACAAATGAAGGCAACCTTCATTCTGCCCCCTGGATAGCAGATTATTTGTAATAGTTCATGGATGAAAGGACAGGAGAAAGATATAAAAACTCTGCCTTTGTAGTGCAGTATTAAAATACTTGTGTGCTCATAAGTACAACAACAGTTACCATATAAGAGCAGGAATTAAAGAGAGAGGATGAAGGATTAGTTGCCCCTTTTGATAAGGAGAAACGGCCAGCAATTCAGGCACTCACCTCTAGTTACTTACCAGACTTCAATTTTTTGCCATGTCAAGAGAACCACTGATTTTGCCTTCTTCTGTAAAATGGCAATAGCAGAACATCATTACTTCAAAGGTAGGGTAGAAGAAAGTCTGGACACAGAGAGGTGTTGAGATGATATGAGTATAGCCAGAGGTGTAACAGAGAGGATTTTTTTGCTTAAAGCAATGGCTGGTTGCTTTAAGATACAATGGTCCTGCTCCACCACTTTCTTTCTCCCCCGTACTTTGTCTGTTTCCGCTTTCCCAAACATGCAGCTTCAGGTCCTCTCTTGTGTAACTTATGGTGTTCTATCTGTACAATAAAGCAAATTCAACTTACTAAGCAGCAAAAAACCCTGGGCTTTGCTTTTGTTTTGGAATTATTTTATTATTTAGTGCTGCCAAGTTGAATCAGGTCACTGTACAGTTAGATGAGTTTTAGAGAGCAAAGAGGACAGTTGGAACTATGCAGCCTGAAAAGGGAGGAACAGGGCTTAGGAAAGCAGCAAGATCTTCCCTCTTTAGCATCAGTAATTCACTAGATGGGGAGCTATAGCACATAACTGCCCCTGACTGATGGATGCCTCAAGTGCACAAGTACAGAGAAAAGGAGCAGCTGCTCTTCACTAGAAGTAGCGATCAAAGCCTGATCCAGCACAGGCGCCAGAGCTTCAAGAGACTCAAGAGATTGACGAAGAGCTCGCAAACATATAATGGAGCTGGAGCTTGATATAATTCTTTTTTTAAAGAAGACTGAAACAGTAGCAGACCAAAAATATAGGCAGGGAACTTTACTCCCGAGCTGAGAATACCCTCTTTCCCTTAACAGAGAAGTTATTAAGCCTTGATTTCAAATGACTGCACAGTGCTACCCCACCAGACTTGATACTGTTATTCAGTTTGTTTGCAAACAATATCATCTTCTAATCTATTTTGCTTTCATAACATGCTTCAAGGACAGCCTGTGCATTTAAATAAGGGTGTACCAAGTGGCCATCTTCAGCAAGAGAAAGCTTTGGATCTGAGCAATAGAACATAGTAAATACATTATTGGTTGACTAGATGCCTTTGCATCCAGCAGGGCCCAACAGAACATCCAGTGCCACGTTAAGAATTGTTGTTAGTTTTGGAATAATGTTCCAGAAAATTATAACCACTGTTTTAGCAGAGTAACAGCACATACTGCTCTTACATCTTACTCCTGGGAAAGCTAAGGCTGTCTCCCTTTGATACACAGAGGCTTTCTCAGTCTGAAGCTAACCAGGCACCTTGCTGGGGGACTCAGGAATATTTTCCTGACTACCACTAAGTCCGTCCTAAGAGGGCAGTGATATATACCTACAATGTAATCATACATTCAACATACTCATTCCCCTGAGTCCTGGATGAGGCCTGGGTGAATGCAGTTAAAAGCATGCTCAGAAACATGCAGAAGCAGCAAGGACCAGCATGAAGCTGTTGGCACCACCCCTGCCCATCTTCCACTTGCCAGCCTGCATAACTAAGCCTTCATTTAAAGCAGGATCCCTTGGGAACCACTGTCAGCACACATTTGAAGTACAGCCTGTACTCAGGACTCTGGTTCTGTGGCCAGGTGTCCTAATTCCTCTGCTGCTAGGCCCCTATGGACTGACATAAATTACATTATTAATGCCTAGCTATAGTTGTTCAAAGCTGTGAACCAGGTTTATTAAACAGATAAGTGCACCACCCTGAAGAAGAACGTATACTTAACCTTTCACAGTACCTTTCTTGCAGTATTTATGCCTGTGTTGGTAAATTACACTGCATGAAGAAGGCAATCAGTCCAGTATATATTCCTACACAGTGTGATTAACAGAGAAAGGAAATTGCAATTGCTCACACCCGCTATATACATTTTGCAGATGCTCAGAAAGAATGATTATGTTTTGTTCTCCCACTTTCAAAAGATAAATATCATCTGTCAAGCTTCAAGAGTAGATCAACCAGCCTTCCATTCTAAGGTGAATTCCAAAATAGCAACATTCAAAGGGCAGAGAGCACACCTAGCAATATGTGCTGCCAAGCTCCCAGCACACTAGAAGTGCAATAAATAAATGATCATAACAATAAAGCTGTCTTGCATGTAAACAACAGTTCACCTTGATGTTTATATTTAGTAAGCAATATTTCCCACTGTACATCAGTTCTGATGCACCTATAATAAGGCCAAATCATGAAGTGTTGTTCTGATATCTTATCATCATAGTGCAAGGAATGGGACATCAAAACTAGCTAAAGACAATTTAGGAAACTGAAAGAGATAAAAATATACTCCTGGGAAATTAAAACAACACAAGGTAAGTGTCTTCATGACAGTTCATAGAAGACTCAAGGTAATCTATTAGCTGTTCTAAAAATTATATAGAGGATAACTGGCATCACCCAATTTTAGGCACTTCACAAGCAAGCAATTCTCACCATATCCAGCAGAGAGGGAGAAATTCCTTCACTGGCTGATCAGGACTCGCTTAACTCAGGTGGTTTTGGTTGCTTTGTCCAGGGTCTCACTCTCTGCTAATACAGAGATAGTTTAGGTAGCCTGGTCGGCTGATGTTGTGGCTGAGGCCACAGGATTCAACAGCTGCACTGCCTCAGACACCATGAATGCTTGCCCTAAGCATCTATTGCAAGCAAAAAAATGTCTTTTCTTCCCTATCTGATACTGCATTAATCTGACTTACGAATAAGTCTTTATTCATACATTATTTCTCAAATAAAAGGTTTTGAAATTAATTTAGCTGGTTTTGTTTGGGTTTTTTTCTTTTGTTTTCTGAAGATCAAAATAATTTAAACATACCCAGTACAAAAAACAGTTTAGAAATATGAAAAGCAGAAAGGAATAAATCTGTAAAAGGTAGTAATATTTTCCTCTGACATAGTAGCCTACAGGATCTTAGGCAGTCACTGCTTCCCATCATGCAGCTTAAAAAACTTCAGACACTTTCTAAAAAAAAGAAGACAAAATCTGAGGTCTATTTTTCTAATAGCTGGATAATTTCCAGACATGTGTTTAAATCACTGTTTTTCAGAAACTTTTCATTTGACTATAGTTCTTCTTACTGAAATTCCTTTTTCTGCCTTCTTCCAAAGGTTTGGTTTGGTTGTTTTATCTGGCACATCGAAAAACCCTGATGGAGATAGGACAAGGTAATCTTAGTGTTGAAGCTGGCTGGTCTGGAGTGTCCTAGGCTGCCTGCTCCACTGGGGCTGAGCACACAGCTCTAACCCATGTCTCCCAGACCTTCACAAACATCACTATCTAAAACCCAAATGCACATTCCTCTAATCTTTGGAAATATATGGAACCAAATGCACAGAACAATGTTCAGGTTTGTAGCTTGGTGCTGCCACCAAATAAATGCAGCCAAAGGGGAAAGAGAAGGAAACTGGAGAGGTCAAGAGCACCAGAGTGGAGAGCACATTGCACAGAAGCATTAACAATATGATGTTCTTCCTTCCCCTCCTGCTTTACAGCTGGGCTAGGTTACTCTTTTCCTCATACAGACTCACTTTTTAGAGTTCTGTACTCCTGCTCATTGGTGGGAATACCAAAATCCAGCAAAACAAAAAAGATGCTCAGGTAATGGCCTAAGCAGGCCTAAACATGAAGGTTAAGGGGTTTTATGCTCTTTAAAGCAAGAACAGATGGCAATACAGGGCTGACCAGAAACACAAGCCCTGATATTCCCTTCTGAGCACTACTCAGTTTGGCTCTTTTGTAGTTCAATCCTGCCCAAACCAGCTATATTTGCTGGATGTCACCTTCTGCTAGATGTTACCTAAACCTGTACAGCATTATCCCTGTCCCTTTTACTCTTCATGTCCATTTCCTTTTCAGTCACACGCTCTTCACTCATTCATAACAATGTGATTTGGAAAAAAAACATTTCTCCTTACTTGGTATTTTTCCAACTCTGTGCCATTCTTATTCTGCTAATACTTGCTCCAAAGAAAAATATTCAGCAGAAGATACAGTGTGTATCCAGCAGAAGCTGCTGTGTAGTATTCTCTGTTAAAGAGAGAACAGCACTTAAAGACAGAACTGCAGCTAAGACTGTTTATTCCGGAACTCAGGTAACTAAAACAAGAGTTTTCATCACATGCATATCATCATTATTGCAAGGAACACTAATTTCTTTTTTAGTTTTCAACCAATACCAGTGTGATTGTCTGGTTTTGCCTATAAATGCACCCAATGTATACCTTCCATGGTTTTAATCCACTTTCTAAGACATTCTTCTTTCTCTTCCAAGACATCCTATTTTTTTGTCTTTTCACACTGTTCCAATTAGGAATGCTTTTTCTTAATTCTGTATTTTCTATATTGCATCTAGATTTTTTTTAAAAACCAAGCCCTGTAAGCCTGAAAACCCACACTGGCACCAAACTGAAGTAGAAAACTTTGTAAATGCTTCTAAATTTTCTTTCAAGAAAGAAGCAAGATTACAATGTTTTTCTTGGCATGGCTTGTTCCCTTTGAAATACAGAGACTATTCTTGATATGTTCTTGTTTTCCCTGTATTTTAATTTAACAAGATGTGCCCTTTGGGAATGCATCATGAATCCCTTTTCATAGGTGGGCTCTGTCATCTAACTGTGGCATCTCTCCAATGCCAAGTATGCAATGTATATTTTTGTTAAATGTTATTTAAGTGAGGTTCAGAAATTTTCACAGATCTACACAAATGTCACAGACTTTGACACCAGATGTGATATCTAGTGGCAACCCCAGAACAAAAAAAAGAAGAGTGTTTTTTGCAGGAAAGCCAGGTAAACAAGTGTTGGAGCTGTTGAAATAATATGAAAACCTTGTTGAAACAGACCCACTGAATTCAATACTCAACTTCTCAGTTACGAGTTGTTCAGAAATGTCACAAGTCCCAACACCCTATTCTAACAGAATGCTGCAAAAAGCAGTTTCAAAAACTCAACTGACAGGAAATAAAGGAATGTGGATACGTGGATGGAAGTAGGAAAATGTGTTGATAAAGATGGGTGCATTTGATCAGAAAACAGTAACAATGTAACTTTTAAAATGCCACTTAAAAAATCTGTCCCATAAATTTCACAGTATCATGATTTTTAAGCAGGTATCAGGATCCTTCTAAGGGCTGAACTGTTAACTTTACAGGGACTGGGCTGCCTGTACTGAACATATATCACAGGTGGTGAGCAGTCCATGCAATCCATTGGTCAAATACAACTCTAATGACTGCTTCAAGGCTTTCTAAAGCTTAAATGTGTTCATGGATACTGGACAAAATGAGAAGCAAAGAGCTATGTAGGCTGTTTGGAACAAATCATTACATTAGTCCTCACAGATCCTTTCAGTTGTGGATAAAATTTAGAGGCTAAAATTTTTCTAATGGCTAAAAAAAAATTCAAAATAAAATTAGTCTGCACTAGCAGAAAATTAAAACCTTGCCAGGCATACTCCAGGACATTCAGTGAATGTGACAGGCAAACCATTCATCCAACTTGCTGGCAGCTTATGTTCAAATCTATTATTGACAGTCTTCTATTTTTCCACAGTACTTGAGGAGCTTCTGAACAAAAATAAACCAAAAAAACAATCAAAAAATTACTTCAGGAATGGTTATGAGTTCCACTTGTAGTTTCAAACAATTCAGTTTCTCTTTTCTTCTCTCATTGCTTGATGCAAATATACCACAGAGTACTCTAATGCCAAACTATATTCTCAGTTTCCCTCTGATACAGCTTTGGTCATATAATACAGTTCTGGACATCCACAGCATATGTATATCATGTGACTTTTCTTGCTTATCAGTTCCAAGTTCAGACTGTCTTGGAATTTTAAAATATTTATTAAAGAATTGTATCATCCTATTGCAGCCCTTCCAAGCTTAGTCTCCATTTGCCTTTTCCCCCCTGCCCTTTCTTCTCCAAACAAACAAAAATTAAGAGTCATTGTTGCTATTCATGAAGAGGATGAATTCCAGGGTAATATGATATGGCAGATAAACAGAAAAACTACCCTTCTTCTTGTGCAAGTCATACATACATTATGCTAAATTTGGTGTAGAGAAAGCAAACCTCACAAGCCCTTGGCAACCTAATTCCATCACTGCTTGCAGATGAAATGAGATGACTGCTGGTGGTAGGAAGGCTGAGAAGAAGAAGGGGTTTTAAATGACATACCTTGGTAATTCATTGCAGAAATTGAGCCTAATAGGTACAGCTGCTTCATGGCTGTGAAAATGTTTCACATGGCCAGCACTGCCCTTGACAGCAGGTGGGGTTTTGGATAAACAGCATCAGGAAGCAGCTAGCAAAAGACAAAAGAAACACTCTTGGAAAAACTATGCTGGAATTTGATCAACATGTTTTCCAGACAGCTCAGCTCCTAAGAGAAACATAGATTATTTCAGTTCAAAAGCAATATCTGACTGGGGAAAAATCCCAAAGATAAAAACTACTCAGCAGTAATGCTTGCTTAAAAGAGCTTGAGCTACTCTAATGCTTGTGCAATACGTACCAACCACTGCTTCAGCTTTAGCACCTAAATTTGAAGACCCGGTGTTAGACTTCAGCCTGAAAAAGAATGAAAGAAAGGAAAGGAGGGATATCACACATAAATACTGCTTCCAGTGTGGGCTCCTCCTGGCAGCACTCTAACCTGGGTCCTGTCATCCCTCTCACCACTCTATGTTGAAGAGAGTCAGCAGTGCAAGAGTGCAAGGGCAAGATTCAGCTGCTGTGAGAACCACTCCTGGATGGGTGCAGGTCTAAGAACTGTTTTCAGTCTGCAGGGTTACTTCCAGTGCACCCCTGCTCCTAATGGATTCAGAAGTTTGGGATCCCAGACACTTATTTGAAAGGCTGCCTGCAGAAGAGATAGGATGAGGAAAAACAGACAGTAGCTTCATTGTGCAGGTGCAGCTTGATTATTCATCTCCAAAGAAAAGCTCTGCAGAAAACAGGGCTTTCTCAGACCAGTTTCAGATTTCTGGATGAGTTCCCACTGGAATTATCCCCAGCACAAAACTCATTATCTTCTACTCTGAATGTGAGTCACCCACATACATACAGAACCACATACAGATAATATAGCTATTTTAAAAGAGGTCAAAAATAAAGAAAGAACAAAAGTCCTCTTTAGAATGAATGGGAGAGAAAAAAACATATCTAGCAGATGACAATTCCACCAGTTAATGCACTTCTGGAAGACATTCAACCCTGTGATGTGCAGCATATAAGAACCAAAACAAAACTTACATAACATTGCATTACATTGACATAGTTCTCTAGGTAGAGGCACTGGCTGGAATTCATATAAACATATCCATGGAAAAATAATATCTCATCCACATGTACAAGATTTACCAAATAAGAAGAAGTATCACAGCACTTGGCAATTATCATAACATGCACTTCATAAAGAGTAGCTATGAAAAACAATATCCAGTGTTTCCTAATAGGAAATAGCTAATATGGGTAAAAGTGGCTTTTATTCAATTGTCTCCTGCCTTGCAAGGAAACAATCTTATTCCATGGATACTACACAACACACCCGTCATAAATCTGGGCTTCATAGAACTCCATATTTTGATTTTGATGCAACACCAGGACATATTTCACATTGTCTTAATTCTTACTTCTCTCCATGTAAAGCTATTTTGGAAGCATTTAAATCTCAACCTCCCAAACAGAAACTTTAATTAACATTTCAGCTATGAAGACTATTTTTAAAAGAGTTACAGTGCAGCTCTTATCCTGCTAAGCAAAAATTCAAAACATCGAAACCGCATGTTAAACATTACAAAACAGAAAGTGAGAGTCACCAGCAGTCTCATCTGTAAGCATATGGAAGTATTTTTGTTCTTGATAAGTAAGAACTAAGCAAAGCCTAACCATGAGATTTGTCAGCAAACTTTTATAGTTGCACACCTTGGAAAAAGGCAAATAAGCCGAGCTTTTGCTGAGAATTTAGAAGCATTGCTTCCATTATATTTCAGGGTCTGTATACTTTTTAAAAAGAGTTCTGAATCAGATATTAGTGACTTCAACATAAACCCTTGATAAAGAGTTGAGCAGAACATTCTTCTTCTTTTTCATATTTTTCATCATGTGGTGAAACAAAAGGCATGAAATTATTCCAGACACCTTGATCCAAATAGATAAAAGGAAAAAGCTGAAGGAGCGTCTGATATTACAATAGACTCAATGTAAAATAAATTTTATATCCCCAGTCTTTTACTGCTCCTATTCAATCCAGATACCTATGCTTCTTCTAGCCCTTTTGCTACCACAGCAATCTGCTAAAAGAATTCTCTCAAAGTGTATCTATACTTTGGGAACCAGCAGTATTTTATAATACTTATATTATTTTATAAATCTCAGGTGTAGGCATATCTAGCATATCTTGTCTTGACCTGGGGTGTAGCAGGACCCAGGGCCACTTGTTAGCATCCAGCTTACAAGGAAGGAAAAGTGTATAAATTGCTTTCTTTTCATTTTTTATCCTGCTATAAGAAGAGAATGTAGCAGGCAGAGTAAGAGGGCATCACAATGCGGTCCAGAAGGTGCTCCCATTTAGACCTTGCAAGAAACCATACAAGGAAGCAAATAATAAAATTAATTATTAATAGTGGTGTTTATCCATTATTTTGCACATCTTTAAAGGGATAATCACTCTACAAAGTTACAGGCAAAAACATAACTAAATTTCTGTCTCCATTACCTTTTTATGAGGGCACATAGTTATAGGACAAGGGGGAATGGCTTAAAACTGAAAGAGGTTATGTTTAGACCAGATAGTAAGAAGAAATTCTTCATTATGAGGGTGGTGAGGCACTGGCACAGGTTGCACAGAGAACATGTGGATGCTCATCCCTGGAAGTGTTCTACGCCAGGTTGGATGGGGCTCTGAGCAACCCAGTCTAGTGAAAGGTATCCCTGCCCACAACAGTGGGGTTGGAACTAGATGATCTGTCCCTTCCAACACAAAGTATTCTATGACTCTGACATCTTTAATAGCTATTAAATAATTCCTAAGTTGCAAATTTACTAAAAAAAGATCAAAAGAGACTCACAAATCCACCTGAAATAACAGAAACCAAAACTGCTACACCTGCACAATGCCACATGCACAACATCAGGCTGAGCAAATATCAGAAACAATGGCATGACAGTGGCTCTGAGACAACAGTTTTAGTGTCTTGAGCAGCAAGAAGACTGTACCAAGAGGAATCATGAGGAACACAGACATTGATTTGGGAAATCACTGAGACTTAATCACAGCAAAATATTATTCAGAACTGCATGATCATAAATGAAGTTTTCAGAAGCATTTAGGAAACTATGTTCTAGTTAATTCTTAAAATTGGTTAGATCACAAGCAAAGATACTATCCTTATTTCAAGACATGAACAATGAAGTGGTAAATGTGCCACAAAGCACATTTTTTCTTTGTCAAATCAGGAGCACACTCCATAGAAAAGGAGTGTGCGTGCTTCACTTTCAGAGAAATGTCTTGATGCATCTTAAGTTGTAAAGGAAGAAATATAAGTTCCTTATATATGTCTGAAGTAGGAAAAAAAAAGGATTCCCAAAACATACGAGAAAATCTGTCCAAAGCTCTGCAAAAATCAAGTATTTTATGAAGAGAAGGCCCTTCGCTTCAAAATGGCACTTAATTTATTTCAGTGAAGCCACCACAACTTACTGTGGGAGGAAAAACATACAAAACATTTACAGTTGGAGATGCCTGAGATGCTTGAGGTGAAAAATTCCCAAGAAAATCCAAAAAGGACTGGCAAAGCCAGCTCCTCAAAATTGTTAATGTAATGCTAGCAGCACTTCTATTATTACATAATGGATTTTACAGGTATTCAGCCATTATTTTTTCGGGAAGAATCAGAAAGATTTACTGCCTTATGAAAGTTCCAGATGTGGAAGAATATTAATTAAGCAACAGTATTCAGCTCTATAGTTCTGATTTCAGTCATGACTGACTAATTACCCAGCTTTACCAGTTGAAAGTCAACTGTTATCCTAAAGAAAGTTATTGAAACCACTTTAAAAAAAATCTCCATTTGCTCAGCCAATCAAAATATCAGAATTGTTTTTTCCCAGAATTGTAGAAGTTGATGCAAATTATTTTCCTGGAACTGAAAATCAATGCTGTGTGCAAACAGGGTATTAAACATGGTTTAACATCAGAGCAAGAATTACACCACAACCAGCAAAAGGTTCTTGTAACACTGCAGCCAAGCCAATTGTGTATTGTCCCTTTCCAAGATCTCCACTGTTCAGAATCCTTCCGGATTTGCAAGACATTACCGTTTGACATATTTCAAAAACAGTAAAATAACGCATAGCTCTGCACTATGATTAAATTTTTCCTTTTTTAATTAAGAGAGAGATAGAAACCTCTGATCTAAATTGTGTGTTTTCTCTAGTTATAACTCTATCCTTTTTGAGGCAGCTAAAGACTCCCAAAGGCCACCAATTCCCCTTACCCCAGGTGGATTCCCTTTCCACATAGTCATCCCTAAATTCTTTTCGTGTTCTGCTCTGAATACAAACATTTTAAAAATAACTTTTACAGAGTTTATATTCAAGAGAAACTTGGTGATTTTCTGCCATGAAAAATATTAGCTACAAAATTCAATGCAGCTTCTGAAAGGAATGTAACTGTCATTACAATATATCACTGTTTCCCTTTTCCCTTCCCCTCCCTTTCCTTTCCTCTCTTCTCTACTCTCCTCCCCCCAAACCACTCCTAATCACACTGTTGCTTTACCTTACTGTGATGAACTGTGAAACTCTTTTTAGGGTGACTGTCACACAGCACATCCACACAATTTTTTGACATGCTATCTACTACAAATGCAATGCAGTCTATTTTTACTACATCTGGAAGTGGGTTGAGATTAGCTCAGTTGGTTAGAGCATAGTGCTAATAATGATCCCCTGTTACAGGCCATTCACTTAAGAGTTGGACTTGAGGACCCGTGTGCCTCCCTTCCAACTCAGAATGACACTGAAGTGAATGAACAACTGTTAATAACAATTGACACAAAACTAAGTCTGTCCTTGTTGTCCCTGCTGGTCAGTCCAATAATACTCTGATTACAGGACTATACTAAACCAAATGAAGTTATATTAAATTACTGCCTGTTGCCACATCCTAAAACTTGCATAATTAAGGTTAACGAGCTGCTACAAGTAGCATCTTTGACTTCTAAAGCCTCTTCTCATTAAAAAGCCTGCAGAACCTTCTCATGGATTTCAAACACAGAAAATAGAAGCAGATGGGATGAGCTGAGTAAATGTACTTGGCAGGATTCACGAACTAATAGATCCAAAGACACAAAAATGTAAATTAGTTTTCCGCTTTTTATTAGAGTTGTAGATTTCAGTTCAATACTTCACAGATAGACTCAGACCAATTCTTCATTGATAGACTTCCTCCACCTGCCCTCTGTTTTGGGAAAATACTTATTGTCATTCAAAAATAACAACTGATCTTCCTTGTCATAATGTTAGGGCTTGATAGCAGCTTCTCTGAACAGGATAGAACTACCAAGTATGTTTGTTTATGGGTTTTATTGATCTCAAATCAAAGTTATTACTTATCCTGATATTGGTTTTTATTCACACACTGACTCGCTTCTTGCTTACTGCAAATCCTTGGTCCTACTTTTGTCTGTGCACTTACTGATTCTGCTGGCTCTGACACTTTGGCACTCTGTCCTGCTCCACCTTCTCCCCTGAGTTTCCTTCCTCTCCTCCCGCTAATGATTGCTTTCCCTAAATTCCATTCATTAGAGAGGTCAGGAACAGACAGCATCACAGCCACATGGAAAAATGTTTCATCTACATCCCATTTCAAGAAAATCTCTGTTCCAGATGTTTACAAGCATTACCTGGTTGTGAATTGCTAGTGTGTGTTTGCTCTAAAATAAGCAACAGAATGTAAGAGCATTGAATTGCAACAGAGAGAGACAGCAGAAATTGCCATGTTGGTTGTTACAGGTGTTTACCACACCTATAATTAGCATTGCCTGACAATTCCCATTCAATGGTGGGTTTTTTTAGTTCTGAATACTTCGCCAGATCTCCATCCCCATAGCTTAAATTTTCCATCTGGACATCTGCTTTGAGGCAGTATCAGTCATAATGGAGCAACAATGTGTAAAAATGCATCCAAAGAAAAGTCTGCTTTGTCTACACTTTGCTCATGTTAAAGAAAGAAGGTAAACTTTTTCTTTGGGAGCTTTTATATCCCATATTTGGAGATAGAAGTTTGAAGCAAAAGTCTGAATGGGGAATAGCCTGGTGTAAGAAAACTTTTTCTCCCTTACATGGGAGGAGAGGAGACATGGAGGAGGGTAGCCTGGAACAGGAATCTTAAGGATTGAGTTTTGGAGGAGCAAAAAAGATCAGAGTGAAAAAGCTGTCTACACAAGGCAGAGGGATCAAAACCCTCTAAGATGTGGTTCCCTTCAGAGGAGGCATCTCACAATTCTGCTGTGCAAACAAACTGCCTACATCCTGGGGAGGGCACACAGGAAGGGTGGGTCCATGTCCAGTTAACCTAAAGCCTTCAGATGGCTCACAGAGGGTATTAATGCAATTGTCTTGGTGCAGCTGGTTCTTAGTGTTCAAAAAATCTCATAAAGTAGGCCTTGTACCATGAAACAATTTCTATTCCCCTTTTAAGCCATGTGAAGTGGCACACAACAAACCTGTCACAGAAAAAAAAAATCTGAGACTGCAGAAAAGAACAAGGAAATCATGTAGTTGCTTGCATCACCCTATCTTCATTTCCCCTGCAATACAATACATCTGCTTTACAATATGGTTTTTCAGGAACCTTCAGTGTATACATGGAATACATGCCATTGGTTTGCAAAAAGCCTGTAACTCATTTGATGCGGATCTTACAGAGTTGCCTTCCAGAGAGCACTATTGGCTCTTCAGGCCTACAACTTCTTTTTCTACAGAAGTGTGTGCTAAAGTAAATTTATATCTTCCAGAACAGAAAGGATCATTCCATAGCTGACCACTTCCAAGAATAAATGGATTCTATATTTGTCTCTGCCACAGACTTCCACAAAAGGTATTTCATGGACCTGTGTTCTTTCAGAGATATGTACAGCTCCTTAGTACATGTAAAAAGCGAAGTGCCTGTGCTTAGTAAATCCCTTGACTATGCTTGTTTTTCAGCCTTGCTGTCCTCTCCCCAAATATGTCAACTGGAAAGCTGAATCTCTGCAACTCAGAATAACCAGAAGACTCAGAAAGGAGATGGCTGAAGTGACATGTCCTGACTCCCAAAAATGTGGGAAGGAGTCAGAGTCTGCAAATCCTTCAGCCCCACAGCTATAAAGAGAAGCCATGCTGAGATCCAGATACTTCTCCTGAAGATAGTGTTTAAAGATGGCAGAATAAGGAACGCACTATTCACTTTTATCTGCCTAACTGCAAAGTCTTAAGTAGAGACAAAATACTCCTTCAATTTCCTGCAGCTGAAACCACTCTTATTTGCTTCTTCTGGTAAACCTGCATGTGAAGCATCCTGTAGCTAAACCACACTTTTTCTGTCTTTGTCTGGGTCCTAGGTGCACCAAGATTCCTTACTGGTGTTGAGAAAACTCACATGGGGCCCCTCTCCCACCACCCTACCCAGGGTCTGGGACTCCATTTCAACTCAGTCCAGAGTCATTAGCCCCTGAGCTAGATACACCACAGGAGTGCCCACCTCTGGCCCTGCCTCTTGCCTGGACTATAGATCCACACTGCAGCCTTGCCTCCTACCCTGCCTCTGACCTCATCTCCTTTTGTTCCCAGATGGATACCCTGGATGAATCCTGGATCATTACTCCTCCAGTCTGGAGCTGTTGACAGAGCCTGTTACCAGTACCTAGCTATGCCCATCATGTTTGGATCGCATTGGAAAGCACCCCACTGGTTAGGGCACAGCCTAAACTGGGGTGACTGTCAGCCCTGAGGTCCCTGTCCCACAAAGAAGAATGCTGCTAAGGAATAATAGACAGCCTACACTTGGGTTCACTTATAACACACTCAGTCTCCAGCTAAGAAATCGGTCAAGTTGTGACAAGAAATCATTCTCTAAAACACTGGGTTAGACAAGCACTGCCCAAGTCCTGCCTCTCCTGGTCACAGGGTATATGCCCAATTAAATTCCTGTTTTCTTGTTCTTCCATTTTATAACTACTGTTCACTTACAAGAGTCACTGCTGACTCTAAATCTACAACAGCCAATGTTCCTCATTCATCGCCCACATACCTCCATCCCCTTTTTGAAGAGTACAAAGTGTCATTAAAGCACCTTTTACAAAATGCTTTGGCAGTGCATCAGATCCCTCCAACCCCAAGCACCTTTTCCTTTCAGAAACTATATCTGAGTCGGACACTGACACCTATAAAAAGCATTCTCTTGAGTGCCATCTGTCAATGAGCCTTCAGCAAGGCTATAAAATAAGGGCACTGACAAACACATGCCAAAACACAATGTACGTCAGTTTGAGCAAAAAATATTCCCCGTGATATAACCAGGGCAGAAATCCTATATGATTCCTCAGCCTCTTTTGCGTCAGCCTCCTATCAGAGTTGGCATTCAATGCTGGCTTTCCACCTTTTTCCATCCGTCAGCTTTGACAAAGAGAATTTCATCTGCCTCTTTGCCAGTTTTAACACCAGAGTCAAGATGCTGAGAGGCCACAATGAGTGCTAACTCTGTGATGTGGTTTGAAGTAAGTAGAGACAATGTTTTCCTGGAAAAATGTATCCAAAGCAGATGTAAGCCCACTGAACCTAAAGCATGAGTGTACAACAGGACTGGTGATAGGAAAAAGGCCTGATAATTAGGATGCAGGATGCTCCCCCCAGCTCTGCTACTAACATGCTGTATGACCTTGAGCTATTTCTCTCTCTGCTCACCTCTGTCCTTTTGATCACCTTGGCTATTCCAGTTAGAAAGCTAATTTTTTCCCCAGAAACCTTATTTTACCAATCCTATTATCATTCCCAGCACATTTTGCATGGTGCAATCACCTCCAGTGAGGTGGCATATTCCTGCATGTTGGGTCCACACCAGGCAAATATGCATAGCTTGGTGATGATGGCTGGATTTCCTCCTGGAAAGGGAGGTGTGCATTCTTGGCAATAGCAGCAGTTTCTGACTCTGTGCTGGCTGATGGGCAATGCAGGAGGAAGTGTATGAGTGTCTGACAACTGCCAAAATATCTGCTTCCCATCCTCTCACAGATAAAGATGGCAGGCTGGATTTTGTTTTGTGTACCACCTTGACATCACTGCATCACTGCTAGAAGGTTCCAGCTGGGGACATCTGCCGCGGCTGGCTGAGCCAGTACAAGCCTAGAAAATAGGCCACTGCTGTGGAGGAAGACCAGTCTTTCCCTGCAACACCTCACTGGACTTGTGAGACAAGAGCAGACTCATCTGGCACTAGACCAGGAATGAAGGCATCCCGTGACCCTACAGGTTAATGTCCCATGTTCAGCTGTGAAACCTTGAAAAATGCAATTCTCAGGGAGATGCAGCAAGTGTGGGGGAAGCAGAGGAAGGCCCAAAGGTAGCCTTCAGTTACCTCAGCAACAGAGCAGTGTGAGGAGAGGTGGTGCTGAAATGGCTGCTAGGGACAGCAGGCAGTCAAGTGACAGAACTAATCAGCATGTTTGACTAATGATCTTGATTGCTGAATACATTTCCCAAAATCTCATGGGAAGCTCTTAGAAATAACATTCTTACTGAAGATGGTCCCTATTTCTATGTCTCTTCTGACTGCAAAGAATGTTTCATTTCATGTGTATTCTTAATACTGAATGAGCAAATAAGGAGCCATGAAGCAGAGCAACTGAAAACTGCCTCAGCAGAGACATTTATTACCCACACCATTTTCTGCACTAGTTTCATGAGAAGCCATCACTGGGAAAACAGGCAAATTACTAGGTTGGCACTTGCGGGTCCCAAGACATTTCCTCTGTGAAATTAATAATGTTAGTGAGCCAATATGATGTACAGTGACATGTCTCGGGCTAGCATTACATTAGGAGTTCAGGGTACAGAGAAGGAATGAAGATAAGTAAAGAAAACAGTTCTAATCTGAGATTTTAGACTATGTGGTATAAAACTAACTATTAAAAACAAAACAGGCAAGTAATTATAGTACACTCTTCCAGTCTATTGCTTTGCTTTATCTCAAAATTTCTCTTTCCTAAAGTAGATACTTTTAGATATCTGAAGATTTGCAGCTTCTCTTATCTCCTGTTTTGATGAGAGCCTTTAATAAGAGCATTAAAATAAAGAGTTGAAAAGAGAAGACGAACTGGGAATTCAACCAATAATCCCAAAATAGAAAAGGAAAAAATGTTAGTCTTTGACATGAAAGGTCCCAGGAGGAAAGACAACAGGCTGAAAAAAAGAGAAAAGCCTTTTCCTTCTGTGATATTTTTCAGATTTTTTCCATTTTTTTCCAACCAAAATATTGTCAAAATCAAATCCTTCTCCCCAACACTTTTGCATTAAAATAGCATTTTCTAGTGGAACACTTATGTCAAAATGTCATGACCAACACTATTCAGCAACTTCTGTTGCCGTGGAGATCTTATCAAGGTTACAAATACAGCATTAGAAATAATATTTTCTCAGCCAAGCTGCTCCTTGTTTAGCCAGCAAAGTAGCTTCTCAAATCCTTGCTCCCAAGAGCATTCACCTGCAAGGAGGGAGGGGTAGGACAGCCTGAAGATTGCAACACTTTTCAGGTAAGTTGAGTCATTTTGAGATATACCTAGCCTAGTTAAAAGTTATTCCTGGCTTTATTTTTTTTAATTTATCTTCCTTCCTAGATAAACATATCTGGGAATCTCTAGGCTCTGAGTAAATGTTTGATAATGTTTTCCTCTAAAGGTAACAAGCCAAACTCTCCATGTCTACATCTGCCTTTTAAGCTACGTCACCTTCTTTTTCCCCGGAAATAAAAAAAAATTGATCCTGTCTTTTTATGGTTTCAGTTTATATTGCCTCTATCTCTGTCTATTTTTAGGGATCAAGGAATGGTAGGCAGCAGATAGCTGTTTATACCAGGCAGTGTGCTGAGTGAGAACCAGGCTAAAAGGATAGTAATTAAACTATGTTTGTTAGTAGTGCATCCAGTTTGAACCTTCAAAGTATAGGTCACACCCATCTAGACATAGATAATTTAGGTTTCTCAGACATTGACACCGTCTTGCCTGTGTTTGTACACATGGATGTACACATCTCTTTACTCAAGTAACAGTCACTGGCTACATTACCCCTGACCTGGTAAAACAAATGAAGTAGGGTGTTTAAAGCAGTATCCTTTATATCCCTTAGAGGAGTTACTCTGGGACATGTCTGTAATATGAGACAGACCCACATTCTGCTTTCCTTCATTAGTAAGAGGTCTGCCTTTTTGAATCCAGACATCCCTCACTCCGTATCTTTACTGACAGTGCAATTTTCATGACACTTCCTGATTACCAGGTCCAAAACCAGATCCTCTCCACTTATCAGAGAAATATCCTCAGTATTCCTTGCCCTACATGACCCATTCCCACTTTTTCTGGTCTACAAACCTTTAACAATATGGTAAACTCTCCTCTAAGGCAACAGGAAATAGACCCAGAAGTGCCACAACCATGGGATATTAGGCACTCATCCAGTATAAATTCACTCTGCTGGTTCAGAAGCAATAAGGCAATTTTGTTAGATTAATTTTGGCCTGGCAGATTTTAAGCCAGATCAAGTACTGCCCAGCTTTGCATGACCTCTCTAAAGTGTGACTACACAAAGCCAATATCTACACCAGAAGGCATTCAACAGAAATGGGATCATGTGCCAACCCATCATCTGGCTCAGGTTTGTTACCCCCGTGTGATCCAGAAAGGGAGATGTTGGGCAGGAACAGTCATGGTTCCAAGGCTGTGGGGAATTCACAATCCATACAGAAGTGAGAGATTCTCCCTGGATTGTGGGATTACGGTTGGGTCTGTGGAAACTTCTGTTTGAGCCAGAATCACCTTTGGTTTGCTCTCCTTATAAGGGTGCAGGAAAGGGCTCACACCCCAGCAATGCAGGCAAACTGGTTGTACCTTGAGAGTTTGGTACCAATCCCCTGAGGCAGAACAGTTTCCTCAATCTAATAAGTAGACTGGACAACTCCTTGATGACAATATCTGAACTCTTCAGAGCAGAATACAATGATTAACAGAGTCTGTCATTCCACTTGCAAAGCTATTGATGATAGCTTTATCACTCCTCAAACATGTCTTTAGGCTGGAGAATTTTTAGCCACTTGTGGTTTTACAAACTTCCCAACCTTTGGACATGCTATGCTTAAGCAACACAATAAAAATGACTGTTTCAGCAACACCAGAAGACAGGAATTAGGGAATACCCAGCGTGCTTTCAATACCTTAGTGGTCAATAGTGGAATAAAAAACTTCAATCTACTCAGAGTGTGCACCTAGAATGCTTTCACAGTGGCCTATTTGAAAAAAGATGGTTAAAGAGTAATTCTTCAGGGTGTCTTTTACATAAGCCCAAGGAGGCAGCAAGGAAGCATGAAAAGGGCTCTGCTCTTGCTAGGGAAGACAGGAAATTTGAGACCATAGTTTCACAGTAACAAATTTTCAGTAGAAACACCCCATCCTAGAGTTCTATCTTCTTCTCCCATTGAACAACAAGCAGGTCCTTCACAACTTCATTGTGAAACACCCACACCACCACTCCTGAAACCCTACCATGAACTCCACAAAAGAGCCAGTTGGAGTTAAAAACAAAGCAAAGGCTGATTTTCACAATGGATTAGTTCCTTGATCTGGCTCATGACTTCTTCGCTAGCTCCTTGCAGTGCAGGGGAAGGAAAGAATACATAGAGGCAAGAAGGAAGCAGAAACCCTTATCTGTTATCTGTCACTGCCAAAAAAATGCCTCATACTGTGGAACCACAGCCTAAGGTCCCAGTCTCTATGACATCTAACCTCTTGAAAAGAAGCCTAACCAACATCTAGGAAAATAAATCAGGCCATCTAGTGCTGATAGGTTTGAATGTGGCACCCTGATATACCACTGCACACTGTGTATGACTGTCTGGTAATGAATCCTTCAATTTATAGTGATTTTGGCAACTGTCTTTTGACCAAGACCCTTCCTTTGTAAAACAAACAAAAAAACAAAACCTGTCTCTCTTCTATGTTACAAATACTTCCAATGACATGGGAAATGCCAAGGAAAATTCTATGAGAAAGTAACAGATACTTCAGAGGAGTTCAGACACAAGGAAAAAGTGGACCATAAAAATCCCTAAATTTGTTTCAAGCAGCAACAATAACAAAAATCCATAAAGCAACTAGTTGTTTTAGGAAACCTGCAAAGTGATCCAATCTCATCTAGGAAATTCTTCTTCTATCACCTAAACCTAAGAAAAACAAATAGGTAAAATGCATGTATAAATCTTCCTTAAGTCACTAAACTACTGAGCTGTAGTTTATCATCATTCAATGTAGTTGCCTAAAGCTTTCAATTCAGCTGTATGACCAATATAAAGAAGCATTGTGAACTGTGACTGCTGTACTCAACAGATGATTACCTCTGATGTGGAATTTTCTATCTCCAATGTAGGTCATATTACTAAGGTCAAGGAAAAGAGAAGACTTTTACCTGGAGATCTCTACCATATCTTTATTGAAGAAATAAATCAACCTTCAGTTTTATGCATCTGTATTCAAAAAAGGGAGCAAATAAAATTCAGGAAATCAATCTGCAGTGTTTTCCAATAAAAGCTATCTGCTAGTTCAGATCTGCTTGTCAGGTTGTGTAGGCCATTTAAAAACAATCAGTGAGATGGAAGTGTAAAAGAGAGAGCTTGGCCTTTCACATGTTCTGAGCATTAAACTCTTTGAACATTCCTTCTTGACCTCCATCCTGGAGTAGCCTCATTAGTATAGTTTACATTTCTTTAATTCACCATGTCAATATCATCAGAAGTTCTCTTCTACACTTTGCCACCTCCTAGCTGGTCAGAGAAAGGATAAACATGGCACAGTTATAATAAACCAGTTCAGGGATGTAAGTTGCATTCATACGTCTGCTGACAACTGCTCTGCAGTCCTGTAAGCTCTCCTACTGAGATCTGGAAATTCTTGTGTCCACACAAGAATTCATGCCCTTCAGATGGAGGAATGTGTCACGTGGGCAGCCTAGTGTAAAAGGTATGAACAGTCCTTGAATTGAAGATGAGGAAGAGCCTCCCCAGCGGGAATAGTCCCCAGTCAACACTGGTTATCTACCCCATTACTAAAGGGCACACTTAGGCACCAGTTGTTAAAAACCAGGTGGGGCACTGTTCTTTATCTTTTCCAGGACCCATCCTACACCCAGGGAGATATCTTCTGCTAATGGGCCATTGACTCTCACTGCATGACTGATAAAATTACATCATCCCATTGTGAAATGCTCTACCCAAGGAGAAGAACCAAATTCCTACCTAGATAAAATAGGAGTTTTGGAACACCATGGCACCCTTTCCACTGGATTCCCAGAGGAAGACCAGACCCATCTATCACCACCACTGGACTTTCAGAGGAAAACAACACTTTTCTACAGGATCACTGCTTCAACAGAACCACATCTGTCACTCCAGGAAGGCTGCAGCCACCATTTGATCAGACTGCTACCACCACCCTGATCAGGTTGTATTCTGATTCTGCCAGTGTGGGGGGTTTTTATTACTGCATTTTTATTTTAATTTTTCTAATAAAGAACTGTTATTCCTATTCCCATATCCTTGCCTAAGACCTCAATTAAGAGCTCCTTAATTTCAAAATTATAATAATTTGGAGGAAGGGGGTTTACATTTTCCATTTCAGGGGAGGATCCTACCTTCCTTAGCAGACACCTGTCATTCAAACCAAGACACCTAGGCATATTCCTACAACCTAGGATAAACCAAGAAAAAGAAGTGGGGTTCAGACCTGCTGTGTAATTTGGCATTTCATATATGATATTTTAGGTAGCTGCAGTCTGCTTTTTATCTTACTGAGACACCTGTTTTTCCATGGGTTGCCATGGAGCTACAGGGTCTAACAGCAGGTTGTGAATTCCACCTGGGGAGCTAGGATCCTGCAAGGTAAAAGCCACTTTGATGCTCAAATTCCTGGCAGATTTAACCATTTGTACATTACCAGTGACAGAAATAAATAACTTCTAAATATTTTCATCTGGCAGAGCTACAGTAATTAAATCCACAGCTTATTTTTCTGTTAATTGTGTCAAGTAATTTTCTGCTAAAAACTACTCCCTGTGCTCCCTCTGGGCCAGATTTGTCATTTGTCCTCCCTTGATACCAATGCATTTGCAAGTAATATTCTTCACGGTCATAAACTTCCTTAATCATTAAGTCAACAGCATGAAATTCCAACTTGTAGGACTGACAAAACTGGACTTTCGGAAAGCTACTGTCTTTTTTTTCTTTTTTTTTTTTTTTCCATGAGGAAAAAAAGTTGCTATAGACATCATGCTATGTGGAGCTGCTTTCTGTTTCAGTTTATTGATATATTTATCCAGAATTGACAAAAAGAACATAATTCAAGCAAGCTCTGAAGTATTTTGGTTAAGAATATAAATTTTTCCTATGTCTCACCTTCCACAATACCGCTAGATAAAAATAAAATCAAGCTATGCATTCCAAAAATAAATAATCTTGCAGAAATAAATTATGTTGTTGTACATTTGAAAAATAGAAAAAATATTTTAAGATATAACTCTAGAGATGCATGAGGAAAATATTTGTTGTGTTTTATCAATGCTCAAAGAGCAAAAAAAATTCCTGTCATTCCAGAAGAAGACCCAGCAATAAAGAGACCAAGCATGCTTACAATACAAGCCTGTGTCAAGCTCTACACCTGTATATGATAAAGACAGAGACATGAAAGGATAAGGGCAGCAACTAGATGATAGAGACTTAAGCCTTCTAAATCACATGGCAAAGGTAAATTAGAACTATCGGCCACCTACATCAGATGGTGAAGGAGGCAGGAACACAATGCTCTAGATACCAATTAGTGGCATAATGGAGCCAGTATCTCATGTTCTAGTGTGTCAAATTCCAGCAGTGCCAGTGAGATCAGAGCAGAAGTCACAGCAAGGTCACTGCAATCCGTCAGCAGGACAGCTTCAGCCAAGTACTGCATCCTAATCCCCGTCTGCTGAGAATCCAGTGGAGGAGAGATGCCTGCAGTTAAAATATGCCTACAGCAATACCCCCCAAGGGCATCAAGCTGGAAGCAGACTAGTGCTATACAGGATCATAAAATGCAGCTGATTTTAACTTAAATGAGCACCTTTTGTTTTGATACATGAATGTGTTGTAGTCTGTCTGCTCCCAGAAACACCAAGGACATCAGCAGTGTGGCAGGGACACATTACAGTACAAACACCATCAAATCATGCACTTCTCCCCTTACTTCCAGTTTGGAAGAGATACCTCTGTATGGAAGGTTCACTTTGCCTGTACTCATCCCTTTGGTAGCTCATCATGAAGAGTCAGTAAGTTCATAGTATAGTAGTTACACAAATGATTTATTCTCCCAACACCAATTGCCAGACAGAGAAATAATGTACCAGGACAGCACTCATGTACTGTGCTGTGCAGTGCATGAGGCACAAAGCAAAAAATCTTGTCATAGCTTTTTTTTTGAATGCCAGAGGTAATTAATCAGAGTTATCCACACACGGTAGCCTACACTTCCACAGTATGATCACACTCTCAAATATTAACACACCACGTCATCCTTCACACCTGCCCATGCTGCACATAGCTCCAGCAAGCCATACAGCTGCCAGAGCAAAGATGGTAGAGGAACCAATTCTTTTAATACACTCAGAGTGGCTAGAAAGTAGGACAAAGTCATATGTTTGGGCTGTGGCATGGGGCACTGGGCTTGTAGCTTTGTTAGACACAATACTTACATGCATGATACAAAAATAAATAGTCTCCTTTTTTCCCACGTGCGCTGAAAACCCTTGAGGTTAAAAAAGTAGCTGCCTAACTTGGTCAAAGTATATGCAAATATAATAGAGAGAAGGACCTACTCCTAGGGATTAGAAGACACATTAGTCCCATTTTTGGTTTTTTTTGAGGTCCACCAACTCCTTTTGTTTACTCGTTCTGCCTTTAATCTTCTGTCTGATGAGAATTATTCTTAGAGGGACTTCTCCTCAGGGAAGCAATTTGGAGTTAAAATTAACTTCTGATTATTCAAAACAGTTATTGGAGTAAAGGAGGTGGGGAGGTCAATTAGTAGAAGACATAGCAGCAGTGGCTATGCTGTGCCCTTCTGCAAGCTTCCATTCAGGTAAGGTTACACTTTGCAGCTGGCCAGATCTAAACACCAGATCTTGCTACTGCAAGGAGTGGGCTGCCTCCTCCACCATTCCTTTCTATGCATTCCTGTTCCACATCTTGTGTGGCTTGGCAGCTTGAGCTGCTTTGTCTCACTAAATCCTCAGAAGAATATTTACTTGATTGTGTTGAAGGAGGGGGGTTGTGTGTTCAGTGAGATGAACTGGCCTACCAAGGGCAAGAGGACTGCCAAGAAAGAAAAGCGGAGAATTGTGCAGTTGATGATAGGAGAAAGAGTAGGGAGAGGGGAAGAGGGAGAAATTAAAGAAACTGGCTCTTACATGTGATGATGACCTTTAGATCTGCTGTAATGTACTATATCTGACCCTTACATACTAAAATCAAAGAAAATAAAAGGCAATTTAAAACGTGTGAGGTTCTATTTGTATTACTGAAATCTTTCTCTACCTTGAACTGGAGGAGCTAAGTGACCAGACAGACACTGCAAACTACAGAGGGACACAAGAGCTGCTCTTCTTACAGCAGAATCACCATCTGGATTTCTAAGCAAGTGAAAAATTCTGTCTTGTTCCTCTCCCGAAAGAAATTAAGTCAGCTGGGCAATAGCCTCATGTGTAAGGACCTACAGGTTGTGCAAATAGGCAAGTGATTTAAACTGGTAGGGAAGCATGCAAGGACCTGGCTATTTAGATTTGATCAAGAGGTGGACATAGTGTTTTAACTCTATATAAATGCTTCCTATTTGAAGAAGGCAAACTAATTCACCTGCTGTGAAGTGCTAATTTCCTCATTTTTTTCTATTTGCAAGCTGTTTTGAAGTGCATGAAGCAAATAGGGACACCAGAAATTAGCTGAGAGAAGTAGAATATATAATCCCAGCAGAACCACCCTACCAACTGAGAGCTGTAACTATGGTCACATGGAAAATCTACTCAAAAATAAAATTCTACTTGCCTTCTTTGCTACCTCATAACTGAACAAAACAGTCTGAGCAATCTGATCAGGATGAAGGAAGAAGAAGATGGAAGAACCACTGGCAATTGAGCAATAATGCAGTTTCCAAACAGAACACTGAAGGTGAACTTTCATACAAACACAAAACATCCTGAGCTGGAAGTGACCTGCAAGGATCACTGAAGTCCAGCTCCCAACCCTAGCACAAGCTATCCGTAAGAGTCACACCACATGCCTGAGAGGGCTGTCTAAACATCTTGTGAACTCAGGTTGGTGCTGCACTTCCCTGTGGAGTCTTTTCCAGTGTCCAGCCCAGCCACTGTCTGGGTGAAGAACCTTTTTCTAATATCCAAACTAAACCTCCCCTGACTCAGCTTTATGCTGTTTCCTCAAGGCCTGTCACTGGCCCTGAGAGCCAAGAGATCACTGTCGGCCCCTCCACTTCCCCTCACAAGGAAATTGCAGACTACAATGAGGTCTCCCCTCAGTATCCTCTTCTCCAGGCTGAACAGACGTGAACAGTGACCTCAGCTGCTCCTCACACAGCTTCCCCTCAGGGCCTTTCACCACTTTGTAGCTCTCCTTTGAACACTCTCTAATGGTTTAATGTCTGTTTTATATTGTGGCACCCAGAACTGCCCCCAGCACTCAAGGTGAGGCTGCCCCAGCTCAGAGCAGAACAGGACAATCCCTTCCCTTGCCTGGCTGGTGATCCTGTTCCTGATGCTCCCCAGGACAGGGTTGGCCCTCCTGACTTCCAGGGCACTGCTGACTTGCTGTCAAACATAACCCCCAGGTCCCTTTCCACAGCTCTGCTCTCCAGCCTCTCATTCCCCAGTCTGTCCATACATCCAGAGATGCCCTTTGCCAGGTGCAGAATCTAGCAAACACTTATGTTTCAAAGTGTCCTTTGAAACAGAAATAAACACAACTGCCTCCATCTTTTTGCCCTGAGAGATTGAGTCCTAATCTGTGCTGCTCATAGTCTTTGTGTGATACACGTCTTGTATATCAAAGCTGAATTTTTTCCAAAGCAAGGAAAGGCCACTTACTTCCCACTGTCTTTCTCTGTGTTCCTTTGCTGGCTGCCTGAGTGCATTGGCCTTTGAAGATGTCATGTTCAACATGGATGTCCCATGCACCCAGAGGAGACCAGAGAATTCCATTTCATCACTGGATTTTTTACCATTGTATTTCCAGCCACTACCTGCTCAGTCTCTTTATCTCTCTTCTACATTGATCTTCAGAATGCCCAATCCTCTGGCCAAACAGTAGCAGCTTGATGTTCTGTGTTCCTTCTTCATGACTGAAAAGCAGGTTTTGCTCTCCTGTTCAGACTCACACCAGGAATCTGATGTGCTCCTGCAGTCAAGCAATTTGTATGAAGATTTTTTGATTTCTGAGGGCCCACTGCTCTGCTGCTTAAAATGTAGAGATGAATTATAATTAGGAGACTGTAGACAGGTTGGGACACTAGACACCAAGGTTTTATGGCTCCCCTTTCAGGCCAATGATGCAAAGAGTGAGCCAGCATAGGTAAGTCATGTATTGGAATGAGTGCCCAAAGGCTTTCTGTTAAAAGGCTCATTACTACTTTGTGTGGGTACATGACTCCAGTGATGACACCTGACACTAATAGCTGATAAAAAGCCACCAAGGCAGCACTTTCATGTGTGGCTCTGACCGCTGCTTTAGATTCAATACTACATCCCATGTTGAAGTGGAAAACCCAGGTAAAATACAGAATTAGCAGGTAATGAAGATAGGACCTGATGGTAGAATCTCTCCCAGTAGCTGTCTTCCCTCATCAACAAAGCCAAGCAGTAATTATCCTGTCACAATGCAAACTAATTGAAAAGTGATCAGTTGTTAATTTCATAGCCTCTCTAGTTGCTATAAAAATGCATCTTTGTCATAATTCATTCATAAGACATTTCTCATTGTGCCAGCATAGACAAGTTCCTGTGCCATTGTACCTCCTTGTGGAATTGAAATCAGCAGCACAGGAAGTCTGAGTAACTGAGCATGAAAAAAACATCAATAGCAGGGATAATGCCATACCATCACACTTGTCCATCATGAATAGCTCCTACCAGAGGAAAAATCTAATTTATAACTCTGCTTCAGTCTCAGTTATAAAGACTGACAAATAAAGGAAGACTTCCTTCATTTTTGCTGGAATCTTGCTCTTGACGAAGATTTTGAATTCAATTACTGATCACTTGACAGGCTTTTCTTTAGATCTACTTAGCATTCACTTACTACTTAAAGACTATTGGATACTGACAGAAAGAAAGAAGATTTTGGGGAATAATTTAAAACTAAGAATATTTTCTCTAAATTTAGTGTACACTGTGTTCTATTGCTCATCATGGCGGACATTTATTTGATGAACAAAAATGCCTACTCAGAGAAATTTATTTCAATATAAAATGCATACTACAACAATATTAATATAAGCCTGTTTTTGAGAGCTTAGGCAGGTGGAACAAGCAAAGCCTTCTGAAAATAATGATGACTTCAGAGTGTGACACCAACTCTGTGCAGCTCAAAGTAGTATATGGTTACACCAGACATCTATTTTGCACAGATAGGTCTCATGATAGGCAAGAGTGTGTTACATGATGGATCCACATTGAATGGTGTCAGTGGAATGGAAGCTGATTTTGGCTTCTCCACTGTTACAGGAAACTGCTCAGCTGACCAGAATTATGCAGTATGTGAAAACCAATCCCCCACCGAGGATGTTCAAAGAAAAATCACTTTCTGGTTAACAACTTTAAGTACATTGATAAGGGCACTAACTTGTACCCCATTGGACAGTACACATTCCCCATTGCTCCCAGCATTCACATTCTGTCACTTTAACCAGCTGCCTCAATAGGTAAGCAAGAAAATTCCAAAACAGAGACTAGAAATATGCTAAAAGATGGCGAAGTTTAAATCAAGGTCTGGGGACCATGAAGTCTCAGCCCTAATTCCTTTTCTACCACTGCAAGGCAAATGGTCATATGGCAAGTCATTATGGTGCCAACATCCATACTACCATGGCTCATGGATAGCAAAGGTGGTTCATTCTCCTGAAAAAACAATACCAGTTGCATTATCTGCTATAGAGAAGCACTTACTGAGAACAGTAATTTGGGCACTATTGGTTTATCTTTTTGGATCTTTATTCCAATCTATTTCTTCCACTATGTAATGGTATTCCATTACTAGCAATGAGAATTTCACACATGTAAAGAGACAAATATTATAGCATAAACCTCACATACAAAATCACAGCTTTATCCTGGTTCTTTTTTCCACCCTCTAAGAGAATCCAATCATTCTAGTGCAAGGATGAAACAGAACAGATCACATGCTTCAGTGAATGAAACAAAGTAGAAAAAAAAGAATAAATAAATGGAAAAAATAGACTCATATATGACTAAGTATAGAGAGTCAAGAGAAACACAGCAGCTACTGAAGAAACTTAAAAATAGTAAAGGCAAACCAGTGATTGAAAATGTGAGTTATGAAACAGACTCAGAACATATGAATGAATGCTTGACTTTCACATTGGAAAAAATAGAAATCTTTTCATTTCAAGGGACAAGAATTTTAAGCCAATTGTTTTAAAAAAAAAAACAAAACCAGAGTGTTTATAACAATAACTGCCCTTCTCATATGAACAACTGCATGTTTCCTTCAGTTTGCTGATCCTTGTCTCTAGTGCCAGCGCCAGCCTAACTCCCACCTTCTTCCCACCACCAGCCTGGTCCTGTTCCCTTCTTCATTTAGGACAGACATTTAGGAGCTCCCAGGGCAAACAGGTTTCAAATTGACTGAAACCCCAATCCCCACCTAAACCCTGTTTCTTTCAACTGGGTCAGTTCACAGCTGCACAAGCAGCAGCTGAAAGATTTAGGAATTACAATAACTTGCCAAAAAGATGGGGCTGGTGTCCAGAGGTGGCTTAGGACATCTTAAACAGACTTGCCATTATTTGCCTTAATTCGTCATTCAACAAATGTTTGTTTTAGGATCAGCTGGCTCTGCCTCTGAGCGAGGTAGTCCCTCATCTCATGGGTCTACTCCCTCTTCCACCCCACATCTCCATTTCATTTTGCCAGACAAAGATGTTTTTTGTAGTTTTACAATAAACAGGACTGAGGAACTTATGCAGGTTAAAAATAGATTTTGCCTTTGTTTTGCTCAAGTCAGTTCTCAAGGGATGCATCTTCCACTTATTTCACCCCACGTGTACACACTTGAGAACGTGAGCTGGTACCTCGGGACAGGGACACAGGACTCACTTTTGTAGCTCCTGCATGTGTTCATGAAGTCACAGTTCAGTGGGCCCTTAAGCTGTCCTCTTTAGCTGTGCACAGGCAGTCACTTGTTTGTTGTAACTGTATGCACAATAAGAAAATGATTGAAGTAGCAGCTCACAAATAAATAAATCACCTCTCATGTTCCCTCCAGTTACTTCCACTTTGTGTGATTTCTTAATGCAAATACCCAGTCTGACATCAGACACCTGTGGAACCTTATTGCTCAGAGTGACTTGTAATTAACATGATTCCTGTCAGCAGAAACAATCAGAAAACCCAGCTCAAGACAGTTTTTAAAATATCCATGAGTGGACACAGTTTGCATGAAGCTAGAGCAGATGATCCACCACTCTTGCCTTTTACTTAATGCTCTAATCTTTCTGTATAAGAAATGCTAAATGCAAAAGCAAGGAAAAAGTTTCCTAATATGCTGATAGAGAAGACAATTTGAGACCTCTTTTATCAACATGGCATGTCACAGTACATGAAAATTAGAAAGGGCAAAGAGAATGCATTGCTGGAAAACAACATAATTCTTCAAGGCTGACAGAGAAGTCAATCCAAAAGCAGAGAGAAGAAAGACAGTAAAGACATTCACTCATTTAATCGAGGTAATTGGAATTTGAAAAATACAAGGGAGACAAGTTCCCATGATCTTATGAAAGAAACAATTCACAACGTGTTGGGTAAATGGGGCAAAAAGCACAGCCAGTGCAAGGTGGAAACTGGTGAAAACACATAGTACTGGCAAAGATCCTGCTATCTGACCTAAGTCTGGTCCTGAACATGAAGTTTCACACTCAGCCACCATGACAATCCGTGCACTGTGTTCTGCAAAGGTGGCATCGGCTCCTCCCTCCATGCCTACTCCTGTCTTCTGGTTACCTGCAGCACCCATCCAGCCAGGGGCTAACTCAGAACAACTGGATAACCCACATGAAAACTCATCAATATATTGCAGGCAGGACCATTATTTTGAGCTGCAGTGTGGTCTTAAGCTTGCTGGGAACATACCTGAATCTATGGCAGATGTCTGAATGCCAAAAATAGCCTACAATATATATACAGAACTGCAACTTTTCCACTACATGGAAATCATTTGGGATTTTAAGAAAGGCTGACTGCTTCATTCTGTAAATATATCTAATAAGGGAAGGTTTCCCCTGTCCTAAACCCTGTAGATCTGGAACTCCAGCATAATGCTGGACATCTACCAAATGACTAATCAGTCAGAAACCCTACTGGGTTAAATACATAGGCAACGTAATGGTGATTGCAGATTTCAGAGTGCAGATATGTTGGAAATGGATGCTGGGTTGAAAAACAAAAATTGCTCAAGCTCTCTCAGAACATTCAGAATATCCTTTTAAAAATATATGATTAAAAAAACCCAAAACAAACAAACCCAACAACAAAAAAATACCAAAACCCAAACGAAAAAAAAAAATCCAACCCTGCTAACTTTTACCAGATTATTGTAGCTATTTGGCTGCTAACTCTGGAATCCCTCAGCGTTCATAAGGGGAAATAGCTGTAAAGAGGGAGTCAGGGTGTAAATCCTACAGGGTTCCTTAATTTACCTATTATCTCAGAATTTTTAACCAGAATAAAAACTGTTATATCACTGAATGAGGGCTAGCAGGCTAAAGTAGAGATATATGCCTTTATTTCCTGGAACCTGAAGAAAAAGTATCAGAGGGTAGCTCCCAACAGGAAGATTTTCCTTACCCTGCTCTTACAAGGTTTATCAGTCCTCCTCTGCTGCCTCATTCTTTATGCCAGGAATAAAGAAGATTGCTACTGATCAGCTGTGCAAAATTTCAGCAGTTTTGCAATCTCTCCAACGGAAAGTCATCAAATGAATTCTAGAACAAGCTGGACAAGCTGGAAATTTGCACCTGAACATACACCTTATGGGTACAGCTGCAGTACTTTCCTACATCAATGCATCCTCCAGATGTTCCACTAGCTCAGGGACCGACACAGTACAAATAACTTCATAGCACCACTAGAAATAATATAAATCAGTGGTGACCTAGCTAGACTGCTTTCAAAAGCAAGGAAGAATTATACAAGCAAAGGCTCATCCCTCTCTCTCTTTGAAGTGACTTTCCACATATTTGAAGACTATCACATTTCCCCTCAGTCTTTTCTTCAAACTAAATAAACCTTCTCTCATCGTCTTTCATCACAGGTTGTGCTTTTAAGACTTTTGATAGTTCTTATTGTATTCAAGTGAACTGTAGTTCTAATAATTAGTCTTACTCCAAGGAAATGTTGCAACTGATCTAACAATACATCATCATCAACATATTGCATCAATACAGCAACAGCCTTAAGTGACCTTTAATTTTACTGTCAAACAAGCTTTGCAGAAATCAAAACTTCTGTGAAACAGATCTTGCTGGGTTTTATAAGAGCAACCCCATGATCCTGTGCTGCTGTAGTATCAAATCAAGGTCTTCTGGTAAAGGATTTTCAGTGGAAGAGAAAGAGCCACAGGATCTAATGATCTAAACGTACAGCAAATGAAAACATTCAAAACGCCTTTTAACTCATGAAAAGTAAAGTCATGAAGACCTAACCGTGAATCTATCAGCATGACACTCTAGAGGTGTTTAAAAGAAAATAAATAAAAGGAAATGAGGAGGCAAAATCAGAATATTTGTGCTGAGGTAGGAACTGAAACAGCTTGTCATCAAGAAGAGATTTTGTTTACAATTGACAGTTTTTCCCAATGACATTTATTGCTGCCACTAAGCTAAAAGAGAGATCAATATACTCACTCAAGGAGAGAAATAGTAGATATGTCTCCTATTACTGACGAAAATGTGTTGACACTGACATTTCATGGCTTAATCTGTATTGCAGGTTATATTGAGTTCAATTAACAGATTTTTTATTGAAGTTAGTTATTCCTCACATAGCTGATGTCTGACATCAGATATACTGACCATCTACTACTTCTACAAACTGAAATTTGAAAAAAAACCAGAACTCCGAAAACACAGAAAGCAGGAAAAATAAATTTCTGGCAGCTATTATGAACACATCTTTATTCAAAGATCTTCCAAGATGTCTCTGAAGTAGGGAAATTATGGTTATTTAGTCTTTTCTTCTTGCATCCTGTAATCCTGACACACTTATTAAAGCTCTAACTTCCTTTCAGTTTCTTAGGAAATAACTGGTATTCTCTTCTTAGAAATATCGAAGTTCAAAGTATTTAATTGCAGGACAGATCTAGATTTTAAAGCACTACCAGCCCTGAAGGCAGGCTAGGTTGTGCAGAAGAATTTTATTTTCCCAATTATTTAACTGGCTTCTAATTCTTTTTCATGAAACAAAAATATTTATTCTTTCTTTGAAGAAATCCTTATTTTTTTTTTTATTCTAGCAAAATCTGCTTCTGTCAAAACTTCTATTTTCAAAAGATAGCCTGCTGAACAGAAAAACAAGGACATAGGAAATATTTATTTCTTAAGAGGGTTAGAAGGTAAAACTGTCTGTGGCTGTAGGAGATACCTTGAAGGACGACACAGTTATTGCTTTAATAAGGTGTTTTGATACTGCCTCACACAACATGTTCATAACCAAAAGTGACTATTGTCAAGGTATAGATATTGTACAATGACCACAAAACAAGCTGGAAAACTATTCAAAGAGTATTTTTCACAAGATTCCTCTAAGTAATTTCATACACTAAGGGTACTTACAGAGAGTTCCTGTTAGACAGGTGCATGGATCTTATTCTGTTTCCATTACTCTCTTGGCTGCTTATGTAGCAAAAACACCTTTCAAATGAAAACAAGCTGAGCGGTGTTGCAAGCACCGCAGTGGCAATAAACAGACTTCAAAATGGCCTAGAAAAAACACAAGACGCAATTCAGAAATGGTAAGTTCAAAGTACTACACTCGGGGAGAACTAATTGCACAAATACATAGTGGGAAAAAATTCTGAAAAACAAAAGCTGGGAAACCACAAACTGAAAATGAAGTAATCCATTGCCATGATAAAAAGTAAGCTAGAACTGCTTCAAATTCATTCTCAAATAATTGTGGATAACCTTAGGCAGCCACTATTTTTTCTTAAAACTGCGTGTTTGCTCAGGTTGCTAGACAGACTCATAGTAGTTCATAGTAATTTAAAAGGAGACAAAAAACTGAAATCCACTTATTCCTTAAACAAATAAATCACAAACATAAGGTGTCATTTCACAGTTAATACAAGCAAAATTACATCTGCTAGCTTGTGCATGAAACACTTGTCTCTCTTTTCAGTTCGTCTCAGAAGCCAGTGCATTATACTGAGAAATTCAGAGCATGGGATCCTCACAGTGCAAATGCCAAACCCTTCCAAGAATATGAGACCCACATTTGTGCAATAACAGCACGAACAGATGTAGTGGATGCAACTGCAAAAGTATCTAGTGTTAAGTACATGTCCTTGTGAAGTCACTAAAGATCAGCTGTTTCAAAATTACATATGAGTGCTTCATTTAATGGACTACAAATAGGCATACAGCCAGGTTACCTGCATAGATATTTTTTCTTAGTCAGTCAAACACAGAGGAGTCTAAAAATGTTTAAGTAAAATAAATCCAGGAGGTTTTATATGTCAAGACAATATATGAAAAATAATGCTCCTCAGGTACCATATAATCAACCATTAAGTTTGAAAAAGACATCTGAGATTACTGAGTCCAACCATAAGTCACACCTGGAAGAAACTGTATTTCAAGGATGATAGTTTTACTTGTCATATCTCAAGTTTACATTTTCCACAGAAATCAGGCTGACATGGGAAAAAAAAATTTGCACATGAAATTTGTGCAGTTGTATATATTAGTTTCAGAAATTCTCACTTAAAGAAAAAGAAGGAAAAATGTTATTTAAATCAACTCAAATATTCCTATCTTATCTGGTGAGCAATGAATGGAATCAAATTTGAGACAATCTTCCATCTTCTTATTCCATTTATTGTAAGCAACTAAAATGTATCTTCTATTCTTTTCCCTTTCTGTAATTTCAAACTTTAATCATATCTTTAAACTCCTATCCATAGACCAGAATGATTAATCGTAATTCTGATGTTGGACAATTCCCTTTATCTACCTCCTTCTTCAGTTCCAATTACAACTCTGGAATAGAAAGAAAGCAAGCCTGCAGCTTTAAATGCCCTTCAGTGTCAAAAGGCTATTAAGCCTTCAGTTCTGCCTAACATGAAAAAAAAAAAAAAAAAAAAAAAAATAGCAGGACAAGAGAAACCTAGAAATAATGGAGAATATGGCCATTTAGCATGATGTCACTTGCCACAAAATTCAGAAACTGCATCCAAGCATATTCATCAATATTATCCCACAGCTCCTCTGCTGCTTTATCACCTGTAGCTGGATTCCACTGCTAAAGACAAATGCAGGAAGCTTGAATTTCTTGGATATCACTTCATCTTTCCTTTAAGAGGACTATGAAAAAGTCCCCAGGTTTCTTCAGGGGAGCAAGCAAAACGTAATTTCTAAAAACGTAAACCAGGATTCTTTTCCCTTTGGTCAATATCAAGCAAGACTGAATGGTCTGGGTAAAGGACAGCAAGATATGTCTTTGGTCCATCAGATGCAGAATGTATAAAACAAGCAGTTCGGGGCAGAGCAGTAACAGGGGTTTTCTGTCTGGCAACAGTGCTGTTTCATGTGGTGTGAACAATCTCTCCATCTTAGATCCCTCTCTGTTCTGCCAGCCAGGATGTTTGAGCAACCACACCATCAGAGAACAGAGCTGATCTCTCTGCAAAGCAACCCAACAAAATAAATTATTATTTTCAGGTGGAACCATTCTGAGTCTTTTTAAGTGTGCAAGTGCCCAAACAGATCTGACAGCACAATGGAAGAAGCCCTGAATAGACACGAATTGGAAGCCAGGAGCACTGAATTAAGTTGACATAAACACTCAAGAAATACAGAGAATGACACTTAAAATACCACAAGGATAAGAAAGCCTGACATAACAACACAAGTACAGGTACACCAACACTGATCCCAATCATACAACATCTCAGATCCAACACTGAAGCCGACCCAGGAAGTGCCTGTTCCTTCAGGGTCTAGCTGTAATTCTTCTTTTTCAACTGTGTAGTGCAATCTGTGTACTGGGACACGTTGTAAATGAAAAGTTCCCAGATATGATGTGGCTCAAGTTTTTTTTTATTATTTTGCATCCACATAAGAGAAACGAAGACGCACAGCCAAGAAAAATAAGGTGGCTACAATGTACCATTTCATCATGCTCACGGAAAGAAAAACAAGCACTAGTACCTACATCTCCAACACCCAGACATCAAAACAAGTATTTTTCTTTTTCAGTTCTGTTTATTTGGACAGGCTTAGAAGGCTGCCCATTTCATAAAACAGAGGATAACAGGAAAGTAACTTCAGAGGACTTGTCCCCAGTTACCCCAGTATACTGTAAATGGTTTAAAGCACATGACATGCACCATTCCATTAACCACCCTTCAGGACCAGCCCGTGTGAGAGCAATTGTTCTGATTAACACCAGAAAGAGATCATATGAACAAGGGGGAAAGAAAGCAAAAGTCCATGAACTCCACACCCAGGTTTGTAAAAAAGCACAAAGGGAAGTTATGTTCAAAGTTTTTTTCTGAAAGTCAATGAGATTTCGACATCTGAATTTTCCATTCTGTATAATCTTTCTTTTGTAGAATCTAAATTACAACATGAGTTGGCACCCAAGCTGACTTTCTGAAGGACACTATGGTGGTCTCATGGCTCAGATATAACACTACCATTGGATACCTGGAGAACCAAAAATTTATTAAGTGCTCACAAGACAGCGCTGAGAATTGTACATGGGAATTATGTAGTTACAATAATGAGAAAATTGTTAATTTTCAGAAGAAATTAATCCACAAGAAGATTCTGATAAATGCATAATATTACCAACCACTTGAATTCTGCCCTAACCTACTAGAAAATTTTATTGTACAAACTTCTTCTGTGAGAAATAACTAACTCTTATTTCTTTCATCTAATTTCTATGAACTAGAGGAGAGCTTCTTTAATACCTACCAGATAATATTCTCATTGCATTAAGGAAGCTTTTCTTAGATGCTGTTGCTTACTAGAAACACAGGTTGTATGCATAGAACAAAATTCTTCATAAAGAAAACAATATATATTCCAAAAAACTGCGTATAACACCATATTGATTGTGATGTCTAATCAGTATTTTAGAATGTTTAAACATGTGCCTAAACACTGTCCTGAACCTTTAGCAAAATCAAGTACAGGACTCTTACATACAGATTTACTAACTCTGAGATAATGTAATCTGAGATTGATAGATATTATCCAGATTGACATTACAATTGCAGCACTTGACTGCAAACAGTAGCACAAACACTATATGAAAGTTCCATTCCAGAAATGAAAATTTGGATTAAACTATTCGAAATTAAGGACAAATAGTGCACAAGAAACTTCATCACAATTATATTTGTCAACATTTCAGCTGACTGAAATACATTTTCTTTCTAGGGATACAGCCTGTACATGCATTTCCAGCAGGTTTGAGTTACATGATTAATTATTTTAAGTATTATTCTCTAAGTCTTATTTCTCCTATCTTCCAATATAATTGCTTTGGATAGTGTCTCTTCTGCTAAGAACATGGATTTCTTGTAATAAATTTCTTAGCTGCAGGACACCTTTTTATTTGAGAGGCTTACTATCTATTGCAAAACAAAAGCTGTAGCCTGCAAATGACTAAAAAGCATCCTGTAAAATCCTGTGCACAAGGACATAATTTCACTAAGATTTGCAAGCACACCAATCTTATATCACCCTTTTCAGGTTGTGTGAGTAGTTCAAGTAACTCAGTTTTGGTAAATATAACAGTTTGAGGCAAAAAACACATACACCTTAGATTTAAACAGCCAAAACCACTTCACTGGAGTTACTAGCACTGGAAAAAAGCTGTACAAGCTAAAAGGCAAGCTGAAAATCTGAAATGAGAAATTCATGTTTAATTTTAGTTCTGGTACACAATTCACTGCTTAACCTTTAGCACTGAGCCTCTCTGTGCTTCAGCTTTCCTACACAGAAAAACAGGGATTTGCACAATTTTTCATGGTGTATCAAATTTGATCTGCTCCCAAGCTTCTGCTAATAATAGCTCTGTGTGAATGGAAAGTAGCCAGTTTTAAGAGCTGAGTGCAAGTAGAGAGCATCTGTCAGCTACATAAAAAAAAATTCAAAACATCTTAGGCAAGGAAATCATGACCTAGTACTCTGCTCAACAGTAATTTTCTTCCTGCCTGTATGTAAAACTGCAACATCACTTCTGATCCATCCCGATTTTAGAGGCAGATTTTGTACTTACCGGCTGAAAACTTGAAAAGAAAAGAAGAAAACAGAGGCTACATCCACTGACCTAAGTTTGGTTTTTTTCAATCCCTTCCATGCTACCATGAACTTCCAGGGTTTTTCAAGGAAGTCATTAATATCCCCTATCCCTCTCACCCTGTCTGGTTATCTCAGCTATGCAAGTCTTGCCCATCCTTGAAGAGACAACTTACACTGCAGGTTGGGAGAAAAGAAAGGAGAGAATATTTAGGGAGGTGACCGTGGAAGAGATGCACAGCATCACTGCTAGAGAAGCCAAAGGGGCTGGAGGAGCTTCCAGAGACACCGGCGGTAGGAGAGGGAATGAAGGACATTGGCAGCAGTGGGGGGAAAAGGCAGCCTGTGGCACAGGAGACTGGCAAATGGGATGGGGTGCATGGAAAATAAAAAACACAGAGAAGCCCTGATTTAGAGATGCATATCCATGGACTTTTCCCCCAGCAACTCCAACATAGCAAATACAGTCCACAAGCAGATAATGCTCCAGTTGGCAACTGCACTGAGTCATGGAGAAAAAACCTGGCAGTGCTGGGTAAAATGGGGATACCACATGCAGCAGCAAAGGGGTGTGAGGAGGGAGGGTTCTGAGGGAGTCCCTGTCAGCAAGTGAGTTTGTTGGGCTCTATACAGCCTGTCCTGTCCTGCCCAGCTTGCCCAGGGCCTGTATTCTGGTTTCTTACATATTAACATTACTCTCCATTTGGCAAAACTTCCCTAGTGCTGATTTTCCCTCATTAGCCTTCTTCTCCACCCCTTCAGCTTCTGCCAGCACTTAATAAAGAAGATCTGATGTTCTGTATCCAACTGTCACCTCACTGCCAGGGACAAAGGGCTGCCAGGTCCAACCCCATGCCCACCTGAGAGGTGTCTCCAAGCACCCACCATCCCTGGTGAGTTGCACAACTGCTGTGCTACATTCATCTTATGCTTGTTAGTGTTACAAGTGTGCTGCAGTTTTGGGCACGCAAACTTGTTTTGCTCAGACTTTAGGATGTTCCAGTATCACTACTCTTTGTATGTTTTTGACATGGTTTGCAGCAGGTCTGCTCTTGATTTTCTTACTGATAGTCACAGCTGAAAGGTCTTATTTGGAGTGATAAAGCTGAGGGTTTTTCTGTTAATTTTTAAACTTCCCTCTATTCCCCCTTGCACTCTCCTCATATCAATAAACATCTGCCTTCCTTCCTGAAGGCCACCCATGCTGGTGTATTCCAGCAAGATCCTGTTCCAGGTCACAGCACACAGCCCAAGCTATGCACTTGCTTCACCTCTACCCAAAGGGATTTAAAGAATTGAATCTCCAGACAATCTGGAAAATCTAAGTTGAACATTTACTGCCATTAACCCCACAAAAGATTACACTGGGTTGATATGCATAAATAGTTACGGCATTTGGAAGCACAGACTTCATCAACATCCAAGCAAGATGTTTCCTACAATTCAAAGTCAGCACACACCACTTAAACAGTCATCCTTCCCCCTCATTATCACTCTCCCCTCACACATGTATTACTTGGCTTTGTCATTCTCCCAAGAGAAATAAATGGGTTTGATTCTCACCACTACCACTGAGCCTTAGCTCACTGCATTCAGAGTGCCCTGACACTACAAGGACAAACCTACAGGAACCTTCTCGAACTGTTTTGAAAACCAATCAAATAATAATTAAAAAAAAAAAAAAAAACCCAAAAAAAAAAGCCTAGAAACAGGAATCAAGCCAAATCCAATAATTATGACAGAAGACCCAGTTCAGTAGCATCAGTGAGCAATATGCTGAGGAAGACTGGCATATCATAAAAAGATCATCACCTTTTATCAGTAAAAATCTAGTGCAGATGAAGGAAGACCATGGCTGTTAAACACTTTTCTACATCATGCACACAACCCTGTTAATACAGAGAAGATATGAGACTACCAGAGGTTGAAAAGAAGTCACAATATTAGAACCTCATTCCCTGCTGACAGTCAGCCAGGACAACAATGACCCAGAAAAAGATTTGGATAACAGAATTCTCTTTGAAAGCCACTGCCTTACATGAGCACTCACAATTTTTCTGTCATTCATCTCTTTCTCCTCCAGGATGGTGGATCCTTCCACCATCAGATTAACTTACACTTGCTGCTCTATTCTTCTTGAGATTATTTTGATGTGGTAGTCACTGCTGTTTCAGTTCATCTCCCCCCTTAACCTCTCCCTGACCCTACAGCTTTAGCAGCAGTGTCCTACACTGTTATTTGCATTCAAAAATTATGCAAAGACAGAGGATGAACAAGGACCCAGTTGGCATACAGAATGGCAAAAAAGTTTTACCCCCCTCCAAAAGCAACTGAACTGCCTATTCTGAATGCGACTTATGGGCATTGTGGATAACGGCAGGAGAGACTCCACTGCTCTCCTGGACAACTCCAATAAAGGAAGTCATGCAGACTTCTGCATACGTAAGAGTCAGGCCAAAAGAGCTAAGTGAGGTGCAGATGTGAAACTGGCCACACCTTCCTTGCCTGTTTACCTGTTCCCTGACACCTTTTTCTCCCTGACACTACCTAAGCATAGAGGCTGTTTCCACTGTCAGCAACTCCATTGCAATTAGCAGTGCCTCCTATGTCAGATTGCTGTGCTACTCTTTCCCTTTGAGCTCTTGTTACACTTCCGGGGGGACAGCTTTTCTAAGACGCATCTGTATGTCCCTTCCTGCTGTTATGCTCCTGCTTCACCTCTTTTCTGTTTTTATTGACAGACAGTAATGCTTGAGCTACAATGCTTTGCAGTCACTGCAAGATTTCAGAGCAGAATTAGAGGTGGAAAGGAGTGTGTATAAGGCAGCCATTTCCACTATGTGTAAAGAAGGGAAGCTAGGATGAATGACGATAAAAGCCGGTGAGAGGAAAGGTGCAGGAATGGCCTAGTCTGCTCAGCCAGTACCAACCAGTCCCATCTAGTCACTGGAACAAATTACGTAGTGCATCGTGTTGCTTTACTCTCCTGTCAACACAATCAAGCAAACTTGGCCACCTGGCGAGGTGAGGCTAGTGTGTTTTCAAACTATCTGCTTCCACAAATGCTTGACATTCTTGATAAAGTTGTATCCTCTTTCAGTTACTGGAGAGATGTTGTTAATGGCTACAGTATTTGGCAAAGGCTTATGTGCATCAACTGTACATAGCAGTGTGACATTGAACATGCAAGGAACTTGAAAAATGTTTTGATTCCTCTTCCTAAAACACTGAAAGAATAAAGGACTTCCAACTTCTAACATAACGGTAGATCCATCTGTTTCTAATCCCATTGTTCCGGGTACTTCTTCCTGGCCCAAAGACACAGAAAAGAAGTCAGTGACATTTTCCAGAGGGTGGAAATTAATTTGTCAGTGCTACAGACAGTTCCACTGCTTTCCTCTAAATGACTCCACAGCTCAAGGCTGTAACCTCAGCCCTCATTGTAGTCAATGGCTGTAGGGTATCCCACTTTTCCAGAAAAAGCTGAAGAACTATCTGTGCTAGAGGAGAGGTTATTATTGATAAAGTTCAACTTGCTAGCTCTTTGCCATACCTGCACACTACTTTAAATTAGCAGAAATACAAATAAATCACTTATCCCATCATCTGTGAAAGTTCAGACAAATTATCACATTTTTCTACCACTTAATGTTAGTGCTACCATTGATAGCCATCGTGCTATAGAGTTAGAGAGAAGCATCCTTGCAAGACATGGCCTGCTTGTCAGGGCACATGGCAAGAGACTGCTCTGTTTCCACAGCACCTCTTGTGTACTCAGCAAGCAAGAGCATTGAGCATCTACCCTGTAGGGACAGCCCTCCATCCCCAGATTCTGCTGATAGAAGGACTCCATGCCTTTTACAATGCCAGTTTCCTGAAGCCATTACATAGCAGTACCTATCAAGTCCTTAAAATGGACCCTATAGCAAAGAAGAACATGGTTTTTAATCTTTAATGCTAGCGCTTCCACTGAACAGATCTCCAGAAGCAATATTCTACATCAATTCTGTGACATTATGGAACCAAACTGATTTTCTGGAGTGACAGAAATAAGCTTTATATTTATGGCTTTTAAATAAAAGTCATTATAAAAATCAAAATCCTCCCACTAATGTTTTCAAGATATATTTCACCTGAAGTAATTTTCTCTGTGAGTTAAACTCAAAGGAGTGTTTAAGGTGAAGTAATTTCCAGCTCCTGGGAATATTACATCACTTTTGTCTGTCTACAAAAGTTTGGGCTCTGAACAAAGTTAATGTTCCTGTTTAAAGGTTCCTACCCTCAACTCTCTATTTCCCATCTGAGGATCCCATTCCTTCCTGCCTGCTTAGATGTACATGCACTGTGTTCACATTTGCAAAATAATCCCGTTTCACTCATATTCCCTTTTGCATCCATACAGTACTCTAAAGATTTATGCTAACCTGGACAGTCCTCACAGAAAGAGATGTCTAAAGGAAAAGTTCACATATGCAGTTAGGCATGTGGCTGTTTTCAGAAGAATCAATGAAAAACACCTTCTCCACATCAACACAGAGATCATACTTAAAGGGCAATTCCCAAGACAAGGCAAGCCGAGGATCTCTAATGTCTTACAGCAAGCAAAGGAGGGGCATTCAAACTGTCTCATACAATTTCCAGTCATTGGGTCTTTCTTCTTGCTTTGTTCCACTTTTCAATGAACTAATTTGTCTAACTGAAAAGGCAGAAAACTAATCTAAAGAATATAATAGAAAATCAGATTTTTCTCTGCTGCTTCAGTGAGCTGAATCAGCAATCAGGCAGCTAAGTCACATAAGGGAAGAAACAGAATCGTGCAGCTAGGAGCAAGAGACTGAAAATCAGCACGCCAGCAGATCCCCACCCAAGGCTTTCCATTCCAGTAACTAATAATGGACAGCCTAAGAAAACACTTGGCCTTTTGGCCTTTCCACTCAAGCAGAATTTGAAGTCCAGAGAGGTATGCTTTGCAGTAAAATAAAAAGGGGAACTTTGTATACAAAGTTCCTTGATATTTTTATTTCATGTAAACCCATCCAATCATTCCTAGGACTAATCACATTTAAGCAGGCAGTTCCATGATTTCAAGCACTTTTTCCTTATTATAGTTACTGTTACAGTAGACAGAGTACTAGAGCTCAGCCATTCTCAGCCTCTCAATGGACCCACAGTTTGGAGGAAGGGATACCAGTCTGAAGCTTTGCCAGAGCTTCCAATCAGACACTGTGCTAGTGCCAATGCCTGACTCTGGGTGTTACTCAGTTTCCCAGGTGAATCTGTCTGCTGATAGGGTTTCATACTGAAGTGTACTAAATAAGTATGGCTTTCCCAGTTTCTGATGCATTGTTTTCCAGCATGATTCAGATCAAATCAGGAGAGTCCAGCACTTACACATCAGCACAAATTCTGTATGCTTTTCAGGTTTCTACACATGTAGCCTTTTTGTATAAGAACAAAGTGACATTTAGGATTTAGATCAGTAAAAAACAGTATCCAAGTGGAATTCAGGGTAAAAGAAGGAGACAGTGGGACTAGGGAAGTAATAGATACAGTTTGGTTTTCCTGTCCACAGATGGTCCACCTTTCAGGAAAATCTGAGCATATCCCTTTGCTGGCCTCCTTCCTTCTTCAGAAGACACAAGAGAAAAACAGACAGGCATACCCTTTCTAGTTTCTTGTTTTCAAAACAAATTGAATGTGTTACTCCTTCAAAATATCTGTTTGCACTCCTAACATGAGAAAAAATTTTGAGGCTACGTCTTTGATAACAAGCCACGACCTTTGCTTTGGAATTTGGAGTTCAGTTAAACCCAGCTTGTTAAGTTTCCAAAACACAGTCACTTTTGAAACTTCAATTAAATAAAGTCCACTTGTTCTAAAATGAAATGATTTCTATATTTCTGGTTTAGAGATATCTACAGAGATTATTAAGTCTCATTACTTTGCTTTATTTCGTTTTACTTTTTAATTCCACTAATGGATGAAATTCTAGCTAGTGGGCCAGAGTGTTTTCAGTGCAGGGGTGGTGAGCTCATAAGTTGAATACAGCATGCCAAGCAGTTCATCCAGGCCACAGCTCAGTCTTAACACCATCTCACACAGTGTCCCTGAAGCACAGAGAAGCAGCAAGCCACAAATCAGGTGATCACTTGGGCAGCCTGAATGAACCATTTCTTCTAAAGCTGTCCCAGGCTTTCCACTGTGTGCCTTCACCTCATCTGTAGCCTAAAGAACCACAACAAGAAGAAAGTGCACAGTGGGACTGTGGAGACATACCCTCCAAGACAGCTGTGCAACCTCCAGCCACAGGACACGCTGTGCAGTGGTCAAAGGACAGAGCAAACCTGCACGGCCACATAACAGAACACACACACAGCCTTCAGCCATGACTCATTTCACATTTACCTGTACGTGTGGTAGCTTGGTGACAGGACAGGTAGATGTTAAGAATGTGAAACATATACACAGCCATTTTCCAAAAGGGGAAGGGGCACATCTTTCTTTATCACACAGTTATCAAAAGCAATGTGACTGCCTAGGCTGAAATCACAGGCACAGCTGCCTCAGAGCAATTCTGGTTATGGCAAATACACTGCTACTCCTACAAACACATCATTTTTTCTTTCTCTTCTTTGCAGATGTAGTCTGTTACAGGGAGGGTGATCTGTAACTCCAAAATAACAAGACAGTCTATCTTATTACATATTAATGAGGATTAGTACAAGGTTTCCCTTCATTTTCAACCAATTGACTGATAGTGAACATGCTTCACATAGGCAGAGTGCTTGTGGGACATCCTAAGTCTCTGTTCATTCCTACAAGCTGTTTATAAAATTACAATAGAATAAAATTTCCAGTGAATAAGAAAATGCTAAAATAATAGCTAAAGAAATAAGTATCACTGAGTATCACTGAGTACTTGTTAAGGAAAAGTTCTTTCTTAAACCATGGAAAGAACACAAACTTCAACAAGAACAGAAGGATAACAGCAATGGCAGAAGAGCAACGAAGCAGCAACCAGACCTATTAAGGATACATGTGTTTGTCTTTTACAAATGTAAAGTGATGTCTGGCGTAAAAATACATCAGTAGTGTGAATTCCCACCCAAAAGTTCACTGATTGGGAAACATTTACAGAGTAAGCACCTTCTTGGGAAAAAATCAAATTTCTCCCAGTGCAGAGATTGCACTAGAAGACAACAGAGGTAATTCTACATTTGGTATTTCTTTATTGAAGTACTTCAGGCTATAAATTTTCATATTGCTATGAGGAAAAGCTATGCCTTGGGAATATGCTTTAATCTATATTCTTCATGCATGCTGTATCCAAATACTGTTCTGAAATGCAGTACCTGCAAGCAGGTGAGGTAAAAGTGAAAGCCAGTGTCTTTCCTTAAGAACCAAATGTGTTTTGATACCAGGATTAGGTTTCTCCATGCAGAAGCAATGTGCTGCTGTAAACATTAAACAGTCACCCTCTTGTTATAAACCAGTAATTTTCAACATGAGGGTTACAAATGCCAAGAGGTTTATCAACCATTGCTGGACTGTCTAAGGAAGGTAACTCAGAAACACCAACCTGAAAAAACACTCAGGGAAAGAAGACAGAGTATCCATAAATCCATTCTCCCCTTTTTCTCCCTGCTGAGGTTTCTATACTCCACACTCACTCCTCCTCTCCTGGGACCTCCTGGTCCTGTGGTTCAGTTCCCCATTTCTGATCTGCCTCTTTAAAATAATTCTCTTTTACATTTGAATCCCTCCCCCTCGTTTAAAAAATGCAAAACTTTCACCAATTAACTACTGCTAAATTTTTGTACCTTCCTTCCCTAAGCAGACAGTGTTGGCCATTCTAATATAACAATTCAGCACCTCTTTGCTTTAAATGTGTTGCTCATTTAAAAACAAAGCCTGACATTCATCTCCATAATTGTAATTTCTTAATGGCTTCCCCTCAGGTGTTCCTCTCCTAAAGTCCATTTATAGGTACTGAAGTGACTCTATGCATGCAGTGACTCAGGCATGCATACCTGATTACTCTACTTGTCTGCTTCCAGAGTGTTCAGGGGTTATTTCATAGCTTGATTGACATTCATAAAATGTGGCATTCCATGGAACGGCAGAGATGAATCAGCTGGAGGGGAGAAAATTTATTTCTAGTCTTCTGTCTACACTAACAGGCTGACTGCCACAACTGTGACCACAGGACTCACAGCTCCTGACAGCGGCCAGGCTGTACCTAGCCTCCACAAGAACGGTCTAGTAGAGGTGGCAAATCCTCCCACTGCATCAAGTCACAAAGCCAACAACAGCTGTCTTGCCACAGGCAGGTATATGTTGCCCACTGAGACTTTGGAATGTGGTATGGGAAAGTAGGCTTTCTTCAGGTGCTGAGCAGAACTGCCATCCCTATTTATGCACCAACCCAGCCACATGGGCCACATCAGGTCTAAAGGGTCACAGATAACATGTGGACAATCCAGATTCCCAAAGTAATGTGGGAGCAAATACATAGACATGTCTGCTGTGCCAGCCCTTGTCCACTTTTATAAAACCCAGCTTGGAATGGTCCTATATTATTGTTAACTTTGTATGGTGCAGGTTGAATTTGCTGGATAGGAAACAGAAGCAGGTAGGTAAAGGTAGGCTAGGTAAATGGAACACATTTAGTATAAGAATAACAGTTAGAAATATAAAAAACTCTGGGTTCAGGTAAAGACATTTCTCTGAGTATATTTACATTTAAAATCCACTTGCAAAATAAAAGCACTGACTCATAATTATTTTTATTCCAAATTTCCCACAGCAGTAGCAGCAAAGGACATATTATAGGGCATGGCCTGGTGTTCACAAGGCTCTGAAGCCAAAACTTGAAGCCTGTTTTTCTAAGTATCTGCCAATTTCCAAAAGCACCTGAGTTTATGACATGATGTTGAGTTTAGGATTATCTGTACACTGACCTAAGTTCTTAAAATACATTATTATATAACAGTCTTTAGAGGCCCCTGCCTTACTCAGTTTACTACATGACTTTCCTCTGGGACAAAATCCAGACAACATAGTGATAAAGGCTATGCTTTCTGGACACTTTTTTCCCCATATATAATTTGTTGCAAAAATTGGCAAGTGATAAAAGGAAAACTTGAAGAAAACAGAAGGTGTCACAATCAAAGTAAATGAATATGGCTTTTTGCCATGGAGTTCTTTTGCAATGTCAGCCAGGCCATTTAAATCACACTTTTCACTATTTTTTAGCAACTGCATGTTCTGCGCCTTCTCATATGTGGCTTGAGATTGTTGGTTGTAATTTGAAGCAGAGCTAAAGGGTCAGCTTGTAGCTGATTTATATGGATGCTTTACTTTGAGTATCAGCAGTACTAAACACTGAGTGAGCTGAAATATTAGTTCCTGGGCACATCAGTCATAAATTAGAGCAGATAACAAAGAGAGGATACAAAAGCCACATCATGTCATGGGAGTACTATGGAAAAAATTCAGTACAGAGGCACAAGAAAAGAAAGCTCACTAGGAAATCATTCTCTCTGATTTCAGAGCAGACTTTTGTCTAAGTAACTCTGAGGCACTTGATTTTACAGTCTTTATGTATAACTTCCTAGACTCTTCTCAAATCAAAGCCTGAACAGAACAGAACTAAATCACTACAACTCCTCTGTACCTGTCACAAGTATTATCCATGAGCCAAGGCTCCTGGTCCCAAAGCAGACGGTCTCTGAGCCAGACAAGCTGCCTTTCTGCCAGTAAACCAGCTAGAGAGGTAGCAAGACATTTGCTTTTTCAGGTGACAATTACTACCATTAGTAGCAAGAAGAATGTGTTCTGACAGGAAAAACTCCCAATCTTTTCGGATTTTGTTGACAACACCCAGCAGTTCTTATCTGTCCTATGCATTCATAAGGCTTTCTGTAATAGCAGCTCCTCTTTCTCCAGCAAGCCTCATATCAGTCCCACTGTCCTTGCTAAGCCACTCTCAGCTCTCTTCCTTTGCCTTCCCTCCAAAGTCACTGCTCTCCCAACAACTCCCAGGTGGAATATACTCCCTATTTCTTGTTCATATGTGTACAAGTCACTTAATTCCTGCTTTGTCTTCAATGACCCTATCCAGTCTCCCTTTCTCTCAGGGTTTCTTCCAAGCAGCTTCCACCCTTGACTTCAACGTTTGAATTCTCTTCTACATTCCTGTGGCCACCTGTCTTCCTTTTTGCCTACTAAGTCCCAGCTTATTGACTTAACTGACTTATCTCAGTCATTTTTATCTCCAGACTCAGCTTCCTTCTTTATTCTCTCCCTCTTCTTACACCATCTCCACAAATCCCTCCTCTCTGTCATCAAGCTGCCTCCCATTCCTTCTCTCATTTTCTCCAGTTTCTAGGCCACACAACAGAGAAAACTTTGAAGAATATTTTTTAAGGAATAGAACAACATATTCTTCCCTTAGCTTTCCTTTTAGAAATGACTCAATTGCTTCGCTGCTATTTGTGAAAGTTTTCCACCACAGGTTTTCCATCAGCATTGGAAAAGTGCAGCCAAAACTCATGAAGCTTCTCAAAGTTATGAGCACCTGATATACAAATCCATACTAGGACATGCTGTGGAGACTTAACAACACACAGTGCTATCTGCCTCTCCCGAACTGTACTTATATACAGGTTTAGTGCTTTCATTTAGATTATTGACTTGAATAAATTATCTCCATTAGCTTTAACTTTGCTCCAGTAAAAAATACTGACCCTGGTTAAATAAGAAGGGTGGTCAGCTCCAACTTAAACAGTCTTTGCAAAAAATGCTTGCTAAAAATTCCACGCATATGCACATGGTAGCTAAGAGCCACCTCCAAACAAGGAACCGAGCTTGGTTTCCAATGTCATTCTGCTGTTCTGCTACCAAATCCTTGTTAAAAAGTACATGTTTAGTCACTTCACTCCAGCATGTCTAAAAGTTATGTGAACTCACATTTTCAAAATGTGTCTTGGGTTTGCATTTTGTCTATATGTAATTTCATTTTATCTTACCAATGAACCTTAGAATAATGGTTAGCAGCTTTAGGCACCCTGAGCCATGCAATAAAAGAAAGGTTTGTCTACAGACAAGAAATTCTCGGGCTTTCATTAAACAAAGTCCATACACGAAGTGCAAAGATGTTTATAGAATGCATAATGATAATGTTTTAAGTACATCCCAAAGATCTTTATAGAATGAATAATGATAATTTTTTAAGTACATCCGTCCAAAATCTTTTTTGAAAACTAAACACACACATCCCCACACAGAGTCCTTAAAAACATGAACATTCTGCTTGTATCCCATGTTCTTTCTTGAAAAAGAAATAAATAAATAAAATTTAAAAGGTTTTCTTACATTTCTCAGTAGTTTTGGTAGACAAAAATGTTAAATTAAAAAAAAAGCAACGTATACAAAACCAAGTAGTTGTGACTGTTTTAGATTACACCTGAAGACTAAGACTAGAATAAACTGTGTTTAGCTCGCTACATCAGCTAAGAGGAAAAAAACTCTCATCTTTCACTTAGTTTTTACTTGCTTGTCTTCAAGAAAGCTTAGAAGTTACTGGTGCTGCTTTCTTTCATTTCAGATTTCCACAGACAAGACAGAAACAGCACAAGTAAGATGCCAGGGACAGTGAACTCATTTTATAAATAAAAGTGTGAGCATGTACAATATATAAAATACATGAGTTCAGATTTGGTCAGATAATGTTCTTACACCTGTTCTTTCAGGCTTTGGACCAAAGCATTTGCAGAGCTAGTGAATGATATTTGAACAGAGCTGGGTAAAAATAGATTTGTTCTTGTAACATTATCAAAAGGATCTGACCTAAGAGATGACGACATCTGATGGGGTAAATCATCTGAATTGGATGTTTCCTCATGTTTTAGGACTGGTTAGTATTATTCAGTCTGCATAAAATAGCTGACCTCTACTACAGGACATATCGTATTTATGGTCTGTAGCTACTTCTTCAGTCCTATATCAAGTTCATACCACAGTCCTGTTTGTATTGTACAGCAAAACATTAATTGCAACAGTTTCATTTACAAAGTAATTCACAAGTACAAAGTTACTTTACAAAAATTAGTGCAGAACTTTGGCAGACAGCCTCTAAGCTGTTTCCTCTTTTCTGAAGGTCTTATAAATCTTATGCATGCAGCTATATATGTAGTTAAGAATAGTACTCTTTTCATTATAGCAGATTTTGCTTCCTTTGATAAAAAGAAGATTGATAAAAAAGAATTGATACAGTATTCACTGCATTTCAGCTCTTGATGTCTGCTTTGTGACCACGGCTGCTGTCTGTGAGCCCACTTAGCTTTACCTGCACGGCTGAGGACCATGCCCTCTCTGCAGAAACATCCACCAGCAAGTGACTCTGCCCAGTACCTTGCTGATGTGGTCATTCAGTCCAACAATGTATATAGATCAAGCCCACTCACTGCAGAGTCACCAAGGAAGAAACAATTTAAAACTGTGCCAGAGGGACAAGAGCCATACGTGTCTGTATCAAGCAGGGAGACAGGAGAGGAGCCGGTGTGGGCTTATGCCCAAATGACAGTGAAAGCACAGGTTGCCCTGCTGAGCCATTTTTAATTCATGCTTGAGCAACTTTTGTAGACACTGGTGAAGTTCAGGGACACACAATAATAAAGCAATTGTGGCAACATGCCTCCTTTGCTCAAAACCCATAATGTTTTTTGTTGACTCAGAGTTTACATTTTGTTTCAGCTCACTGCATGTGAGACTCAGAAACCTTGGCTGAAACCTCCGGTTTTGTCTATACACAGAGCACAGTATCAGTTTAATTTGAACAGTTTGTTAAGCCAGTAAAAGATCTGGTGGGCCATGGATGACTCAAGAATGACTTCTTTGCATTTGAAACACTCTAGATTTCAATCAGCACGATCTTTGCCAAGCCCAGGGCTTTGGTTCTGAGGCAGTGAGATTCGGCATATTGCAGAAGAAAGGATTTGTAATTACAAATCAGTGTTTGGGGGGGTTCTTCTCCAGTTTCGTGACACATTTTCTAATGTCATCATTTTTGTAGCATGTACTGTCAGTGTTTTCCATTTGTTTCTGCAGGAAAGATGGATTTCTGCTAAATTTTATAATTTTGGCTATTTATAAGTCAGGCAGTGAAATAAGGCATTGTTACAATGCTAAATGCTAACAGTTCCTCTAACTCATTTCCCTGAAGTTGGGACTAAAATTAAGTAGTTAATTACAGTACCCACAGCTTAGAAATATCTCTATAGAAATACATGCTCCCTCCTGAACCCCTACCAAAACAGCCTAATTAACTAGTAGCATAGTAGCCAACATTCCAGCTGCCTATGAGATTGCAGCACAATATGAGGTTTCTAGTAGTCAAAAGAAGTAGAAAAATATTAATCTCTCTTCAGAGCAAGCATTAGAAATTCCCTGAAAAAACACAAGGAGGAAAAAGTTTATCTAAAAAGGAAAAAAATACCAGGTTTTCCAGAACCATGTAGTTAAAATATGACATCTCTTCCAACATGGTGAGGCTCATTTCTGTCAACTCCTTACTAAAAATATTGATGTTAAAAGAAATATTACCTTTTTGTGTGTACTGTCAGACAGGAGTGCTGCAAATATATACCCAGGAGAATACATCTGACAGAAGTAACTCCGTTCTGTATCCAGCACAGATACACCTGAAGGCCTTTTCCAAATCCTTGTCTATATTCACATCTGTAAAATGAAGACAGATCTCAGTCTTCTTTGCCTTATATGGCCACAGAGATTAAGCAGATATCAGAGTACTTCACCTTCTGCCACTAACACAGCAAACAGACTTTTTCTGAAGGTAGAAAAAACTCTTAGAAGGGCCTGGGGCAAAAGAAGGTGGAGCACCTACAAAAACATTTCACCCTGCAGTATCTCTGGAGGCTCTCCCAGCAAGAGAAGGAAGGTAATTACATATTCTCAGGTGCTTCCACTGTGGAGTTAAACTGTTATGTGCTGTCCTACCCCTACAACAAAAAGCAGAGGTAAAACTCATTTTCATTCCATAAGATTAATAACCCCTGCCAGAGAGATCCCAAAGGTTTGTTTCATATAGATTAAGCATATATATATATATATATATATATATATATATATGTGAGAAATAAATTATAAAAAATATTAGGATAATGAAAACTCCCATTCTATGCAGTCAAGAAACAGGAGAAGAAAAATCTCTTGTATTGCTTTGGTATTTGCCAGGCTGGTGATGACAGTCATGTTTTAGCTGTTCAGCTCATAGCAAAAGAGCACTCTGTACAGCAACAGAGGAATGGAGTAGTTAAGGAACTCAAGTCCTTTTTTTTTTCCTATAAGTCACTGGCAGACAAGCACAAAACAAAGTTTCTCCAAATTCACTTCCACCCTAAGGCTGAACCAGCTAGCTGCAGGTGTTTGCCATGGTATGCATGAGTATGCATGTAAGCTCTCAGAAGTTAGATGACTTGCATATAGCCACTGAGCCACCTAGTAGCAGGACTTAAAAAAAGGACATATTTGCAATTCCATACCCTAATAAACCAGGACTGGTCAACAGATCAAGTGTCTACCATGTTGGAGTCTGCTTCTGTTTTAGACAGCAATGTTAGGGAAAGGGTTAGCAGAAACAGTCAAGTATTTGTCCTTTGGCAAGTAAAAAATAAAGAAATGTCTTTCTTTTCCTTTATATAAACAGTGACTTGAAGATTTTTTTTGTTTGTACTGCAGTCACACTAAGTTCCATACACAAACCAAATGGATGAGATTCCAGGGATTTTAGATCCCAGTCAATACAAACTAATTGATACAATGCGTGCTAGGAAACAAGGCGCAATTCTGCATCACAATGGGACCTTTGCTAATCTTTTATCTCCGTGGGCACAGCAGCATTATCCTTTCCACATATTAACAGGTGCAACCTTTCACATAAAGACCATTTCCTAAGTTCAGTTTGAACTTGCACTACTCTTTTTAATAATAGAGCGTTTAGGAGATGAGTGATTTGCTCTTCAGGAACTCAAGTGATCTTCTGGTTTCTGTGAATAACTTTAGAAGAAATGCCACTCTATTAGAGGCAATCTGAACACGTGTGACACTTACTGTACATGAAAGTGTTTGCTGTACAACTGGATGGGCACCATGCCAGCTAAACTCATCCATCAGGCTGTCAACACCTTATTCTTTTTCTGCAGTGACCTATGTGGAAAATTCTCTTACAAACAGCTGTTCAGATTGTAGGCAGACAACAGGTTGTCTTAAACCCCTTTTCAATTGTGCATAAATGTTTGTAAATTTCTAGTTTCATCTGCAAGATAAACATGAACACAATGCTCTTTTGATTTATATTTATGATTTGTTTTACATTTTCTATTTGCAGAAACTCTTCTGGACCTCCTACCTCCACTGCCAAAAAGAGACTTTTAGCTGACTGACCTTTTCCATCTGATGTTTTTGTTAGGATGTGAATCCTGCAGATAAAATTGAGTTGTCTTTTCTACTTGTGGGTTTGTTTTTTTTCCCTAAAGGGTTCATCAGCAGATGTGAAAGGATGGTTCAGAATCACGTGACAAAAGTTCTGCAGTGAGTACTGTGAATGTGATTAAGACTTGTATTTCACAAAATTAAATTACTATTCTTTTTTGTAAAGCAGTCTTTTCCAAAAGCAGGGAAAATAAACATACTGAAAGTGCCAGAGTGAATTAGGACCCTACTCTTTTGGACCTTCAAGAAGACTTGGACCTTAGGCTACAGGCCAAATTAGTTATATATTCCCTACTTCCTTTGCATAAGAATTCCTTCTGAACAAATCTAGGCCTTGGGAGGTGCCAAAAGAAATAACTGACTGACATCTGTAGGTAGAATTTCCTGAATAAATCCCTAGATGGCCACATGTAGAATTCATCATGCTGGATTAGATGTGTGAAGAAAAGTCCTGAACTGGTCAGCAAAGACACTATTGACCTGTTTTTGATATCACCTTCAGGATGAAATGCACATCTAGTTCATTGTGCATACTCTATCTAAAATGTTACCACTTCTCTTCCCTGAATTCAGAGGTAGCTCATTTCCAGATCCCAACCAACATTTGATGAGATAAATCCCCCTTTCAACTCAGTTTTGGAACAAGGATTTAAGCCTCAAACTTTTCCTAAATCTTTTTGAGAATTCATCTGCTAATATTTTTTGCAGTCTAGCATAGACTCTTAACACCACATATAGCTAACCTGGCATATAGCCAATTTTAATAAAAGCAACCCCTAAATGTCATTCAGCAGTGTGTTCTTAGTTCTCTGAAAGTTTCACTAGAAGCATCATTTCTTCTTTATAAAGGTGAAAACAGAGATGCAGACATATCCTTCATACTACCTGGCAGTAATATTCAGCTATCTGTCTGGTAAATAAGAACTCCTCTGGGAGCAATTTACAGCAGTTCCTTAAGTTAACCATATTTAATCACATTTTGGAAGAAGATATTGTTTGTGGAATTAACTGTTCATGCAGTGAGCCTTGAGAGACTACATTGGAGTTCACAGAGATCTAGCAGTCCTCAGATTGGATTAGATTGTATCACATACTAATGTTTGACTGTAATTAATCTGTATTAACTTTATCCTCTTAATGTGACATTTGCTTTTCTGCCACGAGACATCCTCTTCATTCTTTTATTTATGCACAAAGATTATACAACATTCAGTAATTCATACTGCTTACTCTTCCTTACCATTTCAAATCCCTTGACTGTAGTCCAGTGCACAGAGCATTCCTTCACAAAATGTGGGGGCTGGTTTTATCCAGAATGTCAGCCCTGACATTCTGTATTTTTTAGTTCTTTGTGGTCTCAAAATTATGGATTGCAAGATTAGTCAGAGTTATTATTGAGGGTGAAGTTAATCAAATACAAATGTTTACAAACCAGAATTTTAAATGCTACAAGCAAAAACATTTTTCCACTTTTCTTTCAGAAAAATGTTCCATATAAACACATTTCTATGGCTGATTCTTGTGCCATCAAAAACTTTTCAGACTCTTCTTGGTACAAAGGTGTAGCAAATGCTACTGGGAAGAAGGTTCAGTTCTGGGTGGCTTCAAGAAAGTAAAAATCTGACTAGGTTTCAGTTCTCTCAGTCACCTGAGGGAGTATAATAATAATCTCCAGGGAGTACCTTTCATTCCTGTCCTTTATCAATATAGATTGCACAGAAAACCTCTATCGAAAGGATTAATCTCAATAGACACAATTTTGTAAATTCAATTAGAAAAGGTACTGTTTCAGCATGAACTGATGTTCATATCACTAAAAAAATCACAGTATTGTGAAGGGGATGAAGGCAATGCAACCAGAAAGGTCAAACCAGCTACCCTTCTTACATGGGAGAGCCATAGAGATGAAACTAGGGTAATATTGAAGAAATTCAATAGATATACCAGAATAAGTGACACTGCTTGTATCAATTAAAAACCCCCCTCAGTTTTGTCACTGTCCTGTTCAAAAAGTTCTACAGGGCATAAATTCCCCAAAGTTCTAGTCTCAGGAACACAAAAAATACATATACCTCTACCGTAAGAAATATATTGTTTAGATCAATAGTTAATTTTTCAATTCTGTTCAAACAAAAGAAGACCAATTTCTGGCTGTTTCTGCAACCATTTTGCTGCTCAAAATGTCTGTGAGTGCAATAAATGGTAGTTTGGTGTATATATATATAATACCTATACATATCTCTGTGTGTGTGTATATATATATATATATATATTTATATATATGTATATATATATATTTATATATATGTATACATATATATATATACAGTCTGTTTAAAGGCCTAGAAAACCTCAGTATGCTATATTACAATAAAATTAATTTAAAACTTCAGGCACCCATGAGCAGCTTCATATTTTGTATTCTTTGTGTTCATGGAATTGGCCAACATGCGGATATTCCTTTCAAGGTCACCCAGAACATTTTACTCATGCTAAAAAACGTTATTTTGTTTCATGTCTAGAATACTACACTTTCTGTTAAAATCATAAAAACAGGAAAATTTCCAAATCACAACGCCTTTTCAGAACCCAATTTTAAAACTTTCTAAGTCACAAAATTAAATATGCTAAATTTCCATTACTTTCCTTTTTAAATGGGAAAATCTTTTGAGTATAAGACCTAAAAATTATTATATTCATGCCTCCTAAAACTGCATTTTGGGGAAGTTTTACTATTCACAAAAATGACCACAGCCTATTAGTTAACATCCCATACACAGGATTGCCACAGTCTACTTTGCCCAGAAATAAGAGAACAGTCATAAAACTTTTAAATGAGATATAATAATATCTAACATAGTAGGAAGAAAAAGTAGCATGTTTGTATTATTTCTTCACATCGATCTTAAAATAAGTGCTTGTAAAGAATGAATATACTATTAGGAAATGTTATGCATTATGCTTCTATTAAAAACTGATAATGAGTTAAAAGACTGTGCAGTGAAATTTTTTGCAAAGTTTTCTAACCAGGATTTACCTAGCTTTAGTAAAATAAAAATAAGCATATCAATCAATTAAATTATAGCAAGGGATAGTGAAGGAGAACCCATAAACTCTACATTATTTTTGTTCTTTGTGAGAAAGAAGATTATGGGAATATCCTCCAGCTGTACTGTCAAGGAGTTTGGATTGCTTAGGAACATGAGTATGATACTGGGGGTTTGGTTCACTGCTGATATCCTTTACAAAATTGCAGCCCCTGTGCTCAAGCTATGGGAAAGTTGTGTCAGTATTACTTAAGACTTGCTCTTGTTCCTTGTTAAAGTTAACCTCATATATTATCATTTAGAGAAAAGCTCTTCAGTGCCTACTAAACAAGGCTGAGTTCTAAAAAAAATATAACAGCTTTCAATTTGAGAAGGAACTTTTACCTGCTTTATGAGAAAGTATTCATCTAGACTACTTCTTCAGCTGCACTACAGCTTTGTATTTATATCATTATACAAAAGTAAAAGATTGGAGTGATTATTAAAGAGAAAATATGGAGGCTACACCCATCTGTACTTACCACATGGAGGTTTTAAATCCCCTCAAAAAATGGTGTGCTTTGTTCCTCTCACACTACAGGAAGTTCAGTAATTGGCATGTTGTTGGCACCAGCTGTCATGTTAACTAGAAGTTTTAAAATTAGACTAGATAGGAAAATAAAACTGACATAAAGAAAATACCTTGATATTGCAAGACGGTATGGACTCCATGATCTACCCAATGTTAATGATTGAAGAGAGATAATTTTAAAATGAGAGCACTGAAAAGGATTTGAATGTTCTATTTCTGCAAGACATGTCACAGACACTGAGTATAACCATGACTATTTTAATTCTTCTGATCTTAGTGACCCATCCAAGTATCACTGTGGAGGACATCTCTGAGGGTGTCCTCACCTTTATCATGTGCCCAGACTCTCACAGAACACACTGGCATGATTTCCTTCCGACAGCAATGTCCAGTTTGTTTTTCCAAGCTGCCTCTTCTCAGATTGCAGTAACTGACAAATCTTGTCCTGGGTAATTTTGTTTGCTGGACATGCTCTCTCCAGGACAGCTTTCACTAGGAACCTTTCCAAGGATGTGTCACCCTGAGTTCACCTTGGATGTAGATGTTAGGTAACTATTTAAATCACAACACCACAGCTGCTTATTCCTGTATCAGATTAATGAACACTGTGCACCATATCAGAGCCCTATCAATTCAAAATAAAAGAAAACTTGATCAACAGGATAATCATAAAGCAGAATGTTTTCAGTGTTATAAAAGGGCAGTTAGGAGAAAAATGATCAATACTTTTAACTAAGCAAGGAGAAAAGAATTTGAACAATCTGTATGATTAAAGCGCCAGCTTCAAACCCATGTAGGCAGACTGGTACAAACCTCTCCATGAATACCAGTGAGCAATTGAAACCTGCCTCACAGACAAAGATGAAGAATGCAAGATTACCCTTACTACAAGACCGTATTCTTCAAATAAACCAAGTTATTTTTAAATTGCACCTTACACTTAAAGGGTAGTTCTGTTCACATTTTTACCCACAAACAAACCAACAGTAAAGTTTTCCAGACTCTGTATCCTTGGCCAACTGTTTTTCCTTCTTATTTGTGCTGCACAACTACCTGTACAGAACTGTTGTTTAATACCATATCAAATGAACAGTCAGAACTCCAAATATGGAATGGGAATGGGTTTTCACCATAATTTCACCGATCAATTTATGATCAGCCTCACATGGACTACCACAGTATAGCTGAAAGAAGAGTGAACAGGAGCACAAGTACAGGAACAACTGGTTCACCATTTAGATGAGCGCTGAAGGTGAATTTCACCTGGTGCTCTGACTGTTGGCTAATGACAAAAGACCTTCAGTAAAACAACTGAGTTTACCTGAAACTACACAGTTGTTCCTCTCTGCCCCTCTTTCTGTCATGCCAATGAAAGTATTTGTGGGGTTACATGGAGCAGCAGATCAAAGAGCTGATCTGCATCAGGAGTAGCACCTTCACTCTGACAGGGTTTTTAGCACCACCAGGAAGGCGGAGCACTCCCACAAAGCTGTGTTTCCATCAACATCCCTGTCTCATCAAATCACGCCCTCATTTCTGTGCATCAGTGCAAAGGTCACATTTCACCTTTTGTCTTTAATGTATATTGTAAATAAATTGGAATCAATATTATGGTAAAAATAGCTAACTGAGGAATGAGATTCTCTATCCACAGAACAAGTTTAATGTCTCCTGTAGACATGTCCAGTCTTTATTTCCTTTGTGAAATCACCAATACAAATACTGTTCAAAATTGGGCTGTGGTAACGTCACAAGCGGTAGTGAGCTTATTTAGCCTCTGTAGTTAAGAACCAGTTTAAAGCTATATGTTCACTTTGAGCAGCATTGAGCAGACAAAGGCCAGGCACTGCATTATAGTTATTAATTTAAACTGATATTAGTTAACTTCAGAGTTTAATGCTTTCATTTTAATGAAAATCAGCTGAGTCTCCAGGAGTGGAGAAATCCTAGTTACATCCACACACTCCTAATTCAGTTCAGCATACCATGGTTAGTTTGCTTGTAATGGGAAATAAATTAAGTTTGCTGAAGTACTATGAATTTAGTACAACTGATCCATTGGTGATGGTGCCTAGGGGGCAATGAGAGATCATCAAAGCTAGAAGGACAAGATCAACTTGCAGAATGTGTGTAGTGGAAATCCACCAAGGGCTCTTTGTCCACCAGCCTGCACTATTAAATGGACTTTGGAATTGAAATAAGAAATTAATTATTTTCTCGGCAATGATAAGATAGAGAACCATTCTATGAGCAAATCTAAATTAAATCTTTCCACTAATTATCTTTTGTTTTAAAGGAGAAAATCTTCCATTTACTTAACAATCTCCATGTGTTATTTCACTCAACTCTACATTTCTTTCAAAGTCCTACAGCTAGCTATAAATACAGCACTTCAGGTTTTCATTACTAAGACCTTCCCAAACCTCTAAATTTTTACATGCTGATACAGAAAGACAAGGGCTGTCCTTCTGTCTCATGCTGACACCTCAGTTTCATGAATCAGGGGATTTTGGCTGTTTAATACTTCTCTGTCCTCTCTGTCAGTCATTTGCTTAGCACTGGTGCTCTTTTCTACCCCACATGCAATGACTTGATTATTTGCACAGGGTTTCCAGAGGTACTCTGAGCTGACCTAATAGGTCCCTTAAACTATGAGCAGAAGATCATGCTTCTGCTGTTTATGTCCTGCTAACTCTGATACTCACCAGACCCTCCTAAGAGATAATTTAGCGTTCAGAAATGGCAGAGTAAAAAACAAGATTGGATAGTTTTCTGCTGCCCTACCTAGTGAGCTACATCTGCTCAGGAAGGGTTTGACAAGCATTGAAACTGCTGTTCAGGAGGGGGTGAGAGCAAGTCCAAAGCACAGCTCAGCCCAGAGAAGAAAATCTTTCCCCTTCCACAGAAGGAAGCTGGTACCTTCTCCTGATCCCTTTTCATTTGCATTATTTTTAACCTTATCTGGTTGCCTGATCCAGTTCACAATCCCACAAACAGTTGTGTCAACAACTGAGTGAGTGACAGCCTGAGTGTAGAATTTCTTCCATCAGTTTCTCTCTAAAGGCCACATGATGTCTGAGCAGTACTTTGCTTCAGACATGTTTATTAAGTTTGTTTAAATCAGACCACATGTGTTACCAGTCATGAAAGATGAGAATCTGGTGCATTCAGCTTTTATAAAGGTTCTTCTAGTCCACTCTGGTCTACCACAATAGGAGAAATAATATCATGGATAGCGGGCAGCTGTGGTATATTCCACAAACACTTTTGTTCTCATGTTTTTCTTCTTATTTTACCAGAGTCAGTCTCCCCAGAAACTAGAGATAAGTTTGCACCCCTCATTATCCCTAATAAAGCTTCATAACTACTCTCTAAGATATAAAGGATTTGCACTGAAGCTGCTAAGAAAATTCAGAGTTCATCTCATGAATCTTTTCAGAATAAGGTAAATCTGACCAGCAAGAGATATATTACCAATATGCTGGCTCCTATACTTGTTCAAGAGCTGTTTAACACCAGGAATGCATTTCAGAAAAGAAGTTCCAGTTATCAGAAAATTATTTATTAGTGATAGGCTGCATTTCACAGTAGCAAGTTTGATACTGTACTTTGGTTGATCATCAAAGCTGCAGAATAACAAAGGTACATTTACCTGACTAGGATTTTCTGTGACTACAAGGGTTCAGAAGGATGCTTCAGACAAAGTCCAGCTGAGTTTGGGTGGCAACTCAACTGACATTTAGGAAAATGCCTCAAAGACCAGCCATCAGGACCCCAGCTGTACATTCTGCAAAACTTTTCTCTCCATTAGATTTATCAGCTTTGTGTGGTGGCTAGAGAAAGAGGTTCATAACTTCACACTGACATGTAGTTAACTATTAGAGTGCTGCCCATGACATTTGTTAATCTGTTTCCAAATGCAGCAAAGGGTTTTTTTGGCACCTTTTAACTCACTGATGTACCTTGCTCAATTTTGGGAGAAATTTCAAGTTAGTCTGGGAAACACTAGGAATTTGCATTCCCAGGAGGTGAAACTCTGGACCATAGATCATGGACTCAGTGTATTCAGCAGAATCAAGTCTCTACTCAGCACTACTAAACTACCCATCTACCATCAAGCTGCAACATGCTGACAGTGGCAGTTTCCTTCTTTCAAAAGCAGCAGGAGAGAAAGAAAATAAAATAAAAGGTGGACTTCCATACAGATACAATTATAGTGGTTTACTTCATCTCTAACCTGTGAAAGCAGAGCAAAACTATAAACATACAGAAGAAGCCATCTTCTCTCAAAAACCTCGATGTACTAAAAGATCCATAGACCTTCTTTATGTAAAGCCTGTAATTTCATTTCTTTATAGTATTCCCACTTAAACATTTACTGCCACAAGAGTCAAGATCTCTGTGAGATTAATGTGGATATCATTTTTGATTTTTGAAAGGAAGAACTAATGGCCTGCACCTGAGATTGTGAAGTAGAGAGTCACAGTTTAAGTTCTATTGCTACATTTTTCCGATTTCACTTTCTCTGGCTTGTAAAACATAAGCATATCTGGATCTATAGTCAGTCAAAATCACATAAAAAGTCAGGCTGAGTACCCCAATACAAAGTGGTCCTTTCTAAAGCAAGGTAGGGACTGGTAATACTGAGTCATTTGACTACATACAAATTCTCAAGCAAGTCTGATTGCTACAAAAGTTTTAGAAAAAGGTCAGTGAAACAAAGTAGAGCCTTGCACTGAGACTGAGTTACCCTGTTCTCTGACCACCCAGCTCAGAGGCCACAGCAACAGCTGAGGTGCAGCTGTCACTCAACAAAGTGATCAAAATGCAGATTGATAGCGGACCCTATGAGACACTTACACTTTAGCCTTTCAGGGTTTCACAGATTTTGATGCTCATGTATGTGAGATTTTTGAGAAGCTGAGAATATTATCAGATACTCATTCCAACTGGGAGATATATATCTATTTCTATACATATGTCAAGATATATATCTATCTATGTCTGTATCTACATACATATACATAGTTATATCTAGATACATTTTTATATAGATAGAAGTATAGATATTGATATGGCTATTTCGCTTCCAGGTCTGCTTTATCTTTCAGGGGGTAGAGTGGATCTTCCCCTTTCCTGTCCTTAACCCACCCCTGCTTTAGCTCCTTTTAAGCAATAAAGCCTGTCCAATAAATCTCCTTTCTGCTTAGTGCTTCTGTGAACATTTTAGTTAGACTTGCAAATGTTGCTAAACACAATTCTCTACCCTCACAAGACTTTTCCTCACTAAATTACTGACCTTCACCCAGCTAACTTGTTCTTCCACAGAATTCCAACACAGCCGTAGTAGCCAATGATCCTGAGAAAACAGTAGCAAACCATTCCTCTAAGCAGCGCAAAATTCTCAGTCACAGCCACCCAAACAGAAAAAAAAGGAGCATGACCACAAGGATATAGCTAATAAACAGCCCAACATCCACCTAATAACTGTAAGGAATGGTATTTAGAAAAAGCATGACTTGGGTCAGACATCCATATGCCTAAGAAATCAGGAAGCAAGAAAGCATTTTATACTATTTAGCCCAGAGTAGAAAAGGACATTCCTAGGAGCACATTTGCTATTTTCCACTCTTTGATCCTATGAACATCATCCAGTGGGATGATGGAGTTAAAAAAGGGTGGCTGTTGTTCTCCTCTGCTATCTCAGTTCACAATATTCTGGCACTGGCAAGCTCTATGTGCAGAAGGACAAGCAGAGGCTGGATACCAAAAAAACTTTCAGAGTTTACAGTTTTTCCCTTCCTGTGATTTAAAAAGAAACTCAGGAAAATGCACTTTTATTTGTTGTTGCCTATCAACAAACCCTATTTTTTCATCATATAGTACAATATCTCTGTGATAACTCCAGAGAAAATTCATAGTTGTTCTTAATAAAAATACATTTGGGGTTTTTTGGTCTATGTAGTCACTGAAATTAACCAGGTATATTCTGGACTTCTTCATCTAATTGCCACTGACGAATTAGCAATCACACAAGGAGAGATTGTTACAATTTTTTACCATAGGCTTCAGTTTCACTTTGCCAGAGATTCACAAAACTCTTGTCAAAATCATGTTGCTCCTGCTTTGACTGGATATAATGATGTTTTCACAAGGATGAAGTTTAGATAGACAAAGAGATAAAAATATAAGGTCACTTAAGTGAGGCAAGCTGAGCTGGAATGTACATTCTGAATGAACAAATCTGTAGACTTTGTACAAGGCTTTCCCCTCAGCTCTGCACAGCCCTTCAAACAGGGAATATCAGCTGGTGACTGAAGCACAGACCAGAGTCAGCTTTTATTCTTGGCTTGGATACAGATTTCTTGTGTGACCTTGATCAAGCAGTTTAACCTCTGCATTTCCTTATTAGTAAACAAGAATAATCACCATCCCTGACCTCACAGGCTTAATTCATGAATACTTGTAAAGAGCCTTGAGATCCTTGCCTGGATGTTGCTATAGAAACAAGAAGCAAACCTACAATACAATCGTGTATGATGCTTTCATGATCCCAGTCACAGCAGTACTCAAGCACTTCAGCCTTGCATTTTAATTTGCAGTTATTCCATTATTAGGAGTGAAATAGCAGTAATATTCTATTTCATCCAGTTTTTGAGCTGGGTGGGGAAATGAAGTACGGACAATATATTCACCTCAAACTTGTGCTTTGGTTTAACTTTCAAATTCAGTCATATACATGAGGTAGATATAGGGAAGACTGAGGAAAGGAGACTCAGACCTGCATTTCCCTCAACATGGGCCCAAGTGTACACATGTACAGATCATATAGAAAGGGTGATGGTGCTGCACTTAGCTGGACATCAACATTAATCCCATCTGCCCTTCTTGCAAGATAGCTGCTAAGCACTGCTTAATAGACTTAAGAAATACATTGCAAAAGCAATGATAGGAGTTTTAGACAGGCTAGGAGACCCACTCACACTTATCAAAAGGGAATAACATGGCTTCAAAGAAACAAGTGAGTGATCAATCAGTAGTCCAGTTCACTCAGGCATAGCATAGGTACAAACATGAGAGACGTCTCACTCTGCATCAGTCAGTGGCATAATTCACACTGGCAGCAGTCAGTGAAGCTTCAGTGACTAAATGACCAACTCAGAATCAAAGAAGGAAAACTGCAGCAGCTCTGTTATGCATCACATTAGTCCTCTCCCCTACCTGTCTATTTTCCTCCTGCACATGTGGAACTTCCATGAGTGTCACTGTGAGCTGTGAATTAACACAGGAATTTTTATGTTATATTTTCTTTTATATGTTGACATTTGTGATAAAATTTCTTCAATAAAGTTTGTTTACTGACAGGCTTCCTTTGTTGCTTCTTCCCCAGCCACCAACATTGCAGGCAGACAGTTAAATCACAACACTGCATCAAATAATTTTAACTGATGCAGATTCAGCCACTCACTCACTGTCAAGATCTACAAGACTACAACTGCTGCTACAAGAGTCAAATTTGAAGAGATAATCTATATCATCAGGTTGTACCACAGTCAGCAAGTGTTCCCTATGGCTTAAAAAGAATTACTGAATCAAGATCATCATAAAGTACAAGATTCTGAAGTTAAATTTTATTACATGCCTAAATATTATCCTACCACTGTAGGACATAGGATAATAGAGAGGAAGAAGTAATTTTTTCTTAAAAATATACATTATTATATGTTTATAATGTTTTCTTACAATGTTTATAGAAAAGTTTTGAATTATCTGACATTTCATTTTTTTAAAAAAAAAGAAACTGTGGATTAAACCTCCTTCATAAAGCCTTCATAAATATTTTTTCTACAGTGCTGTAACACAAGCGTTTGACCTAGTGCTCCTTTTTTCTTAGATTAGACAAACAAAACCTTGGCAGCAGTTTCTGGACACCAATATAAACAGCTAGGTTCCCTGTGAACCCAAAGATACACTTTAGAAAAAAGAGTCTATTGAAGAGTCTTATAAGGCCCTTATCGAAATGTTCATCCTGAATATCCCACTGATGACATAGAGCCCATGCACATTAGATAGACCTCATAAAAAGGTATTTCTGGAAACCCAGCTAAATTTGCCAAAGCAGTTCTTAATATTATTTTGGCTGTCTGCCAACACTAAGGTTTGCACAAAATCATGATGCCCAGTACCTTTGCTAATGAACAGTGCAAACAACATGCTAGCAGCCAAACCCTGTTTATTAGCATGAGAATTCAGTATGTTTAGCTGGCAAAATGCTGCAAACTTGGTTAACACAGATAGGGTACTGTATGAAATCTCTGTGCTATTGGATAGCATTGTATGAATCAGCAAACACAGAGAAATAATCACATAGGTACAAAAGGTATAGGAGTCAACGTTGGTCATTTTATACCAGCCACTATACCTTTGCTGTCTTTTGTGGCTTGAGTTAGGGTAATCCACAACCCCCGATTAAAACAGATAACAAAACACTGTTCCTTTCATTTAGGAAAGTCTTGACTACCTTCCTCTCACCATGGGAAAAGCAGGGCAGAATCAGCCATCAGATCTTCTTCATTTGATCCTACATAAGAAAGGAGAAAAAGGGTAAATGAAAAGAGGCTATAAACTCTCCTGTTGGGATTTTGCCAGGTATTTCTCCCATATGAGCAGTTAATGGAAAGAACAATGCCCTGAAATTCCATAGCCTGGCTTCCACTATTTCCACTCCTGCTTATAAAACATTTCTGTAACCACCACAGGTTGTGACTGACCCTATGCTTTTAGCATGGGAGGGAACTTCCTTTTTTCCATCTTTGTTTTCAGGCTGTTTCTGACAAACTGCGTGCTTGGTCTCTTTGTCACTGGTAGTTATCCCATCAATCCTGGTTACAATATGTCAGCTGGAGGCCAAAATGAAAACAACAACTATTTATAGAAAAGCCCTATAAAAATGTTATATGCTAATGGTCTCAGATTATCTCAGCTTTTACATCTTCTAGAAGGTGGGAGTCTTCATCTCTGCCCTTTTTTCACTCCTTAGGCTTTCTAATGCCTAGACTCAAGCTCACATTTTTAAAAATTTCATGCAAGTTGCTTGTGAAAGCTGCCATATTATCACCTACTTCCCTGGCAAAGCTGCAAAAGTCAGCAGAGCTGTGATTATCACTCCTCACATAGTTAAGATGCAATAGCAGCACAAATAGCAAAGTAAGAGAGTGTTTTAAAGAAAAATATTGTCCATTAAAATTTGACTTATAATAAGCCAGGCTTTATATTATTATCGAAAGAACTGCTGAGAACTGGAGTGCCTCCATGTTCACCAGCAGTTACGTCTCCATTGGGTGGGTGAGGAAGGAAGAGGAAAGGATGGTGGAGATACAGCAGCACAGAGCAGCCCTCAGGGAGATAGGGAGCTGAAAGGCACTCTAGTCCTCACTGTCTGCAAACACTCTTTCTCCTTTGGAAATCCAGACAGAACATGAGCTGTTCTTGCTTCCTGCACTAGAACTTCTGCTCCTTAGCTGAATGGCACAGCTTTTGTGTTTCGCACTGGCAAGAGGTCAGTCATCACATAAGCACTGCCAAGTGTTATAATTACTGTGTTCACATGGCCTCTCTATCTTATTGCCCTGTTATTTCATAACTGAGTGCTAGGTACTGCATCAGCTCTAAGTACACAGCTCTCACTGACTTCTAGGGCTCCCTTTATGCATAGGTCTGTTGGAATCAACGTTCTTCATAACTTTATTTACTTGACCTGTCAATATTTTGGAGAACATAAGAGTGCTTTTGATCAATTGCGTATTTGCCTTGTCTACGCATTGAAGCTGTACTTACACATGTATCCCTTGCAGAATTCATTCATGAGGAAAACCATACAAGTTTACAAGTTAATCATTTCCCTGAATGTCAAAAGCCAGGGCAGATCATGATATGCATTGTGTTTGCAGTGCTGCAAACTGGAATGTTTTAGTATTAACAGTAAATTTCCTAGCCTCAGTAAGACTTTTAATAGGTTTTGCAGCAGGTTAACAGCTAGCCATGGATATTTGTCATAACTACTGCAAAGCACAAAAAAAAAAAGTGCAATTTTAAAGAAAACAGTATCTTGAGATTTCAATTCAATAGAAAGACTCCAGTGCTTTCTTTTAGCTTTACACTTCTGAGTAAAAGAGATATCCCACCTTTGTTAGAAAGAACAGCGATTTCCAGAACCTACTGATCAGCACATTTTTTATCCCAAATATTCCAAACCAACACCTAGTAAGATTTTGTTATGGCTGCTAGCTGTAGAATGTGACTGAGTAGTTCACACTATAAGTTGCAGCTTCAAATACATAATCAATGAGGCAAAAAGGGCAATGTGTAAGTGCATACAGCAGTGTGGCAAAGTATCTTCAGCTGCTCCACCTCACCATCCAGTACATAAACAAAACCAGCCTTGAACTAGACAGTCGACTGGGATGACTGACATGTTGTTATATTTTCTGCCATCCTGGTTTTGGGGATAGCAACATTTGGAAAGGGGAACATGAACACCTGAAAAAGAAATTTTTCTCAGAACATGAACTATTTTTTTCACCCATTTTAGGAAGATAAAAAGTAGTGAGATCTTTATGGCAGCTTTTGAGATAGCCACCCCCACATCAGTCACTGGTGATAGCCAAGAGCAAGGAAACATTCTTCTGGGCTTATGTTTCATCAGACACTAGACTAGTATTCTTCAGTCATTCTCCTTCTCTCATTTTCTTCTGGTTATAAATTATGAGATACAAAGCCTCTGTAAGCTACATAACCTTCTGCCACTCTTGTCTGTCCCTCTAACTTCCCCTTCTGTCATTCCCAAATTTTCTTCTTCTGGTTGTTTACAGAGTGCAAGTAGAAAGTAGGTCAGACAAATGGAGACTGTCAGATGACTAGTTTCAATTTATGGACATGTTGTTGTCTCTGTAGAACCATAGCGTTGTTGTTACAAATCCTTAGAAGTTTGTTTTAGCCTGAAAGGCTATTAGACTTACTTCACTGGCAAAGGAGAAGGCTTTCCACAGGAATTTCAACTGATTAAGTCAACAGAACTCTGCCTGCAGAGCCCAGCTTCCAAACATTCGGCTTCATTTTTGTAGAATTTATTCTTTGCCTTTTCCTGCTCATAATGGAAACACTATGAAAAGCCTATACAATTTAACAACTGGGGTTTATTCTCCTTTTTTTCCGTCACCTTTGCCCACACACTCCAACCCCAAAGTCTCAATGAGTCATGTTAGTTTAGACTCATAACCAGCACTGGAAACATGTGCTTCATGTATTGATATGCTTCATACAGCCACGAGATAGTGTCCCACTGTGCAATGAGGAATGCACACCACACTTGGTGCTGCTAATGGGAGGGAAGGGGAGCAAAATTTACAGCTTTTTTAACTCCTCCAGAAAAGACACCACCAGTCAGTTGCAATGGCAAATAGAGTACTCTGACAGAAGTATGATTGAAGTTGACAATTGTCCCACAAATATCAGCAGAGTTTCCAATGGTGTTGACAGTTTCAGTGAATTCATAGCAAAGCAAGCAGTATCTGCTCCATTAGTCCTATGGTCTGGTAAGGCCAAAATGACAGTTTTAAGGTTTTGTTGTCAAATCACCTGTCAGAACAATTGTCTGTTGCCTCTAGCTTCTGTTACATGTGTGAAACATGGTACAGAAGATAACCATAGGCTGGTACTTTCTTAGGCTGTTTTAATACATATTACAGCAGTAACCTCAAGCAGTGCTTTAACTCTAGTCTCCACAAAACCCTATTCAGATTTATTGGATTAAACAAAAGAAAAACCACTTCCTCTTGTTCTCAAAAAAACCTGACAACACAGCAGGGCAGAAGTGCAGAGAAAAGCAAGTTCAGAGGGCCAATAAACATACCAGAGGTAAAATCTCAATACTACTAAAATCCATGGTAGTTCTGCTATGAATTTAGAGAGGCCAAAACTTAACTTCATATGTTTGCTTTTGTGTTACTCAGTGAAACAGACAGAAGATATGGTGGTCATTGCTTCTCCCATTCACATGGAAGCCCTTCAGTGGTGGGGCTATATGGGAATATACCATTAGATTGGGACCAGAAGTGGGTAGAAGCCAAAGTATAAATTTTTCCAATAATCTGGCCCATTCCCTTTGGAATTTTGCTCAGGAAATGTTTTAACTGACAGAATACAGAGTAGTCTTTAAATTGGATGAAAATCAGAGGGAATTTACCCCTCCCCATCTATATTGCCCACATTATGCCTACTGCAAAGACTTCCATTTCCCACTATTTGCTTCCTGTAGCTATATTCCTATATTTGAATGCATTGTAAAATCTAAGAAATATGGTCTCTCCCTTCTTTCAAGAGGATACTGAAATGTCAGCAGGGGCTACTACTTATAATTTCTTATTGTAAAAATGTACAACTTTAACTACTATGGGTAGGATCCTTTTGTCCTTATGAATCTGTCTAACCAGGTGGAAGTTGGGTGTCCATTCCCACCAGCTGCGTAGGCACTCAGTAGTAGGGGAAGAAGTTCTGTGATTTAAATGGGGTGATTCCTCCTATCATAAAATACACTTCTAAAAGGAATGAGGGCAATTCAGCTTTCTTTTTAAAAATATTTTCAAAGCAAATGTTGCTGTGATTAATCTCATTAACTCTTGGATTCAAGTAATTCATAGATCCAAATAAGACCATGAAAATGAGTTCATTATTACCACATCTTAAAAAAAAATTCTAAAACTGTTAAGCTGCAACTGCTCTTCTTCGCAACAGAAACTTATAAGGGTTTCAGCTCATAAACTCATGGTACTTGATAGCTTTTGCATCTTATTCTTTACCATGATACTTGGATATTTCTAGTTTATTGTATCTATGTGTTCCAACAGCACTTGGGGGTGTTCTAAAAAACTATTCAGTTATCTCACAGCACTCAGTTGAGAAAACAGGGTTAAGTGTAGAAATGACCAAGAGACTTTCCAAAGTCATAAGGAACATAAGAAGCTTCCTAGACAGCTAGTTAGATTATTAGTCATGTGCCTTCTGAAGCTATTAAACTTTCAGTTGTTAGATTTTCAATACTGTCCATTTAGTGCTTCCTTCCTGAACACAAGTATTTTTACTGTTCCAAGGCAACAAATACAGGTTTCTTTAAAAAGTACATTGCTAATGGCAAGAAATTCAATGAGTACCACAGATCTAGAGTTAATAGCTTACTTATTTTGCAGCAGCCACCAGTTCCATACACATAACCTCAAAACTTCATTCCAATCTGTTGTTTCTAATCACCATCTGTTTTTCCAACAAGTTGTTTCTAATCACTAATGTTAGTGATATGATTTTGCTGATACATTCAAAACTTATTTCAATCTTCATCTAGTTTTATGCCATTGAAACTTGGACATCCCTCCATAAATTTTGGAGACAAAAAAATCACAAACTACACCAACTATAATACCTATTTCAAGGTTACAGTAAAAGAGCACAAGAGAAGCCCATACTGCCTGGTGTTATCCAGACTAATAGGGCATGCTTACAATCCCAGCAAGACATGACTGTATTGCGTCAGGGTATACTTATATAGGTGGCCTGCAGGCAGTTCAGCAGTGAACCTACAGAACTTGGAATAGACTGCAAAGCCTGCCTGAAAAGCAAATTCAGAAAGTTAATCTATGCTGAATTATTTGCTGCTGAATCTATACTGATAAGGGTATTTGTCTGATGTTAATTAATTTAAAGCTAATTTAAGTATTTCTGTGTAAGATGGAGTCATAATGTGATTGCTATATAAATATCTCTGTAGTAAGACATGGTACTTTCTTGTGGTTGCCAGAATTAAAGAAGGGTAATGTCATGAGAAAACAGGGACACAGTGAAGACAGGTGGCTTCCTTAATTTCCTGCCGAAAATAGTATCCATCTACAGATACAAACCTCCTGGCATGAACTACAGTGAATGGCTACAGAAACACATAATTTCCAAATTTAATCTCTACATATTTCAGAAGAAACATCTGTGGTTTAAGACAGCCCAGCACACCTTACTTTCCTTTATCAGCACAGTGTCAGCTTCCTGTCAACTTCTTGTCAACTTCACTTCCCAAATTCACCCTCCCATTTCCTCAGTCTGAAAAACAAAAATAACAGCAACTCAAAAGTTAGCAAAAGCAAGCATGCCAATAGTGCTAATGATGGATATTTATTATATTTATTGTCTTTTCAACACACTTCAAGGGCTATGAAAGCTCACAGAAGAGTTATTTCTCTAAAAGATTGACTTACTAATATTTTCTGTCTACTGCCAATTACAGCTCTCCTAACATACCTGCACTGCTGACTGCATAAGTCATTTGGAACATGACATCAGACCTTCAGCATCAGGAAGTGACGGCATTAAGCAGCCACTGACCAATAGGTTCAAATATACACAGGAGTCTGTTACACTGATTCTGTTACACAGTCCTCTGAATTTCTCATTTCCTAACAATCTTCTAATACATTTAGCATCAGAATACAGTGGTCAGGTTTTAGCTCAACCTGGGAACTGAAAAAGAAAACAAAGATGACAAAATTGTAAAAACATAATCAATTAAAAAACATAACTTCTGAGGCTTCTTTGCTTCTTGTTTTTTTGTCAAGTCTTTTAGCTGATTCAAAAAGTGATAACCAACTCTACAACAGGAATAGTAACACCATGTACTTGAAAAACAAGCTATTGAAAATTAAAACTGAAATCAGTTTTAAAGTACAGATTGAAAGGAACTTTTTCAACAGCAAACTCACAAACATAGAAGGAAAAGTAAGTAAAAAAGGACAGAAAAGTACCAGAAATTCATGTAATACAACGTTCTGATTTAACTGTAGGTTGGCTACTTGTGCTGACTACATGGTTCTCAAAGATAGGATTAACTCTTGAACAAGTCCCGTATAGTGAAAACATGGTAATTAATGCCTAAACATACAGTTCTAATGTTTAAGCCTAGAAACTAGATGCAAACTTTCCATACAAGGGAACTCAAATCTAAGCGCTCATACTCAGATACACACGGCAGAGTTCTTCATGGTCTGTCATGCAATCTGCTGTAGACTCCTCTGTACAGCCACTGTAACTCAGTAAGGTGTCAGGGAAGAAACTGCCTTATTGGCCATTAGGTTTTCAAACTTGCTCCTACTGCCACAGCCCTAAATCCTACTGACTTTTACTTGGAACTGGATTCAAAGACCCTAAAAACCAGCTGCAATAAGGCTCAGTCACAAATTAAGCAGATGTGTTTAATTCCCTCTCTGAAATGCTGAAGTGATCTAACACGAGATGACCAAGTCATATAATTTCAAAATAAATACAGGGTTCTTTTAAGCTATTTTATCATTTGACGACCTCATTGGTAGTAGAAAGGAATAGAAGCAGGACAGAAGGTAATGATACTCTAAGAATAACATTCCAAAACAATCAATTTACCCCAAAATCCCAATTTGGGATACATGATAAATAAATCAATTTACCCCAAAACTGCTCTCAATCTATGCTCCACCCAGCTCATAATTGTGCCTAAGATTATCATGACCTTGTAGGACCTTGCCCTTGCTGAACTCTATAAGGTTCACACGGACCCACTTCTCAGGCCTGTCCAGATCCCTCTGGATGGCATCCCTTACCTCAAGCATTTCAGCTGCACCAGAAAGCTCAGAGCCACCAGCAAGTTGGCTGAAGGTGCACTTGATCCCACTGTCCATGTCTCTGAGAAAGATGTTAAACAGCACCAGTCCCAATAATGACCCCTGAGGAACATCACTGGTCTCAACTTGGACATTGAGCAGTTGACCACAACTCTTTGAATACGACCACTGAAAGGAAATAGAAAACACCACAAAATATGTCTTCGAGAAGCAAAATTCAATGCTTCAGAAACTAACCAGGGAACAGTGTGGCTATTCAAATCCTGGAAACAGAGATGATCAGCCAGTTGCATCTTCTCCAAAAATATCCACTGTGTATCTAACAGTGTGAAGACTACTTTCCTAATAAGCTCAAAAAACTTAATGCAGGAAGACAGGTTGAAACACTGAAAACTTTAGGCATGGATGAGTTTGACACTTTATTCTGGAACAATCATTAGACAACAAAGAACTCTTAACCAGGAAAAATAACAACCAGCAGAAGTCTGTGCGCATTCCTGTTCTGCTTCCAATTCCTCTGAGAAAAACAAGGGAAAAAAACTGGGGAAGTTAAAACCGTTCCCCCAAGCAACCTAAGTTCTCTTTTGGCCTGTTATTACAATAAAAGCAAACCTATCACAAGCAACTTTAGTCAGCTATGGCACAGATTTTTGGAGCTGAAAGAGTAATTTCAGGCTTCCTTTAAAATTGATGAAGAAAACAGGTATTTAACTTTTAGGCAGTGGCATTGGGATGAGAAAAATTGTGCTGCAAAGTGAAAACAACAAGCCCTATAAATGCCTATTTCCCTCTACACACAATAAATGAAGTCCAGACAAGGAACTGTCTGTGTTTAGTAAAATGAATCCCACCCAGTAAGCCTGTGGCATACAGAAACTCCATCCAGAGGCCTTTTGTTATAGCTGTTACAGTTTCCATCATTTCCAGATTATTAGGCAAAACCAGTGCCTTCATAATGATCTCTAGATGTGCAATGGAATCACAGATATTTAAAGTTCTTGCAGGACTTCCAAGCCATCAGATCCTATTGTATGGACTGTATGGATCTGAGGGGTATACCTTACCATGTAAATACTCTACATGATTAACAGGAAAGAAATAGATTAGAGAAACTCTTTTTCTACATTGGGAACATAAACTCCCTCCCATTGCAGAGACTTAGGACAAAGCCTGAAAGACTGAAAACTGCAAAAAGATATACTAAAAAATTAAAGTAAACAAATAAAAAAAAGATAGTAAGCCACATTCTTGATTAGAACATCATAATACTAGCAACCCAGAATCTACAACACAGCATGAAAAATAATCTTTCATTGAAGACCTACATCATCCTCCTCACTCCATTTTATAACAGTATTGAACATTGATGAAGGAGAAGATTTGCTATTAATCCTCCTACTCAGAAGCAACTATAGATGCCAAGGTGAGAATTGCTATTATTGTAAGCTAAGCTTGAGAACAACCCAATATCTGAAAATCCAGCTTTATTTTTTATTTGGTGAAAATTCCCCAAAATTAATTGATTTTTTAAAAATCTGCACATGTGATTAAAAAAACAGTAACTGTCTGAATAGGGCATGCCATCACAATGCTCTTTTATGCTCCCTCAAACAACTGGTACTTAGAGCAGATGGAACTGGCATATCTCTGATTCCAACAACTACTAAAAACACCTTATTTATACACCTGAATAGGACCACAAAGGACATAATAGTTCCAGAAATTACATAGTGTACAAGAAGCAGCATTCACCATCAGAACCATTTCAGCTGTAGAAAAACATACCTCTTATTAGATTTAGTTATAGAACAGTGTTGACCATCCTGCAACAGAAAAAACCACTGCAATTATCAGGACAGCTTCACTATTTTATAGAAAGTTTTTGAGTACTATGTTCGCTTTGTAGCTCCTCATCACAAGAAGGACATTGATTTGATGGAGTGAATTCAGGGGAAGGCTACCAGGCTGACTGGGAGAAGAAGCACATGATGTACATAGATGGAAGAATTGTGTTTGTCCAGTCTTCATGAGACAGGAGTTAGAGAAGACCTAATAGGGTAGGAACCTGAGCAATCTGATCCTTTTGAACCTGCTCTGTGCAAGCAGTTGCACTAGTTGACCTTCCAGAGGTCCCTTCCAACCTAAATAATTATATGATTCTATGAAATGAATGAGAAAGTGGGGAGGAGACTAAATACAGCTTTGAGGAAGCAGTTTCTATGGCTTTAACGCACATTTCCATCAGTTCTTGATGGGTGCTCAGTCAGTATTCAACACTCAGAAGCAGTCTCACCTAGTTGTCTACCAAATAATGACATGTTAATATAGTTGGGTATACACACAGACACTCAGACTGCCCACAAACCTCATCCCCTTCACAGCAAGCAACAATGCAGCTGTCCTAAGGACAAGGAGCTATCTTATCTGCACAGACAACTGAATTATCCAGGCACACAGTCTATCCTCCACAAAGCAGTGAGGTTTGTGGAGGCCTTGAATGGGCCTTGTTAAAGGCCCTTGAATGGCCTTTAAAATTTCAGCACTAACCAATGTTTTTCCTGCAAGAGAAACAGCTATTTTCACGTACCCCCAGATTCAGGGATAACAACACCCTAACAAGTGCAGAATGAATAGTTAACACATTTGGCTTCAAGATAAACACTGCACAGCATTGCAGACACAATTACCAAGATCCTCTTACATGCTGTGTATATTTTGTCCAATACAATTTGAAGCCATGAAGAAATATATTGCCAACAGAAGCAACCAAATGCAAATGCATTCTGCCCAAAGAACTTTTTAGCTGCACTATGCCAACAGACTTTTTGCCAGCTAGATCTCCTCATGCAGAAAAGGCCATGGATTGCCACTGTCTTTCAAACTCTGTCAGATTCCAGTATTAAATGGATGGATTAACATTTTGCAACCAACAAGGTGACACCAGTTATCTTCATAGCTGCTTTTAGTCACTCGTAAATACTAGCCAACACAAGACAACATGCCAATTTACACCATCATCTGGACAGAACCTTGCAAATACAAGGCTACAAATATCTGGAACTGCCTAAGTAGATACACCATATATGTGGAATCACTTAAGAACTCTGTGAGGTTTCATATGCTGCTACATGTAGTACAGGCTTACTACTGCACCTTGCACACCCAGACACAGCAGACAAGGTCCTGAAGTACCTTTGCATGCTGTGCACTAGTACAAATCAAAAGGACAGATGTCTCATATTAACAAAAATGGTAAGTCATTGTTTATTGTTCACATTAGGATTTGACAGAAAACAAGGTGATGATGCAGGGTACTGAAAGTTCTCTGAAAAACAGGGGTTTATTCCTGTTTACTAATCCAATGAATAAGGAACGTTGTGGGGACATACTTAACCTGATTCAACTTCTTATGAGGGTTTGAAAGTGTATCCAAAGAAAAGGAAAAGAATAATCTAAGCACAATCTAGTGATGAACCATACAAAAAATTCAGACAAGGCATCTGATTTGTCATTTTCCCAAAACATTTTATGTTCAACATTTAACCTATCAGAAATATCTTGAGCTTCTTTTATCTTCAAGAGAAAAGACAAACAATGGAAAGTACTTTAAATTTTTTAGTTGATTAAGAGTGACTTCATTAATGAGAAGGTCTGTGAGAGAAGACATAAATGCTGTCAAACTAACAAGTTAGAAAAAGGAAGCTACAGTTACCCTTGGAATCTTTCCTGCAGGAATTATAGTACATTGAAGAACAACTTGTAATAATCTTTTTTAACATTTTCATAGCAACACATCTACTGAAAAACAAACTAACAAAGCAAACTTTCAATCAAAGGTAACACTCTAACAGATTATCTCCGCTCCCTCAGCAGAGCATGAGAGAGATCCAGTACAGATGAAGTACCCTTGAGTAAACAGATTACCCAAAACCCTCAATAACAACACTCAAATAGTGAGATGGTATATATAGACTAAAATATGTGATCCATTGAAATAGCAGAACAGCCAATGCCTAAGGAAGCAATGAAATTTGTCATGGAAAAAATAAGAAGCTACACAACCATAGATCCCATTTCTTATGCCTATACAAGAATGCAAGCAAAAACACACAAAAAAAATCTGCTATGTCCACCAGTGATATTTTAACAGTGCCATAGAAAAGCTGACCTTGCAAACCCCACGAGCAAAATTAATAGATAGTATCTGTCATGAACAGTATACAGCATTTACAATTAGCATTAATACAGATTAATAAGAACTACTGGTATCCTATATATTCAATATAAAAATTATTTCATCCAAATGAGTTACTGTTAATGACTCCCACTGCAATGAAGTTCACTAAAATTTCTCTGGTCAGGATTCTACATCCAGGAAAGCTCTAACCTTACCAAATTTGTTCTGACTTAGATCCCAACAGTAACTAAATCAAGCTGATCAAGACCCTTAGGGCAAAATAAAATATGTGAAAACAACTGCAGACTTAGAAAAACTACCGTCTGACACCTCTAAGGCAGCAAGATGTCTCAGGAATCCATATTCATAATGTGGCAAAAGAAATTCTGCTCATTTTAGGAGAACATCTAACAGAAGATATTTCCATGATGCACAGGCTGAGGCTAAAAATTAGATTGATTTCCTAGGGCAGAAAGGTTGTCAAAAACTAGGCTGAACCTCATGATTGCCTTCAAGATATTCAGTGTTTGGTGAGGAAACATGAGGTGCCCATCACCAAACTGCCCAGACAGACAATTTACACACATTAAATTTCTGAAGGTAACAATATATTCTCTGTAGTCATAACTTCTGGAAAATCTATTCTCCATTTCAAAGGGATAATTTGAACTTCATAAGGAATTGTACCAAATAGCAATAGCATTCTGCAGGTCTTAGTTCTTTGAAAGGATTTGGCAGAAGAAAACAGACTTTTTGTTTGTCTCCAAGTTTCAAGCTGTAAGAAACTAGGATTTTGAAGTAGGTTTTATATTTCTATGATTCAATATTTGTTTATACAGACTATTAGGCAAACACTTGCAAAGGTCCAAGGCAATTAGTAAAAATGTTTATGCAAATATTACACTTTAAATGTAAATTGAATTGCACTTATTATCTAAAGCCTTTCAGAAATACTCTTTAACCACTTCATTTTACAAGTTAGAGAGAATTTTGCTTTTGACTTCCATAGTTAAAGGGTTGGCCCATTCTGACATGAGTTGAGACATCCATTTATTAAGAGTCTGTTAGAGAAGCACACACAGTAACACTTGCATCTTCACTGAAATAATTTTCCTTTAAAAAGCAGTTACCACATAGTCATGTGGAGCAGATAAAAATAGTACCAAAGTAATTACAATGTAGACCAGCTCTGACTCTTCAAATCTTTGAACTTTGGTGTAGTTCTGGTTGAAAATATGTTACTATTCAAGTTCTGTGTTGTTTAGATCAATAGAGATGGATATTCGTCCCACCCACTTATTCTTCCCACTTTAACTCTGTTGTGAGGAAGTATTTCTGACATCCACCTACGCCAGAAAGAACCTGGTTTACAGCCTTCTTAAATCCCAGTACTCTGAAAGACATATTGAGATAACTGTTATAGACAGATCATTTTGTAATACCTGTTCTTATAGTTTTACCTATGGCCCCCCAAACAGGTTAGTTCTGAAAATCACCACTCTAGCCACTATTTCTAGGATAGGTACTCAGATTTTAGAATAAATGCTAAGATCATGCATTAGCCTGGTCTATCTAGATGCTTATTTTTGTTTATTGAGCTTATTGCTTTAAATCAGGTGGTATAGTAACGTATAACTTTTATTTTGGCTACAGGAAGCAGTTTTCCCATTATGACCTTAATAAAGTCTAAATAGGAAATACAGACTGGATGGGAGAAGCATATTTTGGAGAATTCTTGAGGTTAATGTTACTTTAAAGCTCCACTTCCTGTGAAATACCTGAGCTCAAATCAAGTAGGTGCAGGTTAAGATGAGATTAAATGGTATTCCTTCAGCAACTAATGTAATATTCCTTCATCACGTTTTCTGGCCTGAGGGTGAGAGCATTGTTGTGGCTTGGGAAAATCTTGGTGGATGTTTCCTTGTTGAATAGTAAGTTTAGAATCTCTCAGTCCCATAAGCATTGTCTTGAGTACACAGCTCTTGTTCTATGAACTTCAATAATCACAACTAAGCTTATATTTCGGGTAATTACCTCTTTTAATGTTTTTATTCTTAATTAGAGGCATTTCTGGGATAGCATTAGCACATTATCACTTCTCACTTAGGCCTCTGGTGACTGAGCCAGGCTAAGGGTTAATTCTAGCTTAATGTTTTGTGTGCCGTTCTGTGAGTGAAGACTTCAAGCTTGCTCAGTCTCCACAGACTTACCCACTTATTTTAAGTTTTTTTAGGGAACAGAATGCCATAATATGTTATCTGAATAGCTGTCAACTCAAGACCTGTTTAGGCCTCAAGACATCAAACTCAGGATGCCATAATTTGAGCATCTGAACAGTCATGAATAGGATTTGTGAGAATTATTTTCTTCTTAGAAGGAGTGTCTGAGACTGCTTTTCTTGCAGCATGGAGTATTTCAGCTGGAAGGACCTGTTTTTACTAAAGCATAGTTTGTGTGTCTGAGAGTTACTATAACATTTTTCTAGTGTTAAAAAGAGTATCTATGTAAAGTTCACTGAAACTGCATATGTTAAATAAAAAAACTATAAAGATATTTGAGAAGCTGATCTCAAAACATAAGTAAGCGTGAAATATTATTCATATCATACAGAAAGTCCTTTTAAAATTACTTTTAAAATAATTTAAATTATTTTTTAAATTCTTTTTAAAATTACTTTAAATTACTTTTTTTAAAAGGCTTTCTAAGTCTTTTTAAAATTCTGAATACAGCTGTGCTTCTTCAGTTTTGCTACAGAAAGAGGAACAGTGTTAACACCTGTTCACGCCTTGTAGTGTGGCATTTGAAACTGGCAGCACTCAGCTCTCTAAAAAGCCAAGGTCTATTTTGCTTTTTGAATAAAATACTCCAGTAAATTTTTAAAAGTTTGGATCATCTACTAACTGTGATCCAAATAAATTCTCAAAGTAAAGGATGAAATATTCCAATTGTAATATAATTACATTCTATTTAATTAAGGTGTGGCTTTACTTAATGTTGGTTTAGATTACTATCACTATTGCTTTCTCATACAGGCATAAGTATATGCTTAAACACTTAAATTTGGAACTCTGATTTTACTGTTATTGGTAGAACACAGTTAATGTACAGGAGGACAGGACTCCCAGAACCTAAGGCTCTTTTAGAACTGCCTGCAGAACCAAATACAACTCTGCATTATCAGTTCAGTGCCTTTGACCTCACTATGATCATTCCCTCTCATCATGTGGTTCCTCTTCCTGTAATTTAAATATCCAGGAATCTTGTATCCAAAAGTCAGCTTTATCCACTGGGCAAACAGAGCATTCTTTTGCATTGACAGCATACAAAAAGTATCTGGGAAAAGGGCACTGATTTGTCATTTTTCACTACACTCAACTATTGGAAATGGCTGAATACCAATCAGTAACAGTGGTGTGCACAAAAAGTAGTTTCTTGTAACTATAAAACATAATTTTGTTCATTAATTCTATTCTGTACCTTTCTATATCAACAACTTAAAAGGCAACAGCTGTTGGTATACAAGCTGTCGTACAAAATATACTAGATAATTTTTAGAATCAGTTCTTGATCTGAAAAACACAAGCATCTTTACTTACATCATCAACAGAGTTTCGTTCTGGTTGCCACATCTCTCCTACCCTCACTAACTTCCATATGTTATTCTACTTTGTCTCAGTGGTATTAACAGCCATTTTCTGACAACTTCTTGAAAGTCATTGCAATTTTAACTTTAAAGGCCCTTGACACTGTCTCTGTTTAATATCCTCACAGACAAGCTGACAATATATGGGTTATTTCAGAAGACAGTGAGGTGGATTGAAAACAAGAATGGCTAAACTGAGAGAGTTGCACCAAATCGAGCTGGAGGCAAGACATTAGTGGTGTGACCCAGGGATCAGTACTGCGGCCAGTACGTTCTAATATTCTCATTTATGACTTGTATGAAGGGAGAAAGAGTACATCCTCATCAAGTTTGCAAACACAAAACTGGATAGAGTGGTTTATAGACATCAGCACACTGCTTTCCAGAGAAAACTTGGCAGGAAGGAGAAATGAGAAAAACCTCATGAGGTTCAACAAAGGGAAGTGCAAATTCCTGCACCTGGGTTTTAACAATGCCAGGTTCCAGTATAGGTTAGGGGCTGACTGTCTGGAAAGCAGCTCTGCAGAGGAGGACTTTGGGTGTTCAGCCCAGAGAAGAAGAGGCTCAGGTGGATCCTGTCCATGTGTATAAATACTGAACAGGAGTAAACAAACAAGAGGGAACCAGACTTTTGTAGTCCCCAGCGTCAGGGTAAAAGGCAATGGCCACACATTAAAACACAGAAAATTCCATGTGGACACAAACCTGGTTTTTTTACTCTGTGTTAGTGTGAATGATCAAATCATGGACCAGGTTGCCAAGAGATGGTCTTGGCTGAATCCTTTGACATATTCAAAACCATCTGAATACAGCCCTAAGCAACCTGCCCTAGCTGACCCTTGAGCACAGATTGAACTAGATGATCCCCAGAGGTTCCTTCCAACCTCAACTATTCTGTGAATTCTAAAACAGAGGTATTGCTAACATTTTTGCTACCATATTTTCTTGTAAAAGCCATATGGAAACAAGACTGAAAAGAATCAATTCAATCTCCAGGTTGTTATCATCTCAATGCCAAAATGTTGTTTTCTTAAACTCACTAGTCCTAAGGGAACACTTCCACTCTCAGGCCCCATAATTGAGGGTTGGGTGACTATAAAAACCTTACCGTAAATTATTTTAGCCTAGTTCACACCCACATGTTCTTATCCCTATGTTGTTTTTCAATCTAACTATATTTTCTCCTCCAATAGGTTTACAGAGATGCAGGCTTATTTAGCTTTTATGGACTCTAATAAGATGCTGTCCGTTCCTGTGATCAATCTCAGAACCTTTCCCTCCATGTGCTCCAGGGTTAATTAATCCTTTATGAACACAGAACAGTAAAATAGTACACATTATTCCTCAAAAATTATACTAATGCCTCCCTCTCTGCTCTATCATAAACAATTTCCTCACTCTTTGTGCATAACTGCACAAGGATACATAACACATTCTTTATTAATCTCACCAAACCTGGATAAATTAATACAACAGAACACTCAGGTGCTTACTTGCACTATGCTTACAGTACATCCTAGTGGGAACTAACAGATGGGAGGCCCCTTTCTGCATCCTCATCACAATCATAGGACTAGGTCACGCTTGCTGCAGCCATTTTATTAAGATCTTCCTTCCAGGCATTAATAAATTAAAGTCTGTTTATTACAGTTGTATTTCCATCCATGCACATTTTCTGAGGCAGAGGACTGCTTTTCTCAAGAAATTTTCAGCAGCCCCTCTCAGATGACCTGAGAAGCAAACTGATCTCAGCTCTGACAGGATCGAATTCAAGTAACACCAGCACATATCAAACTACCAGAGTAGGTAAGTTTGGCTTCATTTAAACGAAGATGAAACATGCATTCTAAATCATGCCTATGAAAAATGTTTTAAACTTGTCCATGTCTCATTCTGTAAATAAATAAATAAATAAATAAATAAATAAATAAATAAATAAATAAATAAATAAATATGGTATGGGTTAAACTTTTGAAGAGCAGCAGAATTACAGGCTCATCAGTCACTTATGAAAATGAGACTTCAGGGCTTTGAAATTTACATCCTAGTTTCTAAATTAGAAAAGACACTGAAGCAAAGCTTCAGCAGTAGAGCTGGCCATTTGATAGCCCAAAAATAGCCATTAGCAAAGCAAATATAGCTCCAAAGAGATGTAATCTATTTAGAAAGACTTTGGAAGGTAGAAGGTGATGGAAAGAGAGGAAAATCTAATGTAGAGACCACTTATAACTTATGATGTAAATGATATATGATCCCATGGCATCTCAAAGCTTGGGTTATATTTGTTCATGAGATACAAGCTCCTAATCTTCTATACAGAGTTAGGACAGCATTGTAATACTATGCTATTTTGCCCACACTCCCTAAAATTTTGAAGGAAAGTGAGGTAAGAGAGTTATAACACAAAGTGTGAGAAATTGCTTTTTTATACTGAGCAATCTGCTGTTAGTGTTGTGCTCTTTAGTCACCTTTTGCAGTTGTATTGTTTTCAATAAGGCATTGTTTCTGTCCTGACTTTATCATGTCAATACAGTCATTAATATGTGAAAGCCTTTTTTTCAAATCCCATTTCAACTATCATTCCTCCTATCTTCCATTTCTTGGAGCAAATATATGATGTGAAGAGCAATGGAGGGTGATATTTTTTCTTTGAACATAATAAAGTCTACAGAGCTAAAATAGGCTGAAAAAATAATTCTTATTTGCTGTCTTTTGTAACCGCAATTCTACCTTCTACTTAGAGTAATTGTGTATGCTCATAGAAAGGAAGCAAATGGCAATTCAATATTAGGTAAACTTACTGTAGCTAAAATTAGAGAGTAAATACCAGTTCACCGAGAACTTACCCTCAATTCATTAGCAAATGTTATCCTCAGTATCTCGATATATATACACTGCCACACGTTCTTTTAATTCTCAGCAAAACGGATTTGCCTCCTTTCTCATTATGATTCTATGATTGTACTCCATCTGAATACAGTTACTCTAAAGAAAGAGATCCTTACCCTTTGGTTGAGGTTATATTTTTAGAGTGTCAGTTATAAAGATATACTAAAGCTGTAGCTCCCTTTTACTGGATAATAAACATAGCCCAACAGCTGAAAAGATATATTTACAATCTTCCCCCAGAATCCTCCCAACCCCTTACTGCTAAGAAAAACAAGTGGGCCACTGCAGCATGTCCCAGAACTATTTTGGTATTGGGGAAAGTGCAAGTTCCAAAGCAGTGTGGAAAAATGCCCTACCAGCTGCTCCCCTCTCATTCCAATACAGGCTTAAGAGTCTTCCCTGGTCAACTGCTAGATGAAAGCACTTTCAGATAACTTGCTTCTACATCATTAGTGCCACATCCACAGAGATTTTTAGGTGTCTAAAGGCTTAAAGGTCTAAATGAATTGCTGGAAGCTAATCAAGTATCATACCTCAGCTGACCTAGAGAAATCGGCTGTGTACAATAACAAAAAAAAATGCAACGCAACTCACAGCAGCTCAGCTCCCTTCAGAGGGAACACGCTCACTCACGTTACTTTGTCTGCCACAAACCAAGAGGAGAGAGCACAGAGGCCTATTGAGGCACATTCATATTTGTAACTATAAATCTGCTTTCAAAGCTCTGGCACCCGAAAGTCATTGATGCTTTAGCTCTTACCAGTGATGTTAGCCACATGCCAGGCATTTTACCTCACTGCCCTCCAGGAGCTTGGTTTAGCTGAGCCTTTCCTGGGCCTGTCTCAGGCCTGCTGATCCCAAGCCATGGCCTAGGCCTGTGCTGTCTAGAACATGGCATACTAGGGGAGGAAGCAAGCGATTGCTCGGCCGAGGGGATTCAAACACAGATTCTTACATTGTTCTTAGAAGCATGAGGGCACTGGCCTTTTCAAAGGGATTTATAAGCTCATGCCTCTACTGAAGTTTAAAAATGTATACCTTCCAAAAATTCGGGAAGAAAATACAAGTCGTGTGCATGTGAATTTTGTCTAGATCACATGAGCTCCTGGATTCATACATATGGCATTAGTGATAGTTATAAGTGCCATAATGACAATAATATGACGTAACAAAGCGTGCTGGAGAAGAAAAGGGCAAAGCAGTTGGATAGTCTATATGAACTACACATAAACTCAGTTTCTGAGTCAAGCTGGGCCCAAACACCAGACAGACATGGTATAGCTGCTAATGCTGCAACATTAGTGCTTCCCTGTCAAGAAAGCAGTTGTATGTTCAAACAAGTAGTCATAATACGTAGCATCGGCTCATTCATTTGGGGTGTTCTGTTTCTTCAAATTAAAGCTTTTCATTAGTATTAGAATCTCCTCTTTCTTCAGAATGAGTTTCAGGCTTCTGGTAAGTTGCAGACAAAGGTAGAATTGAAACTGACTTACACCAAAACTCAATAGCTATAACCAAAGTAGCACTGCAAAGGCTTCAGCTACCACACAGTACCAGGATACTGCCCAGATTTGTACATCTGAAGCAAAATCCAATACTTCTGTATTTTCAGTGCTGTTGTCTAGGTTAGCTAGATCAGTATGTGAGCATTGCTATCCTACCTGTAACTGCAATGGAGATACAGCGAGTTAACATTAGAGCTCTGAACTCACAGACAACAAAATTGGCAATTTTACTTCAGAACTATTTGAGACACTAAATTTTTCTGAGTAGGCTACGTTTTATTAGAAGCTATGGTTCACAACTGGAAGGACATTGTAAAGCAGTAAGGTGCCATGAAAAAGCTAAGAAGCATCCCAGGAATTACATCTATCTCAGTGAAAACCATGCCAAACTTCCAAAACATCCTGTAGTCTGCTATTTCAAAATGAAGCTGGCCATTCACTATGCCACATTTTGATTGCCTAACTTAATGCTTTTACAAACTCAGATTATACTAAAAATTTAAGGGTAGGAAGTTAAACTGTGAGAAACCCCTATTAGTCGGCCAAGACTAATAATTTTCCCTTAATATTTTCTTTCAAAAGCAATATAATAAAGCGTAGCAACATGAAACTCTATTTTGCAGTATAGGTATGCATAAAAGGTTGTCTTGGGGTTGCAGTGCAAGATGTAACTAGAAGTATGTATTCTATCACCATCTGTTGAAACCAAATAGAGCAGTGTTCTTTATCTCTTCCATGACGCACCCCTCATAACTCTGGGGTGTATGTCCTGTGTTAATGGGCTAGCTGATAAAAACCAGGTGGGGCACTGTTCTTTATCTTTTCCAGGACCCATCCTACACCCAGGGAGATATCTTCTGCTAATGGGCCATTGACTCTCACTTCATGACTGATAAAATTACATCATCCCATTGTGAAATGCTCCACCCAAGGAGAAGAACCAAATTCCTACCTAGATAAAATAGGAGTTCTGGAACACCATGGCACCCTTTCCACTGGATTCCCAGAGGAAGACCAGACCCATCTATCACCACCACTGGACTTTCAGAGGAAAACAACACCTTTCTACAGGATCACTGCTTCAACAGAACCACATCTGTCACTCCAGGAAGGCTGCAGCCACCATTTGATCAGACTGCTACCACCACCCTGATCAGGTTGTATTCTGATTCTGCCAGTGTGGGGGGTTTTTATTACTGCATTTTTATTTTAATTTTCCTAATAAAAAACTGTTATTCCTATTCCCATATTTTTGCCTGAGAGCCCTTTAATTATAATAATTCGGAGGGAGGGGGTTTACATTTTCCATTTCAAGGGAGGCTCCTGCTTTCCTTAGCAGACACCTTTCCAACCAAGACAAAGGTCAACTATATTTCACAGGCTTGCAGTCCTACTGAGAAACTGTTTTGAAAAAAATACTCTAGTGATCCAAGCATGCAGCAAAGAATCAAGACTATCAAAATGCTAAAATTTAAAAATGCCTCAGAATTTCTGTGAGTTTTATCCTTTACCCAGTTACAGCTCTAATGCTTTTATAAGCAGTAATCAAGAGGCCATGTTGCAGATAAGAGAGGGATGAAGCTACAAAATAGCACAGCCACCTGCCTATCAATTAACCCTGAGCACCACTGGAAGTGTTACTGTCCTTGTATCATATGTTATATGCTCACATCTGGCATAATACAACTTGTTTTAAATATATTCTGATTCTTCTTGAGTCTTTGGGTTTTGTCTTCCAGTAAGGAAATCCTATCTTTAGTTTCCAGTTCAGGATTGAAGGCTGGGAGCTTCTGCTACAACTTCCATCTGCAGAACCTCTTGTGTGGGCAGCTTCACAAGAAACTCTTCAAGGCAGACTGCAGCTCAGAAGACATTGATGGCTGTGTTTGCATAATGTAGTGACAGTAGATATAAACACTGAGCATGTTTTACATTTCGTTTCAGAGCATATGAACTATAGGCATCCAGAAGACTGGACAGAAATTTCAGAGAAGAAACTCCAGCCACTGCCGCTACCTCACCTTTTCAACAAAGGTAGCTATGAAAACATGCCACCACACAAATTCAGGATTAAAAACCTTTTTGTGTTTTTTAATAGAGGGAGAAATTTAGATTTAATTGCACACAAATAGAAAATAAACCAAGAAACAAGCAGCTTTCTAAAATACAATTGCATAATGCATACTGCTGGTTGCAGTAAGGACTATCTTTTTAAGTTAAAAAGTGAGAAACAATATGCATTATGCACTGACACATCTGGGCATAATGCATATTGTGCATAATTCTTTTAAAATCTGATACAGAATTTAAAAGAAAAAAAAAAAAGATGGATGACACACAGCAAATAAGGAGTCTTTGCTGCGGGTTACTGTCAATGGAAAGCTCAACTTAACTGTCACAAAGAAGCTGTCAGCAAACTCATCACTGCTCATGGCCAGAGGGCTGACTAGCACTATTCAAACAATGGGTGGGACAAACATGAGAAAGGAACTGGAATCCAAAACGTGCTGTTTGATCCCATCCCATCCGTGGTTCCTCCCAGTAACATTGTTCTGCAGCCTAGCCAGAAGCCATATCCACACATGCAAGTGCATTTAATCACCCAATTTCTATTGATTTCAATGGGAATCAAGCTCCTGAATGCCTTTGTCAGGCTTAGCTTTACTGGTGCTGCCCTCCAACAGCAGTGAGAAGCTTTTGTTGCTTCAATACCTTTCCAGGAGAAAGGAAGAAAAATACATGCATGTCTTAGGCAAGATTCATGTGTGTTTTGCAAGTAGATAACCACACAGCCAGCACAAAAAGATACATTAGGAAGCATATCATTATTTATGGCTTTAAACAGAAAGTGACAGCAGTGGCTGGCTACCACTACATTATCATAACTGTTTCAGAAACTCTGACAGCATAGTCAAATATTAAGGACATCCCTAATCGCCTCTTACTTTCACGCATCTTTGAAAATTAGATTTAGGATTATGCAATTGTGTTATATTTAACAGCTTTTTTACATGTAAAATGTATTTGGGCATAGTTATCCTGAGTGTCAAGCAGTTTCATTGCACCAGTTTATAATACCACAACGAAATGTGTATTTAAGGGATGACTCTCTTTAGAGTTATGTTCTGTTAGTGTTCTGCCCCCCCTTATGAGAGATGATTGAAGAAAAAAAGAAAAATAGCATATGGCAGCTATTGCCAAAGTAAATACGTCTTGTTCTGAAAACATGCAATGCTCCTCAGATACTTTAAGAGTAAAAAGAGCTTTTAAAAAATCAACTCCATTTATTGCTTCCTGGGTTTTGATTGTTTTTTGGGTATATTTTTCTGGCAATGGGACATCGTTGTTTGCATTACGAAGATCTGACATTCATTAAAAAAAAAAAAAACAAAAAACAGCTGTGCTGAAAATCATGGAAGTCAAAGAAAATTGAGAATACTAGCACATGCTGAGTCTTATTCTCCAGCATATTAACATAAATGCATTCCAAAAACAGGTTTTATCCTAAGAAACCCTGATCAGGGTAGCAATTCTTCTTGATGTGGAAAAAGAGATAAATCTGCAAAATGAAAGCCATTATTTATACTCCTTTTAATGCTTAAAGTCTTGAATGATTCATGGACACACCACCACAGGCATCACTTATTTTTGCATGCCATAGTGTCATCACAGATTGTCAGCAGTGATAGCTGACTGACAGTTTATCTCCTTTTGCATAAATGAGACATTGCTACTGGTCAGACTATCCTGCTCCCAAGGGCAAAAAAAACCCCCAAAAAACACAGGAAATAAAATGTTTCTTTCTAGAACAAGAACTTGAAAAAGTAGGACTTAAAATGTCATTGGGTCCACTGCTCTATATCCAAGGCAGGACTGTTAGGGTTAAAATGGTACTCTGACATTTTTGACTCTGTATCTAGAACAGCCTATATCTTACTACTAGAAGATACAAGTGAAATTTAAACCTCCCCCACTACAGAATAGGCTTCTACAAACTAATTATGGGAAAAAATATGAAGACTGACACTCTAGGAGTTGCGCTTTAATTACATGCTCTGATCTCTGGCTGGCTGTTTTAAGTTGGGTCTTGTGCCTTGAAAGTGATGCTTTAAGCTTGAAAATTCCTGAACACAGGGATGCCTAGGTCAGTAGTCATTGCCATTGGCTTACAATGATTTGGTACACTGTCAGTACACCAGAACAGTGACCAGTAATTGTCTGAAAAAACAATACAGAGAAAAACAAGATTTATTTTCTTCATCTATTAGAAATTTTGTACCAACATACTGATATCATTAGATGTGCAAATGGATATTTGCACCAGCTTGCAGGTGAGCAAGTACTCCTTTCTCACCACTGAATAAGAATTAATGTTGTTTAATCTAGCAGGTGATAGAAGTGCAATCTAAGTAACTGAATGTTTTGTGTTCCTCCTGAAGACAGTGTGATTTTAAGCCTGTTTATGTAAGATGCCTTGAATAAACTTGTTTCCCTTCCAGAGATATTTATATTTCCTAACTGCAATCTCACCAATTACTTCCATGTAACAAAAGCCTCAGACTGTAAAAAAATTAAAGCTAAGCACATTTTCAGAGTTGTTCTCCTGTTTAGTCATCACATTTTGGGAACAAAATGTTGGCTCTTGGTTAAAGAGGAAATATCAGAAATACCATATGCAATGAGGTTCCCAAAATGGTAGCTGGTAGCAGCAGCAAAGTGCTTTCACTGATGCAAAAACAAAAAACTTAACCCCCACGGACATATTAAATACCATTTTTATTAACTGCAGCTAGTATGCACCATAAAATCCTTTTTATTTTTGCCATTCATATCAGCCTTTCCCTTTTTTCATACCTGCCTTTCCCTTTCAGTTCCATTCTTTTTCTTGATGCTCATTCTCCTTGATTTAGTTTTCATAAATTTCACTTTACCTTACTTTCAGATCAGTCCAGAACTCATTGCTTACATATTCTCAAACAACAACCATTTTGTTCTTGAAAAAAGCTGAGGAGCAAAAGCAAAAAAAAAAAAAAACAAAAAAAAACCAAAAAAAACCCCCCAAAACAAACAAAACAAAACCCCACAAGCAAATTTGCAACTATTTCAGTTTCACAAAGCGGGCAATTTGAGATGTTTACACTGCTGAAAGAGGGAGACCTTTTAAAGGAAAGTTTAAAAATTTGTATACTATTCCAAAACTAAGTAAGAATTACTAGCTTTACTTTACCCTTGCAAAATAATTCTATAGCATTCACAGAGACCAGTCTGGCCTGAATTAATGTTGGAAAATTTTCCTTGTTCATAAAATCAGTATCAAGGCTAATATGAGTCCACTTAAGTGACTCTTGATGAGTTATTTAAGTGACTACTTAGATTATGTACTTAAGTCATTTTAATGCTCATTTCTGCACAAGAGTACTATTAAAGTCATAGAAATAATGCTACTAGATAAGCCAGTGATCCTGTTGTTTCCAGAAGCACTTATAAAAAAGAAAATCCTCCAAAGGATGTTATAAGAAGCCCTGATGTGACAAGTTCTAGAATTGGCTGCCCATGTGGGAATTTTTTTTTTAATTACAGGTAATTAGTAATTTTTACATTAAATGCTCAGATTTTATTTTAGTTGTTTCAAGTTTCTACTTCTATATCCATATAGCAAAACACATTATCAGAGACAGATGTGAGAATGTTGAGAATGTAAAATTTAATGTTGCTTGAACTTTTATAATACATCCACATTTACCTTACTGTCATGGGTTGCAGTGCAAAATGTAACCAAAACTGTGTATTCTGTGAAACTGGGGTGAGGGGGGTGGTGTAATTGTCTGTCCATGGCCAACTGTCAATAAACCTGCTGGGGCAGTTTTCTTATCTCTTCCACAACCCAGCCTCCCTCCAGGGAGAGATCTTCTGCTAATGGGCCATTGAGTCTCACTGATAGAATTACCAGCTGATAGAATTACTAGCATCCCACTGGGAAATGATCCAACCAGGGGAGGAGCCAACTATTCCCACCTGGATAAAAATCTGGGAATATGCATTAGCAGCCCATGATGTAGCCATGCAATGGTCCACCTGAAAAGTCAAACATGAAAGAACATCCTGTTTGAGTTTATATTACACCCACACTGAACATGTGCTCCAGTGTTAAGTGGCTGGATTCATAAAGTATTACTCAAAAAGAAAATATATGAAAGTAAAGTATCTTTATATCATTTTACATTTAAAATTTGGTTCAGTATTTAAAGTCTATTCACTAAGAAAGGCAATGAGGTAACATACTGTACATCAGGTTGAAGCTCATAATGTGGTAAATGCTTGATAGCTATAGATATAAAAGATGTCTTCAAATATCTGCCAAGACAGAAAAGTTATAGATGCATCTGTAGAAGTTTACAATCCTTAACATAAGCACGAATTTTACAATACCTTTAGAAATTAATTTACTGAAGCAGTTTCTCTGAATGAATCAAAATCATTGTAACAGGAAAGTCAGTAAAAGAGCCAATCTTACCTTAAAATAAACTACCATTTCTGTATAATGCATACACACAGTATTTAAAAACTGTTGAGAATGGGTAGTGTCAGCATCAATTTTAAATTTGAATAGTAAAGTACTTGTACTACATGTTCATTCTTTGTAATCTAGACTTTGCTATATAAGAGGCCTGTACATTGGGTTCAACTGGGGACAAACTGAGTGGCAGACATTACTTCATAGTAAAAAGGCACTGCTCCAGAGTTATTGAACAAGGAAAGCATGCCACTGGAGTCAACACAATACAATTCATATGTAATTATTAGTAATTTTCAGAGGTCTAGAATGAAATTGTTTTATGATTTCTAACACTGGGGCAACACTTTACATTAAACTCACAACACTCTTACCCAGTTTAATACCAATTTCACAACTGGATCTATTCAGGTCCCTTTCACATACCTGAAAGGCCCAAAAGAGTTTACAGACTTTTGACAAAATCCATCTGGCAACAGTCTAGATATAAATACTACATAAAACTGATACAAAAACACTTCCCAAGGTAAAAAAAGAAAATATAAAAGGAAACATCTTTGAGGTAATCAGAGAAAATCAGAAAAGGAAAGACAAATAAAAGACAAAAAGCACACGCTCACCATTTCTATTACAGAACTTTAGTTCATGTGTTCAGTTTTTATTTATTTTACTGGACTTTGTTTAGTACCACTTATAATGCATCTCTAGAAATTATCTGCAATTTTGGTTCTACTATCAGGGGAATACCAGGGCTCATTTGCAAAATGTCCAAGTATTCAATTGCAAAATCTGGTTTCAGCCACATTTCAAGGCAAGTATCTTGAGTCTAACAGATGGTTTCAAAAGACATGTCACCACTTTGAATAGCAACAAATTTGCAGCTGCAAATACAACTGATCTTTTAGCATTTCCATAATCAGGATATGACTTCTGAAGCCTCTGCCTTCTAACCAATCTAAACTAGATTTGTCCTCAGTCAAATTCTAAATCCTATTTCAAACTTATTTTAAACCACAATATCTTCATTTCCTTTAAAACTCTAATTGACAAGATCTGTAGTAAAGCACTGTCCTTGGTAGATCATTCTTACAAGTTTCCTATTAATACTAGCAATCCATGGGATATGTACAATCCATGGGATCTTTAGTCTTTCCCTAGGATTAGTGTTCATTATTCAGGCAGAAGGAAAGAGTGACAAACACTGAACCACAGAAATGACGTCTATAATTATCATTAGGGAAAAAATGCTTCCAGTAATGCATTGCTATTGCCAGGATTTTCTTTTCCATAAAAAGACGCCTTATCTAAACTCTTAAAAATAGTAGCAGTAAGGTTCAGGAAACAATATATAAATCATAAGAAAGTTCACTTTTTCTATCCTGCGAGAAATGTTAAAATTGGCTACTAAAATTAGAATTAAGGTGTACCCCAAACCCTTACTCCAGAATTTTAATTTAGTATAAAATTTACATACATGTAACTTATGGAGATACACTGTCCTTTAAGAAATTTTACATTTTTTTCACCTACCCTTTGTCCACAGTGAAAATATTAAGTACTCATTCAGAAGAATAATTTTTAATTTAATCAGAAATGTTACTAATTTATTATTACTTTATCCAAGAAAAAGCAATATTGAAATGTATGTTACGTGGAAATTGAAGCTCTTTAAAAGCAAATTTTAATTCTAAATATGCATAAACTGCACACTGCTAAAATGTTGTAAGCCCTCTACAGGCTACTTGACCTGTTGAGGATGAGATGAACTCAGCAGCATCCCTGAAAACTCACATGCACAGTAACATAAGTAAGGAAGCCTTGAGATGAAGCTGAAAACAATATTTTAGGAAATCTTATGATAAAGACAGAGCTACAATATCATTATGTAAGTCAACTAAGATTGCATGAACAGTTCTATGTAACAGTCTCTGAAGTAAACTTACAAAGCTTGCAAAAACATGGTGGAAGGATGGAATTTGTTGTGTTAGTTATTTAATAGGACACAAATGAAGCACCACAGCAAAGGTAAAATATTAAAAAAAAAAAAAGCAGACTTCAGACAAGTCTATAACCTATTTTCTAGCAATACTAGCAACAGGCAGACCAGATAAATCCTAAAACAATAACAAAAGTTTTCTTCCTGAGAAACACTTAATTACCAGAACAGAAAACAGTTTTATTTTATGGAGGGGTCCAAAACAGCTGGATTTCACCCCAAACCCAGGAAATGGGGAACTTTAATACAATGGACAGATCAACTCTTAATGTGTTTCAGCTTTACAAGCAGCAACAATAGAAAAGGTATTAATTTACAGCATACTTACAGTAAATACCACTGCCATCAATATTTTAACAGTTGTTACCTAGACAATAGTAAAACCTGAGCCTCATTACACCAAAAGATACGAAGCTGTTAACACACATCTCAATGACATGTTAATTATAGAATCAAACACCCCCAGTCTTTGATTTGAAATTGCCCACATTTATTGTTTCCCAGGACAAAGTTCAGTAACCATTTACTCAGTTTCTACTGGAAACAAACAGTAGCCATTATAAAGTAGCAACTAAACTAACTCTGGAGAAACTCCAGGAGGAAAACTTTATTTTATTCTGTGTAATTGCATTTTTTGTATAAGTGCATTTTTTTCTTCTATCTTCCTAAAATTTAGGAAATTGAAATTACTATTAAGAAAAACTGTATCATTAGTGAATGGTTCTGAAGACTACCTACACACAAATAGTGAACCACTCTCATAATAGTTGTATCAGAGGAAAACCCCCAAATATTTACAAAAAGAACAAGTTTCAACAGATACTTATCAAAATATGCAATTTAAATAACTTAAAGTTAAATAAATGTAAATATTTAAATAATTAATGTGGAATGGGCAGTGCAATAAAGGAAATCACTTAGTCAGAGCACTTGTCAGAGTAACAACTAGAAGTTCCCTACTTGGCTTTTCCTAATTTGGAGCGTACTGCATCTCAAAGCTCCAACCATCCGACCATTCTGATGATTTCTCTCGTACAGATTCTCTCTTACAGGTCCTGGAAAGCTCTCTGGATACAATCTGTCAAGATAAATACAATTCTTCAGTAAAACTACTTTTTTTTTTTTTTTAGGGAGAAGAGAACTTGAAGCTAGCTAGCTCTAATAACATATTCATGTTTGAATCCGTCCCCCATACCAATACCATTTTATTGTGGCCATACACAGAAAACAGATTTCACCTGCTCAGAAGCTGAGCAACAGAACCCAAAGCATATGGAAATCACTAGGCTAAAATCCAGAGCTACCATAGTGATTTCCTACTGCTACCAACATGTACATTTATATGCAAATCTTCCATTTGCCCACAGACTGCCCTTGCACGATTTTCTTTGTGCAAAAACAATCCAGGCACACATCTGTGCCTTTGACCTCAGCAGAGCCCTCAGGCATAGCTTAAATGCTACCTTCTGCTGGCCTCTTAACACCAGGAGATTCAACGCTTAAATTGCAAACAGCTCTGCTGCATATATTTAGTAACAGTAGCCAAACCACAGTCTGAAACAAAAGCACTGAAATAAAAGTGATAATACCAGGCCCCACTGTAATTTGGCTTCAAAGCCAGTAACGTGTTCAGTCATCAAATATTCCCATATAAACAGAGCAATGATCAACTTGCATGTCTGGATGTTTTCAAGTAGCCCATAATCAATCTTAAGATTCTTGTAATGGGTCATAAAGATGATAATGACTAAGATTAAAAATTTGTGGGCTACCTATTATAAATCTGCTCCACCCATACTGTTGAACAGATCTATCAGTATTTTGGAGAATTTTTCAACTTAAATGATTCTATAATTTTATCATCTACTCTTTTTTAAAGGTAGCTTCCAATGAGAAATGTTAAGCCTGACTAAATGGAAAAGGGTCAAGAATCAGCATTTTGGAATTAAGTCTTCAGATGAAAACAGTGGAGAGGAACACTGAGGTTTCTTTATTGCCTTCTCTGCTACCACACCTTTGCAGTAATCACTTTTTCCATTTACCTTTGAAATTCAACCATATATATATATAGGAGATATAGGAGATATAACCAGATATAGGAGCAAAATTTAATTAGTGTTTACTGCTCATGTGGAATCACCTTTAGTAATTATCTCAAGTATTTCTTCAACTCACAGGCACACAGAATAGCTTCCACTGCTATTTAGCAGATTTCCTCATAAAACATAGTTTGGTCAAGCCCCCAGTGTTTCTGCCACAAATTACTATGTTTTTCTACAGTCAAAAAAGATGTGTATTATCATACAAACTCTTCTGCTAGATTTATATAACATCATATCAGACAGAGTCAAATAGTCAGTAACCTGGCTACACAAACATAACAAAATAAACATAATAAATAAATAACCTGTTTTATGAGACTTGAGTGCCAAGTCTAGCCAAGAAGACTTTTGTTTGATTAGGAAAGAAGATTGCGTAAATGACATTCTATTCTTCCATTTTTGATGCACCTGATAATAGTACAGCTACCCTTTTATTATTAACCTGGCTTCTAATAAGAAGGTTCTGCCAGAAAGAGCTGCATGGTTTTGATGCAAGTCTTTCCTTCAGCCCATTGCTGGAATCTACTGCACAGATTTAGCCAAACAGAACATGTGTTCATCTCTTGGCAACTCAGTTCATGGTCCAATTTCCTCTGTACATTAAACTAGGACACTGGAGAAGCTGGTATTTATTACAGACATGCTGCTGCTTTGGCATGATAACAACCACAGGTAGACCTCCAAATATATTTGGGTATTTTCTCAGCTTTTAATATAAGTGAAGTCCTATCTTTCCAAGAAGCCCAGCTCCTCAAAACCTAGACATATTTTACCCTTTTTCATTCAAGAAACTGAATGAGGATCAACAAAGAACCCCATACTATTGCCATTTTCATGGAGCCACACCTTTCACATAAATCAGGATTTCATTGCAATCACTGGAAGACATAACTTTATCACTGAACAACCCTAGTAAGTCATATAGCCCCTCCAAACTACATCCACTTGCACTAAAAGTAGTCTACTACCAGAATTAAATCCAAACTTGAATTTAAAAAGTGTTATGGCAATGAATTCATAGCTGAGGAGAAAATACTAAGGATCCAGTTGTGAAATGCACCTTTCATGGGAGGAATATTCATGACTATAAAACTAAACAACAGGAGATACAACTAACCAATTAAGCTTTATAGCCTTAGGAGCTTAACCCGAAATTTAAAATTACATAATTACACAGAAAATCTGAAACATCTAACAATGATCCTAATTTCTACTTACTTATTTCATGGAGTTTGGAGAAGTCCTTCAGATTTTAGATTGTCTATATGATAAAGATAAAAGAATTTTGTATTAGTTTAAAAAATTCTTCTTCAGGTACTTTGAATGAAGTTGAGTATCGTCAATATAACTTTATCACAGAAGCCAAATAATATATGCTAAACAGTTATGTAAAGTAGTACTTTTTCTATTTTGCTAAAAGTTTAATTTTAAGCAAATCCAAACCAATCACAATTCACTGAACACACAAAAAAAAAATCCAAAACAGGCAGTTCTCTAAATGTGCAAAAAACAAACATGCTCAGATGTCTACATTTAAATGAACATAATTGCATTTAATCGATTCCCCCTTTCAATCAAATGGTGACCATTATTCATTCCCATTCAGAAGCATTTGACACTAACCCCTATCTTTACTGGCACGGTCACTTTTACCAGACATCAAAGCAGTGCTAACTATAGTTTTTGATAAAAGTCAAGATTACAAAGCCAGACTGGCAGGCAGTAATAGTGTAATTTCATACAGTTCATACATGTTGTTCAACAAAAAATAAACAGAAGGAAAAAAAAATGTTGGCAGTTGCAGCAGTGGTCTAGATTCACCTGAAAATTAGGGAGCCCTGTGGATGGTGAATGCAATTCCTATTGTAGTGAACATGTATGTGTATTCTCTTCAAAGTACAGCTTACAACAGTCAGGTGACAATCTGGCTCTAAGGGAAAAGATAATACAGGACTTACTTCATAAAAGCTTCTTTATGTAGCAGCATGATTTAGAAATATGTAAGTGTTCTATTTTTCAAAGTTCTTCCTGTTCACTGTTTACCAGAAGAGAGTGCATGTATGAATTGGCAAGCCTTTTGCATATTTTTTGGCACTTAAAATTATTTTAAGACTAATGATGGCATTTTCATAGCTGCCAAATCATTAAAAAGATAATATTTTAAGTCTGCAGGGAAGCTGGCTTGGCACTGTTCTCACTTGCTTGCTTACCTAAAGTAATTTTTTTCCTGCCAAATATATAAAATCTCAGAAGAATCGCTACTCCCTCCTATTGTATCTTGGTGGAGTAAATCCACTTAAATAAAAACTAACCCAACGAATCCTTATATTTTCCTTAAATCAGATGTTCCTATATTCAAGTATGTTCAAGATTTTTTTTTAGGTTTGGGAAAGCTGCTAACCAGTCTGGTTGTCAGACTAACTTTTCCAACCTCAACACTGCAGTTACTGCAGCTACAGGCAGCCTTTCACCTGGCTACAGTGCAGCTGAATGAGGACCTACCATTCCAACAGCCCATGCTATGCAGCACTAGAGGGATGCATTCTTAAGACACTATTCACTCCTGAACGTTGGGATTTTTGTGCTAGTTTAGCTGTTGAATAACAAAGAAATATTATAAATGTGACAAAGCAAATGATCACCTAGAATAATAACTAAAGACACTGATTTCCTTAATATAAAGCAATTAATTGGATTTACTATTGAAGAGCTGAGAAAAAATCTTAGGTATCCATTCCTCTCCAGAGCAAATATTAAGTAGAGGACTAAAAGTACCTCCAAAGCAAATATTTCTTTTTTATTAACCATAATAAACTAAGAGTGGCAAAGAAAGTCACATAAAACTTGCCAGAACATAGTTATTGAACACTGCAGTTTCTAATCTCAGCAATAAATGTAGGTCAAGGGAACTGGAAAATCTAATTACTCTGTAAATTTTTAAACCTGTTTCTTTCTTCTCAAGGAAAAGAAAATTGTTTCTTTGCATTTAAGCAGACTTCACTTCAAAGTTTAACTACAGCTAGGTGAGAAATCATTTTTGCCTGAATGTAGAGGTTTTTGAACCTCCTTCTTTGCACCCTGGGTTGTACACTCAGCTCTGGTTCACACTTGTACTCGAGGTATGACCACTTACTTCACAATTACTGGAGCTACAACACAAAATCCAGAGACACTCATCAGAAAAAGACAAAAAAAACCCCCCATCATTGAATAAAATAGATATTTGGTACCACACTGCAGCAATACCTCCCATTTGATACCTATGATTCATACACTGCATTAAGAAAATACAAAGCAACACATTATTACAAAACTATTATGAATATGAGTATCTGATAGCATTGTAAATATCAATTATTCACTAATTACATGACTTTTTCACACACTTGATGCTGATTTCAGTGTATACAAATACCATATTACTTAGATTTACAAGAAAAAAGAAACAATTGAAAAAAATACAAGAACTTTGAAGACTCAAGCCTCCTGATGACTCTAAAAAACCAAGGACTGTTTAAGGATCACATTTCCAAATAAAAACAAAAAACAAAGACAAAAAAACAAACAACAAAAAAAAAATCCAAGCAACAAAAAAAAAAGTAATTTCAGGCACTTAAGATGAATTCACAGCCCAATGGATCTCAGCTTCTCCATCCCAAAACAAAAAAAAAAAATAAAAAAATAAAAGAAAACCCAAAACAACCAAAAAGATAGAAGGTGTAATTACAGCCAGCCACTGACTGGCCCATTTCAGAGAGCTCTGTCTTCCAGCCCTTACCTCTGCAATACGTGACAAGGAAACCATGAGTTTCACAACAGATAGATTTGTGTGTTGTGTTCTGATTTGGCAGTCAAATGTTTTGTTTGTTTTTGGGGGGTGGGAGGGCTGAGTTGTACAGAAGTGGAAAACCTGGCCTAAGGTCATCTGATCTTTGGACGGTGCGCTCATTAAGAATAAATCCTATTTTTGAACTCCCTCCAATTCCATGGGAGGTGAAGCCTTCCAAACAAACAAAACCCAAAAAAAAAAAAAAAAACCCCCAAAAAAAAAAACAACCAAAAAAAACAACCACCCACCCAAAACCCCAACAACAGAAAGTTAATTCAGAAAGATCCATGTGGAAGACTTAAAATGGTTTTGTCTTGAAAGATAAACCCTGAAACGGTAGCTCAAGGAACCACTCAAACCAAAATGTGTTCTACCCTGGTCTGTTTTAAAAAGCAAAAGAATGATGAGATTGTTTTTGATTTACCCATTTAATGAATGACATCTACCCTGTTTATGGAGATGTCAGATGTGTCTTTTAAACTGCATGAGAATTCAGCAGACTATACCACACTCCCTGCTCTGTATCCTGGATAAAATTATGAATACAAGCATCAAAACCAGTCCTCAGCATTCTCAAAGCCTCCAGATACTAACTTGGTAATTAACTTTGAACTAAAAATTTCAGACACTAATTAGGTATTGGTCCTTCCCTCACATTAAAAAAAAAAAAAGGAAAGAAAACAAAGAAAGCAAAGTAAAAAAAAAAAATAAAAAAAATATAAGAATTCATAATTTATCCTGACTGGAGATCCATTAAATTGCTAAAATCATATGTAGTCTGAGGCCTGACTGGTGACAAGTGGCAATAAATGAGACCTGGACCTGCACTGAATGAGGAGAAAAGGAAAAAATCTTATCTGACAGTCCATTTGCTAAGTGGCAAAAGTGACAAATTGGCAGAGGCGTTCTTAAAAAGATATGTTTATACAAATAACTAATGTGGAAAAGCAAATTAAATATAGAGTTTCTTAATCTCTAGGCGTTTGACTCTACAGCTTATTATAACTTTGGCAAAATAATATAACTCGCTGCCATTGTGCTTTCCATCCTTCAGCCTTCATGGTTCTGAAGCATGACATTGCACTGATTCATTGCACTTAGCTCATATTCTGAAGAAGAGAAGGTCCAAATTTCACTGAGAACCAAAGCAACCAGCGATGACAAACCAATTTCCCTTCAATGCATGCCATAAAAAGAATATAAAAAGTCTGATTTGTTACAGGTCAACAAAACTGTTAAAAAAATAATCTTAGGATAAAAAAAAATAGGTGTTCCAGAACAGCAAGAAACAAGTAGAATAGAAGTTTAAAGCATGTTGGTCCATCCCAGAAGCACTAAAGAACCTGCTGAAGAGCAAAAAGATTCAGACGAAGAAAAAAGTTTATGGAACAGTTGAGATGGGAGATTTTTACAACCACAGCACTACAATAAGGACATACAACCTTCTGTCTGCCAACACGGCTGAGTAATCTTTCATGCACAAGCACTGAATGCATTGATGACTGCTTGCAGTTGACAGCAATCCATTGAAAGGAGTAGCATTTTCTTGTTTTGCTTTTGGATTGGTTTTGTCACTTGTTTGGGGTATTTTTTATGACAACGGTCAGATGACAATAAAAGTAAGGAGCTAGCAGACTTCTTCTTAGCCTAGTGGCACCATTGGGAAGGCCTTTTATCTATCCTTAGTTCGCAAATAATATAACACTAACGAAACAAAACCTGCAGGCTGCCCGCACCCCAGCCTGCATCGAGACCCATGTCATCCAAAAACAAATGGTCAGTTCAAAAGGGGTTGCTTGCCCTTCCCCCTTACACTGCCAATAGTACTACTTCTCTTTTACTTTTATCAGCCCTCGAGACATGTGCATACCCCATGTACCGCGCAGGGAAGACGCCCGCGCCTCGCCACCATACGCCGGGCTCGGGTGCCACGGCGGCTGCCGCACAGACCGCAGCGCTCCCGCGGCCGCCCCGAGCCCGCCGACCGCCCGCCGGCCGCCCTCGCAGCCCCGCCGGCCGCCCTCGCCTAGGCCCGCGGCCGCCCTCACAAGACCCAGCCGGCCGCCCTCACAGCCCGCCGGCCGCCTCACAGCCCAGCCGGCCGCCTCACAGGCACCAGCCGGCCGCCCTCACAGCACCGCCGCAGCCCTCACAGCGATGCACAGCCCCGCAGCCCTGCAGCGCCCGCCCCACCGCCGTGACCGGCCGCTGCGGCTCCCGCCCCCCGCGGGGGGGCCCCCAGCCCCGCCTGGCGCCTCTTGCGCGGAGCGGCGCGGAGGGCGCAGGAATGAGAGATTCGTTAAATAGTGGGGGCGCGTAGGGGCGGCCGCAACGGTGGGCGCGGGGCCGCCGGGAGAGCCTCCATTGCGCGGCACAGCTCCCGCGGTGGCGCGCACCAGCGGCAGAGGCGGGCCCCCCCGCGGCGCTGTGTGACCAGCGGCGGGGGGACTGGGCCTTCTCCCAGCCCCGACTCCCGAAGCGGGCGCGCCCCGCGCCGGTGTCCAAGGGCGCCCCCCCCCCCCCCCCCTGCGGCGGCGCATCACGGAGAGGAGCCGTGGCGGCACCAGCAGCGGCGGCCGGGGTGCAGCCGGCGGTCACCGCCTCTATGAATGAAAATTCAAGCCGAACCAGACGCGGATCGTCCGACACGGGAGGGCTACAAGAAGCGGGCACGGCGATGCCTGTGCTCCGCAGCGAGGGCGGTTAGAGGACGAGCGTTGAGCCCGACCGCACACCGCCGCGCAGCACGGGGGCGGTAGGGCACCGAGCCGGCCCGGCCACCGGCCGAGGTTTCCTGCGCCGCCGCCGCATCCTTTGTCTCGCCGCGGGTTTCGGGCGCCCTCCCGGGGACACCACTAGCGCGCACAGGCGTGCCGGGGCTCCCGTCCACGCCGAGAGCGGCATGGCGGTGGCGCGGCGGGGTTCTGCGCGGGTTTTTTGGGGGGTGCGGCCGGCCGGAGCGTGGCGGGCGGCCCCGGCCGTGCCGGTGCAGCGCGTGTGCCGGGGCGGGGCGGGCGCGCCTCTAGGCCCACCATATTGGGGGGCGGGGTGGCGCCGCCCACGTGCGCGGCGCCTCTTTTGTGCGCGGCCCCCGGAGCCCCTCGGCAATGGCAGGGGAGAGGGGGGACGGAAGGAGAGAGACAGGATCTCAGATCCTAGGGCGGGGTGGCAGGGCCGGAACAACGACGGCAAGAGCTCCAGGGTTTACTTCTGTGTGTTCTTTTGCCCGTACGGCCGTAACACACGGGGAAAACCGGTTAATGTTATAATGGCGCGTGGAGGGCAGGGCTGGCGTGTCACCCCGAAGGCGACCTCCTTGGCTCCCGCTTGGGTGCGAATTTAAAATCAAGGCTGTGCTGGGAACACCCCGGTTCCTCATGGAGAGTGTGAATATGGGGCTTAGCGGGAGAGTCGTCGCTCGGCTTCGCTGGTACGGGGAGCGCTCACCCGAATTTCATGGTTGCATCAGAGTCGGAAATAATGTGGAGGTTATTTGGGGGCGAGGGGACTCAACAAAGTTGTCCGTGTTCCGAGCCGAAGGTCAATGGCAGTGCCGTTTATCTGGGAAATAGGCTGATGGATTCATTGCACAATGCACTTTAGAGGATGTCTCGGGCTGAAGAGCATACCTTTTGCCATTTCTGTTTCATTTGCTTATTTTGTAGCCATCTGATATAACAACTATAAAGGTTGGGGGGGTGTGTCTAGCTTTATCTAATCACGCTGGAAGATTGTTGGGTGCTACCTGTCTAATAAACTAGTCAGTATAGCGAAATTGTCCTGTTCCTATAAACATTCCTAACTAAGTAAATATAATGCAGTTGGGAAGAGGCCTGATCTACAAATACAGACGCTTGGAGTTAAGCATTAAAAAATTATTTCCTTTTCTTATTTGTGTTGTGGTATAAATACAGCCTTGGGATCCACGCTGAGGAGTTTGTTCTCCTAGTGAAGGAAGAAAGGCACCCAGCAGGAATCTCGCATGATCATTATTATGGATTAAGCTTTCTTTGGTCTTGACACCCCAAATACTTCACCATTTATGGACTGTAATATTTATTTTTGGATGCTACTCCAGCTGAGATTATTGGAAATGTGAACACCTAAGGCACCGACAGCGCTGCTTGCACCACAATTGTAGTTGGAAAATATTAGTTAGTGTCATCTTTCCAGTGATTTCCATTCATTTCTCTTATTTCCTAGAACAACTTCTTGTCGTATTTTTTTTTTTTTTTTCAGTCTTGCACAACTCTTCCAATGAGGATTATCTGTTCTGCCTTCAGATATATGTTTCATAAAGTATAATAACTCTCCAATTAGAGGTCATAAGAGAAGTATAGTATGCAGATTCACTGAAATGTATAAGAGTGAGGTTCTGGACCTTTGTGCAATTTGCAGTCATCTGTGGTATTCTGGGTGCAGTTACCATAGTGCTGGCATTTGAGGGCTGGGCCTTGGGCATCAAGGGAGGTTGCACATACTTGAGGATGAATGTGATATATCGTTTTCTTTGTTTAGAGTGAATTGCGGAAGGGAGTTCGAGAACATTAAGATCAGATTTCTTTAAGACGTAGATTATGTGTTGGGAAACAGTTTTAAAAATTCCTTTTTTCTGACAAGTCTATTTTTCAGGAACAAGTAGCGGAAAACTAAAAATAAGCTTTGAATCTTGAATAGAGAGCTGTTATCCCATAAAAAAAGACAGGAGAGAGAATCAAGGGGGTGACTATGGTATTAGCATAGAAAACGGAATGAAGA
>CM031879.1:42023377-42085929 GCA_018697195.1 Certhia americana
AAGTTTATGGACAGTTGAGATGGGAGATTTTTGACAAACCCACCTACACTAAGGACATACAACATTCTGTCTGCCAACACGGTTCTGGTAATCTTTCATCTGCAACAAAGCACTGAATGCATTTTGAGAGGCTTGCAGTGACAGCAATCCATTGAAAGGAGTGAGAGCATTTCTGTTGTGCTTTTGGAATTGGTCTTGTTCCTGGTTGGGGTATTCTTTATGACAACGGTCAGAGGACAATAAAAGTAAGGAGCTAGCAGAATCTTCTAGCTAGTGGCACCTTGGGAAGCTTGGATCGATCCTAGTTCTGCAACTAATATAACACTAAACGATAACAAAACCTGCAGGCTGCCCGCACCCCAGCCTGCATAGCGCAGTCCATCCAAAAAACAAGGTCATTCCAACAGGGGTTAGCTTACACTGACAAAGCTACACTCTTATTACAGCCCTCGCGACATGTGGCAACCCATGTGACCGCGCAGGAAACGGCGACCCGCGCTCGCACACCTACGCCGGGCTCGGTGTGCCACGGCGAGCTGCGGCACAGACCGCAGCGCTACCGCGGCCGCACCGCACAGCCAACGCCGAACGCCCCGCCGGCGCCACTACGCAGCCCCGACGCCGACATCAGCAGCACCGCCGGACGCATAACAGCCCCGCCGGCCCGCCCTCAAAGACCCGACCGGCCGCCCTCACAGCCCGCCGGCCGCCCTCACAGCCCCGCCGGCCGCCATCACAGCCCCGCCGGCAAGCCCGAAAGCGCCCGCAACGCAGCCCTAGCAGCCGACGACCCGCCGCCGGACCGGCGCTGCGCTCCCGCCCCGCGCCCCGCACCGCCTGTCGCCCCTGCCGGAGCGGCGCGGGGGCGCAGGAATGCGCGTTCCCGGTAAATATGGGGGCGCAGGGGCGGCCGCCGGTGGCTCGGGGCGCCGGGAGAGCCTCCATGGCGCGGCACAGCTCCCGCGGTGGCGGCACCAGCGGCAGAGGCGGCGCGGCGCTGTTGTGACAGCGGCGGGGACTGGCCTTCCTCCAGCCCCGCTCCCGAGCGGGGGCCCCGCGCCGGTGTCCCAGGGGCGCGGCGGCGGCGCTCACGGAGAGGAGCCGTGGCGGCAGCAGCGGCGGCCGGGGGCAGCCGGCGTGTCACCGCCTCTATGATGAAATTCAAGCCGAACCAGACGCGGACGTACGACCGGGAGGGCTACAAGAAGCGGGCGGCGTGCCTGTGCTTCCGCAGCGAGCGGGAGGACGAGGTGAGCCCGCCGCACCGCCGTGCACGTGGGGCGGGGGGCACCGCGCCGGCCCGGCCCGGCCGAGGTTTCCGTGCCGCCGCCGCATCCCTTTGTCTCGCCGCGGGTTTCGGGCGCCTCCCGGGGGACACCCCTAGCGCGCACAGGCGTGCCGGGGCTCCCGCCACGCCGAGAGCGGGCAGGGGTGGCGCGGCGGGGCTGCGCGGGTTGCGGCCGGCCGGAGCCGGTGGCGGGCGGCCCCCGGGCCGTGCCGGTCCGAGCGGTGCCGGGGCGGGGCGGGCGCGCCTCTCGCCCACCATCTTGGGGCGGCGGGGTGCGCGCCCACGTGCGCGGCGCCGCCTTTGTGCGCGGCCCCGGCGCCCCTCGGCAGGGAGGGGAGAGGGGGAAGGAGAGAGACAGACTCAGCTCCTAGGGCGGGGTGGGATGGGCCGGGACACCGACCGGAGAGCTCCAGGGTTATCTTCTGTGTGTGCCCGTAACACGCGGAAAACCGGTTAATGTATAATGGCGCGTGGAGGGCAGGGCTGGCGTGTCACCCCGAAGGCGAACCTCCTGCCCCGCTTGGGTGCGATTGAAATCAAGGCTGTGCTTGGAACACCCCGGTTCCCCATGGAGAGTGTGAAATGGGGCTTAGCGGGAGAGTTGTCGCTGCGGCTTCGGTGGTAGCGGGTAGCGCTCACCCCGATTTCATGTTGCAGCAGAGTCGGGAGGTGGCAACAAAGTTGTCCCGTGTTCCGAGCCAAGGTCAATGGCAGTGCCCGTTATCTGGGAACTCGGCTGATGGTTTCATTGCACAATGCGTTTAGAGATGGTCTCGGGCTGGAAGCATACCTTTTTGCCATTTCTGTTTTCATTTGCTTTCTTTTGTAGCCATGAAACAACTATAAAGGTTTGGGGGGGGGTTTCTTAGCTTTATCTATACGCTGGAAGATGCTGGTGCCCTTCCCAAGCTGTCAGTATAGCGAATGTCCTCCTTAAACATCTACTAAGTAAATATAATGCAGTGGGAAGAGGCCTGATCTCAAAATACAGACGCTTGGGTTTAAGCAAAAAAATTATTTCCTGTGTGGTATAAATACAGCCTTGGGACCACGCTGAGGAGTTTTTCCTAGTGTAAGGAAGAAAGGCACCCAGCAGGAATCTTGCATGATCTTGTTATGGATTATAGCTTTTTTTTGCTCTCTGACACTCCAACATACTTCACCATTTATGTGACTTTAATATTTATTTTTGGATGCTACTCCAGCTCAGACTTATTTGGAATTTGAACACCTAAGGCACCGTTACAGCTTTTTGCACCAATTGTAGTTGGAAATACATAGTTAGGGTCATCTTTCTCAGTGATTTCCATTCATTCTTCATTTCCTGATACAACTTCTTGTCATTTTTTTTTTTTCAGTCTTGCATCCAATGAGATTACTGTCTGCTTCAGAATATTGTTTATATGTAATAATATCCTTTGAGGCTAAGGATGATAGTAGCAGCTTCACTGAGCTGTATAAGAGTGGGTTCTGACCTTTGTTGCATTGCAGTCATCTGTGGTATTCTGGGTGGAGTACAATATTGCTGGCATGAGGCTGGGCCTTGGCATCATGCAGGTTGACATACTTGAGGATGAAGTGAATGGGAGAACATCAGATCAGATTTAAGACGTAGATTATGTGTGTGGAAACAGTTAAAATTCCTTTCTGACAAGTTATTTCCAGGAAAGTAGCGCCAACAGCTTGAACTTGCATAGGAGCTGTTTCCCAAGTGCCGGCTTCCTCTGTATCAGAATCTGTTCCTTAGAAGTTTGATGCCTGACTGCTGTTTGTGGTTAACTTTAATCACCAACCTTGTTCCCCAAATTGAGTGTTTGAGGCTTGCTTCTGTCACGTTGAGCACTGTTGTCCGGGTAGTTTCTGTGTTGGTCTGCTCCATGTAAATGTCTTCAGTGTTTCTTTTCTCGATCTCTAGAGAATGCACCATCAATTTTCAGCCAAGCTACATCTCCAAGGTGTTTAAATGTAGGGTTAACTTCTGCAGGGAAGGAGCACAAGGGGGGTACCTGAGTGACTGGAGAAAAAGAGAACAGGGAACTCCTGTGGAAGTTATTGGGAGGTGGGAGTGAAGGGGAACTACAGGATAGAATAGTTCTCATAGTTATTTTGAGTTACAGGATAAGCAAAGAGTTGCTTGACATTGGAGTCAAGAAAATGGAACCAACAGCTGGAAACAATTTTTAGCAATACATTTCTTTTTAGGAATTTTAAAAGCAAGAAATCCGAATCTCAACTTTTTTTTTTTTTTTTTTTCTGGAGATACTGTCTGCAAGACTAAATTTGTTCTACTTTTCATCTGATTAGGTTCTATCTGGAGGAATGAGTATCTATAGTAAGCTTGTGATACAAGTCTTAGAATTAATCTTTTTTTCTACTTCCATCCTGACTGTCCAAAAGGCTGGTCCCTAGCCAGTTATAGCTGAGCTTAAGCTTTTTTTCCTGCTTTCTTTCACTGTTGTTAAATTTAAGTAGTAATTATTTAAAATTGTATAAAGTTAAATTTTATTCAGTTAATTTTGTTAAGCTTTGTTTCTATCAAGTTTGGATGTTATTTAATTTGAATTGTTCTAGATTTTATTAGTAAGTAATTCAGTGTTTCTTTATTTGATTTTTATTGTTATATATATATGAATGTTTGTTTGAAAAATCCTATTGAACTTCATCAGATAGTTATTACTGATATATTGATTATAAAGTATAAATTTATAAATTTTTAATAAACTTTATTTATTGTTTAAGTTTTTTCCTTCCTTTCTTGCACTTAGCTTTCTGACATATCTGTAGACAGCAGTCATTCCTTTCTTAGCATATTTTATGAACTTGAAGTCTTAAATCATCATTTCTTAAAAACAGTTTTCTCTTTGATCATCATGGTAGCTCTTGCATCTCCTTCCATTTGGCAAGTGTATTTTTTTAATGTGGGTGACACTTGTGGTTGTTTTAGATGGGATCATGCTGTGCTGTGTAAAAGGTTAGTAACACTTCTCTAGCTATACCAGAAAACATGTTGTAATAGGACCCCTCTCTATCATGATTGTAAAGCTGTTTTGTACTCATTTTGTGTTTACTGCTGATGTCTGTTGTTGCCACCCCATGAACTCTCAGCTTGTACCAAAAATCCACAGCAGTGTTCTTACCTGAAGGTGATGATCCTTCTTCTGGAGCTTCATGTGATATCATGACTTCTGGATGCTGCCTCTTGACTGAAGACTTAGGCATTTTCAGTAACAGCTTTTTGTGCACGTTGACAAAAATTGGACAAATCACTAAAACCTTTAATATTTCTATTGTTCATCTAGCAAAATCTGCTTTTTATGGCTCCTGGTTGATTTCTTAACCATACTGTACTTCTTATGCTACTTTTGTTGCCATGTTGATGTTACAGCTGAGTTTTATACACAGTGAAGTAATATGTCAGTGGAAAAAGACTGGTCAAGCCCATCCCTTACATTTCATTATAGATCTGTTTATTTTATTATTATTACACAACTATGTACATTGGTTTCGGTTTGCTGCTTTTTTCTCAATTTGAAACATAGGTGTGATGTAGAATAGTGGAATACTGTGGCAAAATTCAGTCTGGTAGTTCCTGCATGCAGTTTGAGATATAGATGCTGAACTCCTACTTCCCAGCTATAGCATCCTGTTCAATTAGACTTACTGCTGGACTTGCCAGTCTTTGCTGCCAGGCTTAAAATTGTTGAGTCAGTTCTCTTGAGTGTTACAGGCCGTAAACTGGGCTTCCCTGCAGTCTGCAACCTGTCAGAAGCTTCTGCTTTGAGAGCTGATATTGCAGCTGAAAACATATACCCAAGATGACTGATGGCTGTTCAGCTGCACTACTGTGAAAATCCATGTTTCTTCATCTTCAAGTGCCTCTACACAGAACAATTTAGTTCTATATAGTCCATCTTGGGTTAGATTTTGTTTCCTTCATGCTGTCATAGTGTATGATTTAAAAAGAAATATCCTTTTTAAAAGGAGGAAGTCCAAATAGCCAAGTAACAAGCCCAGTTGGTTTGGGATTATTTGAGTGTTAAAGGAGATGGTCTCAGAGAGACCATTTTTTAACTTTGTCATTAAAGTGTTGCCTGTTTTGGTCTCAGGGCTGTCATTTAGGCTGAAGAGAGAGAGCAAGATGGCTGGATATGAGCTTAAGTGTGATTCCTTTTGTTCTTTAAGGATATAAACCAGTACTTGCAGGTACTGTATACCCTTAGAAAGAAAAAAAACATCCTGAAAATTTAGCAGGAGAAATCCCATTAAAGAAAATGGAACAAGGCTATGTCGGCACGCAGTGCGTGGGGGGGGTGCTGCCTTTTTGATTTGAACAAACAAGAAGCTGGTAGGTGTGCTCCAACAGCTGATGCATTCAGCAGGCAGGGATGGGCTGGTGGATTTGTCTGTGAGGAAATGCAAGTTTCTCTTTAGCAACTAGGAGTGGATGGCAGCTTTAGAATTAGTCTGCCAGGAGAGCCCTCTTGGTGTGATAAGGACCGAGGGCTTCCACAGGATGGAATTGTTTCTGCATTCAGTGTTCTGCAGTTAGTAGTTTTACATAAAATCCTCCTGTCTTAGGGGAGGGTAGGCAAGGAAATTATTACTTTACAGAGAACAAGGCAAGCCTTTAAAGCAGCAAGAGCAAATACTAGTAAATATATTTTTTGTAGCAATTTGAGTAACAGAAATAATTTTAATCATAATTTAATTTTTTTTCCATCAGCTACATCTTATACAAATAATGAGCTGTTATTTTTAAGTATCTTGAATATAAACTTTGAGTGCATTCTGGCATCTGTAACAGTGCTTTATGTAATCAAATATGGTACTGAAAGCCCTACTTTAGTGTTCAGCCAGCAGTTGCTAGTGGCAGACCTAAAATAGTTTCATATACAAAAAAAAGCTTTTCAATTTTTAATTTCGCCTTTGTTGTTCAACCTTGTACATGAGATAAAAACAGATGGGAAGGGGTTTTTTTAATGTTGAGGAAAAATGTATTGTTACACACCTACAGAAAACATAGATTTTTTTTTCTGCCTCTGTAGCAGGGTATACACTTGCATGTCAACTATTTGTCTTATTCTTGAGTTAAAAATCATAAGCTCCTAGTGTGATAGCTCCTTTTTGGTCTGATTTAGTAACTTTATTTATTTGCTTGGAGAATGTCAAGATAGATTAAGCGAGGGTCTCTTATGTCTTGTTATGGTGGCCACAGTTTCATCATTTTAAAAAATAGTGTTCCTTAGTTTTATATAGCTGTTGCTTCATATCAGCAATGGTTTTGTTAAAGGAAAAAGTAAAATGTTATTTTTATGTGTGTTGGTCTAAATGGTCTGATAGCCAGAAAGCCCTTTTGTTACGCAACATGATCCATAATAGCAGGGCCCAGAAGTATCACCTGGCTACGCTGGCAGAATGTGTTCTAGGAATTATTGTAAATAAACTTGCACAGTCATGAAAGATATTCCATACTTGACATGGAATTTTTCTTTTTTTTTTTTTTTTTTTTTTTGCTTCAGTGTAGTGCTCTCAGGTGTAAACACACAAATAATGTGTGATTTCAAATAATTTGGGTGTGACCATGGCACCTTATTTAAGGCTAGTGTGGTCTCCATAGTGGCATGGGTTACTTACCTTGCAATGTGATGGTCTAGTAGAATATAGGCATATTTTAAGTGCCAGAGAATACACATTTCACTATGGACTTCAAGCACACTGTGGCATTTATTTATTTATTCTGTTTCATGTCCCTGCCCTGCCAATGGACAGGAATAGTAATTGACATAGGATGATTGCTGCCTTAGCTTTTCCTCAGCATTTTCTGGGCAATTGGACATTATTAGCCAAGTTGGATGAGCATTCTAGTCTAGTGGAAGGTGTTCCTTCCTGTGTCAGGTGGGCTAGAACTACCAGGTGATTTTCAAAGATCCCTTCCACCCCAAACCATTCCATGAATCTATGATCTGCATGCTGTAGAAAAGGGTATAGCTTGAAAAACCAAGACCTATAAGCAGCTTCCAAAATGGCTCTTTATGATGTGTCTACAGAGGCAGTGTTTGCTTATAGTGTATCCCTGCAGGCTTATATGGGGTTAAAACTTGTGTTAGAAAAATTGAATGTTAGGTTGCTGTGGTAGGATTTATGTCAGGTAACCAACTCTGGATATAAGACAGAGGTGTTAATTATGTCCACAGAAAAGCAGCTTTCTGCAGGCATGGCATATGCACCTTGTTTTTATGCTGGAATAATTTTTGACAAATTCCAACTACTTGCCAGTAGCAGAAGCCTGCAGGTTTAGTGAGGCTGTGGGAATTCAACTGTCTGCCATGGCAGAAATCTTCAGTCCTAATTCATAAGTCTTCAGATGAGGTGTTTTATTTATTTTGAAAGCTCATTTTTTTTTTCCCCATACCTATGGTATTACTTGTCTATGCCACGTGGATATGTTCAATGGGGTTGATAGTTGCACAAAGTGGGCTGGGCTGAGGGGAGAAGGAAACATGGCTGTACTTTTATAATGTCAGGCTAAGATGTTCTGTAACAAAGCACTTTTTGCCCTGTTTAGAAGATGCTGTCTTTTTGAACTAGTTATATTTATGTTAAGATACTTGAAAAAATATCCTTTTAGCTTACTTGCACCATCCTAAGTTCACTTGGGATTTAAACTGGTGGCAAAGTTTCTATTTGAATTGCTTCAGTTTGAATAGCTCAGTGGTGCTCAAGGCTTCCAAGTTACTGTGAAATAGCATAGTAGCAAACTTCTTCAGAAATATATTAATATCATAGCTATATATATATATATATGCCTGTATATATACATATGCATTCTTATCTCTAGCTAAGGTATGTAGACATGTTTTTTTAAGACATCTCTTGTAGATACGTGAGTTCATAGACCATAGATTAATGTGTATTTTTTTTTTCCCAGTGCTGTTTGTAGAACTCTTGAAAAGCTTACTTTAATTTGGTGGATTTTTGACTTAGTGCTCAAGCACTTCCACGAAACCAGTGCTACAAATGTAAATACTTTAAAACAGATTTTTGTCTTCAAAGATAGAAAAGGCCAAAAGGTACTTGTCAAGAAATAACCTTGTCAGATCTTTACCTGCAACTGTACAGCTCTCAAAGACTTGGAGCTCTTGTTTCTGACGAGTGCTTGGAAGCTGATGGCTTAGTCAAACAGATTATGTTGCTGAGTAACCAGTAAAGCCCAGTTCTTCTGCTTGAGATTAGGCTGTGGTTTCAAGTTAAAAAGAAATGGGCAGCAATATTAATTTAGCTCTTCCCATGCTACCTGAAATTGTGGTTTCTTCCTTGGTATGCATTAGCAGGCAGGAGGGAATAAAGTTGTTTTGTGCAGTGGATTAGGGAACTGGCCCTGTGTGAGAAGTAAAACTTCTTTTATAGGCACTTAGGGCAAGTTTCTTGTTTGTTTGCAGGTTTGTTTTTTGTCAGCCAGCAATCTCCTTTTGTCGTATGTCTGAGTGCAAAATCTGCACCTTTCATCACACTGTGAGACCTGTCGCATCTGTTTCTCTAAAGCATGCTAAAGCTTAGGGGAGACTGAATACTACAGGTGACTTGAGTCAATCTGTGAGGAAATGTGTTCTGACAGGCATGCCGTGATAGTACAGTGTTGTTCTCTTCCTGATCTGAATGCTTTAGCCAAGAAACAACATTAAGTATGTTAAATAGCCAGAGGAAGGCACTTCAAGTTCTGTATCACTATGTAGCATGTTAGCCAAATACTTGAATTTAGTGTGAAATAAAACATTACAGCTGTAACTAGAAGTCAATAGCAAAACTTCTTCTCCTTATTGCCATATAGCCTTAAAGTCAGAAGGTCTCAAAGGAAAAGTACTTTCCAGATCTAATTCTGAAGTATTGTAAAATTATAATTCAGAAGTATTGCAAAATTATATCCACATTTCTTTACCATCCATCTTCAGAATGGAGGTAAAGTACCACTGACTGATATCCAAATGCTGTGTTGCTGCTTTGGAAAGTGTTCTTAAAGTAAAGTTGGGAGGATATGTCAGATTTTAATATATTGTGTAGACAGAACCCAGTTTTCTGAAATGCATTCAAGATTTAATTATCATTCAATTTAATGAGCATTAGAATTAATGTACTGCTAGTTAACCATTCCTCTGCTGTTGTGCTGGTTCCTGTTCAGTGAGGCTAAATCATGTTTTTTATCTCTGTCATAGCTGGGGACTGCTTTTCAGTCTATTGTCTTTAAAGTACTTTGTTAGAGGCTCTGGAATTCGTATAGGATCATCTGAAATTGGGAGGTTGCATTGGTGCTTTTCTGCCCCAGTTTGTGCAGCATTGCCTGTTGAATGGTTGAGTGTCCTGATGGCTGTTGTGTGTGCAGGCTGGACACTAAGCTTTCATGGGGAATCTATTTTTCATCCAGATCAGCTTCCTGACTCCTCATCACAGTGTTAGGGGAAAAGTAAAGGTGTTGCAGTCTTGACTTTAATCAGCTCTTAAAATGCTGTTAAGTCTGATCCTAAGGTTTTGTTACTACTGTCCAAAACTTTGTGCATGTTATTTCTCCATGTTTAAAAAATAGAGTGATTTTGAAAATTATTGCAGTAACAAATGAGGACTAAGCAGTCACTCTGCTGAGAATCTTCAGGAAGGCAAATGTTTCTTACTAAATGCTGCCTGTGTAGCATTGCTATGACAAGTTTTAAAGCTGCATTTTCCAACCCTCTGCAGTCCAAAAAAAGGCAATGGTATTCAGGACAAGGATACCACATTAACCTATAGGGGAGCTGAGCAACTGCTTCAGAACTACTCAAATGAGGCAGGATTCTTGAAATAGAAAAAAAAAGTGTTAGATAAAGGAATTCTCTTAACTACAACAGCAGGCTGATATATGGTCTCTGAAATGTGTGCTTTTGCCTAAGAATTTATACAATTAGGTCTGAAAATATGATCCAGTGTTTGTAAGAAATGCTTTTCCTTGCTTCTCAAGTGTTCCTGTGTTGCAGCATTTAAAGTTGTTCCCTAGTGCTTTTAAGGAAACTCCTGAGCTGAAAACAACTGGAAGTTGAAAGTGTTAGGGAATAATAAAACACTTACTGTTTGTATTCTTCCCAGAGCATCTGTTTATGGCTGTTTTAAAACAAATCATAGGGCTTGACTGGCCCTTTTGGTGGTATTAGGATTAAACCATCTTTCCGGCTCTTTCAGGTGCTCGTAACTTTAGCAGACCAACCATGTAGGCTGAGTTTCCATATTGAGTGTGTTAAATTTTATTATATTAACCTCCATCGGAGTGGGTTCTGTCTTTTTTTCTCCAAGTAAAAATGTTGGCCTGGATGTTTTATCCTCTTAATTCTTCTGATGCTGATGAAAATATGCACTACATCCAACAGCATTTGACACTGTTTTGTACCTTTTAATGCCTTAATGATCTTTTCTATAGTGACCGGTTTAAATCTTCTGAAACGATTTGTGTGTACTCATGTTTGTAGAGTTTGGGAGCTGAATCCTTTGTCTTCTATGCACCTGCCTTCTAAGCAGTACACCTGAGCAATGTGGTATTCTTTGCAGCTGAGTCACTCATGCTTAGTGATCTTTTGGGAGTGAAGGGTTGATTCCTTTTCTCTTGGACATTGCTCCTTTTAACTGCCAGCTTTGATAGAGAGAAGGGCAGACTTGGCTGTCTCCATCAGGTAATTCAAACATCAAGTTGAATGTTGCTACCAGACTAGTGAGAGCGATGATAGGGGAGAAAACAGGGTGTGCAGTGGGGAAGACAGGAATAGATGAGATTAGGCTGGGGAATAGAGAATTTAAAGACATCTGACAAATAATTATTGTGAAATTGCAATGGTATATTGCAATTTTATATATATATATATATAAAAACTGTAAGTTTTCCTTCAAGTAGGGGATGACTTTGTTTTAAAGTCTGAAGAATCCAGCTGATGGGGTTTGCTCTAGCTAATTTAAACTTTATTTTTGCTGTTTTATGTAAATTGGCTTTTAATACAATTGTTTTGGTAAGGTATAATGTCCTTCAGTTAAGAAAGATAGAAAGCTATGATATTTTGTATAAACTAAAGCCATTTTCTACCTCTCTAGGGCTTAATATATAAAAAAAAATTGAGATTAATAGCTCGTGGTTATAATTTGTATTACTCTGAACTGTTGCCATTTTGGTCTCCTGGAATACATGGCTACTAACTATTTCGTGAGTGGTTTTGACTTGAGAACACTGAAGAGGCCAAAACTTCAGCGTCTTTCGAAATTTTCAGTTGTTTGTCTGCAGCTTAGCATTTATAGTGACCAAGTCCCATGATGCCACCTGCCCTGTAATAACCTTTTTGGTTAACCATATGATGGTTACGTGTATTGATAGGTGCTTATTACAAGCAGGCTGGCTGGCTGTTTCTCCTCCTCACTACACTCAAAGGTCATTGCTATTCCTGGAGTTGAAAGTGAGGTGAAACTTGGCTGGTAATGCTTAATGGAAGAATTTTTCTTTTGTTTCCTCTTAGTTGAACTTTGCAGCTTTACTTCTTCACTTGGCAGCATTATGGTACCTTTACCTTAGTTTTTGGAGTTAGATAAACTTAGCTATATAAGTAGACAAGCAGATTTCACTGCAGTACTCTGAACAAGAGTTATCAACAGTAAGTCGTAGAGCTCTGGGAAAGGCAGTGATCACTAGCAAGTAATACAACTCAATTCTTAGTCTTTTTTTTTGACATCTGGGGATACAGGACACAGATTTCTTTGCATAGGAAGTACTTTTGCTTTTTTTCTCCTGAGCCTAATGGGGTTATGATGTAAAGTTTGGTGTGTGTAAGCCAGAAAAAATACGTGTGTGTGAGATTCTGCAGTCTTTTCTTTTCCAGTAGACTATTGTAATCTGCTTGACCATGAGCCTCCTCAGAAAAGACTGGATGTCCAGGCAACCTAGATCACATTTCTTCTAGTTTGATTATCTGCAATGAAGGGAAGGTGAATTGCTGCATTTTTGCTGCTGATTTTTGCACTTCTCTTGGCATGTGAGTGCAGTGTCAACCAACTACAGCTTTTTGGTGTCTTCATACTTAAATCACATTTATATTTACAGCTTTGCCGTTTAGGATGGTGGATGGAGGATGTATCTTCTGGTCACTCACAGATGGAAACAACTCAAAATTACATGTAATGAAAAACAACATACAAAAACATGGAAGACTGCTTGATGCTATGACTGAAAAAATCTGTGGAGTGCTTTTCAGCCTTACCATACAATCCTGTAGCTATCAGGTCTTATTTGCCAAATCTCATTAACACCAAGTACGTTTTTGATTGCATTACCTCAGGAAGGATGCTTCATGCCCTAGTGGCTTCTTGTATTAATGGGTAAAAAAATTGCATCTGAGGATCTCAGGGATATATCTTACTGTGATCCATTGGATTCAGACTGTAAAAGCAGAGGGATCACAGGGGAATAAAGCATAGAGGGAAAGATGTTTGAGAAAATGCTTCAGTTCCAGGGTTAGTGGAGGTTTGGATAGTTGCTAAAATGAATTCTCAGGCTGTAATGCTTGGGAGTTGTACATGTAGCTGTAAAGCCTGTCTACAGGAGTTGGTGTATTTTAATGTTGATTGCTTGCTAGATGTAGTTGTTTCTGTTTTTCAAAAGGGTAATTTAAAGCTAATTTATGTACAAGCCTAGCTTAATAGTCTATTGATCAGATTAGCAGTAGTCAACTACTAAATATAAAGGCATAAAAAAATTCTGGCATACACTGCCAGAATGAGCAATCCAATTTATCCCAAAGTAGTAATTTATAGTTTTATGTTTAGCCTTAACTAAGCAATGAATGTTGATTTTAAATTGTTCTACAAAGCTGAGAATGATTTCATGATAATCATCCTTTTGTTCATTATTATTGCTAGCTTTCACATGACTGGATCGAGTGCTAGTTTCATCAGCAGAAGATAATGTTTAATGCTTATAACTGGAACTCAGAAGTGAATTCATGACTTGATTTTTACAACTGCTCTTTAAGCACTGCTTAAAGTGGTTCTTTGTGGTGATACAGATTCTCCACCTAAGTGTTCAAAAACATTTTCTAAAATTACTTTAAGTAGAGCTGTGTACGCTTTTTGAATCTTCTATTAATGTTGAAGGATCCTAGGAAACCAAAACCTTTGGCTGTAAAGATTAAGTTGAGATGCATTTATGTCTAACCTTATTGCTTTTGCTGAATATTTTTAGGTTTTTAGATAGCTGAGTAAAATACTTGTTGACTAAAAACATGAACATTTAGATCAGATGCTAAGAATGCTTCTGTACTGAATGATGTCTCTGCTGTATTCCTTACTTAGCATAGGAAAAAACTTTGGGGAAATTAGTCCTACCCTAAAGGATTCTCCAGGGTACTAATTTTGACTGCACAGAAGAGAAACATTGTAAGACAGTGTCTGTCAGTAAGGCTCTTGCAGGTGCCCCTCAGTACACACACGTATCATTGCATTCACGAAGTATGCAGTCATCTGAATTGCATTCCTAGTTCCTGTAGGTGTACCTACAACCTATTTCCATGAGTGACAAAGGGACGTAATATAAGTGGTAATCATTTCCCTGTTACTCTCATCAGAGTCATTTTCCTGCTTAACCCACCATGGGAGTAAGTTTGAAGTCCTTAAAGGTGAGGGCTGGATCTGTCACTTCTGTTGTCGGGCACCAGTTAAAGCTATAACCTTTAGACTTGAGGTTCTTGTTCTAGTCTTTTAATTGCTTTTCAAGATTTGAGCACTGACCCTGCCCTTTTATTCCCCACAGTTGTCCTTTGACTTCAGGGTAGGGTTTTTATGTAAGTAATGCCTAGAATAGGAAGCCTTTTACTACTCAGATGACTGAGTATGTCTTAGTAAGTGGGACATGTCTCATTTCCAAGTGGTCCTGAATCAAGGTCTTATTTTCATAAACTTCTACTGTAAAATTACTCCAAATACAAGGTATCATAATTTGTTGTACAGGTAGCTAACATCTTCCCTGCTCTGAATATTATGGACAGATCCTATAGACAGCGTGTTTTAAACTGGTGTGTATCAACGACAGAACCAGGTTAGAGTCAAATTAGTGAAATTATAGTGTCTTGGGAAAAAAATGTTACATTTAGAAATCAAATTCAATGTGTTGTGCTTTTTCCTCTTACATAGATGTTTAAAAGAAACCGAATTGGACAAGGGCCAATAAAGTACTCTCCCTGTATTTTAGTTATGCAATAGCGTAAGCATGTCATGCTAACATAACACTTCAGTAACTAAAATGAAGCTTGTTTCTGAATAAAAATTAGAAGTATTTTCAAAAGTCTATGTTGAGCCAGAATATGCCATTCCAGAAGAATTAGTTTAACTTCTATGTGATGAAAATGTCTTAATTTTCACGCTTTGACATGTGTATGATTTGAAGACTTAGTTCTGGAAAATACCATTAGATTTTTGTTGCCTTCACTCCTGCGTACATTCTTCTGTATTTTCCACATTGTATCCAATCATCTAACGAAAGCGTTTGTACAAAGATATTGCAATGACATTGTCTTGTTTAAAAAACAGATTGGATGTAACTGTTTTCCTCTTTTTCCTGCTTGCCTGTTATGTTTTGTTTCTAAAGTCTATAATCCATCTGGCTATTTGAATAAGTGGATTGCTGAAAAAGCAGATAGTGGTGAGATTCCTGACTTGTGAGCTGTACTTAAGTCACTTGCAATTATTTGTAGGTGCTGTTGGTAAGCAGTAGCCGATATCCGGATCAGTGGATTGTACCAGGTGGAGGAATGGAACCCGAAGAAGAGCCAGGGGGAGCAGCCGTGAGAGAGGTGTATGAAGAGGTAACAAAAAGAAAACAAAGCAAAAAAATCCAGCTGGTCTTTGCTGCTGTTGTCTTCAGATGGGAATCAAGAAGGAAGAGGGAACTGCCTCCTTTATGCAGTATTTGACTGAGATATTTGTGGTTATGAAATTCAAAGAACTGCAGTTCTGTGTTAGAATTGGGGTGTAGTGTTGTGAGGTGAACTAATTAACTGAGCATCTTCACAGCACTCTTTCATAGCTAAATTTCTGTCTGCCTTTATAAACAAGTACTGGATGTAGAACTGTGACTTTATGCCAAATGACATACTACGGTAGTATAACACTTCTGTGTTTGTGAAGAAAATGTTTGACTTGCAGCTCTTCTAGGATAGAGTGAAGGTAAACTAACCATTAACGCGTAGCTGCACAAGAACGAGAAATCAACAGACTTTTGAGGACATTCCAAACTAAACAGATTAGAAACTGATCTATCTGAGCAGTTCGAGCAGTTGAGAATTCATACATCTAAAGCTGCTTATCTATAAAGAAAGCGCTACAGTTATAGTCTGCCTTTCTATCTCTGCCCCTATGACTAGGCAAAACAGAGCTTTAAGTCATGATGAATTCATGCAGTTTCCCTATACTACAATATTTAAATTTCAGATTCAGAATTCTGGGGTTTCATTAGTTATTTATTTTTTCCTAGAATTGTAAAAAATATTAAGTGTTTATTTAATATCTAACATCCATGTCTAAACCAAATAAAACCACGAGAAAAATCAAAATATTGTACTTTTAAATAGAAGGTATAAGATATTTCATAAATTGGATGCATTTTGGTATGTGAAGGGACTTCCAGATTTCTGCTCAACTTAAACAGTTTTCTCACCCCATTTTGCTATTCCCAAAACACACTAATATTGTTGCTGATTAGTATAAGTAATGTTTTTGGGTTTTTTCTATTAGCTATGCTATTTGGTGATTTGTCTTGCTTGCCCTTAAGACTGGTTCTGTTCTGGTGTTGAAGCTTGGAACTTGATGTAGATGTGACTTGCACCAAACCGTGCCTGCTGTTCAGTGTCAAAATGAGCTGATCTGTGAACTGTGATTCAGTGAACCTTCTCCCATTTTACTTGGGCAACAGACTGCTTCACTATTCGCTGCTCTCAGCAGCCTTCCTGCAGCAAGGTTCAAACATGAATAAGCCTCACTGAATCAAAGGTGTTCCAGACTTGTGTTCAGTTTTGCTGGAGGAGCCCATTTTGACCTACACAAGATGTACTCAGCCACAGGGTCCATTTGAAAGGAGCAAAGAGTTTGGATTCTAGCAATGAGTCAGCAAAGATTTAGGCTTCCAAGCAGTAGTAACACCTCCAGGGAAAGTCTTGTGTTCCCACTGTCATGAGTTCATGGGTAGGATTAAAAAGCACAGTCCTCTGCTGAGTGCTCTTAGGCACACTGGTAATTTAAATTGCTGATCTGATGTAAGGTATAGTCCAAGATGAGGGATAGTGAAGTCTCATCTCCCTGTTAAAATAGAGCTGACTAAACTGTAGTTGTGTGTTTGGATTTTTTTCTTTGGTGGTAAAGAATGGATGATCTTGAAGGGACTATGCTTTTTATGATGTTTTGGAGTACAATATAAAGTTCCAGCCATATTTAGTTTTGAGCTGTGCTTGCAAATGCACGAAGAATTTTCAGATGTGTGGCTTTAATAAGCAGAAATAATTTGGCTACGCTTGTTGTACTCCCTCAGAATTTCTGGGGTATGATAGCTCAAACAGCTGATCAGACTTAGAAGCTCATGTCTTAAATTAAAATATTCTTCAACTACTGGCTAAGTTTTATATGCTTCCATGAGATTAAGTGCCATTTTTAAAGAGAAAAAGAGTGGTATTTAGGAGTTTGAGCCATGGAAATTCATACTGACCTTTCTAAAGGTGGATGTCCTTTCTATTTTTATACAAAGGTCAATGTCACCTGGCAAGCTGGTTACAGTACACTGAACTGTTAAGAGCTTTGTGAATGAATAAACTTCAAAGAAAGCACAGTGGTGCTGGTTTGAAATGTGTTTCTTCAGTATAGGGTCATGCACAAACTAAGCAAACTAATTCATTTATTAAAATGGATAAATCATAGTGGGAATTATAATGGCTTTCCTTAATGGTAGAAGTGTTGATAGCCCACTGGCTTTAAATATCCTCACTTTCACATCAACAGTAGTGTATTTAGAATCTTTATTTTACACCTCAGAGATCTCTGTAATCAACTGTATGCGCATGGCAGTTGTTTCATAGTCTGCCTGTGCATATGACTCCAGGATTTTTTAAATGTTCAGGTCTGTTCATGTTAGTGATAGGGGATTTTACCTCTACAGAATATTTAGTGTTTCATTTAAGGTTGTCTGACATTTCATAGGTTACAGGAAATTGACAGTTACCTTAATAATTTAGATACAATAAACTTTTACAAACCTGAATGTAGAATACCAAAATGAAGTTACAGTATAAAGCAATCCCAAAAAGGTATTGAACATCATCTAAATGAAGAGCTACTCCGTTAATGAATTTGGAGCTTTGTCTTTAATAGCATGAAAGATGAAAATAAGTTGTCTGCACATGCAATGTTCAAAGAAAAATGACACAAATAAGTGGCAAGCCAATGATGCCCAGCCTTGTAAATAGAGATCTTCTCTGAACTGTTCCCTTCTTGATCCATCTCACAAAAAAAGAGACTCTTGCTTTGTTTTAGTAGTGTATTGAAAGGCCTATGACAAAATATGCAATTTCCACCAGCCCAGTGTCTGAGAAGAGGGTGATCCTGAAGATTAATTTGCTGCTACTGTGAAAATGGCAGTAATATCTTCTAAGACTTCTCACAGGAAATAGAGGAATTGGCTCCAATGAGCATCTAATATTTGAAAAATGATTGGGTGCTACAGACTAGAACTAGTTAGACACTGCAAAAATAAATTAATAAAGCACACTCTCAGCTGAAAGATTAAGGCAGATATAGTCAAACATTTTGTTTTATAAAAGTATACAAAAATGGGGCAGGAGTAGTCTTGCCACTATCCCTTCAAGCAGTGTAGCCATTAAAATGGCTACAGTACTATTCTACAGATGCTAGAGTTAAAAATAACTCAAATCTTTCAGTTCTTAAGCAACTTTCTGCGCTGGTAGACTCTGGTTAGGTTAGGAATTAAACTGCAGCATGGCTCTTGCTCCACCTACAGGAAAGAGGCGAGTCTGAGCTCATCTGAGACTGCAGGACCTCTACAGCTGTGAACAGGAATGGCCTCCAGGCCAAACTGATTATGGGATGAAGTGGACAGTTTCTCTCTTGTGGCTGGGTTTAGACTCATGCTAAAATGCATGCATGTGATTCAGATCTGAGGACCTATTTGCATAGTAATCAGACTTCCTTAGAGAATTGTTCTGGGGAAATACAGCACTTAATTCAACAGCTTGTCTGTCCGAAGAAAGCGGGGTTTTTTCAGGCTTTTCTCCCAAAGTTGAAATGGCTTTACACATTTTTGGAAGCCTATAGGATTCTGTTTACTTGAAGAACCATATTTTAACAGCCACAGGTACATAAAAGACAAAGAAACTGTATTTTTGAGAGACAAAATGGTTCCAAGTCTAGAATTTAACCAGTGCGTTGGATTAGAAGCTTACCATTGGAAAAGTGGGAACTGCTTTTGATGTTCTGGGGAAAAAGCTGAAATATTTCTTGGTCCTCTAGCACTTAAAATTTGATGCGTTTTGAACTACATTATGAAAAGAAATTGAAGGAAATGTTCTTGTTAGTAAAAGCACTTCACTGTCAAATTCAAGGTACTTTTTCAACTATGAAGATTATTTAGCTGAATATTATTTTCAAGGAAAAAATCCTGAGACTTTGAATTACTAGCTTTTTACACTTCTGAATATAGAGATTTTCAAAATACACAGTTGTCTGCAGGCATGATACTACATTTTGGAAATATGTATATTTGAGTAGAGAGTAAATTAGACATCAATTACAGTAATCACGTTTACGTAGCAACATCTGTTTGCACCAAAGCTTCACTTCAAACTTTGGGGAGTTTTTACACTTGATGTAATGGAGTGCTTCTAATAGTTTCATGCATAGAATTACTCAGCTAAGTGTATTTGTCTAAACTATTGATTTGCTTGAAGGGAGAAAAGAGAAACTGTTAAGTAAATTCCACTTAGAGTAACATTGATAAATTTGCATTGTGACTGTAAAAAGCACAAGCAATCTTTAGTGCTTGTTGTGGCATAGCTTTCTCTTTCAGCCCAAAATAAGGGCCTGTCACCTTCCTAATTGTTGTGCTGCTTAATCACTTATCTGTCAGTTCCAGTAGTGTATTTTGGTTTTATGAGCACTAACAGGTATCTTGACCATTACAACAGTCAAACAGAATATTGTATGTAGTTTTGCATTAACTTTTCCTCTAGTTCTTGCTCGAGATAACCAGAATGCATTGATGATTTTGCACAGGTTTCCTTCATCAAAATGGCCTAATAAATAACACCAGCCATCTGCTTCCTTTAAATGGACAGTCGCAAAAAATGTTCACTTGTAAGACTTTGATTAGGCTTATTGCTAAAGCCTGCCCAGTTATTTGTCAGTTACTCATTAAAATCTAATGAAGGTCCATATGGACCCTTATATAAAGACATAAGACATCAATAACTGACTTTGGCTAAGGCTGGAAGCAAAGACTGAAAATTAGAAAATGTCATCTTAGCACTAAGAAGCCCTATTTTAAATATTGGTTATACAACAAGACAAAAACAACCTAAATATGGCTTTGTCTGCCACTACGCAACATATGCCTTTATGTGTCAGTCATATGGACGAAATTTTGTTTAGAATTAAAGGATGATTGTAATCAATCTTCCTTGGAAGAGGCATTATATATGTTACTTTTGGAAAAGCAAACATTAGAGTTTTAGTAGAAAGTAATATGATCAAATATCTGAATTGATAGAAACCACAAAGTATAAGCTGATACAGGGATTATTTTAAAATACTGAAGTAAAAGTGAATTGAAATCCTTTTGTAATTGTACTAGCTAGAAAAAGAGTTGACAACTGCAGAGAATTGGGGATATAAATTTGTGGTTTATATTATATGCCAAAAGCTACTTGGATATGAAAACCTTGAATGCGTTATGCTGCAAGATCCATGCAGTACTTTCTGCTATCCTGGATTATTTCAATATTGGGCATTACTTACCTATTTAGTAAAATACAGTACATTAAAAATGCGTTAAATAAAACTTAAGTTAAAACTTTTACTTTAATAACCCTAATAAGGAGGAGTATGCTAATATAGGATGATGGTACAGATACTTTATATTTTAAAATTAATACCAAATGCTAACACTTTTTCCTGTTTGTTTTGTAGGCTGGAGTAAAGGGAAAGCTAGGCAGACTACTTGGAATATTTGAGGTGAGCTATTTCCTTTAAGTTCTAAAAGCAATGTTTTGTTTGTGGGAACTGATGAGCTGTAACATCAGACTGAAGTTCATAAGTATTACCTAGCTATAATATTGCAGTGTTACTGGATCTGCTACATTAGACAGGACTTTAGGTGTTACATGATGTGTGAAGATTTGAATAGGAAGAGTTCAAAGTACTTATACCAGTTTCACAGAATCACAGAATATTCTCAGTTGGAAGGGACCCGCAATCATCAAGTCCAGCTTTTAAGTGATTGTCTTGTACAGGGATCAAACCCATCACCATGGTGATGGTGTTATCCAGCACCAGGCTCTTACTTGCTGAGCTAATCTCAGGTAATTTTGGACCTTTACTGGAAAGATTAAATTAGTACTTGGACAATACCTAGATTTTATTTAAAAAAAAAAAAAATCCCTAAAACCAAACCATTCATAGAGTTAGGATTTCTGAAACATTAAACCAGCCTTTTTTTGGGGCACTCTCTTGACTTTGCCTCCCTGGTTAGATTTTGCTGAAGTAATTTGTCACCTTTCACACATGTAAATTGATGAGTCTGGATATGAATTCTCATTAAGGCTTTGATTCACTAAAAAAAGGTCAAGGGTTTGGATAACAGATAAATCCAGTTTTTAGCCAACTATGCAGTTCAAAACATCTGTTTGATAGTATAAACATCAGACTGAACTACTGACAGTGCAAGGACACCTGCTAGCCAGAACTCTGTTTTAGTGTTGGTGTTGCCCACTTCTGCTCAGGTGCTAGACAGTCTTTAATATAAAGTCTTCAGCTCCTGATCCATCCAGTGTTACCATGTTGTGCTGTATATTAAGTGGAAGTCACTTAGTCTCAGTTAGGTACAAATCTCCACCCAGCTTTTATAGGCAGTGTATTCTTCACAGGGATTTCCTGTGTGAAATACTACTTAGTCATGTGTCCTATTGTGTGAAGTATGGAAGCCATGACACAATTAGAGAAGCTCCTATAGCTCCTGAAGCTTTGTAGTTAATACTACTCACATTTTTCTGATATATTTTGGGTTGGAGTTGAACTGGATGGTCCTACACATTAAAAACTTGGCTGTGTTTTAACTCTGCTGGTCAGTCTAAAAAAAGTATTTTCCCATTTCCCAGCTCAGACCAAAAGATCCCAGGATACCTAGCATGTTGTTGGCTTAAGACAGGGGCTGCAAAGTATGATGAATCTTTGGTAATTCAGGTGTATGTTGTTCTGAAGCCATTTACACCAGCTAGACCAGAAGAAAGAGAAGTTGGTGTTGTCACTTTTCTAGGTTACTTCTAACTTGGGTCAAGGCCCTACTTTAGTTTCTCAATAGGCCCCCACAAACTGTTGTTAGTACCATTGAGGGGGCCACACCTGGGGATAGGACTAAGAAAAGATGGAAATAAATGCTGCTGCTGAGTCCTCTTATTCTAGAACTACAGCCAGAAAGGATATGTGTTATAAATATATGTATCCTATTTAATGGTGAGACTGACAAAGAACTCCTGGAGAATTTTCCTAATAAAGCACAACAGTTCAAAGCTATATTAAGCTTGTAGTGAAACAAAGTTAAGTAGGAAAGGTTATTGACACAAGGATACAGCCATCTGTTAGGGGAGCTAGGCTAGAACATCTCTTTGTTCTTAATATAGTTGTAATTGTAGATGGTCCTGGGTTTATTAGGACCATCAGTTTTCAGTTCTCCGAGGGGAAGGATGATCTGATTGGTTGGGTAGCAGCTCAAACACTGCCACTAGCCTGCTTTGGAGTAGCAGGGAGTAATGTCTATGCCAGCCTCACATGGACTGGCTGCAGCATAGTGCCCTGAGCAAGTACCTGTGTCAGACTCTGTGTTTAACCTGCCTTGTGCAAAACACATGCCTTCTAAACAGGTGGTGAGTGCTGCCCTCGTGGCCAACCTGCTGAATGAGCAGGTGGCAATGATTTTTGCATTTGTCATGATTTCAAGCGTAGGCTGTTTAATTTCCCTCACTCACAGAGTGAAACTTTATAGCCAGCATTGTGTAGATGATGTGGCCACATGATGCAGTGGTTCCATCTTGCAAAAAGTGTTTGGGTGATTTTTAAGTGACCTTTCATCCAAGAAATGCATTGTGGAAACTGTTTTAGCAAATGTTGTGTACTGTGGTAATTTACAACATATGTAAAAAATAAGTACTAGTACTTACCTAGGGCAGTACTAGTGGACAACTGCTAACATTTAGCTGGATGACCAAGAACACACTTCAGTCAGAACTTCACAATCTTCAAAATTGTTTGTACTGTCTTTGGTTTGGTTGTTTTTCAGTCTAGTAAAAGTAAATAGCTCTTTCAAACAAAACTTTTGTTTTCCCATCGTTTTGGGTCTCAGTACAGATATCTGTACAGATATTTGCTTTTAATGAAAATAAAAGCCCCAGGCTTGCTGGCAAGTATCCCTTAGAGGTAGGTAATTTTAAATCTTTTACTTGTGGTAAGTCTCTAAGTTATTTAGATGATAATTTAAACTTGTACTTCTAATATTCAAGCAGAACCAGGATCGGAAGCATAGGACGTACGTTTATGTTCTTACTGTGACGGAAATACTGGAAGACTGGGAGGATTCAGTTAATATAGGTAAATTAATTCTCTGTCCTTACCTTATGTGCTACACTTAAAAATGTTTTAAGTAAATTTTTCATTTTTCTGAAGCAATTCGAGTAATTCAGAGGGAATACTAATTCTGTTCTAGAAAAAGTCAAGGAATGCTGTTCTTGCCCACTTTAACACACACATAACTAGGACTTCTTCCAGCATAGTGTTACTCTTATTCTTAGAATACTCTAATTATTACAACATTATGACAGAATAAACATTTTAGTTTTTAAAAGGCAATACTATGCTGACAAACCGTTATTTCCATAAAGATTAGAATGTTTTACTGTCTGATACTCTAGGGTTTTTTTGAAAGTATCCTTGATCTTAAACAAGTCGTTTATGTATGTTCAAGCACAGTACTTGTAATGTTGTAAAACCAAATGAAAAATAGAATTAATTCCATTTCTAACAATACCTATCGTTTACCTTGTTTATATGTATTTTCAGAAACTTTGAATTTGAAAGCACTGACTTGTAAAAGTGAGGTGGTCTTAAGCTGATCTTAGTGTCTTGAAACTTTGTATAAACATGTCTGATACAAGATATGCTATTTTTTAAAACTTACAATCGCTAACCTGAAGAACTCCATATAGGGATGCATGTGAAGATTGAGTGTGGAACATGGCTTTTGAAATCAGACCAAGCCATTCTTCATGCATGCATGTTCAGTCTAAAGATTGTCATGCCTAGCAGAAAACCAGTGTAGGATGGCAGTATTAAGTCATTTAAATAGCATCACACTTTTCCCTCTAATGACCAGATGTGGCTTTTGGAGCATATAAATAGTCACATGAGTGACTGAGTCCAGTACCTGCTTCAAGAGATGTCTGAAAGGCTAAAGCCTTGTGAATTGCATTTCAGTAAGCTTGAGTGAATCTCTTATGTTGATCGCTTCTTTCAAGGTCTTTTCATTCGCTCTTTTGCCTGACAACTTTAACTTCCAAAGAACTGAGAAAAAGTGAATAACTAGTTAGCAACCAGTAGTGCCGTTAAAATTTTATAACTCTGTTCTTTCTTACACATTGTACTCATTCAGGAAGGAAAAGAGAATGGTTTAAAGTAGAAGATGCAATCAAGGTCCTTCAGTGTCACAAGCCTGTTCATGCAGAATACTTGGAAAAACTGAAACTGAGCTGCTCACCCACTAATGGAAACTCTGTGGTTCCCCCTCTTCCAGATAATAACTCCTTATATGTCACTTCTGCACAGACTTCTGGGTTGCCCTCTACTGTGAGATAAACATTTGGATTACCTTTTTATTTGTGTCATCACAACAAGAGACATCTGTGATCACATGCTGTCATCTGTAAAACTGTCAGTTCTAAGTGAAATATGTGAATGTGTCATAATGTCAAATTTATTTGAACATGTTTTTCTTTTCACAATGTAAAGTAGTATTTCAGCAAACCAAAGCCATATAGGGATTTTTTTAAGATGCCTTAATAGGCCATTAAAAAAAAAAAACTTGACTATATAAATTTATAAATTTACGTATCTGCTAAAATAAAATATGCATCTCAGTGGTGTTCAGCTTATTTAAAACTTGTGAGTTTTAGTCAGTAGTTAAAGCTTGAGCAAATAGTCTTATACTAAACTCTTATTTGGTATCCACACATGAAGTGCTAATACCTTAAGCTGGCAGTATTTGGGTAAATGGACGTGTTGAAGGCAGAGATGCACAAGGGTGACTACAATAAAGCACTAAACCACACTCAGCCTGTAAAGAGCAAAGGATACCACACTAAGCACTGCTTGCCTCAGTTATCCAAAAGGTTGCCTTGTCCTATGCAATCTTCATGTAACATGTAACTAGGGCAAGAACAATAACTTTGTCTTGCAGCTACCAAAACTATCCACTAGACTTCTGTTTCATCACTTGGTCAGCTGGTGAACTGTCAAAAGATTTGTGTGAAAAGCATTGTAGATATTTCTTCCCCGTTTTTCTTTTTTCCTTTTAACCTTGATATATGTTTTGTTCATGGTGTGATTACACTGCAAGTTCCAAAAAACTTCTACGGTCAATTAGAAACGTCTCATCTAGTGTTCCTGCAGTCTGTTGCAATTTAAAAATGTTTGGAGGAAAGTAAGACTTAACCAGGGGCCACCTTTAGATTGCAGTGTCTCTCAGCAAGCATGTGTTGAGGTGCCTTCTCTGCAGGAGCTGGTAGTGCTGGCTCCAGAGCTTGGGACAGGCTACTACACCAGTAGAGAAACAGTACTCCTTTGTCTTACTAGGAGTGCTGAAACCCACAGCTTTATGTTAATTCTTAAATCCTTCAGTTCTACTGTTTTAACATCAATTAATTTAGCTTCTTCAAATAAAAGCTGGCCTCTTGGTAAAAATATAGTTGGAATAAATGAGGTATAGCTAACAACTTCCCTGTGCTAATTATTTCTCTTGCTTTTTATCCAAGAAGATGAAAACTAAATCCACTGTTGGTCTTAATGTTTTTACCATAGGATTACTCTCTCTGTATGTGTGTGTGTGCATGGTTTCTTCTACAAGAACACAATCTAATTCACATGAACATCCTTCTTCTGAGTTTTTTCTAGGATCTAAACCCAACTGTACCTCCTTTATATTCAGCCAAAACAGGTCGAGGTAGACCACTACCTCACATGTGAAGTTTATTCTGGGTAAAGCTCATTCTCTTATACAACATTTGAACCTTTGTAAATAGTCCAACTAGTAAATAGTGAGTGTAAAATGGAAAATAAATGTAATTTAAACCTTTTGTTACTCAATACACAAATGGTTAACTTCTACTTTTTTAACACAAATTGTGTAAAATGCTGCTATGAATTTTTTTGTGCTGTTACACTTTTTTAGGGAAAAAATGTTGCCACAAGTTACACCTAGAAAAACAATCTTGTGCCATATGTAAATGCAGTGAAACTAGGGAGACAGATGATCTGATCTCTTAATGCTGCTCTCTTTGAAGAGGCATAAATACTACTGACAAGAGGCATGAGCCACAAAGCTGAAGATTTCTGCAACAGTGGGTAGGACACTGCTTTCCATCCCTCTTAGCTCCTAGAGGTCCAGGTCACTTCCAGAACTGGAAAGAACACACAAGTGTTCAGGTGCACCTAAAGGTAGAAATGTTGCCAACAGCTTGTTCATCCTTTCAGCTGTGAAGTGGAGGCCAGGGAAGGGCATTGCTATTTCAGTAGTGCACACCTGTTTTACACTGAATCTGTTCCAGACTGAGACACCATTTGCTCAGCTCACTACTTTAAACTGTTTTGCCAGGTGTAGCAGGGTTGAGCACAATGAATGTCTAATCTTTGTTAAAATCATACTCATGGTGTGGAAGGCTCCAAAGCTGCCTTTAGAAGAATGAATCATTTAGCTCCCTTTTCTGATCACTATTGCTCACTTTTTTTGTTCAGTAGTTATTTTAACACTTTAAATTGAGCAAACTTGTATAGGTTTTCTTGTAACAAGATTATATCAAATCCATGAAAGCTAGAACAGAATCCAGAGTTTGAGGTTTTATTCATTTTTTAAAAAATGCTCTGTCTCCATTTTAGATTCTTGGAATGAAATCAATCCAAGCTTGTATGAGATTTAGTGGTAATGCATGGTCTTATTTTGTAACTCTTGAATTATGTATTTGATAATAATGTAAAATGTACAGTATTGCTGTTGCTAACAAACTCAGAGTTGATTGCCTATAAATATTTTTGGTCACACACATTTGAGCTGTTCAGTAGTGCCAGACAGATTTTTTTTTTTTTTTTTTTTAAACAACAGTTGTATAAATCTCTTCAGTCTCTATGCAACCTTCAGAATGAAGCTCTATTGCTTTGACTTCTACTCCCTTTCAAAGAGAAATGTTTTGTGAATCACAGATGTAAACTTAAGACATTTCAGTTTTGCTACAGGGAACAGCTGCAGTAAAAGGAGAGCAGTATGGCTTCAGTACCAATGACATCTTGACGTTATAAACTCCAACAGAAAGAGTTGTAAAAATGGGAATAGGAAGGCTACAAACTTTTCTACTATCTATCAATTTAAATGTTAGAAGCATTTTGTTTTTATATGAATCTCTAGTTTGATGGGCCAAACCTATTTCAACAAAAACAAATTTGGGGTTTTTCTCATGCCAAAAATTCTGTACATTGTATCCAATTTGGTTCTCCAGAGAAAAAAGGGAAGAGACAGGTTGTCATCTGTAAATGTCAGTCTAGCTTGTACTGCTGCTTTTCCTGGCTGATAGGTTTTGAGATACTCATTATTTACATTATGGTGGTATCAAAGAAAAAGAGCCTTAACATTTAAAATCTCATGGAGCCAGAATTAAGCAAAATGGATGTGCTTTTAAATACAAGAAATCCTGAGGTATTGCAGAGAGGCTGTTCAAGTGAAAAATCTTATTTTGGTGCTTACTGCACCCCTGACTTAGCCTAGCATTGTTCTGTTAACAATGTGCTGTGAAAAGAAACATGAGGGGCGGACACTTGATGTACTTACCAGCATGGTTTGTGAAGTGAAAACTGAAAGGAAAGGGGGGGTGGGAAGGGAATTGAGTTGTAAACATTTTGACCTGCTTGCATGGATTTTCTTTAAAGACTGATGTAAGAATTTTGACTTTTTATATTTGAGAAATACCAGAATAAAATCTAAATTAGTCCTGTGGATGATGTAGTCATTCCATTGCAATTGCTGCACCAGAAGTGGTGTGAAAGGCTTCAACCCCATCTAAACTACATTTAAGTTTCTTCTAATGTTTCCTGCTTCTTACCTTGTCCTTGCACTCGAGCTTTACTGATTGTTCCAAAGAATCACTTCTTTCCCTGAACTTGATATGACTCTCCCCTTAGCACATACGTCCAATGCCTGTCACAGCTTGAAAACTGGTGCTAGTGCTCAGCCTGCTGCTGCAGACCTACCTCCCCTTACCTTGTTTTTTGAGCCTGCATTCTTCTACAGTTAGGATGGTAAACAGCTCCTGTGTTTCCCCCTCTGAGTGTGAATTCTGGTAAGTAGACAGTACCACTCCTCCCTCTCTTCAGCTTCAGGAGAGTTTTACCATAGTCCTGCTTGGACTCCCGTATCTCCAAGGCATCAAGTGAAGTATAAGAGTCAAGTTGAGGCAGAAGAGTGACAAAGCACAACAGATGGCAGGAAAGGCAGAATGATTAACTTTCCCAAGACTTGGAGAGATTATACAAATCTTCAAGTTTGAACTGAAAAAGTTTAGGGTTTTTTTAACTTACCCTCTTTCAATACTCAGGGTCTCAGTGCTGCTGAGCGAGGCATTAAGCGAGGCACTGCCTCCTTGGCTCAAGTGATGGAAACAGCACCACATCCACATTAGGACAATGCTCCACATAAGGAATGGTGTCACCTCTTAACCTGCAAGACGCAGCAATCACAGACATGTTCCTGCTTGTGACAGTCTGATTGCTATGGGCTATGCACCACCACCCCAAACAATGCTCTTAGACAATTTTCTTCCCTTAAATAAGCATGAAATGCTGTTCAAAAAGCTATTTTAGGAAAGCAAGGGGCCATTGAATATGTCCTGCTGTGTGATCAGCTGCTTCTTGCCTCATGGCCCACACTGCTTTCAGTAGCTCAAGTGGTAGCAGCACTGGTTCCCAACAGCCTTCCCTCATTTGTTACCACCAGTTCTGATGGATGGGCAGTATGAAAAAGTGTTACAGCAATGTATGATGCAGGCCAAAGATCCATCAGCTTGTGCATTTACCCTGCTGTTGGCTTATCTGTGGCCTACTGCCCATTATACCCAGACAGATTCTGTAAAGGGCCTAAGGGCCTTTTTGCTGTCATTCAACTCCTTTACTTTCCTATATATTTCCTGCTTTCTGGCTATTGACACTAATGCAACCTGTCTTTGAATAAGGTAGACAAGCATCCACAGCAGCTGAAGGAAGAATAAACACCAGTAGAATCACCTTACTGTGTCTTGTGAGATTAGTTTGCCCTTGATAATTGTGCATGGGACCATAGACATTGTTCCAAACTTACCAGGACCCAACCTAAGCCTTCAGTGTTACCTGGAAGAACACTATTGCTCATGAGCAGCTGATGGGAAAATGACAGCAGTTCCAAAGGCACAGCAAATACTCAGGCTGAGACAAGCACACCTGATACAGCAAGCAACAACTGACCACCACACATGAAATCTTTCAGATGTATAAACAACCTTGCAAGCCTTAGTAGGCAACTTAGGTAGGAAGGTGCAGATTAGTCCTGAACAAAAAATACTCCTTCACTGCAGCTCTGAAGACAAGAACCCAGCTTACATGAGTATCTGGAACAACCTTGCACAGGTTCTCCAGTCAGAGATGCTTTCATGTAAAATAATTTACATTTACCTTTCTAAAAAACTAACTAATAAAAAACTCCTGTTAGATGCCACCCTTGCATCCATCTCTTTATGTGGGAAGGCTCATGCAGTGTGGTAAGTACCCATGGTTTCTACCTTCCAGTGCTCAAGAATTCTCCTTCAGGTAGAGCACTCGGTCTCTCAGTGATGGGCTGACCAACAGTGACAGCTCTGTAGCAACTAACTGAAGCTACCCAGATGTGTCCTCTCAGGGTACAATTCCCCTTCCTAACCCAGGTCAGCCAGTGGGTCATGTTCCCCTGAGCACTTTCACTGCAGCCATCTTCACCCAGAGATGCTTGCTCACACCTAAACCCTTACCTAAATGTTATGGGGAGTTCATGAAAGCAAGTACCACAGATAAGGCAGTCGTGCTGCTTGATGCCTCTTTTCTAATGCACTTCAGTGCAACATAACCATTAAATGTTTCCTTTAAAATCATCCTGCACACTTCCACAGTAAAGACCACAATAAACTGCACAAAATCCACCTCAGCAGGCATGTGATTATTAACCTTGTGCCATGCTCATAATGTAACAGTTAGCAAAGCTCAATACATTGATCAATTTGATTGCACTAGAAACTGTCCAAACTGTGCAATTAAGTAAGAAAGTCTTGTACAAAACCAGAAAGATTTGAACAGGCAGGCAAAAAAAAAACCCCAAAAAAACCAAAAGACCCCATACCAACAAACAAACCAAAACCAAACAAAAAAGGGGGGGAAGTAGGGGAGGAATTCAACACATCCTCTGAGCTGTGAACCAGAGCAGTCTCCTCTGAGGGCTTCTACGACAGAGGTGCTGCTCTTCTCTCTCCATACAATGTGGGGGGGAAGCCACAAACAATTGAAAAGTTATGAAAGAAGTTAAAGGTTATCTTTCTTATTTACCAGATGTTAATAACTGTTAGGAATCAGTTGCAAACTGATGGCAGCCCACTGCAGTTAAATGAAGCTCAGTGCCTAAGTAATGAATAATCACTCTTCCTTTTATTTCAGTGTCATATTACATTACAGTCAAGACATGTTATTGACAAAACCTACCAGACATTTTACTTTAACCCTCAAAAAAACCCCCGAAGAACCCAACCCAAGAAGGAATGTATATAAATAGAGATGTCACAATTTTTGATGTCACTAGTCCATTAAGATGTTCCACAACAGTCTCAATGTGTTAGAAATACAATTATTTGAAAGCTATCGAAGCAATATTTTACTTGGTTTAGACTAAAGTCAGCTAAGATACAAAAAACCTGTTCCATCAGTTCCCAATAATCATACACTTCATATCCATGACACAACATGGCTACATATGAAGAGACCACCGCTGAATATTTATGCAAAACCAAAAGCCTTCCTCTTGATCTACAGGAAACTACTGCAAAAGTATTTTGCATGTGTGGTTATAGAGCCCATGTGATAACACAGGCTCAACAGCTACACAGTGACTACCCAAACACTGACACATAAAATGCAATGTCATCACTCTTGCTTAGGATTTTCAGATGTTTGACACATAGCACCAGTAATGGTAGAAGAAACCCATTTATTTTAAAGTTACTGTAAATTGATCCAATAGACACATACTAAAAATGGAGATAAAACTAACACTTAAAAGACAGCTGCATCTGTTAATCAGCTGCAATGGTAGGTGTAAGAGAAATTACTGAATTTCACATAACAACTGGGAATATACACCTGCTTAACTGAGGAAAAGGTTATATCTTAATAGCTTCAAAGAATTTAGCCTGTCACACATTCCCTGGCACAAGCTGGGATGAAATTCCCAGCTTGACTTTATATAGGGCTCTTAAATCAGGTTTATAAGTAAAATAAGTATTATTTAGTATACATTATCTGGGTCTGGATTCATCCTGCCTATGAAGTTAAAACTGTTTAAATGCCAGCTCATGTCTTGTTTCTCTACTGAAGGGAGGGAAAGCCACTCTCAAACAGGATGCTTAGGTGAGTCTGACTGTCCTCTGGGGGTGCCACCAGTCCTTTGACTAGAGACAGAGCTGAGGAAAGCTGCATATGTAGTGTAAGATAAAGCATTAAGAGGTAGGTGAAGTGAATCCAGAGTCTACAGCACAGCTCACTTATTCTCAGCTGCCTGCTACAAAAGTTATCTATGCTAGCAGCAGATCCAGGACATAGGCCAGGCAACCCCAACAGACATTTGTACAAGAGGGTTAATGGTGCTTACCCACTCTGAAGAACATGTTACAAGCCCTAGACCCAACTTTGGCTTACATTCAACACAGAAACTACTCTTAAAACATTTTTTTTATGACTCGGTTTGGTGAAAAAGTTGAATTCTGAACCATTCTTCAGCCATGTTGCAGAGCACTTCAAGGGACAATACCAGTTACTAACAACTGAAAGCACTGACTGTTGGAAAACATAGTTTTAATAGATATTCTTCATCTTACATAAGAGCACAATAAATACACCACATTCTATAGAAATTTCAGATGACACTAGAGGAAGAAGAGGTGAAAGAGGGAGAATACCAATAGACTACATACCCCTGAACTGCATGACAAAACACTCCCTAATGCAACCACTACAAGCTGTCATTTATACATTTCAGGTTGGCCTTGCCAAAAGCTTTTAAGCTTTTTGGTTGGTTGGTTGGTTGGTTGTTTTTGTGAGGGAGGGGGTTTGGGGAAAGGAAGAGAATAGAGATAGAAAAAATGAAGGGAAGCAATTAGATGGGTTCCCAGAAAAGATACTGGACTCCTAGACAGGATGCATACACAAAAAAAAACAAGGATGAGAAGGAATTTTTTCATCACTTTCCTTCCCTCCAATAAAGAAGCTTTGTTGCTATTTAAGCTGACCGGTTGCTCAAGCAAGTAGCTTAATAAGGCTTGTAGAGAAAACCAGTGATGTGAGTCGCTAGCTGGAAGTGGCTAAGCAGACATCAGTCAATACACAAGCTGGCTCTAACAGTGGTTCTACACACTGGAATTTCAAGTAAATAGAGGGCAGGAATTAAAGAAGTTAGAAAACCATGCAGATACTCATAATTAGTGCTGTCGTTTGCGCTCAATGTCCTATTTCATTCTGGTTATTTCCAGGAAAACACACATCGACGCATTGCTAAAATTAAGATTACAATTTTCCATCAGAGATTTGTTTCTAGAAGTCACTCCAAATGCAATTTCATATTAAATTGACCAGGTAAGGTCACCCACATGACACAAACTAATAAAAAAAAAATCAGGAAACAGAAAAAGAAAAATAACTGAAAAAAAAAAGAAGAACCGAAAAACTTGTGAATTCCCCTCTTTACTGTTAAATTTGTCAGACTAGCGAAGAAAAATTGTCAATTCTGGACTCAATTTTTTTAAATACGATTGTCACAGAGAAATGAAAACACAGCAAAATAAACTATACAAAGGCAGAGTAGAATAACAAAAAATATTTTACTAAAACATAAGATTTACAGGAGATTTTCCAGACAAGCCATACAAAATGGTCACAAGCTTTTTCTTGGAGGGATTTTTCTACACTTGACAGCAGAATCACTATAGTATTAGTGAAGGTGATGGATGTTTAATGTTCCCGGTTTTTGTTCAAACAATGAAGCTTGTCCATCTACAGCGTCTAAGTTAGACTGGGCTAGAGGGTATATACTAAAGTATAACTGGTTAGCTGCTTTTACCAATGCAATTAGCATCACCATAAAAAGGGAGGAGGAGCCCACAAAATTAAAACAAAAAGCCCCGCAGCTAACCCTGCCTACCTTCATTCACAGTGCTTATACTTAAACCATGACGGGAAAAATGATTAAAAGCAGAGATGTGCTGCTGCTTTCAAACAATTTCACAACAATCCAGATGATACTTCTAGCCTCTGCTCATGCGGTACAATAGTGAATTAGGACAAGACACAGATTTGCTAATGTGCATTTAATCACCAAAGGACTGAAGATGTCTGGGCTTTTATTCTGTAATGTTTCTAAGACTGTGTCCATTAAATGCAAACAAAAAAAGGAAGAGGTCTTGGCAGAACAGGAGAAGTGATGCACACTTGATGTTCAAAGCGCATTTAAATATTATTCATGGCATATAGCCTAGTCCATGCTCTGGCTGTAAAGAAAAAGAAACACATTTAAGAAAAGATGCAGTTTACAGGCTTAATTAAAGTAATTTCAAATTCATATCCTTAAAGATCTCTTTTATACCACTGCTGCAAACACACAAAATGTATCAGTTCTGAGATTTTTAAGTGCAATTTTGAACTCCAGCAGCTGTCAACTTTTGTATATTACAGAAGCAGTCTGACAGCAATGGATCCAAAAGTGAAGAGGCATAACACAGTAACTCTTCCATTCCACCACAGCCTGCCACAGATGCAATATCAAAGAGATGTACTTTCAGGAACCTGTTAATCTGTTCCTTAAGCTGTAGAGGACAAGCAGTAGAATGCTCAGACATTTTACTAGAACTCTAAATTAGACAGACTAGCAAATTAGGACCATCAAAATTCAAGATAAAACAGATCAAGGGAGCTTCTTCTTCTATGAAGTCTCACAGACTTAAAAATAGACCACTGCAGGCACATTCAGGGCACCTGGACTATGACTGTATGCATTTTTTTTTTTGTTTCTCCAAGTTGCAGACATAAAACTAGAAGTCAGGATTTACATACCCCAGCCAGTGAGTAATAAGCTATTCCTAGAACTAGGGGAAAAACCCCAAACATTAGAGGATACGTCACCTGTTTCTATGGCTTGGGCTTCATTGGTCTTCCATTGCTCAGCTACATCATTTGCTAGTGGATCATCTGGATTGGGAGCACTTAACAAAGCCTGGATTGATAGCAGAACTGTACGAATCTGCAAAGCTGGGGACCATTTATCTGAAGAAACATTTATAACACTATGAAACACCATATTCACCACAGTCTACAGGAATAGCAAGTTTTCCAGATTAAAGAAGAAGCAAGATATTTTTTAAACACATGAAAACTCTTTTTAGCGTCAACTTACAAATATCTGTATTTAATACGATAAGAAGAAAGAAAACACAGTAACACTTACCTTTCAAAATATCTAAACATATTCTTCCCAGCTTGTCTACATTAGGATGGTAAATTTTGGTCATGAAACGTACTTTAGGAGCTGCCATTGGATATTCTTCTGGAAGGAATAGTTCAAGTTTAAATGTCCCACCCTCAAAGGGGGAATCCTGTGGACCTGCAATGACCACATGAAAATAGCGTGCGTTGCTTTCATCTGGCTCCGCTTTTATCCCAGGGACTGGCTCTGCCAGCAAGCGCTGGGTTTCCTACAAGAAAAGGAGGCAATGAAACAAACAAAATCCATTTAAAATAAACAGAACCTGTACAAACCAAAGCATTCATTTAGCCTATACTCACAGAAACTGTAAAATACCTTAAAGTCAAAGAACATCTGCAGAAAGAAGATGAGGCTGTGCTAAACTGGTACCCATCTCCTCTCCCAGATCCTCACCTGTGTGCTTCTGTAACACACAGTAATAGGTAACTCAGCTGTCCTCAATTTTCTTTTGATTGAACTATTGCTAAGCTGCTGTGTTTTTCTCAATATACATAAAAGCATTTGAAAGAATACCACAACAAAAACACCAAAAGCATTTCCCATTCTAGCTTAAACAGAAACTCCCAAAAGTGAAAAGCCAGAGATTAATCACCTGCAGGAAGTGTTCAAGGTTTACTCTTTAACAAGAGTGAACTGGTTTATTAAGCTGATTATTTGTAATGGAATCAGATCCAACCTTGAAGAATTTAAAGTGCTACTCTGCTGCAACGCTAAAGGTGTATTTTAAGGATGTTTTATATATTTAGACATCCACGTGCATAAATAGATCTGGTGTGAGCACTTTCAGCCTACATATAACCATGTTTAAAGTCACCCTAACAGACAGCAGGAGACAGACACGATGTTCTGTAAGCAGCAAAATCAGGGAAGGCCAGTCTCCTACAGTGACCTTGTTTCTTTGTTGCTCCATTCTTCTGCCAATCCTACCTCAGGCACCAAGCTGTGACCATAGCTGAGAGCTGCCTATCCTGCTAATGCACTGAGCAGACAGACCAAGTCCTGTACATCTTGCCTTTCCTCTTCTGACTGTCTTCACTGGTCTTATGGGCACCATTCTGGTTCTTATAAAAAAGATCCCGAGGCCAAAATGGGCAAAAGGACACAAGGCAGGGACCAAAAGGTCTGCTAAAGCCTCATTTCCTCACACAATTTTAGTCCCATTTCCTCTTTCCTTCGAAGCTGGCCTTTACTGTGTACAGTTAATTTTTTCACCACTTTTCTGTGTTGGCCTTCACAAAGAAAAATTAGCCTGTTTCTACCGCAGGAGATATCAACTTGTAGGTGTAACATTAATTTATTATTTCAGTTTTGTAACATATTTCTTCCATATATCTACAACAGCTCTTCCAGGGATGGGGCATCCGCAATTCTCTGCACAACCTGTTCCACTGCCTCACCACCCCCACACTAAAGAATTTCTTCCTAACATTGTATCGAAACTCACTCTCGGTTTGGAGTAATTTCTCCTTGCCTTGTCAGTACACACACCCTTGTAGTCAGCCTCTCTCCAATACACTAAGTCTCTCTTTAATGCAAGCACAAAACAGACAGATTACCTCTACTTGACTAAATAAATTCTTCAAACATAACTGCACTGCTACATAACTCATGCAGAAATAAGTGTACACAGCATTTAACTGATATGGCTGTCTCGATGCAGTTAAATAACACCTCATTTTACAAAAACTAATCAATACATAAAGAAGTGAAGTCATGGCAATTAATTCCAGAATCCAACTACTCATCTCTGAATTGTCAAGGTGCTACAAATCATAACACAGAATTTATTACTATGTACACATGCAAACCTAAAACTAAATACACGTCGTGTGCTTCCTTGCTATAACTACATATTGTCTACTTATCAGCACAGACATTAGATGCCACTTAGACACCTCACTGGAAGCTTCTTAGAGCTGTCTACATTTACTTCTGTGAGTATATTTTAAATCATACACATAGTTTCATAACTTACTTATTTGTATACTGCTGGCTGTTTACTCGTAGACTAATTGTGTAGAAAAGCGGTTACAAGAAATTCTGATAGTTTACATTTAGTGGTACTAAAAGTCAGTAAGAAACTTACAGGTTATCCCTGTAAGTGTAATAGACCATTCTCAGTTCAATTCAGCAAGCTGTCAGTCAGTATGAGTGCTGCCTCAGGTAAATCAGACAATTTGGGTTCCTGCCTGTGAAGGACCATATACATATACCTATACCTTGTATATACTTGACCATATACAAGCCAACTGAAAATTAAAAATAAGGAACTTATGGAAAAGAACAATTTTTAAACCTCTTTACAGCTGAAGAGACGTGCTTGTAAGCAAATTGTGGCTTTGGTTATGATGGGAACACTCAAAGACTTTTTTTTAAATATTAAGGATAACACATTTCAATAGCTGGCCTGATCTCAGCAGTCCCCAGCTCCCCCTCAGTCACCCCAGTCCCCGGACTGCCCCCCTAGTTATGCCAGTATGCTGACTGTAACTATACTGGGCAGCCAATCCTGGCTTAAAATAACCCAGAATCAGCAGTTCTCTGGCAGCAGCATCAGCACTTCTACCTGCCAACATATCTGAGGGTGCAATGCCTGGCTGCAAGCTGCACGTTCTGCCACTAAAAAACATTTGTCAGTAAGCAACGGGAGAGCCCGTATGTGAGAAAAACAATTCTTTCAATGCAGGCACCCCATAATACCTAAGGGGCTGTACCACTGAGCATGTCACCCTGCTCAGAGAGCCCTTCATGCCTCCACATTCTGTGGGTTGGGTCATCTTGCTACAAACTCCCCAGAAAAAGGGAGTGTGAAGAAAAGCGTTTATGCTGCAAACAGCCGCTGGAGCACTGAGCCTTCTCTGAGCTGCCACAGGCCCCTTGGGGAACATTAATAGCAGGTGAAAATTCCTTTAAGCAAGCACACCTTGCTTCCTGCCCTGTGCACAGAGCTCCAGCACTGTCAGTGTAACCCAAGCTGTTTTCAAACAGAAAGGAGGATGAATACCTGTGAGGGAACTGGTTGATGCTCATCTTTCACACCTACCAGGCTCTGGTGCAGCAGAGAGCAAGCACCAGGCTAAACTTCTACAATACACTCAAAATGAAAAGGCCATGATCCTGTGAACACACATCACAGCCTTTGTGCAAAAGCTTCTAACACAGACAAGCTTAGACTGCAAAGAAACACAGCAAAGGTGCCATTTATTGAGAGAATGTGCAATGTTTGTACTTAAATACATCTACACCTCCTAAATTCTGACAGTAAGTAAGGGTTGTGTCCTACAATCATGAAAACATTAACAATAATATCTTTAATATATTTGGGGGGATGCCATGGAAAAGGAACAAAAAGGGAGAAGTTAATCAAAAAGTTACATTGTAAGGTCTAACTAAGCATATAAAATGCTTAAATATACACTAGGCCCAATTCTAAAGTGATTATAGGGACTTGATTTCCACATTTTAGGATAATTTGGACAGTTGCAGACATGGTGATACTTAAATAAATTTGATTTGCCATAAAACTTACAACAATAAGTCATACTTGAAGGAAAAAAATGTGAGTATACAGCCAATGCTATGCACATGGTCAGGAAGCTGACCTGTTCATAGATTTTAATTCTTTTAAGTGTACATTACCAATTTTAAAAACCCAAGACAACAAACAAACAAAAACAAACAAACAAAAAACAAACACAAAAAAAAAACCACTTCAAAAAATAACCATCTACCACCCTGTATATCAGCCACAAGAGAATGATGAGATGTGGACTAAACAAGATGTTGAACTACACACTGATCTTATTCTTTAATTCCCAGAGGATGGCTACTCAGCAACGATAAGTCTCTCAAACACGTTTAAATAAATGAATGAATACTCAATTTCTTTTAATTAAACTTTCAACTTACTACCTTTTTAACTAATCAGGGTGACTGAACACATGCAATACATGACTTTCCACTTCTTTTCAGACAGTCTTCCTTACATTTTTTTAACTGAGAAAGTGAGTTTTCTGCACTCTGTTACTTCCCCCTTTCCCCCCAAAACTGCTTTTAAACCTTTTGTCCAATTTCAACAGTTTAGTATGCTTTGTAAGCTGTCAGTGGCTAAGGCTAACCAAGCTCACTGCTACTGGGAGAGGAAGACATGAACAGCTCCAATACTACTGCTGCTGTTTGGCCAATTTATTCCAACGAAGTACATACCATCCTTGCCCAGCAAAAGTCCCTGACAATAAGGATAAAAAGAAATGGAACACCCATATATAAACATGCCAAAAAGGAAAACGAATAAATTCAGAGAAAACTGGGTTTTGCAGTCCTGCTGCTCACAATAAATGTTTTTACAATAGAACAGTTAATTTTGTCTCCAACAAGAACACAAACTCCCATCAAGTAAGTGTTCCAGAAGAGTACTATGTAGTGGTTTTTATGAGCTCTCCTCTAGCACACTGAAGTTTAACAGAAGATATTTCAGCACGTATTTTTCAAGCTCTAGGGCTTCCAATGAAGTTTCCCATGGTGCCATAGGCAATTATTTCTATTTGTCATATTCTGCAATGTTTTTAGATTGAGCTTTCTTCTCACTCCTGCATTTACTTCACTTTTTCCAATTCCAAGTAATGCAACAATTCCCATTGACTATAACAACTTAATAAACCCAAAAGGAGGATACATGCCAGTCCACACCTGAAAAAAACCAAATCTGACAATCACAACTGATTATGCCTTCCCTCTTTCTATGCCCCCCTTTTTTTATTCTTAATTAAGTGGTTAGAAAACACAGAACTGTTGAAGGTGTTTTGACAAGCAAAAGCAAAGCTTTCCTTATTAACACAGGTGGCCTGAAGCAGAGTGACAGATGATACTGATGGGACAGATGGTGTAGCTGACATTCTGCATAGCTATTCTTCTATGAAAACATTAAATTGAAAATTAATCGTACCTGAGGGGGAAGAAACACTCAACCTGTTTTTACAGTAACATGTGAGGATAAGAAGCCTCAGGAAGAGAGAGCATTGTGATCTTTAGAAGAGACCAGCAGAGCAGGATGCAGGGGTGAGGGCTTTTGAGGTTGCCAAGACTAAGAGAAGCCACACAATGAGAAGAGATGGATCTGCAGGAGAGTATGTTTCATTCATTCTTTGAACTTTTGCTTGGTTATTCTGCTTTCAGTCAAGGGGGAAAAAAAGTTACTAAAAAGCAGACATAACCATCAGGATTCTCCTCGTTCATACTCACAGAATAAGATGGACGGACAGACGGAAGGAAGGAAGGAAGGAAGGATTTACTTCCTTCTTTAAGGAAGTAAACTGGACAGCCTAGAAGATGTTTCCATATATACATACAGGATATCAACTGCTAATGAACATGGAGGTATGAGCAAGCATACAAAGGAGGAGTCCATTAGAAATACACTATTTCAATCATTTTCAGTCTTGCAGAAGTGTTTACAAAATCCTCAAGCTGCCAAGGCCTCAGTCAATACAACTAAAAAAAAAGATTAGTGTGCTACCCTTTTGAAAAACAAAAAGCTACTTCAGAAGTCTCACTTGCTATGAACAGACTGAGGCAGGACTAAACAAATAACTCCAAACAGATAGTGCCAAAACACAAAAGTGGCAAACACCACAATCAGAAGACTCACCTATGCAAGTACTGGTAAAAAAACCCAAACATTATTTCTTACCTAGCAGAGCCACTGCAGCTGAACTGTAAAGCTTCTCTGTCTGATAGAGACCACTACAGTACAGAAGGAAGAAATTCTGGCATGGAATTAGACAATTTCAAAAGCTTCTTCATTGCTTTGTAGAAAAGACAACTGTTCTTTGTTTGGAAAAATAATGCAATTGTGTTCCCTGTGCTATGGCAATAGTTAACCACCACAAATTTTACACTGCCTGCCAAGTGACATGGCTAAAAGAGTTAGGAACAAATCAATATCGAGCACCTATAAAATATGTGAACTCTAAAGCTCCTGTGTGAAGGCCACCAGAATTTAAGAGAAGCTTGCTTGTGAAGTCAGCACAAATTAGCTCAAAGAAGAAACCCAAGCTCCATATCTCTAGACAAATGTGCTTTGCTTAGTAATTCAGCTACCTGCATTTCATTTTCCTGACACCCCAGTTTTCTTATTTCACATTCAATATTACTGCTATGCAGATTACTTTAATAAATAAAACATGCTGCTTATTAATCCACTAATTAAATACTGTGGTCTCAGTGAGTGTTACAATTGAAGGAACACATTATTTTACAGAATGGTCTTCCAGTCCACATTGTCATTTAATACCTGCTGTGAAATCATCTAGTGATGAATCCATTAGAAAGACTGCTTAGAGAAATCACACCACCTTACAGGGTTTGAATATTGTAAGGTGATAGATCATCAGCCACTGCAAAAAGGAAAAGAAAAAAACTAATCTGTGCTGTCTTTCCAGTTCAGCCTATTATGCACTTTCTTTTTTGCCTGTATAGCTGTCTCTAGACCTCGTGGTCTAATATAGCAAGTAGCCAGTCTGGAAGAAAAGAAGGCAGAAAGTAATGCAAGAGAGAAGAGTCCCTGATGCATTGCACCAGATGTTCCATGCAAACAGCTGTGCCATCAAAAAGCAGGGGGCAAACACATGCTCTCAGAAGGATGGGAGAAGATTCCTTTCGGTGAAAGGGCTGGTTTAAAAGTTGGAACTGCAGTGTTAATCACAGTGGGACCCCAGTGTAACAGATTATTATTCTGTAACCAACCTAAAAAGGAAATGCAGAGCCTTCCTCCTCATTCCAAAGAACGAAGCCTAACTACCAACTGGGCTAATTTCAGTAACAGATGGGAAACTACTAAATTAAAAGTCTTCATCCATCTATAAAAGTCTTAAACACTAAATATTCTGCAGATCTTACTTGTTATAAACAGTTCTCTAATAACCTTTTATAACACTAAGACTACAGAAAGCATCCTTATGGCTAGCAACTTCAAGCTAGTACCTTAAAAAGAGAAATTATATCATTCAGAGTGATGACATACCTGTGATAAAACTATTATGAAACTTCAAAACACAAAATATTAATAATGGCCTCTTAAATGAAGAGAAAACACTGCAGGTCTTAAAGCTACTAAATACATTGAATGGCACAATACCATATCTTTATACAAAGTCTCGGGAACAATTCTTTCCTCACATTTTCAGTAGTACATTTACTAGCTCAATTCACTAGGCAGTAGCCAAGCAATTTCCTTCAGTATCACCTACTAAGGCAGAGATTACACTCCTACAACATTGTCAGGCCAAGGCAAGGTAAAAGTCCTCTCTGATCTACATCAGACAGTGAGAAAGAATAGGCAGTATCTACTCTTATAGGTTCAACTAACCCTAGCTTTATTCTGAACAAATCAGGAAACATAGATGATGGATGTGGACTTAATCTACAGCTCAAGTAGAAGTGTTTATTGCTGCCACCTTGCCAGAAACCACCATTCTGCAAATCTACTGAGAAAGCACACCCTGTCAGCGTTCTCAATGCAACTCAGGAAAAGTGAGCTAGGTCTTCTTAAGTAGATCTTTAATCTGAAAAATGCTGACTGACTACATAAAAACTCTGCTGCCATCCAGCAGAGGACAGATGGACTGCCATCTTCCACCAGTACAAATGAAAAAAATCTGCACATCCCTTGACAAGTTTCTTCTACAGGCACTACAAGCGAAGGTCTCCAAACAGCTGGCTACGAAACAAACTTTTTGGTAACCCTGGCCATTCAAAATAGGAACAACAGAATGCAATCTACACTAGGAATAGTCCCAAAACGGCCAAATAGAAGCATTACTTGTAAAATGAAAAAGACACTCCAATTGAAAGAAATCCACATCAGCTTGCCCCATTTTTTTTGTATTTTGTATGATCTAATTTAACAGTATTACCAACTTAGCGCATGTAAAGGGTATATGTGTAAAGTTGCTGGCAGCAGATGGGCTCCAGGGATGACCTCCGTGAGGAGAGAGACACAGCCAGCTCCAAAAACATGCCACAAGTTACAGGTGAACCCTTCAGCCAAGCTGTTAGCATCTGGGAAATTTACCTGGGAAAATGCATTTAAGAAAGGACAGAAAACAACACCACACAGAGAGAACAGCAAGGGGTGGGAAAAAAAAAAAAAATGTTTGTGAGCAAAACTAGTGTGAACACCAAAGTCAGAGAAGGGCAGTAAGGATGAGCTCCAGGCACTGGTGCAAAGATTCTCTGTAGTCTATGAAGGACCACAGCAGAGCACAGAGAAAGTGTGAGGAGGAAGGAACAGCAGTGACAATTTGTTCTGGACTAACATAAACCCCCATTCCCCATGTCCTTGCATCCACCAGGGACAGGGGAGTTGGGGAATAAGGATTGAAGGACTGAAGTTGAATATTGGAAAAGGGTGGCAAAGGTGCTGTTTAAATTTTGTCTTTGTTTCTCACTATCCAATTCTATCTTACCTGGAAGCAATTTAAATAATTAACTTGCCCCAAGTTGAGCCTGTTTTGCCATGATGATTTCCCGTAACTGATCTCTCTTTCTCTTGACTGATGAGCTTCTCCTTTTTTTTCCCCCTGCCTGGAGGAGGTGGGAAGAGAGTGTGGCTGGGTGAGCATCTGGCCAAGGTCAGTCAGTCCACCTCATCATAAATCACACAGTACTTTTTAATCTGTGTTTGAGCTGTTGTTTCCAGAACCACTTTTAGAGAAAATGCAGTAGACAGTTTCAGATTCTACAGACGATACTGAAAATTAAGAATTTTTGAGAAAGAGATGACAGATTTAAAATTAAAACCACTAGCTCCATTTCCTGCTACAGCTGCAATAACAACACTTATCACTTGCAGAGTACCACACATAACAATTTATGTGGGAGAAAATGTGATGAGGAAAAAGAGAGATCTTTCAGTTTAACTGATTGCTCATCAGTCATTTCAGTATTTGATTCCTAAGGGAGATCAGACATTTGCTGCCCAAATCCTCCAGGAAGATTTCTAAAAAAGATGAAAAGACACTACCAATAGCAAAAATCAAAGAGATTTTTTTTTTTAATACACCTAAGTTCCACTAATTTTTAGTCATCGAGAGTGCAAGTCCTTTGCTTCATTCTTCATTGGCTGCTGAGTTTCCAATTAAGTCAAATTGCTTTTCTACCCACCATTTCAGCATGGTTCTCAGTCCTTCTTGATAAACTTCACTCATCTGTAACTGCCTCCGCCATTTCCTTTCCTCACAAAATGCAAGTTTGCCTGATTGGGAAGCTCTAACTTCTCAGCAGCAGTGCTAATTTGAACAGTCATCCTTCCAAGTACTGCCCTCATCAGCCCAAGTGTTTGCAAAGTCAAATAACAGATGAGATGACAGAACTGATCTGGCTTAAGAAATAACCTTTCTTGCAGAGTTCTGAGCCAAATCAGTTCCTCAGTCTAAGTCCACCTCCATGGCATAAAATTTTTGCACCACCACAGTCCAAGCCGAATCTGTTCACACAGTAAAGCTGTTCAACCTGAATCAGAATCATGAACAGTCTGGGTTGGAACAGACCTTAAAGATCACCTAGTCCAACTCCCCTGCCATGGGCAGACACCTTCCATTAGGCCAGGGTGCTCAGAGCCCCATCCAACCTGGCCTTCAACACTTCCAGGGATAGGGCATCCACAGCTTCACTGGGCAACATGCTCCAGTGCCTCACCACCCTCAGAGTGAAGAAATTCTTTGCATCTAACCTAAACTTGCCCTCTTTCAGTTTGTATCCACTCCCCTTATCCTATCCCTATACACCCTTCCTTCTACAGCTCTTTGTAGGCCTACTTTAGGTACTGGGAGGCTGCGACAAGAATGAGCCAGACTGATCCCTTCACAAATTTCTGGTTAAGCTAACTTCACTAAGTGGCAACTTCTTCACCTCGTGCAGCTCTCTGCAAAAAAACAGAAGTACGATAACCAACTTCAGCATTTCAATTCAGACAACTCAGAGAATACATTTCTTTCATACTTCCATTGTGAGCACAGGTAACCCTTGCCAGTTACCAGTGTCATTACCTTCCAACTACATCCAATAGTCCAGATTAATTTTGGGGTATGAAATAGAAATGTCAGGCTTTAGTTAAAGCACTATATTGGCACACTGACAAGTTATAATTACTTGCCAAATGACAATTCTTTCCTGTCTGACTGCGATAAAGGAGAAGATCACACTGATCTTCACCAAGGAGGGATAAATTGCACACAAGAAGGTAAAAAAGCATGTACGTTTTTGCTTTGATTTTTCAGGGGGAGGCAGTAGGAAAAAGTGAAACTTATCAGTCAAAACCATGGTCTACATATAGGGGTAAAGCTGCCTCAGAAAACTGCAAAGACTTAATTCAGAAGTTAGTACATAACATTACATCACATCTTGGCACAAATTCTTCCAGGGTCTATCAATTCATTAGTTGCAACTATGTAGAGAACCAGCTGTAACCAGCATTACTGACAATAAATGGGTTACCTAAGCAGAAGCCATATCATCAGAGAGATTTCAGAATGTTTACATTAAAATTTTATCACTGTAAAACAACTTCACTGAAGAAAATCTTCTGAAAATAACATTTTTAGGACAATATAAAAAAAGAATTAGCAGCAAAGCCCATTAAACTGTAAAGCAAAGGTCAAAGATCATAAATGGGTGGCTACACTGGTTCACAAAAGCCAGCCTCCAAATGAATTCCCTTCCTTGCCATATAATCCCCAAGTGGCAGCATTCCACGTCTCCGCTTCCTGGACTCATTACTGGGCTAATGTCTCTTGAACATTAATGCTTCTATCACCCTGCAGGTTCCCAGAGCCCATCACTAGCCCCAACTGGATCTAACACCCCCACCCAAAAAAAAAGGCAAGAAAATATGTTTGAAGTGTCAACATGTCAAAGACATCAGCTGTAAAAAAAAGAAAGAAGAAAAGAGTGGTACAAAAGATTTAGAAAACATTAACTAGTACAGTATATGGACAGTTGTCCAGCAAATTGATACTACAGCTCTGCTAAGCAAGCACTGTGAATGAACTCTGGATTGCTCACAGTCCTCTCACACACTTCTGGCCCTCCAAATCCTATCATCTCACAATTTTAACCACTGCAAAACCACTTGCAATGAGATGAAGACAAACGTATTCCAAGTAACAGAGCCTTCCCAGAAGAAACAAAAAAAACCCAACCAGAATCTACCCACTCTTGGAAGAAGATCTTGTAGCCAAGCAGTAACATGAAGAGGGGCATTTTAAGGTCAGCAGTGCTCTCCCCCGAGAATGACCTCATTCTCAAATTTTCTACAGCAGATTACAGGATTTTGGAACTGCGAATCTGAGATCCTATGCAAATTCCTAAAGGATTATCTATGTGATAGAACAGAGAGAGCTTTTCATGGTGCATCTCCAGCTATTGTAAAGTAAGGCATAACCGAATTCACTAAGCTAAGAGTGTAAACCATTCCTGCAGTTATACTGATGGAGCACACTTGCACTGGAGGCTTGCATTAACACACAGTATAGAGTAAACTATCATAGTGAGGTTGATGCAAACAGTAATTCATACTGAGCTTCTGTCCAAATGCTATCTATACCGGGTTTGCATGGCAATGTTCTGGTAGTAGGGGGAGCCACTGAGGTGTTTCTGTGAGAAGCTGCCAGAAGCTTCTCCCATGTCCAACAGAACCAGTGACAGCCAGTTCCAAGACTGACTTGCCCCTGGCCAAGGCTGAGCCCATCAGCACCTCAGAGGTAATATATTTAAGAAAGGGAAAAAAAACCCGCAACCTGGGCAGCATCAGCCAAAAAAACCGAGATTATGTGAAAAAAAAACTGCTCTGCAGACACCAAGGTCAGTGCAGAAGTAGAGAGAGGAGGTGCTTCAGGTCTGGGGGCAGAGATCCCCCTGCAGCCCACAGTGACACAGGCTGTCCCCCTGCAGCCCATGGATGACCCTGTGCTGGAGCACACGGATGCACCCATAGGAGACTGTGACCCCACGGGAAGCCTACAGTGCAGCAAGCTCCTGGCAGGTCCTGTTGCGAGAGAAGCCCGTGCTGGAGCAGGTTTGCCGGCAGGATGTGTGACTCATGTGGTTGGAACTTGTGACCCACACTGCAGCAGTCCCTTCCTGAAGGACTGCCCCCTGTGGAAAGGACCCACAGTAGAGGAGTTTGTGAAGACTGTTAACCTGTGGGAAGGAATCAGGTTGGAGAAGTTCATGCTCCCATGCGGGAGCTGGGGAAGAGTATAGAGCATCCTGCCCCTAAGGAGGAAGGAGAAACAGTGAAAATGTGTGATGCACTGACCACAACCCCCTATTCCCCTTCAGTGATGAGGGGTAGGAGAGAGAAGAAAATCAGGAATGAAGGTAAGCCCAGGAAAAAGGGTGATGTGGGGGGAAGGAAGATGTTTAAAGATTTATATTTAATTTCTCATTGACCTAACCTATCAGGATTTGATAGCTAATAAATTATATTAATTTCCCCGAGTCACATCAATTCTGTCCATGCCTGTAATGGGTGAGTGACCCCTCCCTGTGATTCTCTTCACTCAGGAGCCTTTGGTTGTATTTTCTCTACCCTGCTCAGCTGAGGAGAGGGACAGAGCATCGTCCAGCCATGGTCAACCCACCACACCATCTATGGCAAAATTTGCAACTTGCTTCTCACTATTAATCCACCAGTCACAAGTAACTACAGAATTGTGATTTTGTTTTGTACTATTACACAAAACAAAGTTTGATGATACTCTCTGAAAGCCAACTAAACAGAACAGACACGTACAGTATAAAAGAACTGCATGCAAAGCAATAAAAATCCATTGGTTTACTACAGTTGCACAAGTATTATACAAGATGGTCCAAACAGGATTATTGCCTCTGTCTGGGTTATTTGCTTGTGTTTTCCTCAGTTTTTATTCTACAGGGTCTACTGAAAGCTTCTTTAAGGAAAAGGTTGTGAAAAGTCACCAGAGTCCTCTGAAAGACCTGTTTCTAAGACGCCAAATTTTCTTTTTAAAATTTAACCTGACTAGACCTAACTGTAAAGTTTTCTTATCCTCTGAGCCTGAGCTTTCTCAGCTTCCCTCTCCTACCTGCACGAAGCATCTGTCCTGCCAAACTTCAGGCTTCGAATACCTGCCTGTGTACCCCTCCCACTATCCCAGCCAGCCCAGGCTATATATTGGTCACCTGGCAAGAAGACTCAATGAGAGCTGCAAAACAGCACATGTATTATCATTCTATCTTTCTACACTTGGGGGGGGAAGGCAGAGAGAGGAGCAGGGAGAAGATGGTTTTAAAAACAGTAAAAAACACCTGGGAAAATTCCCAAACTTTTCACCCTTCTATCAAATCTGAAGTTATGCACGTGATTCAAATGGCATAAAAGGTGCAAAAAGACATTACATTCTCTGACAAATGTCAAGGAACAGCATTCTTCAGAAGTAATGTTTTCTGTGCATAACCACCATCCAAAGAAATATAAAACACCACAAAAAGGTATTAGGTTTACTTCAAATCCTTTTTATTTAAATGTTTTTATTCAGGAAATAAAAAAGTAGTCAGAAATGTCAGAGAAATCAAGAAGTATCAGTGACTTAAATTTTAATGTGGAGACAGAAGTCCATGCCTCAAAAAAACACAGCTTCAACAAAAAGTAAGAAACTTCAAGTTGGCTGCCAGTAATACTTTCAAAGAACTTCTAGAAAACCCAGTTGCAGGCTAAATACCTGATTTATATTAAAAAAACCCCAAAAACTAAACATATAACGCTGATTATACTGACCTCTACTATAGAATGCTCTGAGTACCCAGCATCACACATACCAAGAGAATCTCCATCAAACCTCCCAGAAATTTTACATTTTCAAGCAGCATTGTCTCAAAAAATACAGCAAGCAGGAGTTCACTGCAGCTAATGGAAATAGCTTCACACAGTAAATAGCAAGGAAGGCATATCTCAGACAGCACCACAGCGTCATGCAGGGGAGGAAATCAAAGCCTCTGTAATTTAACACTGATAAATTCATTAGGAAAAAAAAAAAAACCTGAAGAGTGTCAGTCACTGCTTCAGATGGTTACTTCGTGATGGGAGCAGCTGCAGTGATTGTAACAAAAGCGCTAATAACTGGCTACAGTCAACTTAGAGACCTGTGCATCAAATCATGAATGATGAGATCACTGCAGCAATGAAACCAGCAGGAAAAAAAATAAAACAAAACCACTTTAGAAGATGACACGGGGCAATATTGTCCATCCCATTCACATATTCTGACTGCACTTGACACAGCAATGAGGTGGATTGAATGTCAGCCAAGAAAAAAATTCAGATGCAATTCAATTCCTTCCTCTACTGGAGGTACGTGACTTTGCAACATGGGAAAGAATTGATGTAATAAGTGCTTGAAAGTAAAAGTCACTGGGCTTATTTACTGTCTGTTGCTAAGGCTCACCTTTTAATACTGGAAATAGTCACTTTTTGGAAAAAACTTTACAGCATCAAAACCACACATCTATGGAAATGTGCCAATAACACATTTTAATTTTATCTTATATGAGTAGGGTTTTTTTTGTCAAGATGATTCTCATAGGACTCCTGGTGTTGAACTATTGAAGGAAACAAAAATACCTCTTCTCTATTTACAAGACACAAGTTTTTCCAATTCTGATTAATCTTTAAAGATTCAAAACTACATCACTGTCTTGTGCTTACCATTTGTGATGTGCTAACAGTCATAATTCTAAAGCAAGTCATCTTTTGAACTTACAGACCATTCCCACATACACTTTATTAAAGTCTGTTTCTAAGTAAGCTGAGGACAGATTTCTCTTCTGTAACAACTGCTTTTCAACACCCATACTGTCACCTTTTCATTGAATTTGAAGAAAGGATTGGAAACATACGCAGAGCTCTTGCAGTGACAAGGAAAGCTCCTGCTCTCCTCCTGGGCTGGATGACAGCCTGCGCATAGCAAAGACGCAGGCTGAGGATTACAGGGCTGCAAGTCAACCTGAGAGCCCGGCCATCTGCCAGCAGTCGCTCAAAGCAGGGAATGCCAACTGCATTTGGAGCGGCCAGCCAGGCTCAGGACTTCATTTCAGTCCCAATTACACCCTCCTAGCCCAAGCAGCCATCGACAGCCTCTCCTGGATAACGACACAAAGGGTTCGTGGGGCAAAAAGGGAAAAGGTCTTTTCCTAAAAGTAACCTAAGCCATTTATTTATCATAAAATTTATTACTGCGCATAACATGAAGATTTAATTTTCTTTACTGGAATTATTTTACTGTTACTCAGCTCTTTCCTATCTCTCTGTTCCACTTCCTTTCCTGATTTTTCAAATTCTCACTAGCAACTGAGTTCATTCCCTTCCCTCCCTCTAAGGCATCCAGAATAGGAAATTTAACACCAAAATCAAAATTGGCATGATAGGAAAGATCATAACAATTCTCACTCAAGTCTTCTGAAGACTTAAGCAGGCATATTTCTGGGTCCACACCTCTGCAGCTGTGATATTTCCAAATATGACTTTGCACATTTTTGAGGCTGTAGTAACTAGTCAGAATCAAGTCCTAGATCATACACACATGTGGCAACCTAAGGCATGCACAGCACAGGAGCTGAAGAGCTGGCCATCTAACACAACCAAGCCAAGATTTAAAAGCTCTAGACCAGCTGCAGACAACTTACAATGCACACATGGAAATACCCAACCCACCATATGTCTAAGGGGGAACCCTTCAGTAGAAAATCTGGAGTTTCTAGGACTCTCTTCTGCCCTCCACCTTTCTTCTCCAGGAGGAAAAGAAATAGTCTCACATAACCACACATCTTTGAAGTGAGTTGTGTAAATTATACCAGGATTTTTTTTTTTTTTTTCTAGAAATGCATGAAGAAAACAAAAACACCAAGAACAAAATTTATGCACCAGCATAAGTGGGTGCACTTCTCGGCTGTATTCTGGGGAACTGTCAAGAGCAATGAAAATTTAACACAGACACCAGCCTCATGACTGAGCTCTTACTGCAACTCTGTGATAAACACCAGTTCCACTGTATTATGAATCACAGTCCCCTATCACACCTGAAATACATTCAGATTAGCATGCTGTGCACTCAGGCAGCTGGACAGGCGTCAAAATCTGTAAGACTGGTCTTCTTTATTTTTACTGCTTACAATTCTGAGCACTAATCGTAGTTCAGTTCTGTTTCACAGAAGATAATGTTACTCCTGCCTTATTCTACCTCATCATTTCTATCACCTACTTGATAACTTGACTTTTTAGACAAAATAGTTGTATGTTTTCATCCACTACTTAACATTTTCTAAATTCATTTATTTACAACGATTACCAACCAAGAGAGCTTCACGGTGTTATAAATGAGCATCCATTCGCTATAACAAGCTAGGAGGATGCTGTCATTTCTTACAAGGGCTAACGAACCTTACTGTATCCCTTAATAACTTTTTTAAAGGGAATGATTATCCATTCGAGGGCTTCAATTCACACCATTACAAATCGACTAGGAGACAGGAGGCAGCAGGAACAACCAGGTGAGCTACAGGACCGACCTACGTTTTGATAGCTCGCCGTACAGCCACCTGTATCTCCAGTGACTCCAAATTACTCAGGTCTTAAGCCGGAACTGAATTCGGAGAATCTGCTGAAAGTACCCCCAAGTTAAGCGCCCTTACAAAGGTTGCCAAATCAAAGCCGGAACATGATATCGGACCGCCAGCACGACACGTTAACAGGGTAAGGGCCGACAGCTCCGATCAAACGCAGCAGTGACCAGGCTGTTCCAGGCTGCTCCAGGGGTGCAATGTCCCGCCACAGCAGACACAGCCGGGGTTTAACTGCTCGCTGTGGCTTGTCCCTCACCGCACCGGAGGCAGCCGAGCACGGCGCCTCCGCCGCCCTCCCCAAGCCCAAGCACGCCGAGAGCCGTGCCGCCAAGCCGGGGCCTGGCGGAAGCCCCCGGAGAGGAGCCGCACGGCCGGCAGCAGACAGAGGGGGATGTGCCCGGTGTCCTTCGAGCTCCCCAAGGGTGCGCAGAGACACCAGCGCTCGGCAGCACCGGGGGCCGCGGGGCGCCGCCGCCTCCCGAGCAATCCCCGCCACGGGCCCGGCCGCTCCCGCCGCCCGCGCACACCACACAGCGCGGCGGGAAGCGGCGGGAAGCGGCGGGCGGGGCGGCAGCGAGGCGCCCCTCGCCCGGCAGGGGCAGGAGGAGGCCGGGGAGGCGGCCCTGCCCTAGCGCGGCCCTGCTCCCGGGCACCGGAAGCGGCTCCCGGCGCGGTGCAGCGCTGCCCAGGAGGCGGGAGCCCGGCGCGGCGCTGCCGGCTCCCCCAGCGGGGCACGGCGGAGCGTGGCGCGGCGGGCAGGGCGCGCGGCCGTACCTTGATGATCCTGCGGGGCAGCCCGGCCATCTTGTCTCGTCGGTGCAGGCTCGGGGCGCGCCTCCGCTCAGGGCGCGCGCACGGCCGGAAAGACCCGCGGCGCGCTTCCTGTGGCGCCGCCCCGCGCGCGTGACGCCGGGAAATGTAGGAGGGAGGGAGCGGTGTGGGGGTAGCGCCCGGACAGAGGGAAACCATCGTCAGTGCGCTGCCAGCTGCCTGTCCCTGGCTTTACCTTCTGTGAGCATCCCTGAACCTGCCTCAAAGATGTCGTAGAACATCGGTACGTGGAAGGCAGAGAGCTGCTGATAGCGTCTAGCAAAGGCTACAAAGGTGGTGAGGGGTCTGGCGCATCTCTCTGACGAGGAGACTGAGGGAGCTGGGCCTTTCAGTCCAGAGAAGAAAAGACTGAGAAGGGATCTCATCAATACAGAAAAATGTTTCAAAGGTGGTCTCCTTCAGTGGCACCCAGCAACAGGGTAAAGAGCAGTGGCCATAAACTAAAACACAAGAAGTTCCACCGCAACGTGAGGAAGAACTTCTTGAAATCGAGGGTGGCAGAGCCCTGGAACGCACTACCCAGGGAAGTTGTAGAGTCTCCCTCTCTGGAGACATTCAAAATCCACTGGACATGTTCCTTTGTCACCTGTGCCTTTGTGACCCTGCCTTGGCAGGAAGGTTGGAAACAGGATCTTCCAACCCTAACAGTTTTGTGATCTTTTTCTTAATAACACCTGGTTAGTGAACTGCCTTCTTTTTCAGTAGAAAGAGGAATATTGTAAACATTGGAGTATAATTACTGCACAAGCATACTAGGACATTACTACAGCTGCATAGTAATAGTAATATCTAAGAATGTTTGTCATTATTTGTGGGAAATAAAAGCACAGAAAGATGAACTAATTTCCCATAGGTTAGTCAGCAGGCCAGCAGCACAGCCAGGAATAGAACCCTATTTACATATGATTGCCTGTCAAGTGTTTTCTTCTGGTTTAGAACAGGGCTTCATTTTAAACAGAACATAATTTCTGTGTGCTCCGGTAGAAAGTAAAGTTCTCTGGCAATGGCAAATCTAGGAGAAAGACTCCATGAATCTAACACTTACTTAGATACCAAAGCATCTTCACTTGGCCATACCCTCAAGACAAAAGTAATTGGAAATTTATGTATTTTGTTATAGTGCATTTTGAATTACTTCTCTTTCTTTGTTTCTGCTTTCACCCCTTTTTAAATTTTTTTCTCTCTTTTATGCTTCTCCCAGAATACTGTCCATTACAGGACTGGCATACATGGAAGAAAACATGGGCCAAAAGCTGGGTGTAAGCTCTATGGCAGCAAGATGCCACTCAGTTTCTTGAAAGTCTGTGAGACGCAACAAGAGAGTGAAGCACAGAAATCAATGCTCCTCAGTGTTGCAGTCAGTGGCCCCTCTCAAGTGTCACAGAGCAGGATTCCTGCTTCAGTTGGAAGTTGCAGCAAGTCGATCTGGTTTATTGTGTTTTCACAGCTTTCGTTGTACAGCAAGTGATCTGCCACATCCTGGGAGTTTTCATTACGCCTCTCCTGACTTCTTTTTATGAAAAGGCTTTTAAAGTCCACTCGATCAGGAGATGGCAGGGAACAAAAACATTGTTTTCTGTTGTCATATCTACAAATATTGAGATTGTTCCCCTAAGCCATTTTAGCTCCTAGAAGGACTGCTGCAGAGATCCCTGAGGATCCATATTGGGCTGGAAAAGCCATCCAAACTGGCTACTCCAGAATGCTGACTGTAGACTGTCACCTGTAGTCCCCATTCAAATGGCATTCATTCCTACAGCCCAACTCCACCAAGGCCTGCCTCCCCAGTGGTTATTGAGTGTTTCATGTCAAGGGCACACCACTTTTTATTTGCATTGCTGCTAAAGAGGGCTGCTGCCCTCCTCCTCTGCCACGCACTGCTGTTCCCTCAGCTCACACCTTATCTCACCTAAGATAAGCTGATCAAAAGCACAAATGGTTCCTGGGTGAGCGGTGAGCTGCTGTGAACTACAGGCAGCCACAAAGGTGTACAGGTGAGGCATAAACAAGGGGAGAGGAACCCATGCCTGTGGGTGTGTGAAAAGGACTGTCTTTAGTTCCCTGCATTAGGCATAGTGTGAAACCACATACTTGAGGTTAAGTTAGACCAAACAGCTGAGTCAATCTGTTAAAAAAAAGGGCTTCTTTCTTCCCTTTCCCATCTCACTCCTTCTACCTTCCTTACATATGTCATTTTCCCTGCTGTTCATTCTGCTGAGCTGATGCAATACACTAACTTGGCAGAAACCCAGCCATTCAGTCTGGTCTTCTGATGGGCTGGTGAATGGGTTTGTCTTACAGTGGGGTCTGGCAAGCCTCAGATAACACAAGGTAATAGAAGTGGGAGTGAAATTGCACCCTGTAGTATCCATGAGTAATTAATTCAGCTTTAGATGCACATTAGTCTTTCGGAGGAGGCAGTGTTGAAGTCCTGCTTCCTTTCCCTGCCCTATATTCCTGATCCACTATTGCCATTGGTATGTATCTACTGGGGTATAGGGGGTTGCTGTTGGGAGGGGTTTTTTGTGAAGTTACCCTTCTGACCAGCTCACTGAGGCATTACAGCTGGCACAAGAGAAGCAGCAGGAAACAGAGTGAGATGGTGCAGATGTAGGACCACCCCCTCCTGCAGCAGTGACATGTTCTGTTGGCTGAGCTGATCTTGTCCCACTGTACCACTGCAAAAGCCAGGATGGAGAGCACAGACCTCCTCCCAAAAATCTGTGATTATCACATCATTGCTGGGATTACAGTGGTTCCAAGAACAAAGTTAGGCAACCACCTTACTCACCAACCAAGTGTTCTATAATGCTACTATAGGCAGGAAACATAAAGAAGTAATTGCAATTAGGCAATTAATATGCCCAGAACATTTCAATACAGCTGCTGACCATTTTCCTGTGACAGTGTCTGCTGTCATCAAATTACTCACTGAGTGGGTGCATCCAGGCCAGCTGAGCCTGCGGCTGACTAATCTTATTTCCTCCTCCTATCCCTCTTTGCAATCTTAGAGAAGTTTTATTGTAATTACAACTCTCTTTCAAACCCCAGATTCTTTATTTTTGCATAAAAGCATTTCTATATTTTTGCCAAGTATTGTAGAAAATCTGTTCTACAGCAAACACCAGATGTATCTATGTACACATACAGAATGAATACTCAGAGTAATATCCAAATTTTATATTAAAAATGTTCAGTAAATCCTGGAGTACTTTCACAGGAGTTGCTATGATGCCTATGTACAAAGGGGAAAACTAAGGCACAGAAGTGCAGTGGTTTTCATTTAACAGTAATTTAAAGTGTCATTGAAAAGTTTCAGAATCAGCTAACTGGCAGGACTGGGTGAAACTACTGAGAGAAGGAAAAAAACCCACCAGTTATATGTTTTACCAACTTAAAACATCAAAGTGGGATGCTATGAGTAGTAGCCTTCATTGCAGCAAATAATTTTTGATTTTTTGCATTAAGAGGCTGCTTGAATAGAGACATAATATTGTTTCCTTAACTATGGTAATCAACAGGTACACAAATTATTTAGGCTGCATATGACTGCTGAGGCACTTAGTTTTGTCATCTGTTACTTACAGTTGCAGCTTCCTCCTTACCAGTAACAGGATGGACCAGTGATGAGATGGTGAAAGATATGCTAAAGAATGAAGAGGGCCTACTGACATAAGCCTTGATGCTTACTCTGGGTGTTTATGAATTGACTTAAAACACAGAAATCTGTCTGTCTACAACATAACTTGAGAAAACTTGAGAATTAAGACCATAGCTAAACTACAGAGTCATTAGAAATTTGATTTCTACATTTATAGGATAAACTCGTAGAAATTAAGATGCAGTATTTCAGGAGTGGAGGCCCATCCATCCCCATTGTTAAGACACAACCTTTGCAATGAAACACATCCATCCATTCACAAATTGAGGTCCACTTCTAGGTATGATTATGTAGTACCTTCCCAGTTCAAAAGGAAATAAAGGAAGCAAATGCTTATTCCTAGGAATATTTTGAAGCATCGGTTTCGATGAAAAAAAAAAAGTTTATTATATTAGGTTTGCGAATGATCTAGCCTGAATGATTTTCCTAAGTAACAATTTCTTAAATATGCCACTGCAGCAAAAAAGCTAGAACAGCCAGATCCCAATTTTCCATTTCTCAGAAGGGCTGTGTGTATGTGCACTGCTCACACAAAGCCCACGCCAGTGCAGATGATATCTCTGATTTGTAAATTTGTTCTTCTACAACAGAGCCAACCAACATAGTCCTGTCCTCATCACTACATAGCATCTGTGGCCTAACTATAGCTCAACCATCTGATCAGTTAGAGCAAGTCCTGGAGAAGTTTGTCATTAACTATTGGAGTAAGAGCAGGTTGATGGTTTATCTTCAGTAAGAGAACAACCTAGAAACAAAACTTTCCAGGTTTCCAGAGACATGAAGCCCCAGAGGTCTGGGACTCAGCATTAGTGCCTCCATAGTAACTCCAGGGGTAATGGGGAGAACAACCTTCCTGTCGAGCAGGTACAGACTGAGCGACTCCCCCTTTGCTGTCTACAAGCTGCTGAGGCAAGCAAGGGCCTTGGCAGTTATTAATAACCCTATCTCCAGACATGCTGGAGAAGTGTGTAGTCATTCTTCTAAGCTGTCCTTAAAGCAATTCCCTTCTCCCTTTAGAAAGCTGTAATCTGTCAGAACATGCTGCTAAGAATACACTTGCAGAACATTATGCGTCAGGGAGGGGGTAGACCTCATCTACTATCTCCTAAAAATCTTTTTATAGAAACCACCTAAAAATAGCCTGGAAGCCTAACAGGGTATGTGGTTCAGTTTTCAAAAAATAAAAATAAAGTTCTGTAGTACCTCCAATTCCAACTTTTCAGAACTAGGATTTAAGTTACAAGATTTGTATTCAGGGATGTTCTAAAAGCACCCATTTCCAGAATATAATCCTTACAGAAAAAAAAAACCAAACCCCAAAACACATTAAAAACAAGCAGTATGGACTGTAGCTTCAAATTAAAACTTTTGTTGATCTTTACAATGATGTTAATGAGTTAGCTTCTTAGCCATTAACAAGTCAATGCCAGCAGCATATAAAATCCCACCATCAGGAGCCTTGTTGGTCACATTCATCCAGGAACATTAGAAACTCTACTTTTTCAGACTTGTGTCGGAGGTGAGGACACCTATCTGCAAGTATGTGTCTGTATGCAGTCCTCAGGAAGTACACATGGCACTGAAGAGTAAAAAATTGTCTTTATTAAAGCAAATAAATTGATGTGGGAAGCAGTAATGTAGTAGACTACAGAAGTCTTATATTGTAATCATGACTAATATACTCAAGCATATCAAGTTTTAGTATTTTTTTATTGGGAGATAATTTCTAAGGGGCTAGGGAGGTTTTTAATTGTTTCTTTTTAAGAGCTGCAGCTCCAAATAGAGAAGATGAAAAAAAAGGTGTCTTGCACTGGAGAAAGAAAAAGGTGAAATTCACAGTGGTCTCCAGTTGTGAAGGGAGTTAATTTCAAGTTTTCCACTGCACAGCAAAGAATTTTTGTCTCCTGTATGAGTGACCAATACCCTTTTGAGAAAGCAGCTAAGAATCAGAGTTGCCAACCACAGTCGTCATCATCATCCCTGAGTTTAGGCAATCTTTTAAAGAAGCTGACAATTCATTCATAAGCATCTTCAAGAAAAGTCAGAGAAGCCTTAATTTTAATTAGTATTTCCCAGGAATGAAATCAAGGCCTAATGTGCTTGTCAGAGATTCACACACGAACACACATAAGTAGCACACATTGCATTTGCATACAGGTCTGTCACACTGCAGCTGACCAGGAGAAAGTCAGGAATCCCGAGCAGTTCCCACATTGTCACAAGCTGCTCCTGGTAAGACTGACTTTGAAATAACTCTGCTTACCCCCACTATGCATACGGACAAGATATTCCTGAAGCTCAGTCTTTAAATGAAGATTCATTCCCTTCTTTTAATTTCCAGAGTACACTTGTTTCAGATAGTTTATTACCATTTTTTTCCCTGCACTGTCATTAAGTTTAAAATCCTCCAAGTGTTTTATTTGTCCATCAGTAGAATCACTGTCTTGCTTGTATTGGATGATTGCCTAATTGTATAGGATGCTGCCCTCATCCTAGTACAAGGATTTCCTTGTGGGAATCATGAGCTGGTACACAGCAGAAAATACACAGAACTGTGTTGCTTCTGTTAAGTGCATGAGCCCAGATCAGATGCCTCTGTCTCTGCACACAGAAACTTGCTGGAATGACAAATCTGGAGGAGCTTTGTAGTGGAGCTGTGATTTTTCACCTTGGTTTCATCTCTCTAACAAGTACATAAAACATTTTGGCCCATCTCTGCCCCCCTTTTCTGTGGTGTAATGAATCTAATATTGCAGGGAACCCCAAAATGGATGTCTTCCATCTTCCTCTGTATAGAAAAATACTCAGGAAGAAACCTTTGTCAGCACTACTGGGAGTGATCAGCTCTTGACTACTAATTTCTGGCTATACTCCTGCTGTACTGCTGGAAGGTATCAGTGTAACTACAACTCTGCAACTACAGGCAACAGTTAAACATTGCTGAAATTGTGAGGCTTTCACTGATGACAGCACGAAATTGCAGTATCACAGTCAGTCACCAGAAAAGATGCAATTGTTGGAAGATACCTTGAAGAGGTTGCAGGCTTTCAGGAGATACTATCTAAGAGTCTCCAAAAGGGTAATGCTGTGACAGGAACAGAGACATCTGCTGCTGTGACTTAGAGGCTCCATGGATGTGTAAATGCCTAAAGTACTGGAGCTATTTCAGATACTAGAGCAGTAGGTCAGACAATTGATTTTTGTCTTCTTGTCTTTTGTCAATGTTGTGTAAATATAACCTTGTCTTTGAAGCACTCTGTGACTCAGTCTGTGAAAGTACAGCAAGTAGCCCCAGAGAAGCAGTGTGTCTGGGACATTCAGGTGAGTTTTCTGTATGCCTCGAATATTGGAAACATGCAATTTCATCTACATAAAATCCACAATACTTTTCCCTGTGGAAGAGTATTTCAGGTACTGTGAAGATCTGGCTGGCTGAGCAGAGGAAGCTGCTGCAGCCACTGCATAATTTAACTTGGAAAGAAAGCAGGCTGTGCTTACAAGCTTGTGAAATAACCAATAATGTTAGCGATGTCCCTTTGAATTATGGGATTAGAGGGGGTTATTTTGCAGCTAATATAAGACTATGGCATGTTGGCACATTCCCAGGACCGGCAGGTGCACTGCTGCCTGTTGCTGGGGCGTTGTGCCCTCTCCCTCAGCTGAACAGCTGCTGCCAATGCTGAGGTTGCCTCAGTGCTTCCACTGTGGGTTTGAGCTCCCCAAATCCTCCCAGCATGAGGACCACCAGAGCGAGCAGTGAGTGTTTGACCAAGGGTCTGTGAGGAGAAGCTGAGGGAGCTGGGGGTGTTTAGCCTGGAGGAGGCTCAGAGGGACCTCATCATTCTGTACAAGTACCTGAAAAGGGGCTCTAATAAGGTGGGGTTGGACAACTTGTGAGTGTTGTCCACAGTGGCTAATTATTGGCTTGTTGCACACCTGGTAATGAATCTGAGGTTTTGTGGACAGTGCAAGGGGAAGCAGCCTCAAGCCAGGGGAGGTTCAGGTTGGACATCGTGAGGAATTCCTCCACAGGAACGACTGTTAAACATTGGAACAGGCTCCCCAGGGAGAGTGGCCATCACTGGAGGTGTTCAAATGACCGGACATGGCACTTACTACTAACACGGCCTAGGTGTCAAGGTGTAGATGGGTGAAAGATTGGACTGGATGATCTCAGAGGTCTTTTCCCACCTAACTGATCCCGTGAATCTGTGTTTGTGTGTCCGCCTGCTCCCCCGGCCCGGCCCCTGCTGCCACCATAGTACTATGGAGCGGCTCAGGCCGTGTGTGCCAGAGCAGCGCCGAGGGCAGAAGGGGCGCTGGGCAGAGGCGGTGCCATGGCCCCCTCGCCGCCCGCACTACAAATCCCGGCGTGCCGCGGAGCCGGAGCCGGAACTCGCAGGGTGCGCGGCGCCGCTTCCGCCGGCGGGGCCGGTGCGGGGCCGGTGCGGGGCGGGCTGTGCCCGCGGGGGAGCGCCGGGCAGGGCCGCAGGGAGACTGTGCGCTTTCGGAGGGGTGAACCCTGTGCGGCACCCTCGGGACTTTTATAACGGGTACTCTCTTGCTTGTTTTGACGGATTAGTGACCTTTTTTTTTTTTTTTTTTCCTAATATCTTCTTTAATTGTAAGCCTCAGCGTTCGTGTTCCCGCGTGTTGCTGGCACAGGCGTTGGAGTTTCCTGTGCGCTGTCTCGGCGATGGGACTGGTCCCATCCAACTGGAGTGGTTCTGGCAGTGCAGCGGGTTGGTGCCCGACCCCTGTCCTTGGACAGAGATCCACCGCCTTCCTCACAGCCTTTTGGTTCATGTATATGAACCAAACCTCAAAATATGAAGTACTTTGAAAGGGTTCTTGGTGGGTTTTTTTTTGTTTTTTTTGTTTTTTTTTTTTTTTTTTAATGTGTATGTCCTTAAACTGTTTCCAGTTACGTTTTTCTAGGTTTCGTTATAAGTTTTCATTTAACGCAGGTTGTTGGTTTTTTGGTTTTTTTTTTTTTCAGTAGACAATGAAAACATAAGATGTCTTTCTGCTTCTGTGAAATTTAGAATACGTTTAAGGTATTCTAAATGGAGTTTCTGAGTTTTTAGGGGTGTTGCTTTTGGGGTGGACTAAACCAATGAACTGCATTTAGAATTTTTTAGCTCTAGTTAAAAAGCATTTCTGTTTTTATACTGGGTGATGATATTTACATTGTGAAAAAGAAAATTTTTTAGAGTGTGCGGAGGGAAGGATGCAAATTTTAGGTGGGTGAGTACCAGTAGAAAAACCTATGAGAGGTCATAGGCGTGAAAACTTCTTTTTAAAGTTGAACCTTCAAAGACTCCCTGTAGGTAAATAAAGACTTGTACAGCTTCTGAGGGTGAAGGAGACAGGTACCATTATCTGAAGGGATAAGGACTTCTCAGCAATTGACAATTTTGAAGAATTAACAATTGAAGAATTATGTTGTACAAATTTTAGTTTTCCTTAAGATATTCAAGAAATTTAATTGTTAGTCTTTTGTATCCCGAAAACGAAATTGGTCTCTTTCAGAGGGTGTTCTGGAGAGAAAAAGTTCTTTGAGTTCCGTCTTCTCCAAGACTGGTTTCCTCTCTGCTGTCAGCATGGCAATGTCACTCAGAACTGCATGGTCCAGCCTCTTTTGGATGCGTTCAGTAGCAACCTGTAAGCAGACCCCACTGCAGAGTAAGTAGTGATGAAATTGTGGAAGTTCTATATTAAATTCATTTCTTGAGAGCCTCTTCCCTGTACTGTTTCAAGTAATGAAAGCATGGAAGTAATTTTTCTGTTTGAACAGAATCAAGTCTGTTAGTCTGTGCTCTATTCTAATAGTAATCTAAATTATATCTTTATTTGGTTTTTTTCCTTTTTTTGAGCTTTTAAAACCTCCGAGTAGGATGCTCCCCAAATTTATTGATTAGCTTATAAATACTACCCCTACTACCACTGATTATCACTGAAGATCTAAATTTATTTTTTCAGACTTATAAAAGTGGTGAGAAAAGGCTACAGTAATATCTCATTGCTTGATGTAAACAGAGAGCAAGTAGAAACAGGCAGTACTATTTCTTAAGATTTTTGTCCATGACATCAATGGAAAGACACAGGGAAGACAGTAAAGGTGGTAGAAAAGACAGTAGTGGAGAAAATAGAATAGACATGTTACATTTTAGAGGTAAGTAGGCAAAGAAGTGAAAGAAATTTTGGAAGACTAGTTGCAGTTTACCAGAACTCAACTCCTTAATAAGTAAGAATAGTTTAATTAGAAGAACTGAAGAGTGGAAGTGCTAACAGTAATTCTGAATTTAAGAATTTACATCTAAAATATTTCTGTGAGGAAAATAGCTACATCAAAATTTCTTCCTAGTGTTTTCAGCCTTTGCAGTCTTGACACAATGAGTGCTCTCTCCCTCTGCTAGGAGCAGCTATGAAGAATCCTATTTGTTTTAAAAGATGGTCCAAATAAAATAATGTCAGATAAAGTCGAAACCATTTTATGACTTAACAGAAAGCTCAGAACAAGTGAAGACTTGTTTCTTGTGATCATAATTCTGTTCTAAAGCATAGTTGTTGAAACAGCTTCCCTGAACCCAGAAATCTCTAAGTGGATTTGTGTCAGGTTCCAGCAATAAAGGAAGGGGGTTCTTGGTGGAAGTCAGCTCCAGGCACGTTCCAGGCCCACCTTAGGTGTGTATACCTGCATTGTTGTGGAAGGCAATACCTACAGGATGATTCCTGTGTGAGGGGCTATTGAACATCTTATA
>CM031879.1:42085939-42187335 GCA_018697195.1 Certhia americana
ATACCTACAGGATGATTCCTGTGTGAGGGGCTATTGAACATCTTATATTAGGCTTGTGTTTGGACTCCATGACCTTAAAAGTCCTTTCCAACCTAAGTTATTCTATGATTCTATAAAAAAATGGGAATGAAATCATGGGGAAGGGATTTTGAGTGGTCTGTGATCCAAGCTCCTGCTCAAAGCAGGATCAGCTCTGCAGTCACATTGGGTTTCTCAGGGCTTGCTGGGTCTTTGGAGACAAGGACAGAGAACTCCCAAACCTGCCTGGTTCTCCATCCCCCTAGCTGGCTGTCCTCATGAAGAAAACATTTCTCTACATATCCAATCAGAGCCTCTCCTTTTGATTTTTTATAATAAATATTGCTAGGAATCAAATTATGATCTTCCCTCTAAGTCGTAAGATAATGTTCTTTACATATATAAAGGATATTTCCTAGTGGTGAATTCTATAGGTATTTTCTTCATGTATTGATTTTTCTCAGGAAAGCAATCCAACTAGGAAGGTAAGTATAGGTCATAGCTGCCTGCATACTGTGTTTTTTTGATTGCCCTGCTAGAATGCTGTGTACTAAAATGAACTTCTATTTGACAGTATTTGTGTTTTGTTAATCTAAAACTGAATATGATTATTATGCCTGATTAAGACTTGAAACAGACTGAAAATTGAAAAAGTAAACATTCTTAATTGAGCACAGCCCTGCTTGTTTCTACATCAGAGTTCTTGGGTTTTTATTGCAGATGGAGCTGTGTATTATGCTTGCCGTAAATCTACATACTCAGTTCTCCCTGAAGACTACAACTGGTATGTAAATGTGCTTTGATGTGTACCCTTTTCATGTAATGTTTATTCCAGGGCTACTCTCTCTCTCTCTCTCTTTCTCTCTCTCTCTCTCTCTCTGTTGTGAAGTCGTCATGTAATAGTATCAAACACATCTATTGCAAATATTGGATATATGTAATAATTTTAGCTGAAGTAGTGTCTCTGATAGTAATGATTGTGAAGTTAATGTTTCAATGTAATGAAAGTCATGCAGGACTCATTCTAAGTGTCTTAATGACCCCTAGTACCCCTGCAGTTTTGTTTGTGGAACAGGAAAATTAGCTTAGAGTAGTAATCTCCATTGATGCTTGCTGTTAAGACAAAGTCCAGGTATTTTTGCACTTCTGCCTAGGAAACCTGTGTAGAAATGGGAAAATATATAAATGGCGATGTCAGATTGAAAATATAGTGAGAAGCACTGCATTCATGTCATCCACAGTTTTAGGAAGCTTAATGTCTCATGGGAATGGGAAGGAAGATGAGAAAAGTTATATTCTCACAATGAAACTCGCAGTAGAAATTCTAGTTCAGCATTTTTTTAATAATAGGAAAGTTGGAACCCCAAACAGAGCTTTGTTTCCTGTTATTTCATTACAGATGCCACGCATCTTATAAAGGCATGTTGCCCTAGAGATCATCATCCCCATCTGTTTAGACTTTTATATGCAGCTATTTAAATGTTTAACAGGGTTTTTTTCAACTCATATTTCCAGCTATTTTAGTAATTTATTTTAGCCCTTTTTTCCTCTCCATCAAAAAAGACAAAGGAATATGACTGAGGAAACAAAAAATTGGAGGTTTGGATCAAATATTTATGACCCTTATTTTATAGAAGATTATTAAGGATTCAGGGTCAAATCCAGTTTTCGTTGGGACTTGGGCTGCTCAGTTGTTCAGTACTTCTGAAAGCTTTTTTGGTTTTTTTTTAATTTTTGTAGCAAAGTGGAACTTGCAGTGACATCTGATTTGAAGACAATTGTGTGCTACCACCCTTCGCTTGAGATTCCATATGAGCATACAAAAGTATGTCCAAGTGTGCACATTTATATTTCTTACTCTTGTAAAGGCATTAAGTAATAGACTCACAGGTTAGAGTCTTTAGAGCATTTTTTTTAAATACTTTTTAGTAAATGATCAGTATATCTGTGAAGTAAATGACTGATGAATATTGCTGCTGCCACAAGGAGGAATTTACTCTCAGATGAATTGATGGAAGGTTGCAGAGTGAGAAAAGCTCAGATATCACAGCATCCAGTAGCTCTAGTGGAATTAGGCACTAAAACACTTGTGCACTACAGAGAAAGTAGTATCTGGCTATGCAGGTACTACTCAGAGAGGATGATTGGAATGCAGGTTATGGCTCACATGTCCTACTGGGCAAGAGAATACAAAGAAACACTGCTGCTACTGTTTTCAACTCGAACTTTAAATTTCATTCAGCAGTGAGTTCATAAAAGCCACAAAGAACTTTCAATAGTGATTTTTATCTATGTAGCACTTTCAATGTGTTCTTTACATTGACAAAAGTAAATCTAGGGTGGTTTAATACCTAGATAAATCTTTCTAGTGTACACTTTTTCTTTGTATTTCCAGTTCTCATAAAAGTATTTTAGTATTTTACTAAAATACTGCAGCTGGCAGATGTGTTGCTGAAGTACCCAATGTGAAAATTCTCCATTGAAACCTAAACCATTTTAGCACTTTTTGCCTGTAAATTACATAGCAGTATTTTTAGATCTGTCAGTTGCACATATCTCAAGAAAAACAGGTGTAAAAGGCTAAAATAAGGAAAAATATTTGTAATAGTGGCAGTAGTTACATTTGCAATTGAAAACAAACAACCTGGTCTTACCTTTTGCATACAAAAACTAGAAAGTGACATTCTTCTCAAAGGTACATGCCCCCTTAAAGATTTTTAGCAATGATAATGGTTGCTGAGAGTAAAATTCTGATTGGGAATAGTGTGGATACTTTCGTGTTAGTAGAACGGAAGTTGATGATTCAGGTAGTGAATTGTAAGATTGAGATCTGCAGTAATGACTACAAGAATGCTGACTTTAGGGGTAGGATCATCAGCTAGGGTAAGCAGATGTGTCTAGACATCTGCTCCGTGGTGGTGTGGTTTCATTCAGGGGGAGAAGGTGGGACAATAAACAGCCAGTGCAATTACAGGTATTTTTCTGTATTTTTTTTGTTTCCGCTGTTAGATAGCATTACAGATTTCTCTTATGTAGGTTTTTTTTTTTTTTTTTTTACTTTCTCAATTAAATAAAACAAGGAGAAACAGGACATACATATACTTTACTGTTTTGCTAGCCCATACCACGGCCAGATCCAGTGAATAATAAAGAAGAAAACCTTGATCAAGTTTTAAAATCCAGGTTGAATGAAAAAGAGCTAAAGAACAGTAGAGGTCCTACAATTGAAGAGCTCAGCAAGATGTTTTACACGACAAAACATCGCTGGTATCCTGTGGGACAGTAAGTATTTTTGTTTGTTTCCTTTTGGACGTAAAGAGAAATACAGGAATAATTTAATGACAAGATTCAGCCTAGGATGAGTCATGTCAGACAAGATACCTCTAGCATTTGGCCTACTACATAAAATTTTCAATGCAGTGTTGGGTAAATGGAAGACTGTATTTAATGAGGGGGTTTTTTTTAACACTGCTCCTTTGATAGACTCTGCCACTTTTCTTTTGTAAAATATGTGACAGTGTGGAGATTTCTCAGTTAGCTACTGCTTTGAGTCATTTACTGAAGTTCCATAACAGAATTTAGCATGTAAAATACCATCAATGGACACAACCAAATAAAGCTTGGAAACATGCATTGCCTATTCCCTAGCAACCTCAATGGAATGATTCTCAGACTTAAGAGTAGTAGAGGATTTTCACTTGGAATGGTGGAAAGTGCTCTTTGGTGTACCTTGTATTCAGAAATCAAGGAGGAGGAAAGGTGCACATATACATGACTGAGCTTAAAGAGGAGCTCTGGACATTCAGTTATACTGATGTAAACAAGCAGCATTCTGGTGTGTGTTACCCTCTTCCACTCCATGTTGTGCCATCTTTTGATAGCTGCTAATTTTATAGCTATGGAGACATAACACAGGCAAATTTTTGTTGTTGTCCACAGAAAACTTTTTAATTAATGTGCTTTGGGAGTAGATATAAGGGATGGAACAGTAGGGCTTTTATGACCAAAGGATAGCTGTCACTTTGATGAAGATCAGACAGGATCTGCCTTGTTTAGCATGCATAATTAAGAAGAAAGTATGGATCATTTTTGTTCAGAAGAGTTTGTTTTTTAGTTTTTCTGCAAAATATTACACTATTTAACATACAGTCTGGCACAGCTCCTTTGAACATCTTTGTTCTATAGCAATCATTTTAGCCAAAGGCAAGTTGACCATGTAATAAAATTAACTTCACACAAAGGATTAAGAATAAACAGCAGCCTTTGTGCCTATTCAGCTGTAGAACTGATTGTATTATTGCGTGCTTGTAGCAGATGTAGCAATAGAAATGAGTAGCATTATGTAACTCCACAAACAACAGACATGACATCTAATGAGTGGTGATGGATTGTGCTCGTGTATCTTGTATTTCACTTCCTTGTGTAACCTCAGATCACTCACTGGGGCGGAAATACCATGAAAATAAAGGCTGTCCACAGCTTGCACTCACTGCAACCTTTTTTTTTCCTTTAGGTATCATAGAAGACGCAAGAATCCTAATCCTCCTAAAGACCGATAACAGATAACTTCTTGTTCATCAGGACTTTGCTGTTAATTTTGATTGGAAATAAAAGTTACAGAAAGTGACATGTTTGGCTGTAACAGAACATGCTTAACTTGATTTTACCGTTATTTTTTACTAAAGACAACGAAATGGCACTGACAAAACAGGGGGTCAGTGAAGGCAGTTGTGCATTCCTGGTCAGCAAATGGACTAGTCTTAGAACAGGATGTAACAGGGATGAAGTGCTCTGATTAAATTCATGTGGTTAGAGGCTTATCATTGGTCAAGTGAATCCAATCAAGTCTTGTGTCAAAGTGGGAAGTCTAGAAATGGACGTGTTAGGATTTGGTGGTTTTGAGTGGTGTGGACACTAGCTGTGAAGAGGGAAAAGCAGTTCTCAGCTTTTCTCAGGACTAGCCTGGGAAAAACTGAAGAAAGACTGTAAGCAAAACTCAACACCCAGTGTTTGGTGAATGCCACACAGGAAAAACAAGTGCTGTTTTGCAGGATTGATTTTCAAGGGGTGTTGGTCCCTCCTTCTCCAATAAGACTGTTGTTTTCTCGGGTTAACCAATCCATATTTAACCCACAGAGCACACTATAAAAGCGTGCACCATTTTTAATAAACTTGCTCTTTTGCCATTCATTGCCTTCTGATTTGGAGTCCGTGTCATTCTCTGACCATGCACAGCACGGAGTGGGATTATATTTTTTTTTCTTTTAGGAATCTAGTAACTGCTGGTGAGCTTGAATAAAGTTTAATGGAATAGTATTTACAAAAAGTATTATGTGAGGTATTTGTGAAAACAGTTTTCCTTCTTCTGTTACACTTGCAAGATACCTAGTTCCATGTTTAATCCAACATCAACCAAGTGATTGTATGTAAGCCTATTGTTGTGTATGGCAAACTGGCCAACTCGGTTAATTTTTAACATCCTAGACACAGTGACTTGCCCTTCTAAATCATCCAGCATTCTCAAATATCTGAGAACTTCTGTGTGCATTTGTGGTTCATGGGGTTTTGGGTTTTTTTGTTTAATCCCACCCCAATTGCCACTCAGTGAGGATGCTGTGTTCATACATAAGCTGGAATAGCTGCATCACAGTAGAAGTTGTTTACCATCAGCCAGGTAATCATTGCTCTTTGTAGCATACCAAGGACCCTTTATTACATAAAATGCTTTAAATTAAAAATACTTGGTCTGATTCTATTTCATTGCTTTAGCATTTTGTAGTGCTTAAATGTTCTTCCTCTTGTAATATTCTATATCATGTAGCGGTTTTTTTCCGTCAGGAAAAGGAAGAAACCCCTTTGTTCCAGCTTACGGTTTTAGGCATCAGCTCTCTGATAGAAAGGACTAGCTTGGAACATTGTGCCGCTGCAGAGCTGTCAGTGACTCCATTAGTAGATCCTTCTAAATAATCAGAAAATAATTATCTCATATACATCATATATTTTAATTGCATTTCCCTTCCCAAGCAATTTGGATAACCTAGGAAGGGGTTTGTTTCTTCTCTTAGTCTAGTGTAATTTTGCCAGCGTGCACTTTCTACAGATTTTGCTAGAAGTTGAATACCACTTAGCTCAGCTGTGGAGTTGAGAAACAGTTAGTTTCTGAAGATACTACTGAAGAACCTTTTATCCCTTGAGCATCCTTTATTTGGGAAAAAAGCAATGTTGGATGTATGTAAAAAGATTGCATTTAAAAACTTGTGGAAATTTTCACAGAAAACTAGTGCCAGTGCATTTTTAACTCTGAATGCTGGGTAGCTGATAATGGTTTATCATGGCAGAGCATGAAATCGTTTTGCTCCTTCACTCTTGTGCTTATAAGATATCAGAGTTCGGTGCTCAAGCTGACATCAGCCAAGTGGTTTTGGCTCCCTATTAACGGTATGTTGCTCACATAAGTCTGTTGTTGTGAAGTAATGTTTGTGGGGTCTCTGTGAAGGATGCCTCTGTTTAACTCCGTAACTTCAGTCGCCTGAACATAATTGTGGGGGTTTCCTGCCTGGAATATAACTTTTTTAATAGATTGTAGTAATTCGTAGTACAACAAATTTTGGTACTTTCATCAATTCATGGTGCCTGGTAAGGATTCTGGTGTATATTCTGAACTTACATCTCGTGTAGTGTTTTGTTATGTTGCAATGCATAAAATTGAGTCCCCTTTATTTTTGGAAAGCTGAGACCTAATTTGTCAACATTTGACTTCAGCATAAGAAAAGATACCCTTGGACTAATTTAAACTTACAGTTATTTTCCCCCATTCTTTTCCCCATATTTTTCCTTACTGCTGCCTAATGCTGCTAAGAAATTTTGCTTTACAGAGAAACCTTCTGTTCTTGCCTGTCAAACCCTGTTTGTGATCAAACATCCACAATCACTGTAGAACTACTGGATTTCACAATGTTTCCCAAACACTTTTGGATGCTTTTCAGGCATTTTGATAGCTGAAAACCTATTGTGCTTGGCTGCTGTCTTTAAAGTACTTCCTCTTCTGACCAGTGGTTGGAAACTGTCTAAAACACATGTTAACTACATGTACCCTATGCCCTTTTGTTATTAATTCATAACACTGATGTTTTAAAATCTTTCCCTGCATTGTGCACTGCTTTCAATCTTACTGTGTTTTCTTTTACTAAATCTTTTTCCTGGGTTACCTGAGGCATGACACAATTAAAATACTACTCTCACAGTAATCTGAAGCTCTCTTCTTGGTTTTCTAAGTCTCAAACAACTGCCTTTGTTTCTCTTCACTTGAAAACTTGGAATTCAGAATTCATCCACTTGATTATTGTTCTGCTTCTATGCAAAAAAAAAAAAAAAAAAAAAAAAAAGCAACCAACCAAGAACAACAAAAAGAAAAAAACATTTGAAAGTTAGTTTGGGATTTCTGTTTTCTGTTGCCCTTGTTCTTTGTAATTGAAAACTTAAGTTGCATAAAATTTGCAGTGTTAAGTCTGTTCTGCCACTTTGTATCCAAGTTTGAGCTCTTAGTCATTTGCTTTGTATCTAGTAGCTATTGATGTTCCCAGAGCATCTTAAGCTCGTTGCTGTGCATAGTAGATAGTCGGGTACATCTTACTGAGGGATTTTTGTTTTTTAAATATCTCACTAAAAGTCTCCTCAGGCCTTGCTTGCCCTGCATGCTGTTGGAAAACTGTTTCAGTCACGTATCAAAAATTTTGCCCTTTATTCACAGAATGACAGAATTGTTGGGTTTGGAAGGGGCCTTTGGAGATCATATTGTCCAGTGCTTCTGCTAAGGCAGGGTCACCTGCAGCAGGTGACAGGAACACAGCCAGGTGCATTTGGAATGTCTGCGTAGGAGAAAACTCCACAACCTCCTTGGGCAGCCTGTTCCAGTGCTCCCGAACAGGAATTCGGACCATTTAAATCGCAATTCAATTAATCTTGGTGCCTTAGTGAAAAGAATTCTTTTCCCTCCTCTAATTATCCCTAGATTAAAACCAAACGGATGCTTTTAAGACGGGTTTTTTCCCTCGGTGTGCGCCGCGGGAGCTGCCGTGCAGGCTGTGTGTGGCACCACCGGGAGGCAGCAGAGCACCGGGACCGGGCTGGCACCGGGACCGGGCTGGCACCGGGACCGGGCTCTGCGGGCAGCTTTGACCCCGGGGGGCGGCCGTGGGCTCCGGTAGTGACACCCGGGAGTAGTGCGGGAAAAGGAGCTCTCCAGCACCTCCCAGAGGGCTTGGATTTAAAGGGTCAAAGGTTTTTTGCCTGTTTGCTTTAACTTTTGTAGGGTGTCTCAGAGACAAAAAAAAAAAAAAGCTCCACCATCCCAGTCTGGAGTAAAAATGAGTCGACAGTGGAGCAGTAATGGAACCCAGGTGACAAGTGTCATGGCTTTGTTTCACTTCCCCGTGACTACAGTGGAGGCAGCAGTTCCCCCCTGCCCACCCATCCTTCCCTCCCTCCCCACCCCTCCAGCTATTAAGATCGATAGGAAACTTCTCTCTTGCTGCTGTTGTAATAGGTCTGAACTTCATCTGTCACGTCCTAATTCTGCTGTACCACAATAAATCGTTGTGGCAAGTCATTTTAAGTCACAGTATTGACTGCTTGTTAAAGCCAGCACTGCATTTCTAAGTTACTCCAGTCTTGATGAATTTTAGCAGCGCCTCTGCTGTAGTTTCTCACATGCTCATTCCATTCTCAAAGCCAATGCAAAGTTGTAAAATGGAGAGAGCAAACCGGTGTAGACTGCATTCTTCGTCTGTAATAGATGATGTACATTTTATTTTAATGCTACAGTATAACAAAACTGACCTAGAGCAAACCCACTAGTCACCAGTATAAAGGAACAAATTTTGTACCTACAATACATAAAAGTTGGGGTTATCTCCAAGATGGAGACAGATACTAATTAGACATCTAAACCTGAGTTGATCTTCACAGGCTACCCTTATGGTCAGGCGGCACAGAAAAAGTACATGCACAAGGCAGTTGATCTTTTTTTAACATTTTATTGTCTAGAATATGTCACACAATTGTTCTCTGGAAATGCATTTTCCTTTTCTGTGAAGGGAGGATGAAGATGAGATTCAGGTATCTGTACTGGGGCATTTCTCTTTTTTCTTTTTTTTTTTTTTTTTTTTTTTTTTTTTTTCTTTTAAATTTAGGAGCGCATCTTTGCAAAATACTCTTAAAATTCAGATAAAACCATTTTTGGTGTTTCTGCTAGCCTTCATATAGTAGGAAGGCTATGTATCAATAGTATGTAGTATGTATATAGGAGCTCTTGGTTTTCTATATAGAGTAATTCACACATTTACTTTGTAAATGTAAATCATGTATGGGATTTTAATCTCACCTTCTTGTATTTAATCAACCCTCTAATGCTAGAAATAATGAACTGTTTGGAAAAATAAGATAGGTATTTATGTATCTTTCTGGCACCTCATAAAATGAGCCTATGATTTCACTGTTATCTTTAGTGACTACTACAAAACCAAACATAATAAATTATGATTTACTGGGCAATTTGCATGGAATTATCTGAAACTTTAAATACAATTGATACAGAATGTTAGTTCCACTGTGTATAACTACAGCTGTTGGAACACTGTGGATCAGACAGTGGGAGGTATGTGGAAGCTGCATGAACTAAACAGCATGTTTGGTCAGCAATTTTGCATCTCATGGCTTCTGGAGAAGTTTATGGCCTGGCATGCCACTTTATTAAGGGCCATGATGTAGGTGAAAAGTGATAATAAATGTATCACAAAGTTTTTCGCTGTGCAGAGACAACATAAGATGGTGGCACACCCAATAGAACTAAGGTAGCTTTGCCAAATGGTCTCTATGAAACATAATTACAGAAAAAAGCTGTGCTTATATTCAGCTTTAGTGCTTGTCAAGATGAAAAACAGTGTCAGGTCAGAGGCAGTTTACCTTTTTAAATAAGACCAAAGTTTAATTCCACAGCAAAAGGACCTCCCTACCAGCAAAATGCAAGATGATGAAAAAAAATCTTCAAGAACTGTTTTTTAGCATCTCTTCTGCTAAAACTAATAAACTGTTGACCATGAAAGTTAACAGAAAAAAAATTAAATGAACAGTGAAAAGTTGTTGCACTAAGCCATTACTGTGTTGAATAAAAATTAACCTAAGTAAAAGATTAAACTATTGAAGCATGACCCTTCTGTACAAACATATATTTCCTGCTCACTAATGGTAACAAAACAGAGCTTAATAGTTTCATGCAAAGATTAGTGTTTCTTAAACACTCCTAGTCATTAGCACCAAGTTTTTTAAACACTGCTGAAGTTTCTTTTCTTAAGCACTTCTAGTTTCTCATTCAAATGTATTTGATTTGTTTAAACAAATAATATGCTAAGTACTGTTTTTCTGAAGTCTGTAGGAATTACACTGCATCAGAGCTGTGCTGCAGGAGTGGTCTTCTCCTTTGCTTTAGTTAAGACAAACTGATGATTTCTATTGAATATTAAACAAATGCTAGGAAAAAGAATTCATTTACTCTTAATTAGTTAACATTTGGTTGGTTGGTATAAGTAACATAAGGCTTCATATCCTTTTTAAAATTTATTTTGTAATTTTTAACACTGACTGGCTTCAGCATGGGTTATTTTCCAAGAATGGATGTTTACAGAATTCTCTTTCCCCCATGCCATTTTTCCTACAGTTAAAATCCTTTTATTAGTGATGGAGTAGCAGAGTGGTATCGAGTTCCACAAAATTTAGAACTAGATTAAGGAAAAAGGATATCTTATCCAGAGTAGAAGCAAAGAACAAATAAAATTTATGGGAAATTCATCATAAGCATAAGTAAGAAAAATGTCAGAGAAATTCCTTTTCTAGAGCATATATTTGTATTAAAATACTGGAAGAATCACGCTGTGTTGCACGGGGTTACAGTTCACTGATTTTATATGGACATACTTGCTGGAGAAAAACTTGAAGTGAGCCCAAAGAGGCCACTGGTAAGGCTGAAAGGTGACACAATGGTCTGTGAAGAGAAGAGCAGCAGTGGTTAGTACCTTCTCAGTGCCTAGCCAGGCCTTGTCCGGTCCAGGGCCAAAAGCTTGAATTGTTAGAACTTGGGTGAGTGTTTTGTTTTCCATTCCAGGATTGTAACTCATGACTTTGTGGAAATTATGCAGGAAAAGCCTTGTATTTCTTTAACAGTGCTGCATTTATTCTGCAGTGAAAATACCTGTGTAACTCTGGCAGGTGAAACCAGGACCCTGGGCTTTACCACACCCGAGGTGGCAGCACAGCAGAGGGATGTTCAGGATCCCTCTGGGCATGTTGTTACTGTGGCAGTCTGGGAGCAAGCTCAGGCCCCCTCTGCTGCTCCCACACCTCCTCATTGCTTCCCCCTGTTCCACAAGTCCTCCTGAAAGCAATGGCTTCCCACTGCTGCAGGGACAGCACCAAGCACCACTCCCAAGGTCACATCTTGCTTGACTTCACAAGATGTGCTCTTCTAAACCACCCAGGCTGGCTGCGCCCTCAAACCTTACTGCACCCCAGAGCGTACAACACGTACCCTCCCTTTGATGCTGGGAAAGCACCCTTCTCACAGGCTGCAGGACAATTTCACATCATTTCACATGCTCCAAACTGAAAGAGAACTCTGAAAACTCGGAATCGTGTGTTGAGTCTAGAGGGGAGCCAGAAAGAGTCCAAGGAGGACTGTGGGATGTGAATATGGGAGTCTGCTCTGGAGGGAACTAGCCCAGCTAAGTGTGAATATAAGCCATATATATTCCTCTTACATTCCCAATATAAGTTCTTCTTGACATGAGGGGCATTTTTAAAATTTAGAAATACAATCTCACCCTCTGAAATCAGGTAGTGAGAACCCACAGCATTTTTAGAGATGACTCGATCTTAGATTACCTTTGTCTGTTCAGAGTAACAAGTCTGAATGGGTCTGGCACAGGCTTATACATACGCAAAAACCCAGCAACTCACACACATAATTAGTCTTTTCTAAACAATTTCAGTCACCATTCCAGAGTCTCCAGTTCAGAGATGCCCCAGTGGGGACTCCTGTAAAAATAAAAGCATTTTTCTTCTGAATAAACAAATATGCAGAAAAGAAAGTGCATTTCTGTAACACCAAACAAAATCTGGATTTAGGAGCAAGCATCTTCTTACACAGTCAATGTTGGAGTAAATGAACCATACCAAAGGTCACTAAATGTCATTGTTCTGTAATTTTGAGTCTTCTGAGGATCAAAGAAACCTGAAGAAATGGTTCAAGTTGAGACACTTGGCAAAATAATGAGGTAAAAGGCTTCTGAAATTTTCTGGAGGAAAAAAACCCAAAGAAATTGGACATAATTCTTAAAATCTTCATTTAGGCATTAATAAATAAAAATGTGCATCCTCTTTAGGGTTCATGAAACGACAACAAAAGAAAACAGTAGTATAAAACCCAAAGAGCTGTTTTTCAGTTATTTTCAGGGCATAAGGGGTTTGTTTATTCAAAGACCTGTGATACTGGCAAATTAGCTGTTCCCTTTAAATACCTTGCCAGGTGTTTTGTTTGGATCTTTTTTTCCTGCTCAGCTGTACTTGTATGATAAATTAATTTTGCTAGAAATACACTGCCAATTCAGCACAGATTCTTTTAACCATTAATCTCCTTACCTGGCATATTTTGTCTCCTTAGCACAGTTAGAGCAGCCCAAGGAACTGATGTCAAAATACTCAAGGAGATCAAAAGATACACTTCAGTCGATTGCTGAAGTGTTACTCAGAAGCATAACTGATCAGTCATTTGAGGAATTTCATTGTTGTTGGCTGCGCCTTTTTGATCAGACAGTCCAAAGCAATTTCATTAACATCTCACTAGTACCTCTGACTAAAAAGAAATTTTGAATAGATTGTGAAAGCCTCTAGAAATAAGCTATTTTTAAGTGCTAAGCATATAAATGCAAATTAAGTAGAAACAGCTGTTATTTACATTCTGTGGACACGATTTCACTCCCTGATGGATAGGGGAAGAAAAAAAGCCAATGAAAGATTGTAATGCCCTTTAAAAAATTGGGAAAATAGGGATCTAATAAAAACACATGCAATGAACCACATTGTTGGGTGGTATAAATTGGTAAAGCTTTCCAGGTTTGCCACTGTAACTTTATATAACCCACCTGCCAAGAGGACTTGAAGAGCTCTATGTATCTCTTGGGACTTTATGTCTGAAGAGCTTTATTTAATTTCTATGTATTTCTTGGAGAAAGTGGGGGGAGGGCTTGAAGGAATGAAATGCTGAAACAAAGACATATGAACAAATTCACGTTTCAGCCTCTAATGCAATATCTAGCTGATAACCTGGCATTTTCAAAAACAGTCTCCCAGACCAAAGCCCCCTTTCACAATAAGATTTTGCTATGGACTTACATTTGAGATTATGTTCTGAAAAATTTATAAAAGCTCCTGAAAATGTAAGCAGCACATTCTAGACCAGTGTGTGAAAGTAGAAGACTGTGCTGGAGGGAAAAGAAAGCAGAGCGTGAAAGTTGCATGCTTCAAGAACTCAGGCTTCTTACTGGCCTGTCAGAGGTTCTCCTGCTTGTCCTCCAGGCCCTCCTTTTACCTGGAGCAGGTCCATGCTGTCACATGTTCCACTGGAAAGCTCAAGATCCCTCCTGCCACACCTGCTTCTACTTGTAACATCACCAGCAAACACCTAAAGTAGAAAGAAATAATACTGTCCTCAGGAAAGGTAAGGCATGTTTAAAAATGTACACAAAATATGGCTGCTAATTTGGACCAAACCCACTCAGTCAAATCAGAAATGGGAAACTGGGACAGAGAATTAAAGGTGGGATTGTTTTGCTGGCTTTTCTTTATAGAAGGAAAAGGAGTTGACATACCCAACACAGCTAAAGCTCAAGCACCACAGAGCCACTTGATTCTTAAGAGCCTGGGGAGTGATTTCCTCCAAGATTAGTTCTGTTTGACTTAAGATTGCTTTGTGCCTGCCAGCACACAAACCCTGTCATAACACAGGCAAAGGTAGGACAGAAATTTCATTCTTGTTCCATTTTAGATACACTCGTACCTGCTGTTCTGTCTTACACAAAAGACACATCCGATGGCTAAATGCATCCTTTCCTTCCTCACCAGAACAAAAGCTGATCTACAGCAGCAGGTTTTGCAGCTTACTTCTGTCTAGTATCATGTGGCACGAAACACTGGGGAAAAATTCTGCTGTGCCTCAGGCATCTTTCCAGATCACATTTATTCACAGAGGGATAATTTATCAGAGAAATGAGCTCTGAAGAGCTCATACTACTAAAATTAGTGTTAAATTTTGAAATATAGGGCAATGGCACTGGAAGTCAGAAAATATGTCTAGCCCAAACTCATGCTTTATAAAAGGCTTTGCATATTTTGTAATAATTATGGATAGTATTTTCCCTCCTCCATTCATTTATAACGACAAAGAGATAATAACAAACTTAAGCAAATCTGAATTTGGTTACAGAGAGCCATCTGTTAATTCTGGTATATGGCAGTAGAGGGCATCTAAGGACTTCAAGTCACATATGGTAAGGGATTAAAATCAGATGGCTGACGGAGTTATTACTCTCCCCCCAAGCCATTCACCCCACCTCAGGACAGAATTGCCACCTCATGACCAAACAGCTCACGAGGCTGCTTCTAATGGATGGCAGTTTTGAGCCCCCATGAAAGTGGGGCTGTTCTTAAAACACCAGTCTGAAGGCTGAAGTGGTTAAGGAGGAGATGCACGAGTTAATTTCTCTCCCCTGCTGCAGGCAGAGTTCTGTCAGAGCCACAGGATGTTTTTGGGTACAGTACGGGAGGAGATACTACTTCAAGGAGCCTGCCCAATTTTATCTACTTCTGTTTAAACTTTAATTTCCATATACCTGGAAAAACTGCTTACAGAAGGAGCAAGCGATTCTGGGAATGGACAGGCTGTGCCAAGAAAAGGCAAACTGTGAACCAATGCTCTTTCCTTAACCAGAAAGAGTAGCCCTATGTCTGTTTCCTCTCCTGAGCCTAAAAACTGCCAGCCTGTCTGGCCAGTGTTTCAGTTTACATCCTCCCAATATGCCAGTCAGATACAGGGCGATGCATTGAGCCATGCTGACAAAAAGCAAGCACTAATCCTGACAAACAGAGAGAAGGTAGTTGGCAGCTACCACTGTTTTCTTGTCATCTGTCCAGGTTTGTATGACATTCCACATCCAGCCTCTCTTTTTACTGAAGCAGGGAAAGCAGCCATGCCTATCTTGAGCCAAAAGAAGCCAACATGTCAGAGGCAGGTTAAGTTCATTACCTGACACTAACACTTAATGCACTAATCTGAAAAATATATTTGGGCCCAGCAGCATATTCACATACAACAGGCCACATATTTTCAATTAACTGTAGAAAGTTTGAAGTTATATAAATACATTAGTAAATGTTGATTATCCTGTTATTCAAACTCCTAAGTACAGCAACACATCAGGCCTTATGCTGAAGTCTGTTACAGACTTAGCCTGAAATTTAAAAGTGGTTCATGCCCAGAAGGTTCTACAACTCATTTAATGATTCACAGTACTCCTAAAATGATATTCATCTGTCTGCTCTTCATGGCAGCACTTTCAATCATAAACACTTAATTTTAGGAATTCATCCTCAAGGCCAAATAGCTCTGGGTGAATTAAACTATCCTTAATATAAGAACTAGAACAGTGATATAAAATTAATCTTTTTCTGATGGTAGGCCATTTATTCAGAGACACATAACCCAGTTTCTACTTCACTTTAATTTTCACTCAAAAATCTCCCCTTTAGAGATAGCCCCTGAATCACCTGTTTTAGTTTTCCTTATTAGTTTCAAAACTGATTCTCTGCCAACAAAGGAACTTTATTACTTATGGATGGCAAAGCATAGGAGAGCTGCCTTCATGCTGTCTGTCAGGAAAACTTTTTTCACAGACATTACTTGCTCTCTTTTACTTTGAGGCGTAGGACTGGCAACTGGCAGAAAAACATCTCAAGCCTCCTCAAGCATAAAAGGCTTGTTTTTTCTGGCAGCATCTAGGACGAGAATGCAAGATTTAACAGTACTTTCAGCTGTGCTATCTCTAGGATTAAAAAAAAAAAAAAAAAAAAACCAACAAAAAAAAACCAAAACCACAACCCAAAACCCAAGAGTGCATGTTTCTCTAAAAAATCCAAAACTTCAAGGAGCATGGTTCTGAACATGTGTGGGCATAGGTGTAATGCATATATATACCTACATGCTCTTTCTCAGCAAAAAAAACAAGATAAATAAATACTATAGTCACAGCATTTTATGCTACAATCTGGATATTAAACTCCATATCAAATATTCTCCTAGTAGTTGTTTGAAAATACTGTATCAAAAACGGTCCTTTCCAGAAGTCCTTTTTTCTGCCACGTTTATGAGAAGGAAGCAAGAATGGGAAGAAATGCTATCAAAGCATGTATATTTACAACTTATTCTCCAGTAACTTTCAGCAATATTTAGCTAGCTTGAGTCAGAGTGAAACTCAGTAATTCACAAAATAACATAGTGATAGACCAGAATTCTGCCACTTATAAAGAAGCCTAACAGTGCATAAGGTAAAAACTGCTGTGTAAATGATCTTTTCTTTTTTTTTACCCGTGTCAAACATTCTCCTTTACATGCCTATCCAAAGTATTTTTATGATATTTTTGTTTTATTGTAAATTGTAGAAACTAAGCAAGCACTACATTTAATTATTTTCATTGAAGATCCCAAGTGTCTAGGTAACATCTTACTCAATGCAGTTTAGGCCTTTACTTTTAGATAGCAGATAGCACAGGGGGAGATGCGAGATGGACTTTAATGCCACCTTTTTATGTAATAAAAAGTTTCATGCTCATCAATTATTATCTGTCTGCCTATCCACTGAATCAAAGGGAATGATCCTTCTTTTTGTCAACTGTCTCTGAAAGGAAAGAATCTGGATGTTATTTCAAAGTATTAGTCTCTTGGTGTCATCTTTTAAATTACAAGCGCTGGTTTCCTTTTAGAGCACCCCTGATTCATAGCAATTACTCATTGAATTGAATTCTTCTGTTATTCTCCTTTACCAAATGTATATTATCAAGAAATACACACATGAAGAGAGAAAAATGGCAGCAAATAAGGTGGCAGCTGGGAAAGGGTAAAACTGTTTGGTATAAATCTTAATCTATTTCATCAAAACATTCTGTTCCTCAGGCAGCTGGAAAGAGCAGGGTGATCCCATACACTAAAATATTTGTTTTCTCTATGTTTTATTTATTATGTTTTAGGAACTCTTTGTGAAATAAGCAAACCTTTCTCCTAACTGCTAAGTGAGAAATCCTCTCAGAGCTCACATTGCAGACCTTGTTCGTGCTGTGGAGTTACAATTAACTCATTCCAATTTGCTGGAGCTAAAGGCTCAATATTCATATTTCTCAGCTCAAGAATCAGACTGTAATCCCAGGACAGGGAGAAACCGTGGCAGCTGTACACTGTTATTTAGATTAGTTCAGGTAAACAGTTGTCAAAACGTCAGTAAGTAGATGTATGTGATATGCAATAGCTGTCTTTTTAACTGAAGGGGATTTTAACTGACCAAATGCTATTCCATGGATATTCTGTGCTGCATCTTTGGGAAGTTAAGGATGAAGAGAGCAAGGAAAGGCCCCTTCTATTCTTCTAGGTATCTAGGTAAATCCATCTTAATAAATCAGTAAATCTTTTCAGTGAATCTGAGCAAATTTAGCAAAATCAGCTGAGTCAAAAACACATTACCCCCGCTCTGCTCACATCATAATATATAAATAAATCAGCGTACTAGCTCACCAGTAAACTTGGCATACTTTTCAGGAACAAAGAGAAAATCATTTCTAGTAACAGGCGCTTCACAGGACTGTAAAAATGTTATTGCCTCCTTCCTTGGTTGTGAAAGGGATTTTTGCCTAAAGGAAAAATAAAAAATAAATTTACTCATCCTTCCTTGTCTTGAGCACATGCATTTGAAATAGTCAGAAGCAATATATTCTGCTTTTGATTTTCAAAAACTCTTAATGTTCATATTTTCACTACTAATATAAATCTTGATTAAAAATATTTACAATATGGATGATATACAGTCAGAATCAACATTCATGAATAGTAGAAAGTTTCAGGAAAAAAAATAGGGATTGCTTAAGTTTGTGTCTTTCATCTCCAGTAGGATGATATGCCTATAAAACTAGCTCATAAGCATTCATATTTGTATATGTACAGCAATATTTGTCCTAGAATTGCCACCCAAAACACACACAGATTAAAAATAAATAAAGCATTTGGTTTGTATTGTACAAAAAAAATTTAAATCCCCACTTGTACATAGTATTTGTATTAGTGACTGTTTAGAAGAATTACTGTTTGTTACATGGCAGATTAAAAAACCCTGTTTTGTTTACATGATGGAAAGCTAAATTTTCTGAGTCTGCTCCCTCTTTTCTCTTTCTCAATTTCACATCTTCCTCCTACTCCATTCTGATTTTTATAAAGTAAACTTTTCAGGCAGACCAAACCTGTATTAAATATTTCCCAGTGCCAAAGAAGCTAAAAAGTAGCTTTAAGTAGTTTCATGCACTACATATGGCCCATAGACCCCAAAATAATTGAATTTAGTCACCTTTTCTTACACTTACAACTATTTCTTTTCTCTCCTGTGACTGTATGGAAGACTCATGCAGACAGAGGAGAAAAAGAGCAAATAACATTGTTGAAAAAAACAGTGAAATACAAACGTATTCCACTGAGCCTATAGCACTTTCAGATGTCTCAAGCCAGAGAACAAAGCTAACTCTGAACCAGAGCACTCTTATGAAATGCCAGTATTGTCATTTAAAGATCGATTTGCAGTTTTTAAGTTTGAATTTCATTACTCTTGTAAGTTTCTCAGATATTTAGTGCTGTTTTAAAGAGACATTAAGTTCTCATGAAAAAAAATTAACAGAACTCTGTTTAGGAAAGATCCTGCTGATATACTGCCTATTTAATTTTTATGCTACCTTTTTCATAACAATATCTGAAGTTTTAAGTCACAAACATTTATTACATTCTTCTGTTCCTGTTTCTCATTCACCACATAAATCGTGATCTTCCTCCCTCTGCCTTTATAGCAGCCAGCTGTGGTTTTAGAAACAAATTATTATGACTTCAAGTGACGAATAAACAGCAGAAGCAAAGGAAGTCTTGAGATACTATCCACATAAAAATCCCATTAATAAAATAACATAGGAAAAGAGAACTACAGCAAAGCTGTAAAAAAGCAGCTTTGCATCTAGACAAGACATATTCCTTTTCCCCAAGATGCATTAGTGAACTTCAAAGATATAGCCTTAATCTGAACACTGTGATATCAGAAGAACATATTTTTTGAGCAAAAGCTTGGTGCCTACATATAAAGAATTATTTTAGTAATAAAAGTAGGTCTGTATTCATTTTTGTTGTTCTTCTGAACGTAGTGAAGTCAATGCCATTCTGAAAAAGTAATGGAGGTTTTTTGCAAACTCTCACGTCATAGGTAGATGAACTGTCAACTAAATTTCAAGAGGCACAAAGCTATTCTCTCCCCTCTTCACATCAATCCAACGAAAAAGCTTAGTGGGGATTCCACAGCCGTCACTGGAGGCTGGATCTGAGGCTGTCGGAACTTCACAGACAAAAACAGGAACAAGAATGACCTTCAAGACCTAAATTGTTTTAAACCATTTCTGAGAATGCTTAAGAAAGCCCGTGTTTGTTCCTCAGACCTCATTTTAAATCCGTGCTGCTGCCAGTGATTAAAACCACCTTTTTTTCATAAACTGAATAAATTAAATTCAAAAGCACCCAGGCATTACAAACAGATGAAATCATACTGACCAATATCCCACTTAGCAAAGTAGATTTTTTTTTCTCAGATGAATTCACTTAATTACTAAGTACAGAACTTAACTTTTAAGATAACTATTAATTCTCTTATCCCCTGATGCTTAAGAACTATAAGCAATAACTCTTATAAAATCCGTCAGGAATTGTAATCCTTCCTCAGTCTCTATTTTTTTTAAAAAAAGAAACATTGCATTTCAGACTGGGAAGTGCGACCCAAGGCAACGTCTCAGTGTGGGAGCTTTCTCTGTGCAGAGGAGCTGCTCTGCTCCCTCAGCCAGACAGTCCAGCCTAATACATATTCATTTACTCCTCTGATAACAAAGGCTGCCTCCCCCCTCTCGCCCCGAGTTTTAAAGATATTATTTTTTTTTTTTTTTAATTTTATAGGTTTGGGTTTCTTTCCTGAAATTTTTAAAAAGATATCCCTTAATCCTTCTCCCGTCAATTCTCCTTCCCAGATACCCCCATGCAATTTGCAGGGAGCCCTGACCTGCAGCCAAGGGCTAGGGTGAGCCTATTACGGCTACTTTTGCTTTGTTTCCTCTCTTTTTTTCTTTTCTTTTTTTTTTTTTTTTTTTTTTTCCATCCTGTGCGTGTGTTTCTCTTTCTAAAGTCGGCTTGGGGCGGCCGGGGCAGCAGCGAAAGGTGGCTGGCTACCGAGCAGCTACCCCCGGCTCAATCAACCATCTCTACGCTGAAAAACAGCTTCGTGGTTATTAAAAACAAAAAATAATACTAATTAAAAAGAAAAATGGGGGGAGGGGGAGGAAATCGGCGCGCGCATCGGCGGGCAATGGCTGTTCGTAGCAACGAGGTATTTAGCGCCGGAGGGTGAAGGGGGGTGGAGACCAGGGTGGGGTGTCCCAGGAGCTTCGGCCGCCGCAAGTCCCTGGCAGAGAGCTCCTGGCACCGGCCCCTGACGCGCTCCCGGCCCTGCGGGCGGGCCCCGCCGCCGCGCTCAGGTGCCCGCGGCTGCCGGCGCCGGGCAGCCCGAGTGCCCCTCGCCCCTGCGGCCCCGGGACGGACGGCTGCGCTCGCCCGGTTCCCTCAGGGGTCCCGCCGTCAGGGGCGGCCCGCACAGCCCCGTCCCTCCCCAGCACTGACCTGCGCGTCGCCCGCGGCTCCGCGGGCGGAGGAGGAGGAGGAGGAGGAAGAGGCGGGGGGGCCGCGGGGCAGCGTTCAGCGGCCGCTGCCCCGGCGTGACAGGGGCGGCGGCTCGGTGCGTCGGCCCCGGCTGGCCGCGATCGCGGCGGAGGCGCCGAAGCGGGTCCTGTCACATGATGCGGTTCCTGGAAAGTTCCTGGAAAGCAGCCTTTGTATGTAACCATCCCGGGAGGGGGGAGCGGCGGGGGCAGGATGCCCTCGCCTCGCAATCAAAGGCGAGCAGACCGCCCGCGCCGGGGAGAAGGCGGGGGGGGAGGGAGGGTGTTGTTTCCCCAGGAGCACCATCTTCCTCCGGCAGCCTCTGTCCGCCCCAGCACAGCCTCGACGCTTCTCCCCGGCGGCGGGTGCTGTGTCCTCTCAGCCCTCCGATACCGCCGGGAGCCAGAACAACCTGACCACCCTACCTCCAGGCGGCGGCAGCGGCGGCCCCAGCCCCGTCCCGCAGAGCCCGGGTGAGTCCTCTTGTCGTCGCCCCCCTTCCTCCCGATGCCCTGCCGCGCTTCGAGAGCCGGCAGCCCGCCGCCCCGCTCCCGGTACGGCGCTGCTGACCGCCGAGATGGAGGCTGCCCCGGTGCCGGCGACAGGCTGCTCCGGCGCTCCTCGCCTCGGCCGGGAGACGCCCGGCTGCAGCCAGCCGCCACCGACTCGCAAGCCTTCCGTCCCCCCCGAATCCCCGTGGCGGAGGCGCTTCGCGGCTAGGCGCACCCAGAGCCTCACTTTCACAAGGGGTCGCGCCCGGACACGGCTGGCAGGGCTGCTCCCACCTGCGCTCGTCGGCCCCGCGGCCGCAGCCTCTCCGGTGACAGGCGCACCTGCGCCCGGTCACCGACCCGGCGGCGGGAGCTTCTGCGCGGGGGAAGGAGAGGGTGGGCTTTGCCGAGAGGTTCCCGCGTGTGTGCCTGTATATGTTGGGATAGAAACCTACCTGTGAGAACACCCTGTCAGTTGCCACTACAGTTTAATTTGGAAAAGTTTCTGAACTCCGCCGCGGAACTTGTTAGGGGAGGAACCACCTCAGCCTAACCCCTTACCTGGCGGCTGCTGCGCACCCGCAGGCAGAGACTGCCCGGTTCGCAAGCACCGGCGGGGGGCTCCCGGTCTTCCACTCCGGCCAAGCCGGCTACGCTCCCCCTCGCTGATACTGCCTGGCTTTGTGTCGCTCCTGATGCACCCAGGAGAGAAGAGGCTTTTTTTGTCTCTCCTGTTAGCATCAGACAAGAGAAAAGATTTATATTTTTTTCCCCCTAGTATCAGTATTTAATGGAGCGGGAAAAGCATATTTCCTGCCCCGCGCTAATTATAGCGCGTCCTCCACCGCGCTGCCCCTTCCGTTCCCAAATGGCCAGCGAGCCCCCGGAGCCGGTGCTGCCGGCGTACTCGCCCCGCAGCTCCTCGGGTCCGCCGCTGCCCGAGAGGAGGTCTCCCACCCCAGGAGCATGGCCCACGCCGGGCTCCCGTTCCTAGAGGTACGACTTGGCGGATGACCTTACTGGAAGGCGTCCGTCCGCACCGCAGCGTGAAACCCGGGCAGCGCCGGGGCTGGAACCTCTGCCCCGCTCTGCTGGTTACCCCTCCTCTCTCATACCTTTACGTGCTCGGCTCTCACCCACGACCTCCTCCCTCCCCAAAAGTCCCAGAGCTGCCGGCCGGCCTCGCCTGCCCCAGCCGACGGAGCGGGGCATCAGCGGGTTCGCCTTTGCGATAAAGAGGGACCACCTTTTCGGGCCTCCGCCGAGTCCCCGGCGGAGAGGAGCCGAGGACAGGCTGGGCGGCGGGGGTGGGGGGAGGATATGTCCCTCCCCCGCTCCGCCGGGAGGTGATCTCTCGCCTCGGGTCCCTCCTCTGGATGCTGGGAAGTTCCGAAGCGGGATCGCCAGAAACACGCGCTGCGTCGGGCGCGCCTCTCGCGGGGCTCGCCGCTAACCACGCTCTCCGCTCACAGGCGGCGCCCGGGCTGGGGGCCGGGACCATGCGCCCAGGGCGGCGCTGAACCCCGCGGAGGCGAAGCGGAGCTCTTCTCTCCTGCCGGCAGCCCCCGACCTGCGTGCGAGCGGGGCCGCGCCCGCCGCCGCCGCCGCCCATGACCCTGCGCTCCGCCGAGTCCCTGGAGAGCGCGGAGAGTTCCGGGGAGCGCTGGGGGCACCCCGGGGCGGCGGCGCCCGTTGCCGAGGAGTGCCGTGAGGCGGAGCAGCTGGCCGCGGCTATGGAGGAGCTGCGGCGGGCAGGTAAGCCCGGGAGGCCGGGAAGGAGAAAGCGCCCAGGGCGGCGGCGCTGTCCGGGGGGAGACAGGGCGGCGCGGCGGGGATCCCCACCGGGCAGAGAGGGGAACCGGGCGGCGATGCGACGCCTGGCCATCGCCGCTCGGCTCCGCGAGGTCGAGCTCCCGCGGCAGAGAAGGGCGGCGACGACTCCGACCTTCCCGGGGGCTGCGGCGGCCGAAGCGAAAGCGCCGGCAGCGCCGCGCCCCGGCGGCAGCCCAGGATCTGCGGCCGGGCGAGGGCCGGGAGCTGCCGCCGGCCGGGGCGGCCGCGCCGCCGCATCCCCTCGGCCCCGCGTACCTGCGCTCCCCTCGCCGGCGTGGCGGCGGCTCGCCCGGCCCCGCAGGACGCGGGGCTTTGTTGCGGGCGGAGGGAAGGGCTTTTTTTCTTTCTCGCAGCCGCGCCAGGACCGCAGCTACCTCGCCGAAGTTGTTTTCTTGTCCCTATGCTTTCGATGGCTAGACAAAGCTCGTTTCAACAGCAGCCTACTCAGTTATCCAGAGCATTCTGCAGGCTGCCAGCCTATGCCTTGCGGACGCAGCGCTGGCCCCGGCGGGAGAGCAGCGGGGAGCCGCGGGACGCGTCCCTGCTGCTTCAGGGGCGGCCCGCCGGGTCGGCGGCTCCGGTGCCGGCCCCGCAGGACGCTGCAAGAAAGTTTGTGCGTGTGTATGCGTAGATATAAAAATAAAAAGTGACCTGGAAGGCTCTGTCAAAACGAGGTGCATTGTAAAACAAACTAATTTAAATAGCAAATAAAAATTTACTGTGCCTGCAGGACTTCAACTTTCAAACAACAAAAGATGGGTGACTAGGAGTATCTCAGCCAGAGAGCAGCTTTTAAAACAAACAGGAATAAACAAATCCCTTCTTTCTCTCATCTTTTAACAGGATGGTACTGGGGCAACATGACTGTTGCTGAAGCCAAAGAAAGGTTACAGGATGCCCCTGAAGGGACCTTTTTGGTTAGGGATAGTTCGCATTCAGAGTATCTACTGACTATATCGGTAAAAACATCAGCGGGACCGACCAATCTACGTATAGAATATCAAGATGGCATGTTTAGACTGGACTCTATCACTTGTGTCAGATCTAGACTTAAACAGTTCAACAGTGTTGTACATTTGATTGAGTACTATGTTCTTATGTGCAAGGATAGAACTGAAACACCTTCAAATGGAACAGTTCACCTTTACTTGAACAAGCCCCTCTATACGTCTGCTCCATCTCTGCAACACCGCTGCAGAATAGCTATAAACAAGAGCACAAATCAGATCTGGGAGCTGCCATTACCAACAAGACTAAAAGAGTACTTGAGGGAGTATCAATACCAGGTATAAATATATTTTCTAAATGCCTCTAACACAGAGTAACTTTTGAATGCAATTCTTAAAATCAGCCAAAGAACTGAGTAACTGGTTGTACAACTCAGCATGGAATTCACTATCAAAACAGTGGCAGTTCTGGGGGAAAGGTTTTTATTTCAGATGATACAAAGGGAGACTTCATGTAAAATAATCCCAGTTTGCATCCTTGGGGGTTCGACAAGGTGGCATGCTATTCTTGCAAGGAGAGAGAAGCCAGGAATCTGTCCAGATTGTGTTGCTTTGTCAATAAAATGCTGCACTAACTATCAAATGCTTACTGAAGCAGTGGGACCGGGAGAGATTTCATAAGTGGTCAGAGACCATATAAGAGTTTACTAGTATCTCAGTTGTCTGATTCCAAGATTAATTTGGTGCTGGTGTTCATATAATCCTAAAAGCTTAACTAGATCACACTGTGATAATCTTGCTAAAGTTATGCAACTAATCAGATCCAGTCAGAAAAATGATCATGTTTTCAGTTTTTATTGAACTACTCTCCTGCTTTTTTGCAAGCAAAGGAGTACTGTAAATAATCAGTTTAGAACATTGTTTTTCAAAGTTCTCTGAAAGCTGACCTTAAGAAGAAATGCCACATCTTTCACAGGAACCCAGTATATTGCTGATTATACCAGATTGGTATCCCAGAATCCTTAACTTGTTAACATCTTTACAGTGGTGATGTATCCATGCTATAAGTATTAAGCCTCTTTTGGTTGAGGCTTTAGAACTCTATGCTTCAGACTTGCAGTTCCAATGTCAAAACATGGATATCAGCAGTTAGATTTGTCTTCTACAGTGTAGAATGTTTTCTTCAGCCTGTTTCCCAAAATATGGGAAAATACGATGTGGATATTTTTTTTTAAGGGAGTTGGTTTTCCTTTTTCTTCTTCTTCTTTTTAAAAATTTTTTTCTTCATTTTATTTTATTTTATTTTATTTTATTTTATTTTATTTTATTTTATTTTATTTTATTTTATTTTATTTTATTTTATTTCATTTTTTAATTTCCAATTCACCATTGTAGCTATCAGATGATTACTCAATAAAGTAAATCAAAGTGCACAACAATCTTCCAATCTCTGTATGTATGGACTTACTGCTATTCAGGAAAGAGTGCTCTTATACAGGAACTTTTATGATTTCCAAGCTAATACTCAGATAATTGCACATATATCAGTGAGGATGAATACCCATGCTTTGCCTTTTGGTGCTGCTCAAAAGTATAGCTGGATTACATTCAGATTAGAGGCTTAGAGGCTGCCTGCTGAATTCCTGTAGTTGGGTATTAGCATAGGACATTGCTTTTTCTGTTACAGTAGTCTTCCAAACAGGAAGAGGGGACTAAGACCCTCAGCACCCATTTTTCAGCCCAAATGTAAAGTATTTAATACAAGAAATACACAGGACAAGAATAATTGAAGAGCAGTAAAGAGAGGAACAAGGACATAGACTCATCCTGAGTCAACAAATTAATAGTTTTCGTTCTTTCCCTAGCTTATTTGTTAATTAAAGCAAAGACCTGCGCTTGAACAAGGAGGATTGCCAAGACTTGCTGTAATCTAGTTTTGCCCAGGCTGAAATAGAAACAACATAAAAAAATCTTGTTTTCCTTGTGGCTTAACTGCTCTGTTTTACTGTCAGGATGTTCTGTCCCTTCTCATAAACTCTGGGGCACGGACCAGCTTATTTGTTGCATCTAAACTCCTAGTATTACACACTCAGTTTTGTCTGTAACATGCTGGCAGAAATGAGAAGCAGAGCCATTAAGAAATAGAAGGCACCAAGAACGTGAGGCAGAGTGGATGGTTCCTTGGTATGACATACACTTGATATGTTCTTGTTCTTTCAGAAAAGGCGGGTTTCTCCTCCTCCATGGCTTAAATTTTCTGTCCCCATTTTCAACTCAAGCTTTAGTATGGAAATGGGAGGAGTTTTCTTCTGACAAACAAACCAAAATACTTTGTTATGTAAAATTTTCCCCATGTCTTGCCAAAATGTATTTGGAAGTTTTTCACATTGTATGGTGAACACCCTTTGGTTCCCATGCCCAAAGAGCTCTTGTATTCTAGGTACGTGTCATAATCACATGGTTCTTGTCATTAGTCTTGCTAAGATCTGCCACCTTCAGGCTGAGGGCTTTTCCTGTGAGCAGAGCCTGTCAAAAACCACTGTTGCCTGGGAACACTTTTCATTCTGATGAATCTCTTCTTATAGTTCTTGTATAGCTCTACCCTGTGGTGAGAGAATTGCTATATGTAATAACTTCCATCACAGTCACAAACACTCTCATCTGCTGCTGTGTTTACATACTACTCCTGTGCCTTTTCAGCCAGGGTGATATGCTTAGGGTCTCAATGGTAAACGAATTGTACTAAGGACCTTCAAAATAAATCACAGGGGGTTTAAAATCATGAATACCAGTGCTGGAGCAAGCAGACTGAGAAGATAAGAGCTTTGGGGTGCAATGAGACTGCTATGTTGTAAATATAAAAAATGATTAATGGCTTGCCATTGGCTGACTATGTAAGCAGTCACAGGCCAAGTGTACCCCACAGCAGAGTCAAGCTCTCTGTTCTCTGAGCAACAACACAGGACAGATGCAGGGAAGCTTGCTGGTTCTTTTATAGTAACAGTTCTCCAAAGCACAAGGGCAAATGGCAGGCTGAGGACAAGGAGTGCTGGCAAAGTGAAAGGTGGTGATTCTTGTAATCAAGATTAGTTACTGTGATGTGAAATCAAGTCACCAAACATTGAGCATATTGACCTAGACTTTGTATCATTTGAATAAGTTCCTGTGAGGAAAAATAGGCTCTGTAACTACAGTGTGCTCGAAGCTGTGAACAATATTTTAAACAGACTGGAGGGGGAACTAGTCCTCTTTGTATGAAAGCACAGTTCTTGTCCTCATTAGGATGCCAGAGCTAGGGTTGATGCATTGCACTAGTAAAACTAAACCACATTATATAGCTTGCAGAAAGCTCGGCTTCTTTCTAATGCAGCACAGAGGAATGACTTGTTCTGGTATAAAATCTCTGATGATAGAACATGATTAGATTTCAGCAGTACAAAGACCTTGCATGTAGACCTTGTGAATTTTCAAACATGAAAATTTTCAGACATGTTGTTCAAACATTTAAAAAAAAAATTCAGTGCCATTTTTTTTCCTTTACCTTATGGATGTTGTATCTTGTTTGCAGCACTAGCTTTTAAATTGTAAGCCCTTCAAATTATAAAAATTACTTCTAACTGATATATCTAATCTTGAATTCCTAATACAGAGTGTGCAGCAGAGCCAGTTTCACAGGTTCAATGTCCATGAGTCAATCAAAAATCATGATAAGGACCTTAATCCTAAACCTTTTTTTCACCTCGTGTGTTGGTTTGGTTTTTCTTTTTTGAGTCTTGGAATTTCAGATTTTCCAGTTTGTACCTGGAATATTAGGAAACCTCTTCACTTTACTTACAGGAAAACTGAGAATCCTACAGTCCCAAAAGGTGATGCTTAAAAAACACCAACCAAAAAAAGCATAGTTGCAAGATGAATGATGAAAACAGAATTGGTGATAGTATTTAGTTTAGCACTAAACCTAGCAAAAGCATAAACTAGGGCAGCATTTTTAGTTGGATGGGTATCTTCCTGCTGGCAGTATTATCACCGGAGACAGAAAATGGTTTGAGTACAAGACAAATGGGTAGAGTGGGAATGTAACCATGCAGCTGCACCTAATGCATTAGATGTAATTTTATTTTACTCTGATCTTGTTTTATATATATATATATATATATATATAAAAATGTAACCACATTCTAGGTAAGCAATATAAAATTATTAGCAAGAAGGAAAAATGGTTCACTGGAATATGGGGGAAGAGAGGTTTTTTTATTTCTTACAACAATGAGGAATTTACTCCTATAATGAGACTACATCTCATCACCTTGAGAAAACCCAATCAATATATGACAGGGAGGACACAGTTCTGTAGTTGTTTGAATTTCTGTACCTTAGCCAACTCTCATGTTTTAGCAAAATGTTCCTGCAGGTAAATTACCTTGTTAAAGATTGTTTTAAAAACTTTATTTATTTATATGCTCTATTCAAGAGCTTTTTCTTGTATTACTGATAACAATCCTATTGATTTTTCCTTTGGCTATAATCTTAGGCTCTAGTGGAAAGTAAGTCAAGTGATATCAGGGCTTTGCTCTCCTTAAGCCAAAACACTTAATGGAAATGGGAAGAGATATCTTTAGACATGGGTATCATATCTAAGAGTCATTTAAAATAAAGTAAAATAAAACTTCTGCCAACTTTGCAGTCATTAAAATAAATCTAAGTATCAAATTTACTGCTAGAGGAAACAATGGCTTGAGGGATTCTAAAAACTGTATTGCTAATTCTCAATTAAAAAAAAAAAAACAACTTTGTTGAAAGGAGAAATTTTATTTTAAAAATACAGAAATTTATGAAACTTTTCTATCTAAACCAAAAAAAAAAAATCCAAATAGAATAAGTAGAAGTCAATTGATAGGTCTGAGCCAGTTAGTTCTGTATGCACAAAGGAAGAGGGGATGACAAGCTGCTTTGGTATCTCAGCCCAGGTCCTGAAAACCACATCTCTATTAGCATTAGATTCAGCAGGTCTCAGTATTTTGATAAGCCATTAGCATGACTGAAAATGCCTGGAAACAACATTCCACTGACACATAACTTCAGTCACCATGGTCTGAGCTTGCTTTACAACAACATGGCAATTTGCCACAGTATTGCTAAAATTGGTTCAGTAGGCTGAAATCAGTCAAAGGAATGAGGAGACAGTTGGTTCAGGTGCTGACCATCACTGGTCCCTATCCCCTGTCTTAGACAGAGAGCACACTACAAGCTAGGTGAAACACAGCTGCCAGGAACAAGATGAGAAAATACTCTGCTTTCTAATGAGGGAATTACTTGTCTCATTTTCATGTCTGAGAAGGGGCTAAAGGAAAAGGACGTGGAAAAGCCAGCAGGTCCTGAGAGAGGTGGCACTTCTCACAAGGTATATCAAATAACTAACCACCTGGATGAGCACAATGCTGAAAGTAGAGATTAAAGGTCTAGGGGAATAACTAGCATCAGTACAGTCTGAATCCACACATAGACAAAGTCTGGCTAGACACCTCAATTTCGAGAAAAAAGAAAATTAGCTTAGAGCAAATAATTTGTCCTGGTGCCAAGGTTACCAAGAAGGAGAGGGATTAACTGTGTTTATTAATCTGGTTATCTACAGGGCTTTAAAGTAGCCAGTGCCTCTGAGAAAGTCTATAGAATGACAAAAATATATCACTGTAATTATGCTAATAATTGTGTATTTTATTCTACTTAGATTCTGTTTTTAAAGAGGGATTGCACCTGTGTTTCACTTTGCTTTCTTCCAGAATTGGAGCCATTATTTTTCCAGGAACTGAAATACCAAAATAATACTACTCTTTCCTCTCTTAAGGAGGAATATAACGCTGGAGCAAAAGCTTTTCATATTAGCATAAAGAACGAGCTATTTAGTAGGAAATTAGTAGGCATTTAGTAGGAAAAACTTCAAACAGATAATATCAAGGAAAAGTTCAGTGGTGAGTGTTGCAAAGAACAAAATACACTAAAAAAATCCAAACAAATAGATTCAATGCTTCTGTCTTGATTTTTCTTTCACTGGAGGGCAGGGTTACTTTAAGTAAATCCTTTTGACTCCAGTCAAACTGTTCTATCATTGATGTTTCATAGCTGAGGTTTGCAACTTGGTGCACTCTTACTTAACAAATAATAAATGCAGAGGTACGTTAGACATCAGGAAAGATTCAAAGTCTGGAGCTAATTCTTCTTTGGAAGTTATTTGGATCAGGCTTGATAACAAGATTTTGTGAAAAATAGCTGTAAATCTGGTAGCTGAAAGTGCAAAAATCCCCTTTCAAAATGCTTTGTGACAATTTAACTGTATCTCTTTAGGTTGCAGCCCTGAAACAGGATCTGTCCGGCTGAGTTGCTGTACTCACACTCTGCCTCAGGGGGAACTCTCCAAATTTGAGAGGTTGCTCTGCACACCTTATTGCATACATTTGCATTTTTCTTACCTTATACCAAATATACCTGTATATTTGACACATCTGGAGAACAGAATAAGTTGTGGATCAACTCTTACTGTTCGAGGAATTTTGGGCTGTTAATTTTCTGTAGGAAGGGCATTATTAAAGACTGAGCTGGCATTTATCCATCTCTAAAGTGGGTGGTGGACTCAACATTCTGTAAGTCCTCAGCATGGGGTGAAAAGTGGTTTATACTACAAATAACATTGATAGGAACTTACTTAAGCTGCAATGAAGGAAATGAGGAAATCTTTGGCTGCACAGCTAAAAAACAGAGAAGGAAGTAAGTTAGGAAACTGAGATCCTTGTCTAACTAGATTGCAGTGGATGTGGCAGAGCTCCTTCCTGAGCTGGAGAACTTCAGACGTGTGTTTTCTGTGAGGGGGAAACTGCTGGTGAGAAGCTTTCTGAAAATTTATCCGTTTCTTTTAACTCCCCTGATAGAGGATGCAATGCCTACTGCAGGATGCTTCACTAGCCTGCAGGCAGGTAGGTTTCATTTTGAAAGGGAACAGAACAGATCAAGTGAATTTTTTAATCCAAGGGTATTTTTTGTTTGAAAACAGGACATATGGGAAAGGTATAAGCAGTGGCAAATATCTTGCTAGGGCTACCTGTAAAAACATTCCATGAATCATGACTAGCTCCTGAAGTCTGGCCTTAAAGTAAGAACCTTTCAAAATATAGGAATCGTATATGAGTTAGTCCAGTTCAAATCCTGGGAAAGCAACAGAAGATTACAAAAAGCAATAGCTATTCTCTCCCTAAATAAAAGCAACCTTACAGTCTTTTATCCAGAATATTAGAAAACCATTTCATATGCTGTAATTTGCAAGTAAAGTAAGTTGGTTTTGTAAAAAGGTTTTAGACTTCAATTTTTAATTAATGTTAGTTATTTGCTAGTGTTTGATTTTCAGGTTAATTAGTGAATTTTCTTTGTTTGTTCTCATATTAATAAAATGGTGCTTTACATTTAAAAAATAATTTATACGTCTGAAATAAATAATAAATAATAAGACACATGCAGTATTTCATCTGTCTCCTCAAAGAATCTTTAAATTAGACTTAAAAATAGAGAACTACATTAATTAATCTATTTAAAGGACTACAAATTCTGAGAAATACTGAGTCATGTTTTGCAAGTATTAATTAGACCTTTTTTTTTTTTATAATTCACTGGATTTTTAAAATGAAATGTACATAAAAATTTTGCATTTGATGTCTGCTTCCTTATTATAACTATTTCTCATTCAACTTTTTGCTAAGGATTATTTGTATTATAGTAAACAGCACTAAGAACTCATTGTAGTACTGCTAATAAACATTTTTATTATGGAAACAAATGCAAATGTATAGAAACTACAGAGTCACTTTAAACTCCATGTTTTAAGATGCTTTAATATTTCTGTGCTATATTTTACCTACATGCTGGATGTGCCTTTTAATAAAATACTACTTTTAAGGAAGTTCATGATGTGTCACCTGTATTTTATATTAATTCCTCTCTTTGATCTGCATTTAAAATCTTTATTATTTAAATGAATGGAAGTTACAAAGTATCAGAACAATTACACAGGAGTCCAAGGGCTGATTCTGTTCAGTGGTGTGCTTCAGTCCTGTCCATCATCTTTTTTTAGGAGAGATAAGGAATCATTTTTCTAGTGGCAAATGCCACTAGAATGCCACCCGAAAAGCAACACCCTTTCCCAACTGACCATCTGGTGCCCTCAAATCCTGCCAGCACCCAGCACAGCATGCCTAGGTTTTGGTCTACAAAACTTTCTATACCAAACCCTCCCCTTCCTTGGCGTCAGCCAGGTTTTTGTGACTGGCACAGGAGATTTGGATGTTTGCATTACAGAGGCCCATGGCTGCAAAGGAGAGTCCAATGGGGACGAGGGTGAGGAGGAAGAGAAGAGGGAGGAATGGAAGGGGTTATTGCCTGGGACAGCAGTGGACAGCAATAGTTTGCAAGACCCTCATCTGGCCTTCAGGCCACCTAGTTTGGCTCACCCAGACTTACATTTTAACAATGTTCTTGAGACGCATCAATTACAGAATGTTTTCTGTGCTCTTCTTTCTAAAATTGACAGGCAAGAATACAAGATATGTTTCTCTTTTCCCTTCTTAGATTCTGAGGTTTTGTGAGAGATTTAACCAATTAGGTGTGTTTTTAATAAACAAATCTAAAGGCTCCTATTTTTTCTTTTGTCCCTAAAGCTGGAAGGCTGTCCTGCAGACAATTGAAAACAGCATAATCCTAATAGATTAAAGCTGCTTGTGCCAGTTTTAAGAATGCATTTGGCCTCTTGTTATCAACACAAAACAAACTAGTCTACAGAAAACAAAATACACACATGCTTGAATACAGCTTGACTCCAAATAGCATAAAGGATCCTCTCAAAAACATTTTTTAAAAATCTCATTATTCTGGTACAATTTCTAAAAAGGTTTGTAACTTTAAAGCCAGCTTTTAAAAAGTGTACATTAAATGTAAAAATCTGGTATTATGACTTGGAATAACCCACATGTAAAGTGAATAGCATTGTCAGAAGAGCTACTTAGCTTGCTTCCCACATATTTGGACTTGTGACCCTGAATTCAGCAGTCCTTAAAAGTGTGGCCTGATGGCCACTGATGGCCTCTCAATCTGCAGAACCTGACAGAACAAGCTTTTAAGACTAGAAGTCTGAGGATACTGATGTGCAGGTTTCGCTATGGCCCATTCATCTGCAAAGTCTAGGCAATACTTTTTTAATCTACATGGTTAGCTTTGAGACTTGAGCAGTTAGTGGAGCATTGAGTTGACACCAAACTGGCTCAAATATACATAAAATATATGTATGTATTTGTCCTTAAAACTGAAATAGCACCAAACCATCTCCCTGAAGTTTTGTTGAGCTTGGACCAGAACAGAACTGGAAGACCTTTAGTGAGGGCTGAACACAAATGGGACCAAAACAAAGAATTTAAAGGACTTCTCTCCTTGGACTTAAAATATTAATTCTGTGCATCCTTATCCTGTACCTGTACTATATAATCAAAACCTGGGCTACGTTGCTAAAGCCAAAACACCAGTAGCATATTTATAGTTTCCACTAAGTAAATTTGAAGCACTAGATATTAACTAGTGGAAGGAAAAGGAAACCCCAGATTTTCCCTTAATGATATTTGGACCTCTGGTGCTGCCCTCTTCCTTCCTAGGCTTATCTGTTTCCTTTCACTGTTTTCCTTTTTCCTATCTCTGTTCAGACTGCAAGCAAATACGTGACTAAATGCTGACTGTATAACTGCTATAATTTCCTTGGGTGGAAGTCTGGAGCTGCTCTATGCATATCCATATGTTTTGCTAACTTTCTAAGACATTCTTGGATAGTGTAAAATTGAAAAAAACCTAATTGCCTCATCTGGCAAAAAGATATAGTAAATTCAAATGACGTAACTGCTTGTCCTAATTTTCTATTTTAAAATGCAGCCACATTATCTGCAATTAAAAGCAGCTGTCAGGATTGCAATGAGGAGTTTCTCTGAAGCCTCCAAGTTTGGTCACTCCAATTCCAGATATAAAACAGTTCCTTAGATCATGACTGAAAGAAAAAAAGCAGCACTGGCAATCAAAAGTACAGGAAGCCAGGAAAGGAAACTTTCAGGAGCTGTACTGAGGAACAGACGGTTTGTGGTGTCTCTGCTCCCTGGCGCTGCTCTGTGCCATTTACAAACGTATCTTCTCACAATTAGTATTACAAACCTCATGGCAAGAAAATTTAAAACCACTTCAGTTGTACATTGGCTATAACAGCAGCATACTTCTTGTCTTGGAGTTACCGATGATGACACTTGCGTGGCTTCCAGTGTTGTCAAATATGTTAATGCATTGCTCTGAAACAACCCAGAGGAGTATTTAGATTTTTTTATGTCTGTGTTCCTAGAAGACTAATGTGTGCCTGAGGAAAAAAACCCAAACAAACCTTGGTTTATCAGATGTATTGTAATAAGATATCATTTATCAATTATTCACAAGGAATTTAACCCCCTGAATCAAATTTATTACCTGGAAATAATTATAGATAAAAACATTATGTCATCAAACCAAAAACATTGCTTTAAAACTGCCAAATAAGTAGGATCTCTGCAGAAGCTGGACACATGATAAATGTATCTATTTTTAAAAAAACATTTCTTAAAACCAGCATACAAACTTTGCCTTTAAGGCTGATTTACATTGTGTGTCCCCATAAATTCTCAACTGTCAGCTACAGGAAAATCAGAGGAAAAGGATTTAAGATTCCTGAGTGTGACTGCCTATCTTTATGCAAAATCTTGTAGATAAATATCATGTTAAGCATAAGCAGTACGTGAACTCTACCAATAATACTTTTGGTTACATTTTTCCACGGCAAGTATTTTCTGGGTACAGCATCTGGGAAAGGCAGTAAAGGTTTCCACGACTAGCTTCCAAATACCCTGAAATATTTCAAATACCCTTAAACCTGTACGATTAGTCTAAACAGAGTGTACAAATGGGATCCACAAGGTGCCGACGTTTCTAGCAGCAGCTGCAGCAACCACCTTTCCTGCTTTTTTCCAGAGGGTAGGTATTAGCACGCTGTGCAGACCACAGCCAGCTTGCTGTGGCCGCCTGCAGCTTCAAAGGCAGTACGTTCCAGCACTGGAAGATCTTTTATTTTTCCCCTTTTCATCGCTATTGCGGTCCCGACATGAAAGAAAAAGGGCTGACACCACTCAATCCCCTGTGACACCTGACACCTACGCGAAGATGGAAAAAAGTTTTCCGTGATGTGCGAGCGAAAGTGACACCGCCTCATTTTTACAGCTCTGTGAATCACAGTCTTCCCTTTTCTACCGTATTTCGGTTTCCGCGCATCCGTATAAAATGAAGTGAATAATGAAGTAACCAGTAATAGAGGAATAAACCAAGAAGAATGTGCATAGCACTGTGGTAGACACAGGCCAGCTCTCACTTTACTAAATGGTTTTCATCTATTAAAGTTTCTTCATTTTCAGGCTGGTCAGGTGAAAGTAATGAAGTTAAACGTGTACAGCGCTCAATACAACAGTGGTCCGTGTTTGATACGACGACACCAGCACCAGGATGGAGTTCAGCTTAGCGCATACTCACAAACATGAACCAGTACGCCTAGAGAGTAATGAGATCAGCTGCTTCTAATGTCATTAAAACTGCAATTTCGTAAGTTCTAATTTAATTTTAGACACAACCCCTCCTCTCACTAAACACCCCCACCACTCCCGAGAGCGCAGCAGGTCCTGGAACGGCGCCTCCTTGGCGGAGACACCTCCCGTCCCCGCCCCGGCCGCGGCCCCGAGCAGCGGCGGCACGGCCGGGCCCTTGGCGGGCGGGCCAAGCCTGCCCGTAGCTGACATGGCGGCCGCCGGCCCCTCCCGCGCTGGCGGCCCGGCAGCGGCCGCCCCTCCTCGGCCGGCCCGCAGCAGGGCGGCGGCGGCTTCTTCCGGCGGAGCCCTCTTGCCTTCAACAAAGATGGTGCTCCCCGCGCAAGCTCCGCGGGCGCCGGCGTTCCCTGGGTAGCTTCCCGCTCCCCTCGTGTAAGTACGGCGCGGGGGCGGCGGGCGCTCCCCGCACACTGCTCGCTCGCCCGGGAGCTGCCGACGGCTCGGCTCGTCCCGTCCCGCCCCAGGCACCGCCGAGGGCGAAGAGGGAGAGCGGTGCCGAGGAGCGTTCGGCGGCGCCCCCAGCGCTGCGGGGCCGGGGAGGGGCCGGGCTTGGGCGAGGAGGGCCGGGCCGGGGCGGTGGGGCCGCCTCCGCTGCCGCAGCCGTGCCCGGAGGGAGGGCCGGGGGCTGGAGCTGGCGGAGGGCGCTCGGGCCGGGGTACGGACAGCTGGCCCCGCGCCGTTACAGCAGCAGAGCTGCCCGACCTCGGCAGGGAACACGTGAAAAGCAAAACTTAGGGGGTTTTTTTTGGGGGGTGGTAAGGTTTTTAACGCGTAGGCTTGCTGTGAGTAGCCAGAATCATTCATGGGTTATGCAGGTGAGTGCAGTTGGTGTTCCGGAAAACGGTGAAATGTTTCTAGCAAAAAAGCTCCGTGAACGTGCCTTTTTAGTGTCAGAAGAGATTCTTGTCAAAAGTTTTGTCCCCATTCATGGGCAGTTACTCTGTTAGATCCAGAAAAATGCAAAGCTGCTTGTGTTGTGTGGTGATGGGTCAAAGACTGTGCTCATTCGGTAGGTCATGGGCTATATTTCTTAAAATTTGGCTTTATAATGGAAAAGATCCATTTTCAGAAGTACCTGGGGAATGTTTGAACCATGTCATCTTTTGGGTAAATAGACATCTTATATTTTTCATTTTCTGTGAAATTATTAGACTAAATTTAATTCAGAGCTTACTTTGAATCCCTAGATATAGACTGTGATTAAAATGAATTTGTTGATTCATTAGTGTTGCACTAAACTCTGTCCCAACACTGTTACACTTCAAAATCCTGATACATTTCCATATCTAGTTGCTTAGTTCCTAACCCAGACATTTGCTTCTTGCAGTAAGCACACACAAAGAAATACTTTTAAATCTTAAAAAAAAAAAATCTTTAAAAAGACCTTAGAAATCAGTATGCCCCATCCTGGAAGTTTACCAGGCCGGTGCCAGGACTTTAAACCCTCAGTTGTGTGCACTCTGCATTCAGCAAGGCAAAGGCCTTTTTCAGCAGAAGATTCAGATCCCTTCAGATTCCTAGCTTGATAGGTGCCCAAAGGTGCAAACCTTTGGTTTGTAAGAGCTTTATTTTTGAACAGTGTTGGCTACTTTGGTCATGAAGAAGAGGAACTCATCAAGTTCTGTGCAGTCCTCATCCAGCATGTGAGGAGGCTCCTGAATGGGGACTCGTGGGGTCCTGCTCAGAATGTGAAACGCAAAAATTTTGTAGTATCTGAAACAGTTTTCTGCCTGGGTTGAGATGACACCCTCAGAGAAGCTGCTGGATGCCTTTCTTGAACTCTGGAAGTGCTTCATGAGCTCAGGGGTGTTCTTCTAGAAGGAAGAAGTGGTAGGATTTACTGTCTGAATTTTGCTGTAGTCCAGAGATTGCTTCCTGTAGTGTAAAGGTACAATGTGTTGGAGACCAGAATCTTCAGCATCACCTGTCCAAAATTATCATACTAACATTAAGTGGGAAAATTCAGTTCTCTTTCTTGCCTGCTCTTTTTCTGTCTCCTTGCTCTCACTACTGTCTCTGTCCATGATGGAGTTTGATGTTTGAACTCTGCTTGGCAAACTAACATTTCTTAGGGACATGGGCTGGCATAGCAGCGTTTGATTTCCACATGATCCCTAGACAGAAAGTAAGCACCTCGAAATTCATTTCAGTAGATGAGAAATGCTCTGGGTAACCTGGGGAAGATGAAATCCTCCAGGAAGGTGCTTTCCAGCAGTGCTTTTGGCGCTTGATGGAAGCATTTTTGGAAAGTAGCTTTGTCAGAGAATGTTACAGGCAGGGTTTTCCAGAGGTCTCCCTCTCACGGCACTCTGCTCTTACATTCTGTTCAAGGTGCCATTTACATGCCAGTTTCTTTTGGTCACCCTCCTGGATTTTAACCAGGCCAACCAATCTTTGATGGGGCCCTGGGAGTCAGTAGGCACCTCTGATGATAAAAAGACTTCATCAGGTTTCATGCAAAAGCTTTGAAAATTCTGTCTCTTCTTGTATCCTCAAGCTGAATGAAGTAGAGTTTCTGCAAAGTCTAGCAGTTCAAACAGCAGTGTCTAGTTTAATTATGAGAAACTCTCTTGGTAATCAGACTCCACACCTGCTGCTGTGTTTTGACTTCATTATTTACTAATGAGGAAGTATTTAATTGTGTTGTCCTGTCACTTTCGTTTTTAAGTGCCATTAAGGAGCCCAGGGATATGTTTGTTGTTAAGGACTAGAGCAGGCACTTGATTCCTTTAGAAGGTCTGGCATGGACTGCTGGCTTGATCTTGGATGAGCTGCTTGGTCTCTCTGGACCCTAATTATTCTTTTGTAGAATGGCTATAAAATGCATCTTTTTCAGCTTTTGTCTAGTCAGAGTATTAGTCAAGTGAAATGGAAGCTGGCAGAGGGCACCTGATTACTTCCTGTGAACACATTAGAAAAGAGGGAGAAGACCTACTCAAGCAAGGAACAGTTTTGGCAGATATTGTTAAGGGGATAAATCTGAGATGGAAATCCAAAGGAAGTTTCTTCTCATCAGAACAATTGAGTTCCAGAGCAGTCTTCCAGGATGATTCAAGGGTGAGAACGACCTGGTACATTATGTTTCTACCCCTCTGCAACTTGAAATGCATCGTGTATGCCAAAGCTACCTGCTGATTCTGTCCCTGCTGCTTCTGCCTGGCTGAGATGCAACTACCAGTCCTGCTGCTGCCTGTGTCATTGTATCAGTGGTCAGGTGTGACATCTCTTTAATTTTGGGGGGTTGGTGTCTCATAAGGACTGGCAAGTGCTCTAGTTGCCTTTAGTATGGACCTTAACCAGTTAATAACAGGATTATTTGGCATGGGTTTCACTCCAGCAAAGGACTGGTCTTTGCAATGCCAAATGTTCTATTCCTGTCTAGTATTTCCCAGAAATTGCATCATTTTACCTCGTGAGACAGTGAAATCTGAGTGGAAAGAAGATGATGGGGATCATTAGTTTTGCCAGGTTGGCGATTCTGAGTTTGGAGTTATCTCTAAAGGTTGACAGGTGTCAGACACCACTTTTGGATGTTCAGGTATCACTTCTGGATGTTAAAGGTTGAAGTGTGTTAATCTTCACTCATTTCCTTGCTCCTTTTTGCACACTCTAGGTTGCCAGATGGATGCCAGAGACAAGCAGCTTTTACGCTCCCTGCGCCTGGAGCTCTGCACAGAGGTGCTGGTGGATGGACTCGTTATTCAATATCTCTACCAAGAAGGGATTCTCACAGACAGTCACGTTCAAGAAATAAAAGCCCAAACCACTAGTCAGAGGAAAACCATGATGCTCCTTGATATTCTCCCCACCAGAGGACCCAAAGCTTTTGATGCGTTCTTGGATTCCTTGCAGGAATTCCCGTGGGTTAAGGAGAAGCTGATGCTGAAGCGTAAAGAAATGACAATACAAGACCCTTCAGGTAAGGCCAGGGTTGCTGTTGCTGCTGTTTTGAAGCTTGTTCTCAAGCCGTAATTTTAAAGGTATTGAATGTGCCAGTAATTTCAAGTTCTGCGTCGTGTAATCTCATGATACCAAGAAAAGGGAACTGCCTGAATTTCCTGGAAGCCACTCAAACACCAGGAAATATTGCAAAGTTTGGGACAAGAGCAGGACTGAGTTTTAGGAGACAAGGAGACAGCAGGAGGAGCTGCCTTGGGGAGAGAGGCTGGGATATAGGAAGACTCATAATCCATTGTCTCAAAGGGAATAGACTATAAAAAGTAGTTTTGATCAGCTGCAGAACAGTGTCTTTGCCATCCCTATCTAATATTATTTCATTTATGTATGTTTTACAGTGGTTTGTTCCTGAATCATTTATATTTACAGAGTTTTTATTTCTTTACTTTTGTTATGACTTTAGTGTAATTTTGATTTAGTACTATATGCTAATTTAATTTTATTTAGTTTATTATATTTAGTGGAGTGCAAATATCTAGGATCATTACTTGCAAAATTACTAGACGTTGCTTATTTTTAAAACAAATGTAGGAGCTAACTGATTATTTAGTATAATCTCTGGATTTTTGGCATTTAAGTGTACTTCTAAAACTGGTTTTCTAGACTTGATGTTTATTCAGATGTGATTTCTTTACCAATCTATGCATGCAATTGCTGAGCTGTTTTGAAGTCAAGACAACTGCTTTAAATGCACATTTCTTGTCCCAGATTCTGGCAGCATGCACTGGCTGCTAACCTCATGTTAACAGTGAGGTAGTGAAATAGTCCTTACTTGGGAACATCTTTTCCAAGCAGTCTAGTTAATCTTTCTCCAAGCCCTTCCCTCCTGCTGTACCCCCATTTGAGTTTGGTCATACATATTTTGATGCACGTGACATGTGATTTTTCCAGTGTCAGTGTGCTTTGTGTGAGACTGAAAGCCTGTGAAGAAGGGTGGCTAAGACCCGTTGACCATCATGTGCACCTGCGTCTCAGTTAGCTGCATGTTCAAGAACATTTTGTCAAGATCTGCTGGACAAATCTGAGATTATCTCACCCTAGGACATTTTTAATGGAATATTGTGACAGCTGGTTTTTCTGTTGGTCTCTGTGTACATTGCTCTGTGTGTGCTTGGAAACGAGTAAATAATTTTCAAAATTTGGGAATAAGTGTCCTATGCTGCCTACAAGTTCTCAGCATAATGAAAACCATGGCATTGAGTGTGTTGGAAAGGGCTTTGCTCACTTAAATACTGTCATGCTAGTGCTCTTTATTTGCCTTACAAATCAGCCTCTTCGTTTGATAATTGCTGCTTAAGCTGGTGAATAACCTTAAAGCTCCAGACACATACAGCCATTAAATACAGTCAGGATCATGTAGTTTGTTACTGAAAAAATTGTTGCCAATTTTTGTCTTTTTGATTGTTTTGTGGATAGCTTGTTCCTGCTTTTGATCGCTTGTGACTAATGTGCTGGGTTTCTGCGTATCAGGTTCTCTGGTTTCGAAGTGGGCTGACTGTACTTGATAATTCTATTGCCAAATTTTGTATCTAAATTAGAAAAGGCTTCCAGGTTAGAGCAAAGGTTATTTTTATGGTGGCAATACAGAGAGTAAGAACAGGATAGGAGGCAGAAAGCCAAGTTTGTTTTAATATTTAGGCATGTTCTTTAGAAACCAAAGAAAGACAGCACCATGTGCCCTCATAAATGCTGAGTGTGCCCTGGAATGAATTGGAAACTATGGTGGCAGCATCAGCACTGATTACATGCAAGAAAATGTGGTTTGGGATAAAAAGCTTCGCTTTGCATTCTAACAACAGACTTGGAAGCTTTTGTCTTGGCAGAGTACATGAACATATGCTTAGCCTTAAGCATGGAAAAAGCCACTGGCTCTAATAAAACTATAAGCACATTTAAAATTAAATGTGTTCTCTAGTGCCATGCTAGATAACTTAACTTCTGCCTTATTGGAAACTACTCTTACAACTGATTATTTGTCAATGGTAATTTCTTTTAAAGAAGCCATTTGTGGTGAAAAAAAGCTTGCTACAAACCCACTATCCTTCTTCTAGGCTTTAAAACTTTTAAAATGGAAGTTGGTTTTATGTCCCCAGATTCTTAAATATTTTTTTCTTTGGATCATAAATACTATGCAAATAGAATGCTTTCTGTTCACTTGCTTGTGCTCAATTAAAATTCTGTTAAGGAAAATATCCTCAGTTTTTACAGATCCTTTTGCAGGACTAAGGAGTGGTACCAAATTGATCCTTGATGGAAGGTTTTATTTTAGTCTTTTGCCTCACAGTGATTATGTATATCTGAACCTGAAAACTGGCATGTACATAGTCATTTTCTTTGTGTAGGCCTTTGAATTATTTTACATTTTGTTCAAAGAGATCAGACTTTCTAACCTTCCTTCAGCTGAGAAGTATAATTAGTTAAAAAAAATCACAAATAAAAATCAAAATTATTTAGAAACTTCTAGTTTATTTTCTTTTCCTAGTAAAAAACAAGCCCAAACCAACAAATCAAACAAACAGCAATTTCAGAAAGTCAGAAATCAAAATATTTTTGTTGATGTTGTATAAATATGATCTGGTGGACCAAGCAACTGCAAAATCTGAGATCTAGGCAAGATGCTGCCGCTGACTCATTGTGAGTCTTTGAGCAAATTCTTTAAGGCAACGGATTTATTGATCCCCAAGTTGTGTAACTCGGTGTAACGTTCATGGAACAGCGTAGAGTGGAACTGTAAATTGGCCCAGGATTTAACCCAGACTGTGCTGTTTGGCTGCTTGCAAATAAATGAACTTTAAAACCTCTGATATCCTGAGTTTTATTGCTGAATGCCAGTTGACTTAAAAATAATAATAATCTGTATACTGTTATCTGATGCAGTTCCATTGAACACAGAAGACCTTAATCCTGCAGAGCATGAGGAATAGTTTTTCCATGACAATCAGGAGGGTGATGTGCAGGCAGGTAGGGCCACTTGCATCTGTGTAACTGAAGCAAAGAGACACAGATTTCTTCCCCTTGCTTGTTTACTTTATGCAAAGACAGCCTTTTGCCTAGGGTCGGTCCCCTTTCTCCTGTGGATCTGTCTGATGGCCACAGCTTTGGGGAAAACTTTTCATAAGCTAGGGAAAGCATAGCTGTAAAATCCCAAAATCTCAAGGAGGAAGTTTAGAGTCATTTGCTTTTGGAGGTAGATATTTATGACATTAATTGATTTAAAGGTGATAGGGTACCTTTCTGGCTTGTATAACAGCCTGTGATAAGCCAGTTCACCCTATGCAGAGTGGCATTGCAAGACTTAATCATGATAAACATCAACCACAGCATGAGTTTCTGGTTTTGAAGATCAAAACTTCTACCATAGTAAGAGTTAACAAAAGTAATGTGTGTCTGTTTCATTGGAAAAAGACTGTTCTGGTTTTTCTGCCCTAGTTTGGATAACTTTATGCCTTTGTCAGGATCATAAATCTTCAATGTAGTCTTATAATTCCTATGAAAAACTACAGCTGTTGGCAACAGAATTCCCTTCTTTCTAGGAACAGCAAACAGCAACAGTTACCCAATATATTTTGCACTGAATAAAAAAAAAACCAAACCGAGTTTTGATGGTATTTGTTTATCAGATTTTCTAATCTCTCTCCGCTTGGGAATTTCTCAGCCCAAGTATTATATTTCTCTCCATAGTACACGTGCTGTAAAGTAATTTACTTCGAAAAGTGTTAGTACTGCACCTCTTTGTAGTATAGATGATTTCTTCACTCCACAGGAAATTGCAGCATACTGAGAACAAAAAAGTGAGGTACAGCATTTGCCAAAGGAATCCTGGAGCAGCTGCTGCTATCTGGCAAATGTTAGTGAATTTAGGGCATCAGAATTGCCATGGGAAAGCTGTACTCTCACAGCGAGGCAGGGCATATTTTCTAATGCATAATTTTGTTGTGGTATCTAGTCAACATTAGTGTCCTGCTAGACTTGGGTGTTCATTTGAACAAACTTTGAGGTTTTTCCCTGGATGTGTGGGGAGTGTGTGTTGTCATATAGCTATATAAAGCTTCATGTTGCATAACACTTTGGATGAAGCCTGCAAATACAAAACAAAGCAAAACATGTACTTACGCTGAGAGAGCCAGACATCCTTCTGTCCTCTCCCAGCTTTCCCAAAGTCCTTTTTCTGTGGCTGGGTTGTGGACTTCTAAGAATTTGGATTCAAGTGCAAAATCATTAGTATATGGGGAATTTTAGTATCTATTCTTACCTTTTGTTGGCTGCTTCCTGCCTTCTTCCTATCCTACTTCCTCTCCCATCTAATGCAGTGAGGAAACAGCCTGATCTCTTGCCTTTTCCATTTAGATGTCAGATAGGAAAAGCAGCTGAGGAATCCCTTTTCTCGCTCTAAAATGGTGAACAGAAGATGGTAGATTTTTCTTTCTTTTCTTTCCCTCCCCTCTCTTGTATAGTCCAGTGGCAGAAGGGGGAGTTTCCGCCCATGTATGTCTGAAGGAAAGGGATGGGTTTAGCAGCCTTGGCCTGCTTGGTTGACCTGGAGATGAAGAAATGCCCTTGTTCCTCATCCTAATGCCTGGAGGCTATAGGAAATGTTCTCTGGTTATCTGGAGCAATTCAAAGGCATCCTCATAGAAGATTTTTCCCAAACTCTTTTCCACATTCCCATCTCCCCTGAAAATCGGGTGTTACATTTATGGCTTTGGCTGTGTTCCTGACCGCAGCGAGATCTGTGAAGTCTGGCATTAAAGGTTTGTGCACACATTCAATATTAACCATATGCATCATGGCATGGACAAGTAATTGACTTCTCTGGTACTATGGAGCATTGTATGTATGTATTTTTAGTTTGATGTGTGTATAGGTTTTTTTTTTTTCTTCTTTTCCTTTCAATTTAAGGAGTATCTGCTTGCTTTCTTTTTTTGCCACGTTCATAAGTAGCTGGCTTTATGCTGCTTACATGTTACATTTTCACTTTGAGAAGCCTAAATCATAGGTGTCAGTGTTAGGAGGTAGTGTTCCCAGCCTCAAGCAGTTTCTTTCAGGTAAGTTAATGGAAAGATATACCCATACTTGGTGTTGTAACACAACAACATATTTGGTGTCAGTAACACAAATATGTGAGAATAATAATAATAATAATAATAATAATAATAATAATAATAATATAGATTTAATAAAACATATAGACCTGGAAACAAGAAAGGAGGAATGAGTTCTGACAAGAGAGGTGTTTAGACCAGCCATGCCCAATCAGCTACTCTTAACCAGTGCCACCGAGAGGAAGCAATTGGTAACTGGTATTGAAGACTCCCTGGTATAGGAAGTGGAGACATTCATCTGCTCACCAGACTTGATGTCTTCTGAAGTTTGCTGCTTCCCCAAGGACTGGATCACAGAGGTTGCCAAGACCTGGCCAATCATCAGACTTTGCTACTTTTTCATATGGTTATAATAATACTTCAGCAGATTAGGGATGACTGTGGGGCTCAGTGATCCCATATGAAGAGATTGAGTCCAAGCAGTGTTCTCCACAAATCCATGGAGCTGGATGGGATGGGATGTATCTGAGAGAGCTGAGGGAGCCAGACTGTCTTTGAGAGGCTATTTTCTGTCATGTTTGGTAGGCTGTAGTAAGGCAAATGCAGTAAAGTAACAGGGAACAGCCACCTGCAGGTAAATCAAGCTTAACCAACTTCATTCTTGCCTTCTTTAATAAAACAGTTGCCTCTGTGAATGACAGCAGCAGATTTAACTGAATTTTGCAAGGCTTTCAACACACTCTTGTAGCATTCTTATGGCTATCTGGGAAGGTATAGAGAGAATGGGTGACCTGCACAGTGGTTGAAAGAAAGGGTAGACCACCAGTCTAAGAGGATTCTGGTTGCAACTTCAATGTCCATCTGACTGCTGGCTAATCAGGAATTATGTCTCTCAGGGCTGATAGTGAGGCCAGTTCTTTGTCAGAGATCTGGGTAATGGGAGTGACTGTATCTTCAGGAAGTTTGTAGGTGAATTAACTTTGTTTGCTCACTTGTCGCTTAGTGTTCTGTGACCTTCTGAATGGTGTCTGAAGCTGGAAGACAGAATGACTCCAGACCTTCGGGATAATTTGACACAAGAGAGTGGGATTGTCTCTCAGAGGGACCCCAGTAAACTGGATGAATGGGCCAGCAAGAACCTCATCATGTTCAAGAGAAGGAAGTGTAAAGTCCCGCACCTGGATACAAAATTCCCACAAAACAGCACAAAATGGGCACGAACTGGCCAGTTGCAAATCTGGATAAAAAAAGGTGGTTGTCTGGATAGACAACAAGTATGATGATAACGACTAACCACACACAAGACTCTGTCAGCAAGAGCAAAGCCAGCAAGCAGGCTGAGGGAAGTGATTGTTCCCCTATACTTGGTATTAGAAGGTTGTATATGAAATACTCTCTCTAGCTTTATGCCACCCGTAGAGAGATTGATAAACTAGAGTTCAGTGGAGCACCACTAAAGGGAGTAAAGTGCCTAGTTCAATGTAAGCTACAAAGAAAGACTGAAACAACTGAGTTTATTCTTGAAGGATAGAATGCCAAGTAGACTCAGAAAATATAGTCAGACACTTCCTGGGGGTGTTGCAAAAGGAAAAGAAGTGGCAGACACAAGTTGTAGTGAGGGAAAGTGTGATTGAATTGAATTAAAAAAATTCGTGTGACAGTTCAGCACTGGCCATGAGTGTTTGCAGACCAAGTAGGATTGCCCAGAGAGGATTTGGAATCTCCATCCTCAGAGACACCTAACTCTCAACAGTACAAAACCTTTAGCAACCTGATCAGATTTTGAAACTGGCCTTACTTTGAGGATGTACTAGATGACCTCCAAAAGTCCCTCCCAACCCAATTTTTTCTGTGATTCTATAACTTTGGTTACTTTGGTTCTCTGAGCTAAGTAGATGGGATTTAATTCCAAATACAACAGGGTACTTTAGATGTGTATGTGTGACTTCAGATTAGGAATGGGTTTTTTTAAGTGAACGAGTGCTTGAATTAGATTTCTTTCAGGTGAATCTAAACTGGAAAATGGTCTCTGGGTCCATAGGACCAGGCCAGAGCCAGTTAGAAGTGAAACCTTCCAGCTGTGTGTAGTCTGAACACCAGATCCTCAGTATAATATGTATCAGTGTAGAACTACTCCCCTATTGCTCTGTACTGCTTGCTGATACAGACATAGCCTTCTCTGGCCAGGGAGTGGGGTGGTTTTGTCCATTAAGGGAACACTCCATCTTGGAATAATTTCTTCCCAGAATTCTGTTTTCATACATCATACAGATGTAGATGAGCATCATATCAGGGATGCTGCTGCTTGCAAATAAATGTGGGTTGTTTTTTTTTTCCCTGATTATTTAAGTATTTCTATTTCCTAGAGTTTATAGTACTGTATACTCATCTTGGAGTATGTCCATTCCAAATGACTTACAGAGTTCACTACCTGTAGTTTTCCATTAGACAAAATGCCTTAATTCTCTGTCAAAATTTCTCCTGAACTTGCATCACAATATGATGAAATCATACCCATATTTTGTATTTCAAAAAGCATGCTTAGATGCAGTCCTCTATGATCCTTGAGATCTTTTGTTAGTTGTTGCCAGCTTCCCACAGTTGGTCTTGTTTGCAGCCGTTGAAGAAGCTTTGTACAGACAGTGGTAATTTATTTCTGGAGCAGACTGGAAACTTTCTTGTAAGGACTTGATCCTTGTAAGGACTTGATCCTGCAGCTTGATAAAGCCACTTGTAAGCATTAAAAAAAAGAAGATGCATTATGTCATCAATAAAGGCATTCTGTCGATACTAATTATTGGCTTTTCTGGCCCATAGAGACATGCTAATATGTGTTTCAGAGTAACTGAGAAAACTTTCTACTAAAGATTCTCTAGGCTTACTTTAATGAATTTTTTTCTTCATTAATATACTCCTTCAGAGCTCACCAGCTCCTCTTTTTGCACCTTCACAGTTGCCGTGTAGCATCATCTGATAATGTTTGTTTAATTTTTGTATTTTTATTGCATGGGAAAATCAATTGTCTTTCATAAACTAAGTCTATGCATGCTATTTAAAAAACAACCAAGCAGACAACACATTCAGCTTAACTTATCTGGGTTGTGGAGGCTGCATGACCTCCCCACGTCAGCAAAAATGCTAAGTAGCGTCTCTGAGTAAAAGTGTTGACTCCAGTGAAGTCAGAGGCCAGACTTCTGTTGACCAGAGCAGGACAAAGGCCTTGCCACTGATGACTAAAATGTTCTCTCTGGTGAAAGAATGGGTGCTATCCCTGCACTGACATGGCAGCATGATTTACCTTCAAAGAAAAATAACTACCACATCTGGAAAGCTATTACTAGTTTAGACTCCACACTCCTTTTGCCTGTCAGCTGAGAAAATCAGCAGTGGTGTGACTTAATGAAATGTCACTTGTATGGCAAAGGTCAGGAGGTTCCTCTAGGATGCAGTTAATTACACATGGTTAGTGTATCTTGAAGCCCTCCTGGCACTGTCATATGCAACAAAGTTTTCACTCCAGATCTTTTACAGTCATATATTTATTTATGCGAAGGAGAACTAGAGCACCCAGGTATCACTCATTACCTCCAAGTGGTACAGTTGATCTTGTTTGAAGATTTATTATTTTGTATACAGGATTTTTAAAGCCAATTTTTATCTGCTTGGCAATTGTGCGAACAGAAAACCAATCTTGTAGCTTCTTTTTCATGCTAGGCCATTGTTCCATTACAATGTCCAAGTTTCTTGTTTTCTACCTGCTCTTGCTTTTTCTGTGAATAAATTTGTTGATGCTAATTAATGTCCCTTGTGCCCCTCAGATACACACTAACACATGCTCCAGAGTAACTGAGAAAACTTGTAGATATGTAATTCATTCTTGCAAATGAGAAAACCTCATATATTGGTGTATTGGCATGGAGTTGTACATGTGTTTTGATGATCTCCACTGCTGCAAACTGAAGTGAAGGTTTGGTGTTCCTTCCACTTTACATTTAGAGAAGGAGCCAATTTGATTTATGCTATAGGGTTTGTATTTGCAGAAAGTAATCATTAATGTGCTGGGTCAAGGTAAATAAATCAATATTAATACATCATTTCTGCTGTCAGCCTTCCTAATCTTATTGTTTCATCACTTTGCCTGAGATTTTCCAAAGTACTTATCGCTAACCCAAGCTCACTTAACCCTTGTCCTGCCAAGGGTAAGCTCCCCTTGGCTTTAAGGAAGGCGATTCTAGTCCTGTGTATATGCTTTGAAAAGTCTTAACTTTCATTTGCAGTTAACAATGTACTGAGTTTTCTAACAAACAGCCTTTCAGTTTTTTATTTTTTCTAATAAAATATTTGCTAAGAATGATTAAAAGAACTTTGACAGGTAAAGGGCTGACTAAGCCCCTTGCCAGCCCCAGGGATCTCTGTCTGGCTGTGGTGGCAGGTAGGCTCTCTCCACAGGCAGGTGATGCTGCCTTTAAGCAGGGTCATAGGAATCATCAGCGAAGTAACAACTGAGAAAGAAAAGCTGGAATGAAAAGGAAAACCAGTACTTTTTAGTATTTCTACATGAAGAAAATATTTATTTAACTATGATTTTATTCACTGTAGGCAATGGCTTTGTTTGCTCAGCTTTTGAAAGTGACGTGTTCTTTATTCATGCTCCTCTTCCACTTAATTAAAAAGTAATTTATTTCCCTGTGATCCAGTTCTGCTACATCCCACGTAAGATTAGTTTAATATTCATATTCTTGACCAGCGATTGCTGCAGTTAGGGTGGCAAAACACTCTTATCATCCCCTTAGTTAATGTACTCATGGTGGATATGATGAGTACATCTGCAAAGCGCTTGTTTTAAAAGCAACTTCAGGTTATAGCTAGAAATGCTATCCAGCTGTTTGCAGTAGAAATAAACTCAGGATTCTCAGGGCATTCCTCTTGTAGGCACCAGGATTCTAAATGGGGAGCCTTAAATCGTTCCCCAGCAAGCTGCTGGTTGTGCTTTCAACCAGCAGCCCAGACACTGCAGCTCTTGCTGTCGGAGCGTCCCGAAGGCTTCTCTGTGCGGCTCCCAGGCTGCCCGTCAGCCGTGCCAAGCCGTGCCAAGCCTCTGGCGCTGCTGATGAGATGCGATTCCAGGCCTTTCTCCGGCGATTTCACCCACGGCGCCCAACCCTGTGGGTGTTTGCAGCACCCACCTGTCACACAGGGCTGCGCCGCTGCCCGCTGCTGGCAGCGAGGTGCAGCTCTTCGCAAGGAATAGCGTAATGTTGGTATCACCAGGTAGGATACCTCCTCGAGACTTAATGTCTTAGATGCTTCTCTAATAAGCTCATCTATGGTTTATGTAAGCAGTGCCCCCTCAGCTGTGTTTGTAAATATTTTGTGGAGCTGTAGCTCCAGGAGAGAGCTCATATATGGAAGTTTGAGTAGAATAAATTCTAGGACTTTTTTCTAAGTCCTGGAAAGCGATAGGGCTTGAGTTCCTCTCCTTGTTTCACCTGGGCTGTTTAAGGCAGCTTCTTAGTTGGTGTGCTGACCTTTGTGAATCCCCTTCTTAATGCCCCTGAGTTTCCTCAGAAACTGTCCATGGATTTCAGCAAAATAATTTGGACCTGTTCTGGGATAAGGGGATTGAAGTTAAACCTGTGTCTCTGCCTTGCACCTGAATGCAGTAGAATTAACCCTGTAACTGAGAGTCTTGTTTGCATTTATCATTGTTTATGTTTCATTCAATCTAGTTCTCATACATAGCAACGTTAAATGGATCTTTATGTTGTTCAGCTAAGTGCAACACTCCTTTTCCTATGCAGAGTAGATACATACACTTGTCTCTTTAAAGTTGTTACTTATGTTAGGGGTTGTTCAGCTTCTAGTATGACAAAGGGGTAAAATATAGAAGAAATGAGTAATACCTGTTTAGCACCAATGTCTATTGTTTATTAAAAGGCTGTTACCATGCTGCTGTTGAGATAGATAATGTTGTCCAGGTCCTGGCATGGCACTACATTGATACCTTGCATAAGGCAAAGTCCTGAAAGGAGCTCCTCAGTCTCCAGAAGGCAATAATCATCTTACATGCTGTCCATATTCCAGTTAGTGGAAGTAGGTGCATTGCTAAAATTTAATTGGAATAGCTAATTTAAGAGAACTGAGTTAATATATTTTTATTGTCAAACTTAACCTGCAAACATTTGTTTGTGTGATTTAGCATGCTCATTGGCCTGGCAAGTTATCAGGTCAGATAACTTGCTCCAAGTTTACTTTAATTACCACAGGACTGGGCTATAATGTATATATAAACAAGGTCTGTAGGAGTGAAACCAACTGTGTTTCCACTGAAGGAAGTGGAGGAAGACCAGAGGACTATTACAAGGTTGTATGTGTCTTGTTTTTGTTCTGTTGTTTTTTTCCTTTTGTTTTGCAATTTTCCACCTACAGTACTGTAAAGGATAAATATCAAGTTATTTAGAGAATGACTTTCAGACTTTCAGACTAATATCATGAAGACTAATATCATATCTGCTGTTCATTTGAGTGTCGTGTTCTAGCCTGCTGCATGACAAGATGTTTTCCTGGCTAATGCTGATCAGAGACATTCCTAGTGTGATTAAATGTCCACTGCAGTGTTCATTTTGCCATTGGTATGTGCACTCTTTTACAAAATTCTTGACATACCAGGCTCTGGTTTAGAGAATTTCTCCCTGTTTTTGTGTTTGGTTTTTGGTTTTGGGTTTTTTTTTCCACGAAGCCAGATATGAAGGGAACTGTAATTTACTGCCTTGAATTTATGATTTAACAGTAGCTCATGCACTTGCTAAAATTCCTCCTGTATCAGAGTAGTTTTGTTGTCTGATTAAAAAGGCATTTTGCTGCGGTTTCCTTCTCTTGTTCTCTATGCAAAAATCTACTGTTTCTTCCAATTCAAAAGTTCTTTTGACAAATGCTGAAATTACTTAGTGACTTTAAGAAAAATAATTTTGATAACTATAGCAACAGTAATCTCATGATTTTCTCTGTTAGTCTTCTGTGTTTTTGAATTATCTGTAAATGTTAGGAAGGGCAGAACTAGCTTTTGCTTTTGTGTATAAGCCTTTTACATTGGTCTTACATTGTGTGTATTTGTTAGTGTCTAGCCCTCGTAATAGTGCTCCTCAAGACAAAATACACTACATATTGGTTTTTCAGCTTCAGTATTCTTTTGTTAAATATGATCAGACATTGGGTAACTTTTGTCTGTAAAGTTTCAGAGCTCTAAGTTGAAGAAATACATCGAATGTACTGCTTTCATGCCAACTGATTCCTCCTGGTAGGTTTATGAATTATTTGTGCAATCATCATTCCTAGTGCTTCTTGTACTAAATAATATGCTGTCAACTTGGAATTTTAAACCCTTCCATTTATGGCCGTACAAGCACTACTTTATGTGTCTCCTTAACTCATAGATTCATTCTGGGGCAGTTGTCATTATGTCAGCAACATCGTCTGGGATGCACATCTCCAGACAAGCCTTGAGCTCTTCAGACTTCATCACTGTCTTGCATTACTGCCTATGGGTTAATTATGAACTCTTTCCACACGTGGCTAGAAAATACCAGAAGTCCTGGAATTGGGGATCTAATAACTTTAATTAATTAATTAATTAATCCTGGAGCATCAGAGTGGTCACAGAGTCCCAAAGCATGCCTGTTCTTGGTGGGGAGAGGGATGTAGTAAGAGATTCTGTGCTTCCAGGTGTTAATTACCCTTCTGATTTGGCACCCACTAACATTTGTACACCTCTTGGATATGCACTGATAAACAAAATCTTTTTCTCCTGTTCTGTGCTGTAAGTGCAGCTTTTTGCTTTTATCATTGCTCAGTTCCTGTTGACTCTACAAGCTGTTGCCACAACCCTTTTTATTCCCATAGAGTCATCACTATTTAATTACTCAGACTCCTAATTTAATCTTGTGCATCAAGAAAAGCATTTATATTATCATGTTAAAAATGAAGACCCACTCTCTGAATAGGTTGGTCCTGTGCTTTATTGAGTAAACTAATACAGGAACAGGGTATAAAATCCTATACTCCTTACATGAATGCCCTCTGACATGAACTCTTAAGAGCCTCCTTTGCCCTTATCTGATTCCAGTTATGCCTGCGCTACAACTTTTGATCCTTTTCCTCATTCTAGATAGATTTTTCATTCTCAGCTTACTATTTTCATGTTCATAACCATCTTATATATCAGTCAACATTATAACACATAGTTGATTTAATTCTGGCATGCAAAACACATTAGTCATACATACCAGGGAAAAGCTTAATGTAATTTCTGTGAATAAAATGAGAGTATTGCATCTTTAAAGATCTAAAAGCAAAGTCATTAATTGGATCTTTCTCTAGAATTGCATATTCTGCCTCTGTAAGGCTATTTGGAGCGAGTACATTATTACTTCATGAGCTTTCTTACCACCTTCTGAGTCCAATGGTATCACAAGGTTGAAAGTAATCAGAACATGGAATATATAAAGTATGAATAGTTGTCTGCTTTGCCTCACCATGGGGGACTGCTGTGAGCTATTTGCATGCTTATTAGGAAATGACATTGAAATGAGATATTGTGTTTCAGTTTTTGGATATAATTTCTTCCTTGTGTGAAAAATTGTCAGTACCAAAATGACCCTGAAGTAATCGTCTACAGAAGCGTTCATCTTTCTTTCAGAAGTGACATTCAAGCTTGCTGAGATGTTCTTTTATCTTTTCCAGGATGTTATATATCAGATCAAATTCTGATGTACAGTTACAGTTACTGTTTTTTCCTTACATCATTGTAGCTATGTAGCAGTACCTGCTGATTTCTGATCACAGCTGATGGGCTTATTCCTCATACTATACTTTATAGATTTCCTCATCTTGGTTTTAAAGGAAGGGCTTTCTCAGGATGGAATCCTAATCCTACCCTACCCAACCCTACCCTTGTATAAACTGCTTTACAAACTTACCATTGTTTTTTGCCTGGCCTTGGAGTTGTAGGGATATATAAGGCTTTGATGATTTTTTTCCCACCTGTAGGATATATTATGTTATTTGTAGTGTTCCTTCCCTATAGCAGACTTGCAGTTGCTCAGAAGACTTTCTCAACTTGTCAAATCTTAGCTGTAAAAAGAGAGATGGATGCTTGAGGGTTTTTTCAGCATTTCTATAGTATAGCCACTGGGATGAGAGACAGTGAAAGGACAGCCATGCTGGGTCTGTCTTGCTTAGTACAGCCATGGAGTCAAGGAACCTAATGTTAGCCTTTGCCAGGCTCTTTCAAGCAGAACAGGCACAGTCCCATGAGAAGGAAGGTTGACTGGGGGAATCCTAACAGTGGGACAGGACCTCTTTCCACTCCATTTTACTGTCCTGTCTCCAGACAGAGAAAAATGGCATCAGAGATGCCTTGTTTGAAACTCCCCTTTGGCCCTCTGTTCTTACATTTTTTGAACACCTTGACCCTCAAGCCTCTCTTACCTTGATAGTCATATGCAGTAATTTTCTTGGTTTCCCCACACAGCCCTCTGGTGCCTGTCCCAGATCGGAAATCCAGTCAGGACAGTGGTCTAGGAAAGAATAAGTTGAGAGTGAGTATTTAATCCAAGTGTTTTTAGTGACTGCCTTTTTAGGCATAGGTTTTACTACTGTATTTTATTTTTTCATTTAACTAGAGGTAGCTAATAAAAATTCTGTCTTTTAACATCACAGTCATAACTATTTTCATGCAAAGTGATAATACAACACATATGTGAACAAAATGCATATGCCATATCTGGAACACCAAAATGAATTACCTCAGATGTAGAGGCAGAGGACAATCATTGAAAAGAAGGTATGATTTAGGATTAAAATATGGGAAATGTGCTATTACAAAGTTTTCCCCAACCATTTCAGATTTATAAAATAAATATTGGCATCTGCAGACAAATGCCAGAGCATGTAGCAATTTGACAGAACTACAACCAATTCTACACTTGTTTTTGCCTACAGGTTATGAGGAAGTGGTGAAAGGTGTTCTCAGCTTTGAGTACTTTGGTAACTTGAATGAGGAATGTATATACATACCTAAGTAGTTTATTTCCTATGGAAAAGGAATGTATTTTAACAACTGAAATTAGGCTGTTAAAGAGAACTGATGCTTCTGGCAGACTGTGATCCTCTTACCTTGTGATGTACTGAGGCTGGCTGGTGAACCTTTGACCATGGGAAGAAAACAGCTGAATCTGGTGCTATTCCTGGTATTTTCTGATGGGGAAATCTGCATTATGTGAATGATATTCAGTACTGAGGAAAGGTAAATGGCTTGTCTTTAGAATTATTTTACATCACTTACTTTTTCCCTCTGTACAAATTGGGTGTTTTGCTTTAGGCAGCATGCTGGTGAGCATAGTCTTCTCAGAAATGTGTCTTGCACTTGAACAAGCAGTACGTAGCAGCTGGAGCTTTTTCCTGGTACAGAAAGTGTGTGTCTGTTACATTTACACTGTAAAATGCACCAGAATTTGATTTCAGGGTAGTTTTCTTCATGACTAAGTCCAGAGGAAAAGCTGAAGTTCGCCTGATGTCTACAGCTGTTTTGTACAGTCTCAATTAATTTTCCAAGCTCAATAATTGGTGTAGTTTCTTACAAAGTCTTGAAATGGAACTTTAAAGGATTTTTCTTGTTTGAAGATACAGCCAGTCATAACTCTTCTGCAAGTTGAAGATTTAAGTTTTGGGTTGTTTTTATTGTTGGGTTGGGTTTTTTTCTGAGCACAAATGAACCATTTCAAAGGGAGATTAAGAAGAAAGATGCTTTTGATATACAAAGTCCTGTCCATTCTTTTCTCATCCAGTTTTGTAGTCATTCTTATTTTGGACCATGAGAAATATGAACCACAGTTAGAAGATACCTCTTTATCAAAGTTTTTTTTTTTTTGTAAATAAACACATTTCTGTGAATTAGCCAAGGCCGTCTTTTTGTTGCTCCTTTGTTTTTCCACTATGCTTTTCTGCTTTTTTTCTTACTGTGGTGGAAAAGGTACGTTGTTATCTGTAAAGGAAAATAGTGAAGGAGCTTAGGATGGTGACATGAAAAATCTTTTATTTTGCTAATAATTTATTTAAATTGTTGTAAAGAATTTTGGAGTCGATGTCACTGCAGCACCTGCTGGCTTTTATTATATATACCTTAAGATGAAGGTGCTAGTTTTCAGGTCTACTCTTGGCCTGCCCTAAAGAATATGTAGGGGTAATCTGAACTTTACACCAGCTAGTGTTAGGTAACATCTCAGAGTAGAAATATCTCACATTGCCATCAGGCACTGGGACTAGAGAAGGAGCTCTTGTTAAGAGGAACATAGCTGTCAGGCACTAGCATGTGTTTTTTTATAAAGTACATAAATAAAAAACTTGAAAGCTTTGATCTTGTGTAAGCACTTTACTGTTAGGCTTTGAAGCTTTTACAGTAGTTAGTGTTTAAAACTCATAAATGAAAATACAGCTGACTGCTATAATACTGAAGATCCTTAGGACCCAGGGGCCCTGAAGCATGATGTTTCAGAGGATGCATTTTCCAAAGATTTAAATTTTTCTTGCAAAGCACCTCTTGTTGCTGGAGAGGAGTTTTAACACCAGGGTGAACCCAGGTATTCATAACTTACCATGGAATCTTTGTTAACTACAGCACAGGATTTTAAAGCTTTCAGAAGATTGTGATCGACACCTTGGATTGCACTTGGAAAAGGGGAAACTAGTGTAACATACATGTTATCATTCAGCCGAGCTCATGGTATCAGTAGCTGTTTAAACCTCCACTTTCTTTACTGAACATGTTTTAATTTGTCTGTGTGATATTGCACATAATCTAAAGTTTTTGTCTTTCCCCCTTCCTCTGGGACTGAGATAAGATTTGCAGCTGGTAATGTCTGGTGTGTTGTCATGTTCTGTCTTGAATTGGCTACTAAGAATGACAGTGCATAATTGACTTTTCAGGAACAGTTGCTTTTTAAAAGGGTTTCAGTTTGTTCTGTCAACAAGCATCATTGCTGCTTTATGCTATTTTTTCAGAATTTCTGATCCAGCTTGTTTATGACACTTGAACTTTCCAAACTAATTTGTAGCTTACGTGGATCTTAATCTTTGTTCAGGGCACAACGACTACCCATAAAAACGGTTTGAAAAAGGAATTTCTGCTTTTAAGTCAACAGCAAAAAATGATGTAAAAAAAAATTCATTGTTTGCTCTGTTCCCATGGGTGGCTGAGATGGGTTGCAGTCACACATACCATCTTATTGTTCTCCTCCTAAAAAAGTTACCAAAGAAAATGGGGTTTAAATGATTGTTTACATGAAAGTTGTGCCTGCAGAAGAGAGATTTAAATGGGGAACTCTGGTCTCGATCTGGACCATGACAAAATTTTGTCTGGGTGCCAAACCAGGATCCCCAAAATGTGCTGTCTCCTGAGGCTGTGCATAAGACCAGTTGCCTTTCTGTCCTGGATGGGTATTTGGAGCATGCCAATCACAGCTGCAGGCATGGCACAGGGAGCAAATGCATGGTTTTAGTTTCTAACTCTGGAGAGTTAACATTTTCTAGTCTTCTCTGCCTTTCCTCTTTGTGGAGAATGTAGGGCTTTTTCTTCATGGAAACCAAGGGAAGCATGTTAGTCAAAATGATGTCAGGAGCTGGGCATTTCGGCAGAACAACCAAAAGTGTTGTTCCTGTGGCAAAAGAGCTGTTGGTGCTGGGTCATTAGCAAAGATGAGGGTGGGATGTGGCAACACGTTCCGGAGCCTGTTAGCTCCCTCTTCAGACTGCAGTCATGCTGCCCCAACTGGCTTGTTCCATTCATCCCTTCCTTGACATGCAGATCTCGATTTGTTTGTGGTAAATGAGCAGGATTTTGTGTTCTTTAAAGAACGCTCTGGTAGCTCTGTGCATTCCTACTTCTTGGCTCTCTCACTCAGGCTTAACTGTGCCTTTTACATCCTGTCTTGCAGGTCACAAACCATCCCCTGACATGATGTTGTTGAGTTGTCTCTGAACCCCCCCTCCCCCCCCCCCCCCCCCCGTGTGGTCTCATCTACATTTTTGTTTATGTTTTGGCTTGATGCATTTACCCAAATGCCATACATCTTACACTTCCAAAGACTGATTCTGTCACAGTCTGAGGGCAGTAAATTCCCTTCTCCTTTAAGACTGGTAAATTTCCCTGCCCATATAATCTTTGGTCTCTCCAAAGACTTCCTCCTCAAGCATCAAAAAACTACTGTAAGAGCCATTTGCTTACACTTTCAGTAAATGGCATTTTCAAGCCACTCCCAGATGTGCCATCCATCCAAATATCGAGCTGGTTAGTTTAAAGCTTCTTGAGAAACATGAAAGAATCTCTGATTACTTAGTTATGAATGAAACTTCACTCATTAAAAATTCCTTCCTGCTTTCTCAGGGTTAACAGTTGCATTTCAATTGTGACTCAAGAAATCTTGTTTTGATATTTAGAACAAAAAGGAAAAGAGTAAGAAAAATCACTTTGTGTGTTGGTGCCCCCTTGGTATCTGTTTGAAGCTGTGTTGGTGCAGGACATAACCCAGCAGAGCATTAACTGGGTCGGAGGTTGTTTCCTTTAATCATTTACATTTGCTGCCTTTTCACTCTCACTATATATTCCCTTTCAAATGAATTTTAAAGATCATTCTGCATGTTGAAACAACTCCCTCAGCCTATTGCACCACTGACTCCTGTGTATTTCTAACTAGTATTTATAGCTCTGATTTTCTGTATCCTGCCCCTGTCTGACTGGGGCATGCATCTGAGCCTTGCTGTCTCCATTCATTTCTGTCATCCTTTCACTGTGCTCCTTTTCACTTCTAACCTTACTGAATCATCAAGGAGAGCTGTATTCTGTGTCTATGTGAATGTGTGTATATATATATATATGTGTGTGTGTGTGTGTATACAAACACGTGTATATAGCGAGTATATGTACCATAAGTAATGAAGTGGTTACTGTTGGCCTCAGTGTGTCTGCATTTTTCTTGAACTGGTGTGCTCATATTGCCCAGGGCTTTTAAATCACCCACTTTTCTTTGGGGATTATCAGCAGTCCCATTTTAGGTGAGTGCTCTGATTGATCCTGAATGCATTTATTTGTCTGTTGTTAGCCTGATCGCAATGCTCCAGTCTTGAAATAATTTTTCCTTTACACCAAACCATTAATTTTGTCCGTGTTTGGATTTTTTTGCTTGCTTGGGTTGGTTTTGATTTTTTGTTGTTGTTGTTGTTTGTTTGCTTGTTTTTGGGGGCTTATTTTGTGCTGCAATCCATTGAATGGTGCCTGAACCAGGAAAGCAGAATGCTTTGGGAATTTTATTCCCAGTTCTAACACTGATTTGAAGTGTCATCTTGGGCAAGTGACTGCTGGTCTGCTTTCTCTTGCATTCACTGGAGGCAATGATATTAATTTATGCATCTCCTGGAGCTGCTTAGCTGTGGTATGAATGCACAGGATGGATGGACCCACAGGACTTGTCGTAGCTAGCTAGAGTGGGTATCGTGGAGTACTTTTTAATCACTTTCCATATATTTTTATTGTCCCCCTCCCAGACCAGATGGATTTGAAATTTATAGTTCTGAGAAACTGGATTCCTTTGCTCGTACTGTATGGCTTTTTTTTCTTCCCCCCCCCCCCCCCCTTTTTTTTTTTTTTTCATTCAGTATCTGATTTAATAAAGGATTCAATCAGCTGGTATGTGCACTTAGGAAAGTGACAGAAGGCAGAGGCTTCCAGGGATGCCAGGCAGATGAGCTGGCTTTAGGGGAGAGAAAGAATGAGCCAGCTGTAAAATAAAAGATATCTGAGCAGTTAACATACAACTACCATCATAGACAAAATAAACAGTCTGCTGTCTTTCTTCATCATGCTAGAATGTGATAGTGTTTCAGACCTCATTACTTCTTTACTTCAATGGAAGATTAATGCTTTATGACAGGTGACAGGTTTGATGACATCTGTTTTCCTCAGATTAAAAAAAAAAAAGAAAAAGAAAATCCACCTGCTTCTTCTTTCATTTGGGGCCTGCAAAGGGTTAAGGACTTTGAATGCAGACATATATGGTGCTGTATTGATATTATGTACTTTGTAATAGAAAACAGAACTTTCCAGGTCAAATATCAATAACATTCTATAAGCCTTTCTAGGAAAATATAATTAAAACCATTCAAAGCTGTTTCCCATAACTGAATTTACTGTGTTTTATTGATTTCAGTCCCACATCTACAATGGGATATATTATTATTGACTTTTAGAGCTCTGCCTGTTTTAAAAATAAAGTAAACACAAAATCAGGTGGTGGTATTCCTTTTATTAGAAATCTTGTCCTCCTTTCTCCTGAAGCAGGGATCATATTGGATAGTTTGAACAAGAAAATAGTGGAGTAGGCCTTCAGCTTGTTTAAATTGTCATAGTCCCACTGAAAGCAGCTAAACAAGTGGGCCATCAACTGAGAATCTGTCCGTGTTCTGCATTTAAGCCATTTGTTCCTTTGCACCCAAGGCTATCAGTTACAGCACAATCTCTGGCTTTATTGTCAAGCTTTATTGACAAGATTTGTTTTCATTTTCTATACTGTAAGATTTAGAGTAGGAAGCCACTAAATTGCTTTAATATTTCAGACAGAAGGAATTTGCTTTTCTAATTCTGTCACTCCCAGTACTCAAAGCAAATATTTTGTCATATTATCCACATTTAAATCGGGAGTATATTCCTCCAAGCATATTATTTTCAAAATAAATATATCTTGTATATTAGGTAAATTGTTAAAAATTATTTGTTAGCACAGCCTTATTGTAAAAAGAAAAGCATAATGGTCTAAAAATTTGAATGTTTATATAAAATAGCTGATACTGTACCATATTCACAATTCATGTTTATTTTGAAGACTTTTACCAAATATTTAGTATGTCTGTGTTTTTTGCATAAATCTGTCGGTGGAGTAATTTTTTAGCTATAAATATTAAAAATATGGAACTGTTTCTGCAAATATTACACAAACCTAAGAAAAATCCTTTTTGAGAATAGTTTTATTATTGTTGTTGGTTGTGGGTAGCTTGGCACTTAGATTAATCATACAATATCTGATCAATATTTAAGTTTTTTTAAGAACTCAGATGTATGCAGATGTCTAAAATAGATGTTTATGCACACTTACCCACATCTATGTCTATGTAAAGGAGAAGTGTTTGTAGAACCTTACAAAGAGTTTAAAATATTTTATTTCCATAAAGTTCAATGTGGTTGTGTAATATTGGTCTGATTTTCCTGAAATCCAAAGTTCCCAGAAGTTTATAGGGATTGCATTCTAGAAGACAGGGAAGAATTCAGACAGTTTCCTTTCTATTTGAATTGCAACTCAAGTAGATTACCTAGATTTAACATTAACTTCCTTTAAAAACATTCAGACATGGATATTTATTGGTTGTAACAACCTGGAATATTTTTAGTCCATTAATGGCTTTTTCTAATGCAGTTGGGACTTAGTTGTTATAATAAGGAGCACCCCTCATGTCCCAAGGCAGACAGTGGCAGCACTTAGAAATATCTGATGGTCAGTGGTAAGTGTATATAAGAGGTAAAAGAAAATAGCCTGAAAGTGTTAAGAGCTGAACAGACTTACTGTGTATTGAACAACAAAAATTATTTTTTTTTTTTCTCCTTCAGCAAGTACTTAGTTACTTTATTATAACTTAATACATACATGTGCAGTTGGGAGACAGAAACGCTTCTGTATGAACCATAATTATTCCTTCTGCTCTCAAAATTACTGTAATTCTGTGCCTGAATTTTAAAATTACATTCAAAAGATAATATCAGCTATTGTCCTTGTTGCTGTTTGATCTGAATACTCAACTATGAATTCATTTTGGTGAATAGTATCTTAATTTATTTTTCAGGTCATTTTAAGTCACCTGCAAATTGCAGGCAAGTCTGAGCCATAATTTTTGTATTTAATTTTTTGAAAAAGATCTCAGTATTTCAGTTGGAAATACAGAAATTTTTACACTTGAAGTAATTGTTTAATATTGTAATAACTGTATGTTTGATTGTCTATATTTTCTGCTCATGATATTAGAAACTACATTAGTATGTAAGGAGTCCCAGAATAAATAGCTTAAAAATCTGTAGAGTTCTTGTATCTTTTTCATTAGTTAGTCCATGTCATTTATATTTTCTTCCTAGCTTAAAAATGGCTTGGCAGTTTGATTTTAGATTGATGTATGTCTTTTTTTGAAAAAGGTGGTGGTGGTAAAGTATGTTAAGAGGAATGCACAGGATTTTGTTCTATTGTTCTCTTACCTTTACACAAAACTGCTTATAAACACTCCAGAACAGACTGGGCAGTGGCTATAGATTTTCAGTCATACAACTCCTTCTATTTCAAATCTGATAGTACTGTGCTGTCCTGTGCCATCTCAAGAAAGATTATTGTTTATGGCCATTATGGTATCATTTAATGCTCTTCATTAAAATTTCACTGTTTTAGCATACAGGTGGCATCAGGAAGACGAAACCAAACAGATGCATATTATTGAGATGACAGGCAAAACAATCTGATCCTGACCTGCATCACTTGTTTTCACTGCAACTTCCCTTTGTCCCCCATTTTTCACACAGCCCATGAGTACTCATAAAAATACATAATTAAATCAAATTTTTACACACATACATAAATTTTGCAGAGTCAATTACTTGCCTAGGCCTGCCACTTTCATATTTTTAACTCTGATCATACTTGCAATGTGAGAAGCATCACTGCAGTATGCAGAGAAATTGTAATTCCAGTAATATATGCAGTGGAATATTTTTTCCAGCTTAAATTGATTATTCTCTTTATCTTTAGAATTATTGTGAAATGCTATGATTTTATTATCAGGCCTCTCGAGGTAGTTAGAATATTGTGTAATACTTTTATGAGTTCAGAAACCAGACTTTACTGTAAAAGAGTGGTTAACGCATATGGATACACCCCCAAAGTTTCCAGTAACAATTACATTCCAAGAAAGGTGCTAAATATATTGCTACCAAGAATCTCCTAGTTTTTTCCTCCCTCAATCTTTGATGTCATTTGGGAGAGCCAAGAATTTTTGCTTCACCTACTTAAAACTTTTAAACGTGAAATAAAAATTTGCTTTAGATTTTTATCCTATGGAGGAAGTCTGATCCTGTAGCTATCACCTGGCAAAAATTCCCACTGTATTAAATGTGAGTCTTCCTTGTCAGGACTGCAGACTGTCAGGGCTGCAGTTATAGTCAGCCGTTTGTGGCAAAATTATTCCAAGTCCACACGAGGCTGCTGATGTTGTTATTCTAGCTGAAAACTTCACTACAAAGGCACAAACCCTTGAAAATAAAATTTGCAAGATCAGTTGTTCACATTTTATAATTCAGAGATGTAAACTGGTTGGTCATGTTAGGATTACTGTTTTTATTTAGAGATGTGTTAACCTTTTAAGGTTGGGGATTTTTTTTTTTTTTAAACAAGTTCTTAATGTCAATTTTTTATGTGCTCAAAGCAAAAGCTGTAAATGGATTTAAAATCGTAATATACTTCTTTAAATTGGCATTATACTTACTACACAGTTTCTATCCACATTACTTTACAAAGTGAGAGCAGATGATAATTGGGGTAGTTTGCAGGCAATAACAACCTGCATTTTCTCACAGGAGCCTTACTAACAGTGTGACATAAGGAAGGTAAAAGCAAATTGAATTAGAAAAACAGCAAACATTGTGTTTTATAACCCAAAATAAAATTCTTCAGCAGCAACTAGTCCTGTAATGTAATCCAATCTGTTTTAATACTGAGATTTTTCCAAGAAAGCAGGAAACAGTAAAGGGTAAGGCTTTCAAACCTCTGCTGTTTCGTTTACAGATCCCTTGTGTTAATTTAATGCTTCTAGGGAACTGGGGCTCTTTCTTTTTTCTCAGAATCCCTTCTCTAGGAAATACTGAGTGGTGTGGTGCTGAGAAACAGTCATGGTTTACAACAGATAAGCCAAAGGACCTGGCTTCAAATTCCACACTTCTCTGAGAAAACAAAATACTCCAATGCGTGCTTCTCTCTAAAACGGACAATTTCTTATTAACAGGCTACGGAAAATTTACCTTAGAAGGACCTTAGCAGACAACGTCCTGGGCCTTGACATTTTTCCCCTTCTCTTATCCCTCTACTGCATGCACCAGCATCTAGCAGTTCTGTGCAGTCAGGCTTTTTAAGCATAAAAGATAAATATTTACAGCTATTACTTTTGGAGCATTACCCTGAAAGTTTTACTGGCACAAAATTCACAGTCCTGCTGGTGTGAATCTGCCAACTGCAGCCCCAGCAGATGCAATGTTCCCTTCCCACACCCTGCCAGTGCATTTTCCCCATGCTTAAAACACCCCCTCTCTTTCCCCAAACCAGAGATACCCACCTGGATAACTGGACTTTGCAGCTGATTTTGTCTGGAAAAAACAGAATGAATTGCTTGCAAAAACCCAGCCTGGTTGATGTCAGCCGTGTGTGTTAGCAGCCCAGCTGCTGCAGCTTTCAGAGATGCCTGGGCAATGCGTGTTTTGGCCTCTCGCCGTTTCTTTTCCTTATTTTGTTAGTTCAAAAGAAGGGCTCACAGTGTGATTTCTGAAATTACAACAACCCTGGCTTCTGGGGTTTTCTTGTCAGTGAGGGTTTGGGGTGTAAGTTAGGGGTTTGAATCAGGCTGTGAGGCACCCCATGGAGGGTGTCAGTGATGCCTTAAGTTTTAGCTTTTATATTTTTCAGATTCTGTGCTGTTTTGGTGGGTAGTTTTATGTTTCATATTAAGTGCTAGTGAGCTCTCTTCACAGAGTAGATAGACAAAACAATTCCTTTTCTACCTTGATACCAAGGACAAACTTTCAGGCCCAAGAACAAAAACAATGGTGAAGTAAGAAGGAAAACCAAGGAGGATAAATCTTCCTAGCCTGAAGCTGTGGTTGGACAACTGACTCTAATGTGCTAATGGACCAGAACTTATAAAAGTGTGAGACCTCGTGACCAGGTGTCCATTTTGTGACCATTTTGGGTGGATCTTGGGTGTGGTCCAGCTGGGCTCTTATGCAGCCCAGGTGTACCCATTGAGGTCTTTTAATAAATACCTACTTTATCCTTTTGCTCTGTCTAGTCTCTGTCTAAGTCAGCCTTGAGAAGGTATCATCAGTAAGCAACCCCCACTGCCAGGCCCACACATGTTTGGGGAAGAGCAGCTGTCATGACAAAGCAGGAGGAGACATCTGGAAAGGGACCACTGCTAGGGACACGCCTGTGGGACCACTCCTGGTCCTTGGAAGGGCAGGAAGAACTAGATGTAGGGAGAAAGAATAAGGGAGGTACAGCAGGAAGGAGTAGCTGCCTGACCCCAGCTGCCTGTGCTGCCTGTCCTCCAGCAGACTGAGGGTGACAGAAAACAAGGGAAATTGAAGCTAGGAAGGGGGAGAAGTTAATCTTCTCCTCCCCCCCACCCCCACCAACTCTGAATTGAATGAATTGAATGAATCTCTGAATCAGTAATTAATTTTGTGTTAATTTGCAGTAAAGTGAATTATATAAAATTCCTAGAGTTGGGACTGTTTTGCTTGCAAGAGGAAGAGAAAAGGAAAGATTACCAGCATGCTTTATAACCGGCAGGCTCTTCTGTCTTTTTGCCTGTAGTTTGCCTGGCATGGCATGAGATTCTCAAGAATTTTGTTCTCGTGGTACAGAATACCATGATAGACTACTACTTTTCCTATGGTCATTGGTTTTTTCATTACTGTGTAAAGGCAGGGAGAATATTCAAGGCTGAGCTGTATGCTCTCCGAGGCCCAGGGTACGCAAAACTCAGATTTGTGTGGTGGGAGCAGACATTTGGCCAAAGGGAAGAACATTGCCCTTTATCATAGGTTCTTGGTCCCAGTCCCACTGCTGGTGCCATACTGCTTAGGAAACAAAGTTCAGCAAGCAGTTGTAGTTGTGCCATCAAGAATCCTGTTGAAAGCCAGGGCAACTGCAGCTCCCCTGAAGTCATGTTCATGGTTTAGGCTTATCTCTGTGAAATTAACTGGTAGTTCATGGGATTAGACCTCGAGTGGAATGTTGTGGTACTCCAGAGATTTCCCAAGATCAACGAAATATTTTGAGAGTCTTCTTCAGGTTATATAAGCGGAGAGAGGGAAGTCTCAATGCTGCAGTAGATAAAACACTGCCCTGATTTTCTTCCTAAACCTTTCCTGAGTTTTGACGTAGGAGGGAGAGCTCTGCATCCATTTCATCAACAGGTTCAGTTTATGCTTGCAATGTTTATTATGTGAGCTAGTATTGAGGAACACCAGAAGAGAAAAAAACCCAGAGGAAATTCCAGTCTTAGAGGGTATAACATGCAGAATACTGTACTGATGCAATTTGTAGCAGTTTTAGAGCTTAAGTTTTCCTATGGCAAAAGAACTTGAATCCTGCAAAGAATTCTTGATAATATAAAAATATCACCCCTACCAATTATGGAAACAAACTTTGAAAAACAAATTAGCTAGTCAAAAATTTGTAAAATAAACTTCCTCTTCTGCCTCTGCTATTTCCAGATTTTTATTTTGTTTTGTCATTTTGTTGTGTAAACCCCTCAGGGTTGGCAGTGTTTTATGAAGTATCACTGATTTCTACTAAACCATGTGTTGACTCTTTGAAAAAACATATTGTGTGTCTATTTTTTTGTGTGTTTGAACAGACTTTGAGAAAATACAAACATAAAAGTCATAGAATCATAGCATAACCATTGGGTTGGAAGGGACCTTAAAGTTCACCTCATTCTAACCCCTCTGCCATGGGAGCTCATAGAATACCTTTTGCTGGACCAAATTGTTCAGAGCCCCATACAATCTGGCCTTGAGCACTTCCAGGGATGGGGCATCTACAACTTCTCTGGGCAACTGGTTCCAGTGCCTCACCATTCTCCGAGTAAAGAATTTCTTCCTAAAAAATAAATGTTAGGAAGAGTGTTTACATGTAAACATCTTCTTAAATCTTAATCTGCCCTCTTTCAGTGTAAAGCCATTCCCCCTTGTTCTGCCACTACATGCCCTAGTCAAAAGTCCCTCTCTAGTTCTCTTGTGGCCTCCTTTAGGTACTGGAAGGTGCTATGAGGTCTCCAGCAAGTCTTGTCTTCTGTAGACTGAACAGTCCCAACTCTCTCAGTCTGTCTTCATACAATTCCAGCCCTGTGATGATCTTCATGGCCCTTCTGGACTCATTCCAGGAGGTCTAAGGATGGTCATATGAAGGCAGACCAAAGTCCATGTGTCTCAGCAACTTGTTTCCAATTAGGATTGCAGCCCAATGGCTGAGGGAAAGCTGCAAGAAGACCTGTCCATAGCAGTAGGTATCTGCCATGCTTTTCCTGAAGGCTGGAACTTGGAAGCTTCATTAGCTGCGGTTTGTGTCTTGGTGTTTTATGGCCTTCCATGATTTTTTTCTCTCCCTTACTTTGAGAACATGCTTGTTGGACTCTGGTGCCTGGAGGCTGTGATAGATTTAACTTTTGACCTGCTTTCCCACTGACTTGCATTTGACGCACTTCTGTTCCCCAAATATGGTTGACTTAAAGGAGAGAGATCAGTATACTCTCACCAAGGGTGTGGCCTCTGTGGCCATGTAATAAAAACATCAGCCTTCAAAGAGAAATTCCAGTTGTCCAAAGAGCTGTATGCAGGAAGACCCTTTCTCTTTAGTCTTTATCTCCTCTCAGGGTTCCTCCTAGGTTCAGGAGACCTAAGTGAGCTTTTTTTGCTTTTAGGATTGGATCTGTAAAGTCAGGAATGTTTCTGATAAAGAACAATGGCACGTGACTACGTGAAGGTGTCAGTTTGCTGTTATTTATATAAAGCTTTGCACAAAGACCTGAAGCAATTCCTTTGGCCAGTGTGCAACGCATGACAAACGAGCTTCATATGCAAAAAGGCAATGTCTATCTGTCTGTCTCTCTTGTATAAAATAGTCCCTAGCAGTTATACTGTGAATGGTTGCTTTCTGGCTGGCACAACTGTAAGCATTGTTTGTTTCTTTTCTGCATGGGATTAATCTGCACCATTCCTGTAGCCATTCAGCAGTAACCCAAAATAATGTGTGCCATGATGTGAATGTTGCATAACACGGGCAGTCTTCCAGATCTATCGAAAGAACTGCTTCATCTCTTCACTGGATTTTTTAGCAGAAGGAAAATAATAAAACTCTGCTCTCTGCATACCACATAGGTACAACATGCCCTATATCATGTTAAGTAGGGCTTATAGGGCTTATTAATTCATAGCTGCTGGTGTTTTTAAAATTAAGATGAAAGTGAAAGATTTTTGAAAGGCCTTCCACTGCAAAATATGGGCTAAAACAAGTCAATCTTTATGCAAATTTGGTAATCCTTGTTTTTCACAAAATACTTCTTCAGAGATGCAGCAAGGTTTTCTGCTTACACTGAAATTCTTGTTGTTTATCCCATTTTCTTTTGTTACATTGGTGGGAGGTACTGAAGTTGTATAAAACAAGCATTCAAAGAAATGTCTTAAAATCTAGAGTATATTCTATGAAAAGATTTTAAAGATGAAATTAATGTACGTTTTTTTTTACTTAAATCTTAAGAGTGTGACCAAGTTGGACCTTCGACCTTGAAGATTGGCAGTTGTTAATATGAGAGTTTTGTGACTGACCATGTGAGGGGTAGTTATAGTCGCATTGTTTTCCATTTACATATAATTCATTTACAAGCCAGAGCTTTGATATTTCAGGTTGATTTAGAAAGGTTGACTTCTGTCATGGTTGAATTCCAAGCTGTTGTGTGGCTTTACTTGTAAAAGCACTGCTCAGTCTGTTGCTAGAATCCAGCACAGTGGGAATAAACCAGCAGAGCCAAAGTCATCCTGCATGATCGATTTGCTGGTCGCAGTAACATGAGAAATGTAATATGAGAACCAGCCCTTGTGTTCTCAACAGTCACCATCTCCAGGTGTGGAGACCTTGATATATATGGGGCAAGGGAAAAGAAGATGATTATTTTACTTTTACTGCTAGCAAATTAAGCAGCAAAATTAATGGCTTCCCTAAAGTTTATGTCAGGTTCAGGAACTGAACTGTTAACTCCCAGTCCACTGTCCTAACCACAGATGGTTTTTCCTATCATCAATTTTACCAAAATACATAACTTCAGAATACATGAATTTTAGGCTGTTGCAGTAATGCCTCATTTTTGTAGTTATCACTGTTCCTAATGAATTTGCTGCAACTTATTTTAATGGGCTTTCAGTGTGCTGGTTAGGATTCCAGGATACTATTGTTTGTACTTCATAAAAACTCCATGCTGTCTTTCAACAGAAAGGTTTGGGTTTTTTAAAAAATCCTTTTAAGTACACTTCATAAAATAAAAAAGACAGCCATTAAAACTCAGCATTGAATAGCTTCTGCCAACTTTCAGTAAACATTTTTTTTATTTAAATTACGAATGGAAAAGATTTCCTGATCCTAGCATTTGTTCTCTTACTATTCCAGGCAATCTCCTCCTGCTATGCCATTTGCAAAGTGATCGACATCCCATTAAGTTCTTTGTCTTCACTGCTGTCATTAAAATTATCTTCCAAAACCACTGTGCAGCCAGGCTAACTTTAGTCTTCTAACTTCAGACTGAATTTCATTGTGGCCTGTTTATATCCACTCGTTCTTAAGTTAACACTGTTGTTTTGGTTAAATAGCTCTTTTTCTACCTCTGCAAAATATTTATGGAAAAACCTTGTAGCTCTCTTAGAAGTCTACCTCTTCCAAGGTTAACCAAGGGTCCTCTTCTTGTCGTGGCAAAGCCTATCTGTTCTTTTGACCACCATGGTAAACTTGCTGTGCACCAAACAAACTGAGACCAGTTTCCTTTAATATGGGTAATGAACACCTTTGCTCAGTGCTCGAGGTGAACTCTTGACTTGTACAGCAAGAGCACTGCAGTGACCTTTGTCTAGCAGAAGCACAACTGATACACTTCAGCAGTGTCTTTTTCTTATGATTATATCAGGGTGATATAATGATATATAATATATATATGATTTTATCGGTGAGATTTTATGAGCTCCTCTTTGGTATTTCCAGCTTATTAGTTTCCAGTTTATAGCAGAAATTTGGCTTTCGGTCCTTCTGTTCATGGTCTTGCTTTTTCCATTGTAGCAATGCCTCAAGACCTCAGATATTTCTTCCTATCTGATACCTTCTCAGGCCAGGGGAATATTTAATAAACTATTTTCTTTTAGTATCAAACTTTCCCCTTTGAAGTCCTGAACTTGTATTACAAGCATTTTGATTGTCTCTCTGTTTAGTGTAAACAAAACCAAAAAATGGTCTCACAAGTCATTATTTTCTTAATCCAATTGTTTTACAGAAAACTTTGCTCCTCCCAAAATCAACCCTAAGAATACTCACCGTCTTCCTTGTTTAACTGTTTTTAGTAAAGAACATAGGATCACACATCCAGAAATAACTCAGCCCCTGCTGCTACTAGATGCATTTGTTCTGCTATTTCTAACTCATAATTTAAAATCTTGTTTTCTACTATGAATTATGTCTTTTGAGTGTCAGTTAAAATTTTTTTGGGAGAAAAGAGGAAGAGATCTCCTTCAAAGGAACTGAGAATCTCCTGCACAGTGTCTTTCTCCTAAAAGGATTTCGTATTATTCATATTATTCCTTTTCATCCCATTGCCATTATTCATGTTCAGTTCTTGTCTACCATTTTTACTTTTTTTTTTCATCTTTCCCAAACATAGTTGTGCTCCAATCCTGACTGCACTTTCTGTTATCCCTGCAATATATTGCTTCACATTTAGCATCTGCAATTGAAATTCCATTATTTCTTCTCTGGACTATGACCTAAGTATTAGCACACAATCATTTCCCTTGTTTCTCACTAACCACATCCATTTCCCGTACCGGATTAGGCATAATCCTGTGTTTCCTCTCAATTACTGCACTCTATAGTATTGAATCTGTTTTCTTCCTCATTTTTCTTTTACTCACTGACATTCCTTTGCCCTCTGCCATATCTTTTAAGTGCAGTATTGTTCAAAAACCTAACTCCAAATTCCATATCCATTTGATATGTCATTCTTACTTGTAGATCCAGTTAGGTGACAGGTTTTCAGCTGTTAAGGACAGTATGCCATTATGTATACCTCCTCCCTCCACAAATCTGACTCCTTTGTCATCCATCTTTTCTACTGCCAGTGGAGCATCCTGCTTGCTCATGTTCTCTTTTTCTCCCCTTTACCATTTTCCTCATATTCCCTTTTCCTCCACTGCTCATTCTATGCCTACATGATCACCTTTATTTTGGAGATTTTTCATACAATCATGGAAACATAGAGGTTAGAAAAGAGCCTTAAGATCACCAAGTACAACCATTAACTCCGTACCATCGTGTTCACCACTAAACCATGTCCCTAAGCACTACATCTACATGTTTTTTGAGTACTTCCTGGGATGCTGATTTCACCACATCCTTGGATAACCTGTTCTGATGCTTGCCTACTCTTTCAGTGAAGAAATTCTTCCTAATATCCAATCCAAACCTCCGCTGGTGCAACGTGAGGCTTTTTAATCTCGTTCTTGTTACTTGGGAAAAGAGACCAACCCACACCTGTCTACAGCTTCCTTTCAGGCAGTTGTAGAGACTGATAAGTTCCCCTCTAAACCTCTTTTGCTTTGGGCTAAACAACCCCAGTTCCCTTAACTGCTCCTCATAAGACTTGTGATCTTTAACCTTCATTGCCCTTCTCTGGACACTCCAGCACCTCAGTGTCTGTCCTGTAGTGAGGGGCTCAGAACAGGACACAATATTTGAGGCATGGCTTCGCAAGTGCTGAGTTCAGAGGGCAATCCCTGCCCTGGTCCTGCTGGCCACACTGGTGCTGACACAGGCCAGGATGCCCTTTGGCTTTCTTGACCACCTGGGCACACACTGGCTCATGTTCAGCTGCTGTTGAGCAGCATCTCCAGGTCCTTTCCTTCTGAGCAACTCCCCAGCAATTCTCCCCCTAGCCTGTAGCGCTGGATGGGGTTGTTGTGACCCAAGTGCAGCCTTGGCTCATTGACTCAGCCTGTCCAGATCACTCTGCAGAGCTTCCTACCCTCCAGCAGATCAATACTCCTGTCCAACGTAGTGATGTTTTCAAACTTACCGAGAGTACACTGTCCAGATTAAGTTCTAGCTGGACTTTGGAACTTCTGATTTTCTCCCTGTATAACCTCACAGCATCCTTGTAATCTTCCTTAGTTGCTTACCCCTTCTTCCAAAGGTCATAAACTCTCCTTTGTTTTCCTGAGTTCCAGCCAAAACTCTATTCAGCCAGGCCAGTCTTCTTCCCTGCCAGCCAGTTACTGAATTGCTTAATAGAAAGATTTAACACTGGGGAGTTGCACATAGCATAGTAAAAGTTGATAAATTTAATATTGCTTGCTATTGCATTAAAGGAACGTCTGACTACAATGCATACCAAAAACCCCCAGCATAGCAGCACTGCAGGAAAGAATTTTAATATTTGACTGCATGTATTAACAAGCTGCAATTTCTAAGAATATTTTCCTGAAAAATGAATATACTTCTGTAAATTGACTTCTACTGTCTGAAGCTTTCAAAAAGTTGAACTAATAGATAAAGGCAGTATATTTCTTTAATATGATTAATTCTAATACAATAAATTCTCTTTGGGTATTTGAGCCTGAAGGTGAAGGAAATGTTCAGAATTACTTCTTAACATTCATGGAAATATTTGACAGTAAATGGGAAATTATTAAAGGTTGTTAGTTGATGGAGTCACAGTCCAAGCTTTAAATTTTTATTCTTTCTCAAGACTGAGGAATATTTCACTATAGAACAGGAAAGTTTAAAGCTTTTGAAAAATTAGTGGACGATTTCCTCCCTCCCCAGAGAAACCCACATTAAAAATACATTAAAGTATAGGATATTGATGAACTATTTCAGTCTGATAGTTGAATAAGAGACCAAAATTTCTGTTACAATTGCAGGTGTTTCCTGCAGCTGAGTATGAAATTAAGTAGACTTTTAATAAGTTACAGTTGCTATTTGTTGAGTTTTTGCTGTTCCTAGTTTTTTTCTTAGTTATCCTTACTGTTTTCCAGGAATTCTGGAACTAAGAAATGTTCTACTTAGAATTTGAAAACATAAAGCCATCAATTCACTGAGTTTATTTTTAAGCATGGAAAGCAGTGAAACAGAGATTTCTAATTTTTTACTCTATGTGTTGTCTTTTAAATTGTTTAATATGGTTTAATTGCACTTCATGGAGCAAAAACCCGACAAACAGTAATTGCAGATATGTTCTTACTACATTAAACAAACTAATGCTGCTCTCTGAAAGAGAGTGATTTTACTAACAAAACAAAAAAGGAAGGGATAAGTAAATAGTTAAAGTTGATTTTTAGAGATACAGAAATTATGTAGTAGCTTGTTGTCATTCACTGTTCTTCTGTTAAACATACTGTCTTTTTATTCTCACTGGCTTCTGTGAAAGTAGGAGGTACCTGCTTTCCTATCATTTTTCTAATTACTTTCTGCATTAAACAAGCCAATCTTTCTCTTATTTTATATTTTCACTTTTCCAAATGTTTCTTAGAAATATGCTATCTTTAGTCCTTTTCTGCATTTTTCATATACTCTCCACCCTCATTCTTTTTTTCTTCAGGCCTAAGTCCAGTGACACTCAGTATTCAGAGGAAACCATGGCAGTGTTTTCCTTAAGTTTGCACTTTCCTGTCCTGTTCTTAGTGAGGAAGTCAATCCCTCCATCAGTCACTGGAGACTGCAAGTACATATTTATTATTATTGCCTACTATTTTACAAGTTATTTTAAATTTAAAAAAATAAAAGAGAGAGAGAGAGGAGGGAAGGAAACACTAGACTAGTAAATGCGAAACACAGGAAAATATCACATCATCAGAATTTAAGCTTGTTTTAAGAAAGTGAATTTCACTTGCTCTGTTATCTCACAATGTGTCTCTCAGCTGCCAAACCGATCTTGTTGAGTCTTAATACCCAGTGTAGCTCTCCTTCTCTTTTCAGGATCACAATAATAACTCCCAGGAAAAGCTGAAATAAGTCGCCTATGAAATTAAATGCAGTTTAAGGTAAATAGTCTGGTTCCCACATGATGTAAAATGATACAGCTCTGCTAATCCCTCTTGGGATTACAGGACCTTCTGCCATCTGAGAGAAGTGAATAATGTCTTTGGTGGAAGACTCTGAGCTCAGCTTAATTGAGTGGTCGATCAAGAGTACAATTGTGCTCCCAGTAGTCAGCCAGTGCACAGCAACAAGTACTTCATTTATTATAGTCCAGGTTTATTTTATGAGTAAGAATTATTGATGTGTGCAAAGAGGGTCTTTTCCAACAGGGGAAAGTAGGTCCAAACCAGACAACAGTTGGTAGTGAAATCGTCTCTTCCATAGCTCCGCAGAAGACTGATTGTTTCCCTCTGCATCAGACCTGGCTCTTGGCAGCTTACCCAGCATCCACAGGCCACTGCTTTCAGCAGTGCTTTCAGTTCTTGCCTTCCTGAAACAGCATTCAAAAAGCTAAGACTTGCTGCTTCCCAAAGCAATACCTTCCTACTCCTTTTCCTGTACCCTGGGACATGTATCCTGGGACACATTTCATACTTCTTCCATTCGAGGCCCAGTAGGATATACTACCTATGTGCTTTTAGCCAAGCAAATTTTAAGTAAGCAGTACATAATGCCTGCATTTCTGCAGAATAGCTTCAGAACCAGACACAGGATCTACAACCCATTTGAAGATTGAATGATTGTTTTTTTTAGGCTGATGGGACAGAAAATTGATCTTTCTGCTGCCTTGCTTTTCTGTTTCCTCACTTGGATTTTCCAGGTAAAAGCTGTTCCTTTTCTCCAGTGGTATTTCTTCAGTGAATTCTAATGATACCATATCCTTTTCAATAGCTGGTGTTTACTTTATGTCAACCACAGTAAATTAAATTATTGTCTCAATGCCGAGAAAACTACACTACTGACAACATGCATACTTTTGCTTGTCATGGTGGCACTCGTAATTGTGTGTAGAGACTGACTTGAGTCCACCCTGTAGTAGTTACAGGTGACAGGAGTAACATCCATTTCCTCACTTCATTGTAACAGATAACTTGAAGGAAGAGCCCTGTATTTGCAGGGAGTTTTTTCTTCCAAACCCACACTTTTCTCTCTGTTGAGGAGCAACTGAGTTGGACTTTTACTGCAGACTTACTTATAATAGAGATAACAGTTGTGATTTTGCTTTTCTCTTCAGGTTCCCTTTGAGAACTAAACTTCTAATATTTGATACTAATTATTTAAACCTTAAGAGTTTTCTCACATACCATGATTCTGTTGGGCAGAAGTCTCTGGCTGGCTGAAATGTGTAAAAATATCAAGACAAACCCCACCAAAACCCAAGATACCTCTAGAAAAATTCTCTGCTTGTGCTGCTGAAGTCAGCAGGTGTGGTAAATGCCCGTGCTGTATTGGAAAGCAATTTTTCATTTGAGTGATTTATTGGTAGATAATTAAAATTATGAAGGAAAACTATATGCCCTGATGATGAAATGTGCTTTAAATGTCATGCAATCTGCCCAACATCTTTCTTGAAAGGAGGGCGTGATGAATCCTTGAAACTGTACCTCTCCAAAAGTGCCTCATGCAGGACTCAGTGCTGGCTGCAGTTGCCACAGCCCTGCTGGACTCATACATGCATCAGAAAAAGGCAGCAAAATTGCCACCCTTATGATTTTTGCTGCTTTTGCTGGCACATACTAGACTGACTCATGCCTGTCATCCTCTTCTCCCTCTGAAGCCTTCTCTTTCTTGGAATGCACCACAGCTTTTTCTCCTATTCAGCTATGCTGACCACAGAGGTGGGTAAGATAAACCATCCAAAATCTTGGGACCCAGAGATGCCTGGTGATTTTTCATGCTATCTATCCTCTATATGGCCACCAGCACCCCAGAATGTGCCAACAAGTTCATCTGCCAGTCACTTCAGCTAGTGGGCATGTAGGGAAGAGGGACCTCTTTCCTGCATATGAGAGGCTGATCTAAAGCTATAAAATGAAGTTCATGTTGCATACAAAAAAAAGCAATGAGAAACTGCCTTCCTCCTCCTTAGTTTTTGCCTCGTATGTAGCATGCAAATTCATTGATTTAGCAGAATGGTAAATCTGACTTTCAGACTGTGGTGGTGTCTGCTGGATGGTGAGACCTGTGCTAGATCCTGATCAGCAGAGTCTCCTCCCTCTTGGTGATGCAGAGTACCCCCAAACCCACCCAGGTACCCAGCATGGAGCATGGAGAACATACCTATGTGTTACATTGTTGGCCAAGAGAGCAGGACAATGATGTAATGTGTATGCATATGTTTCAGTGCCTTCCTTAGAGAACTCTCCCCATTTCCCCCCAGTTACCACATCCTCTGTGATTTCCCTCATAAAAACCTCAGGCTGTTCATGCTTCCACTCTGTGGTTTCCAATCCCTCAGTCTCTTCTGTTAGACCTGAGTGTGGCTAAGGCCCCTGTCCTCACCTATCATCCTTTCAGGCCACTCCCAAAAGCATCCATTTCACTTTCCAGCATACAGGTATGCTGTCACAGCTTGCTGGGTCTTTTTGCTGTTCCTTTCCATTGCTTTCTGGAATGAGCTTGCTGTTCTGCTCATCACTGTTTTGTATATGCTTAGGGCTGTCCCCAGGCTTCAGGATGAAGCTAGCATCTGGATTATCTCAGTGCTTGAAGCAAAGTGCAAAAGAAAATTCTGTTTCTTGTCCCCTGAATAAGGAATAGCCACTCTTCTCAAAAAGAAGCTTCCCAGAGCTTCCTTGTGCACAATAAAAAATGACCTTTACTATTTTTTGCTTAGCTGGAAGGCAGGCCTGGATGGTTGAGGAAAAATGTGGTCACAATCCTACATAATCCTTTCCAGCTCTTTTGAAGGAAGATCTTTGTCTACTTTTTTCTCTCTCCTGCTGTTGTTGTGCCTACTCAGTGTCTCACCTGGACTCAACTTTGCTTTGCTGCTTTTCCCTCTGAATCTTCCTCCTCTCACATGCCAGCTGCCTGCCCTCTCATCCAAGCAGCTTTTCACACCATATTATGTTTTGCTGTTCTCCTTTCCCAGTGATGCAGCTCAGTGGCTTGCCAAGCCAGGACACATCTCTGTCCATTGGGGAATGTGGAATATACTGGGGTGGGGTTCGGGAAGTGAGGGCTTGTGTTCTTCAGAGAGCAGAGCAAAAAGAGCACCTGGGAAAAGGTGGCTAGGGCAGGGCTGGGGGAGTTGGGGAGTCTTCAGCTGTTTGGGGAAAATGAAGGAGGAGGGCAAACACAGCAAGGAGCATTGTGGGAATAGTGGCCAGTCAGTGCCAGCCTACCCTACCTCAGATCCAGATGCCTGCTCCTGGTACCCCTGCCCAGCTACTGCTAGCTGCCCTCTCCATGGTTTTCTTTGCAAGAGCAACCTCTTCCACATGGGGCAGCCTGCAGTTCCCCATCTCTCCCTTGTTTCTCCTGGAGTCAGCAGTTCTCCATCTGGCTGGGGAAGGCAGGAGAGGACATAAGGAATGTATCCCAGGATTGCATAGAGGAAAAGATGTTGAAGAACTGCTGCTATAGCTCTCATTGTTGAGAGTGGTGTGACGGTGAGCTGCTTGTGACTTGGTGGCATGTATGTCTGGGACCTCTGCCAGAACATCCATTTGGAGTGAGCTCTGCCTGGTGGAGTGATACAAATAGCAGAAGAGCTCACAGAAATCAGGCATTGCCAGCTGTATCTGCTGCTTTGCTTTTTTATTTTATTATACAACATGTTCAGATTTTAAAGTGGCTTGAAGTACATTTTTTCTGTAGTAAATCAGAGCTTCCTAAATCCAGTATTAGTAAAAAAGTCCTTGAAACTTAGGTGCAGTTTATGAGTTTTGAGAGACTAGAACAGGCAGCTTAAATGTTCAGAGAATCTCCCCATTCCTGAGATTCATTTGCTCGTTTCAATATAATCTGTTTATCACAGCCAAAATACTGAATCTCTCTTTTTATCTGAACTGCTGTTTGCTTTTAACAAAACATAAGGGGAACTGGAGGCCCTTTGTCGTCCACGGAAGATGAGGAAGGTTGATCAGTCCTTTCTTTAGAAAGTTTACTGGTATTTGATAAGGAACCTGAGCTGCATTTTAAAATTTTTGTGTTCAATATTAAAATAATCTTGGGGCTGCCTTATTTTTTGGTGTGAAGGAAAGAAAAAGCAAGGGAGTAACTGTTTCCTCCCATATTTATTTTATTCAATATAATGAAAGAAAAGAGTTCTTCAAGTGTTCAAGATAATAAAAAATAACTCCAAGTGTCGTTAAGTTGTATTTGTTCACCAGCTTTGTAAGAAGTGATATTTTCTGAGAAACATAAAAACACACAGTTCTCAGGTACTTCGCTCAGAGTTATGAGAAAAGCAACTTGCACACCCAAAACAACCCAAGAAACCCAAAAGATCCAACTCTTCAAACCACACTGCAGTCAGAGTGGGAATCCCTTGCAACACTACTTATTCTAAATATTTCTATCCCCTAATTACAGTTTTTCCCTTCAAAATATCTAAATTAAAATGAGAACAAGTGTCCAAGCTAATTTATTAGGGAGCAATGGTGAAACTGGTTTGATCTCTCCTGTCCTTCTTCCCGCAGTCTTCTTGACCTTATAGCACAATGGAGGTTAGAGTATCTTACATTTGTGATACCCTGGTGCCCTGTTTCTGCTAAAATGGTCTTATACTTAGGAACCTTTTTCTGCTAAGATGTTCCTATACTTACAATGGAACTTGTACTTCCATTATGGTTGTGCTGTGCATGTCATCCATGTCCTGCCTGTTCTATCTGTCACATGACTGTGGTGCAGATCAGTGGTATCTCAGGATGATGTCCATTGCAAAGCACGTGTACGTGTGTTTGAGAGTGACCTCAGTTTCCTGATAGCAAAGCTTTTGGGCTCTATCTAGACATGTCTACGAACCTTAGTGTCTTTTTCTATTGTCCATGTTTAGGAGTTTGAAATGAAAATAATTTCCTAAGATCTTTATGAGTGTAGACCAAACTGATTGTGGATTGGTATCTGTGGCATAGAAACTCTGTAAGTAAATAAGTCTTTAAGGGCTTTACTCTAAGGGCTAGTGGGTATATCTTTATTCGTATGGATGACCAGTGAAAAAGCAGCCAGAGATATGGCTGCATTTATGTTAGTCTGGCTTGTTTGGCTGATTTTTTTGCTCTAAACTTTGCCCATCTGCTGAACAGGATTCAAGGGGCTTCCTTGTACTATACTCTGATCCTTGTTCAATATTCTTAATCACAAGCCTGACTTCAAGCATATGGATAGTTCCACTCATCACAGGTGTTGACAAAGCCATTTCCAAGAGTCAATTTTCTGTCTTCTCTAAATATAGCCAGTTGCATTTTCTCCTAGCATAAGAAGTTCATCCTATATTATTTTCCTCTTCCTGCTTTTTCACCCTGAAAACACATTATGCTCTTTCAGACTGGAAGGATTTTATTCCTCTTAACGGAGTGGATGAATTACGGAACAAAAAATGTTTATCTAATTGGCCAAGAGAACAATTCTACAGATCATGAAAGTTTAAAAAAACAGGTTGCAGTTAGAGGCAACTGATTGCTCAGAGTGGCAAAATTATACCTCTAATGAAAAGAATTTCCATTTTCACATGCATAGTCACAACACCACAGAATGGTTGAGTATGGCAATGACCCTTGGACATAATTTAATCCAATGCCTCCTGCTGAGATCACAGTCAGACAGAACATGTTTCTCAGTACTGTAAGCCATCAGATTCTGAGCATCTCCAAGGGTGGAGACTCTACAACCTCTCTGAACAGCCTGGTCTGGTTTTTGATCACTCTCTCAGTGGGAAGTTTTCTTGTGTTTAAGTTATGTTTCCTGTATTTGAATTTCTGCCCATTGCTTGTCATCAACCATCTTTTTGTGCTTCCCCCCATCAGGAATGGGTAGAATGAATAGGATGCCCTTGAGCTTCTCCAAGCTGAACACTGCCAGCTCTCTCAGCCTCTCTTCATTTGTCAGATGGTCCAAGCCTTCTCAATCTTCCTGGTCCTTCACAGTCCACCATGCCTATGTCTCTCTTTTTTGGGGATCTCAGCACTGGACCCAGCCCTCCAGCTGTGTCTCACCAGGACTGAGGAGAGGGGAGGGATCACCTCCCTTGACCTGGTGATGCTCTGCTTAATGCAGTGCTGGACACTGTTGGCCTGCTTTGCTGCAGGGGTGCATTGTCAGCTCACAGCTTGTTCATCAAGATGTCCAGGTCCTTCTTTAGGGAACTGCTTCCCAGCCTGTAGTGGTGTTTGGAATTATTCCTGACCAGGATGTGGCATTTAATTTTGTTGAGCTGCACAAGGTTTCTGTTGGCTAATTTCTTTAGTCAGTCCAGGTCCTTCTGGACAGCAGCAAGGTGTTCTAGTGCATCAGACACTGCTCCCAGTTCTGTATCACCTGTAGACTTGCCGAGCTAACTAGTTGTTCAAATGTCAAATCTCTCAAAGCTGTGAAACTCAGCTGCAATTTTAATCCTGAATCTGGCTACTTTTAAGATGATAAAATGCATTTTTATTTGATAAGTATTTAGTGAATCTTCTCAAGCTGTTTTTTTTTTTTAAGTTCAAGCTAAAAAAAAAGGATATGAAATCAGTGCAAAAATTATTCTGGAACTTTGAATGAAACAGGTTAGTAATAAGAACTTATAAAATCTTTAGGCATTAAAGGGGAAAAGGCCTTCCTTCCAGATAACATTGGAGTATTATAGCTCTTCAATTGTGATTAAATTTTTTCTTAATGTTAGTTAAATCAGAGTAAAATCTATAGTTCATGATTTTGTATAGTTTTGCTATTGCAGTTGTGGTATTTTTTTACTTTTGTTATAATTAAATTCTTTAACTACCATATTATAGTTAAATAATTTGAAAGTGTTCAATGCTATGCTAGATATACAGGGAATAACTTTGTCTCACTGCCTCCATAAGTAGTGCTCTTTTTCCCCCTTTTTGAAAAAGTTTGAATGTGTTGCAAATCTGTGGCCACTGTTGAGTCATGCTGTGTAACCAGGCCAAGCAGGGAGGTCCTGCCTATTTCTGTCTTTCTAAGGATATTTCTAACATTTGGCTCTAATTAAGAGAATGTAGAAATGAGGGACAGCAAGATATTTTTTACACGGCCTCCAATTACTTCAGGATAATGCTAAACTTAACATTTGAGTTCTCTTCTTAAAATGAAACTAGAGTGTTGGTCATTTGTAATGTTTAAGTGCTTTCATGGGGAGAAAATGCATGATGCTAAAATGAGGGGTTACTAAAAGGTCACTTTAATAGGAACAGAAGGCATAACAGGAGTCAGTGGCTAGAATCTGAGGTCAGAACATTTCAAATTAGATGTAGTGTTCATATTTTTAATAAGAGAGGTCACTAACCTTTAGAGGAAACTGCAGATTGACAAATTAAATACTTCTATTTAGTAAAGACTGAAATATTTCCTGGTAAATGTGCTGTAGCCAGACATATATCTATTCTGTATTCAAACACAGCTGAACCTAGTGCAAGGGCAACAATCTGTAATAAAAGGGCATGTGATAATGCAAAATGTTAGAGAGAGTAGGGGAGTTCAGCAACCAACTCTAGATCACATGTGACCCCTTATCCAGCCTGCCACCCTCTTGCTGTAGCACTCATCCATTGTGAGATGGGATGAAAAGCATAATACCTCTGGGAAGACTGGGATACATCAGAAACAGTTCTCCAACCTGTAAGACAACTTTATATCTGCTCCTGAGGTTTGGGCAGAGAGACCCTTTGGTGCTGATAACCTGTGCCCAGGTCCCTCTGTCTGAGGACAGTGGAGAGTACACAGAAGCCCAGCTTCTGAGAGTACACAGACCAGCACTGGTGATTGAAGTTCAACTAGTGTCACACTTGTTGGTTTGTAGTCTGGGATTAAATATGAGAAAATGGTGAAAAGGGCAGACCTGGATACTGTGACTTAGAGAGTTTCATCTGTCCTCCCACATTATGGTTCTGTATGCTGCACAGTAATTCTTCTGTGAACCTCATCACTTCTGTTAAACTCAGTCGTACTTTTCTGGAAAACAGATGCCAGAAAAGGATGGGCAAGGAACAAAAGTACTGTAGCTCTACATATCCATTTATAAAATGTAGAAAACATTTGGCTAATTAACAAAGGCATGGCAGTGTGGATATGCTACTCTCTGATCCCCAGATAGAAGGCACAACAAGTACATATTGTTTATTTCTTGTGATGCTAGGTGTGGGTAAGGCTTGAAGGTGAGTCAGCTGTGAATTAATAATGTGTGGAGCAATTAAGAGACCCATATAATTTACTGAAATAATCTTATGACAGCAGAAAATACACTTAGGCTTCTGTAGCCAGGTCATAGGTCTGTCATTGCTTATGATCCTCCCACTGAAATCACTGGAGCAGTGACAGTGTTTGACATCATACTGAAATGTGTCCACAGTCTCATGAATCAGAAATAATAGACTTGTGAACCAAGTCTGAAATTTCATAAAGCATGCCTGTGCGTCAGGGTCCAGCTCCCACTGAACTCCTGTAGTCTTATCTAGAAAATTTCTCAGGCAGATTACCTGCTGTTATCTGACCCACCTATAGAAACTCCAACTATGAGAAAAATTGTTTATCCAAATACCTGACTTAAAAATAAAAAATGGCATTAATAATTCATTTCAGAAATCAGCCAATTATAATTCCTAGAAACATTTGTTCAGGGCACAGGAACAGCTCTGATTCTTCTGCATAGACCTGGAAAGATGATAGGAACTAATACATTGCTGGGAAGGTGGTATTTGTTGTGAGATTTAGTTTTTGACTGTGACACGTAGCTATAAATTGTGTGGTTTTGTTATTATTTTTATTATGTGCATTTTATTATGGGCTGAGGGACTAACCAGGGATCATTATGCAGATGAAAAGCAGTATCTTTATTCTGCAGATGGTTCCTCTTCCAAGTCCCACTTGGCATAAACTATCATATCAAAAAGAAATAATTTGATACCTAAAAGCAAGTTATTCATTTATGTAAGCAGAAAGTTCCTTTGTTACTAAAATCAAAGAGGAGTTTAAGGGCATAGTCCACCAGTGTTTTAAGATCCCTTTTATACTTGCTTTTTGGATCATCTTGTTCTGTTGAGATAAAAAGATAGAGTCACCATTTTGGAGGAAGCTCCACATGCATGGGCTTTTATAAGCCATGTAAATCAAACCACTGGATTTGATTTTTCTTATATGAATCCTTCCTTACTACATGTAGCCTGCTTTTGGATTTTGAATATAATTAGTGTAACAATAACCCTACAAATATCTTATCCAAATTTTTATCTCATAATATCATATCTAAATACTTTCATCATCCTATATCACATCACCTTCCCCTCCTTCTCATTAAATTTTAAGCAGCCTTGCTGCATATCTAAGATTTCGTTACCTCATACCTAATTAGCAGGAAACAATTCTGTCTCCTGAGTTTATTTAAAAAATAAAATATTTCTCTTTCAGGCCATCTAACAGAAAATCTGCTGTGTCTCTCAGAAATCCCAACCCTTATTTACTCCAATTATTTAGCAAACAAACAAACAAACCAACCATCATGCTCCACAGTGCATTATATGTGGTATTAGTCTGCATGATGATAGACCCTGAATTCAGCACCTCTGTCCTCTGAATATTGCTGAATTTTTGTAGGCAGCATAGTAAAGGAGAATTTTGTAGAAAGAGTTAGAAAATTATTATCTGAAGCAAATAACGTATTTTTTTCTCTAGACTAGCCAGCTCCTTGAGGAGTGGATACTGTTTCATAAAGGCTGCTGACTTAGCCTCTTAATACTGATTTCTAGAAGTGCAAACATTCTTTTAGTTAGTCCAAGTATTCAGGTCCAGACTTGGATCTCTGAATTTTTTTTTTTTTTTTTTTAAATGTCACAGTGCATAATATTGCAACATAGCATAGTAGAGGTATTTAACACGAGCCTGTACTGTGGAGTATTGTGGGAGCTGAGACAAAATGGTGGCATCTTTCTGAGAGAGCTTAAGATCAAACTATGAGGCAGTTGATGGGAAGTTGTTTTTTGGTTTGTTGTTTTCTTTGGGTTTTTGGGTTTTTAAATGTTTTAAACATTTCCTCTTTTTTAGAGAGACTTGAGGAGTGGCTTGGAAAAATACTCCAGTGCAGTGTTGCTTCTCTGAAAGAGGCTGGTAAGAGTTACTGATGGAGACATATGGGTCTTCAGTATGTCCAAAGGCTGCATTTGGATCACTGTTTTGTAGTCACTAGAGACTGTTTATCCTGTGAATATATCTAATCTGTTTTGAACCCAGTCTTACTTAACCTCTAGAACTTCCTGTGTCTATGAGTTTGGCAAGTTGTAGAGTGAGGAAAAAACCTAATTTTTTCCTTATTGTGTTTTCTTTATAAGCAGCGTGTTAAGGTATGTATGGTAAGCACCTGTGCTCGAGGGTGGTTTGCATCTGACTTTCTGTTCCTTTGTTCATAGTGAGTGTTGCTGACATGGTGGTATGTCCTAAATATAAAAAAAGACAATACCACCTAGAGGGAAGTGTGAGGACAAATAATCATTTAAAGAAGATAATATATTATCTGCACAGATGGTGACTCTTAATGTTCACAGACTCAGTTTCAAATAAGATAAGAACATACTTTTTTTAATGACCTTTGGAAACTTACTGTAGCCCACAAAGCAGTTTGAGATATTGCTGCTGTAAACCCACTTGGTTTTGTATAAGCAATGCAATATCCTGTTCTATGGTGCTATGAAGTTGGATTGCACTTTTAGTGGTTAATGGGTCATGTTCAGCCTGGAGGCCTGTGACAAGCACAGGGTCTTATGTTGGGACATGCCCTGTTTAACATCAGAGGCCTGGGTGAGGAGACCAGATGCACATTCATCTGGTTTACAGATGACATCAAACTGGGGGAACCAGTCAGTATGCTGATGCACTAGGTTACCATTCGGAGAGACCTGAGCCAACAGGAAAGCCAGTGGGGCCTGTTGTGGTTCAGCTATGGCATTTCCCAATTCAGTGCCCCTGGCCAACCAAGACTCTCCCAAACCAGATGCAGCTTGCTCTGTCCTCCACCTCCCACTTCCCCTCTCCCTTCCTGATGCCAGGATGGACAGAGTCATGAAGTGGAGGCACCAAAAGGTGAAAATCGCAGATTGAGATAAGAACAATTTACCGGAAACAGCAATGAGATAATGAACAGTAACAGTAACAATATTAAGAACAAAAAGTATAAGACAAAGAAACTATTTGCAGGGAAAAAACAGGACAAAATACCATCTTGTTCCTTCCCACCACACTACACTTTTCCCTGTCGTGAAATGAGAGAGTCCCTTAGTCCTGCCCATTGCAAATGACATGAAATGGTATTGAGTAACAGCAGGATCTGGCCACATGCCCTTCCTGGTTACTATAAAATAATTAACTCTGTCCTGGCTGAAACTAGGACAGGACCAAAAGTCCTGCACCTGGAAAAGAAGCAAAACAGGTGACTGACTGTGGGGAGCAATTGTGTCGAAAGGGAATGTGAATATGTTATAAATAGCAGGCAAATATGAGCCAACAGCATTCTGGCAGCAAAGATGGCTGACAGCACCCTGGACTCTTTTAAGATGAGTGAAGTTAGTAAATCAAGGGGAGGAATTATCACCCTCAACACTCATGAGGGCACATTTAGATACTGTGGCTTGTTTTGGTCTCTTGAGCATGGAAAAGACATCAATAAATTGGAATGAGTTCAGCAAAGAACTAGCACGATGGTGTGAAGAGAGGCTGAGGGACTCATCTCAGAAAAGATTGTTTTGAAAGGACCCGTCATCTGCCCCTCACTGCTTATGTCAGAGTAACTGAGGAGATGGAACCAGGTTGTTTACAGTGATGCAAAGTCATAGGGTAAGAGTTAACAGACATATGTTGAAGTGGGGACTTCAGGAGAAATGTTTTCTGCACCAGGATGGTTAAGCAGTGGTTGCCCAGAGAGACAATGCAGACTTTGTTCTTGGAGGTTTTCAAGATTTACCTGATCTGACCTGACAGCCAATTCTACTTGGAACAGAAGGTTGGACTGGAGATTTTCTGAGGTCCCTTTTAGCCTAAATTATTCTGAGATCATAGGATCCTTCAATTACACCAAGATTTCACCCAGGGTGCATTTGTATATTACAGGCAGTCACAAGCTTGATGGGTACTACAGGCAGGTTCAGTTCATCATGTCTGCTCCTTTGAAAGACAGAGGCCAGATTGTTTTTCCTTTACTTATGTGTAACCGTCCCATCCTGCAGTAGGTGTGCATCAACTTGAGAAAAGTTTGTTCAATGGTATTGTTTGTCCATGTCATTCCTGTTCTGTGTACCTGCTTCCTGACAGTTCTTCCAATGAGGATATGAAAGAATAAAGAAAACTCCCCTTTTCTTTCTGTGATATTGAGCTGAATCAAATTGTGTATCCAACCATTTATTTTTATTAAAGTTCAAATTTGTCCTATCTAGATTTGTTTGTGAATAAAGATTGTCTTCTTTTCTCCTTTCATCTCATTTTTGGATGTTGCAAAATAAATAAATGGAAGTACTAATCAACTTCTACAACTAATCATGTTTTGTGTATGATTCCTCCACATGAGTTTGAAATGTAGTATGATTAGATTCCTACTGTCTTGCAGTGGAAGTTCTGCCCAAGAGAAAGAGAAGAAACTGAAAATATCCTAGAATATGTTATCTTCTTGGCGTTTGTGCTCTGTCCTAAAAAAAATGCAGTAATGTCATCTCTGATGCAACCAATGGCAAATTGTCTAGAAGCTATGATAAACATGATGATTAAGAAGTGTTTTTGTTAAGGATTGTGGCCATTTGTGCTGCATGGACTGAAACAGAATCTGGTTAAGGATTATCTAGATATGCTTTGATGTGCTGTAAGATACCTTGATATTCATGAATGTGCTGCTGTTTGCTAGATGTTATCTTTGTTCCTTAGAGCTCTGACTTCAGTGCACCTGCTCCTTATTTTAACATCAGATTTACAGAAAAGGTTTCATGTTGGTTCATGTTCTCTCAGTTGACAGATGAGTTAAACTCCCACAGAAAGTTTTCCTTCTTAGCTCACTGGCTCCCCAGTCAAGGATTTGATGTTTCCAGAACAATTTGGGAAGCTTAGTAGAGCATGTAGTTTCTGACATGGCATTTTGAAAACATCACATCATATGAATATTTTGGAACTCTGAACCATAAATATGGTACTGTATTGTTACTTTTATAAAAAATGCACAGTAGAGACCTTGAAGGACATTGTCTCTGTCATGCTTGACATGAAAATCAGGTAGATGCCTGTTTGTTGTTTCTCTGTAAATGTAAGAGCTTTCAAACCTTTCAAAGCTAAACTTATGCTCTCAGTATGGACTATTTCTGTTAGCTCTTTACTCTCAGAAATCAAAAAACTTGTAACCTTGCAGAGTAGAAGGGAAATTCTGACAAAAACTGATAGAGAGATGATAAACATCAGTGGGATTCCCTGTGATGCATCTCATTGCTGCCAAAGATGCCAATGATAGCAGCACTTTAATTCCAGAAGAATGAGTTCAGGGACATTCATCATTGTCTTGTTGCTTTCAGTCCTCCTTTTCCTCAATCTCCAACCAATCAACCCCAATCTCCAACAAGATTTCTTAAAGCTGAAGAGAAAGTCATGACTGCTTTCAGAGATGCAAATTGGCTGTGATAGAGTTGGCAATATCTTCTGTCCATTGAAACTTCAGCAGCAGGTGCTTGCTTCACAGCCTAATTATACGTTAACCAGCAAAAGTAGTTCTACATCCTTTGCAGGAATCATTGGAATCAGGAAACATTGATTATCCACATGATCATTACTACTGGTCCAGCTTAGCCAGAACTGCACAGAATTATAACTGAATGGATGATCCCAACATTCTCACAACACATAGCCCAGTGTTGGACAGAATGCTGCTATGGACAGGGAGGTATCTGCCCTCCATCCAACCTTCTTTGTCTGAGGACATGGAGGAGATTTGTCATTTGCTATTCAAGCTGTGGTCTGGGACTGCATATCGTGGAGCAGGATTCTTCATCTTTCCCTTCAGTTCCATCAGTGTCCACCTCCATTGTGCAGCCTCTCTCAACCTCTGCTCATGGTGCTGTGGTTGCTCATGCCCTTGCCCACAAAGTCGTGAAACTCCTTGGAGTTTTTTTTGTTTCTGTTTTTCTTTTCAGAATGCTGAAATGCATGCATAGCTGTGAACTGTTTTCTATTCAGTGTCACTCTTTGTTGAGTTGTTACCTACACTGAGCTTGCCTTTACTTACACTGCCCTGTTCTCCTTGAATGTGTGTCTTGTCCTGCATAGTTGTAACGATCAGTGTTAATAACTGAATCAGAGAATCAGAGTGTAGCTGATTTTTCAGCTCCTGGGCAGTCAATCAAGCTAGGAGTTAAGGAAAAAAAAAAAAAAAAAAAAAAAAGGAGAAAAAAAAAAGCTCAGTAGAGACTAATAGATGCACGGAGTAGAGACTACTACCCTAAACCTATACCTTGTAAATGGACTTAATGCCATCTGAAAGTCACTAAGACATAAAAGATGCAAAATTTGAATGCGGTTTCAATAAGCCACTTCTCAAAACAAATTTCATTTTAAAGCCTCAGAATGGTACACATGTTTGTTAAAAGCCAGGAAGTACAAATATATCTTAAAATTAATTAGGAAAAGCCAAACTATTTCTGGTTATTCAGAGAAAGCAGCAGAATATATAAATCCCTGGTCTGTACTGAAAGAGACCTCATGAAAATTGGGGTTGCTAAGAAAATCATTAAAACTTAAGAAAATGCTGAAAAGTAAAATTATCATCACTATTTGACTCCTCATAACTCTGTATAACTATTTGACTCCTCATAACTCTTAAACTGCATACACAGCAATATGTATGCATTTTCAGCAATAGCATTGCATCATTACAGTGAAATGAATATTGGAACAGGTGAAGGGCCTTCACTTAGGTTTCATTTAAGACTTCCAACAAAGACAGGCAGTTCTTAACTGATACTTAGTTTCCCTGCAGGAAGTATACTTACCTTTGTGGTATGGCAGGGTACTCTACAATGGCTTTTCAGTGCGTTGGGATTTTTTTCCTTGTTTTATTTTACAGCTAGTCTTCACACTGAGCTGAGGAACGGTAGCATGTAATTTAATATAATGATGGTTATTGCAGAGGTAATTGTTGCATGGATGATATTAAAGGAACACTTTGCAGCTGATGAGCACTTCACATCCCATTTCAAAGCTAAAAGACCCTCAACATATACACACAAAGAAAGAGAAGCTGCATCATTTAGATCTTTTTTTTTCAGAAAGCATTAGAGTATTCTCCAGTATGAGGAATATTTATTAGCTGTCCTTGTATGTGATTTGCCAGCATAAGCAACAAAGAAAAATAAAACAAAGCCACCAAATGCTGTGGTTGAAAGCCTGTTACTGGCTTACTAACCACTTTCTGAAGTTTGGGAATAAATGAGTAGATAGTTTTAGACATTAGTAGATATCTTCATAATGGAGACGCATACTATAATTAACATTTTCCTTTTTGTCATTACTGTTCATAACCCTACGTGTGTGCCGGCTGGCCTGTATGTTCCTTTGTGGGAGTATATCTGCTCTTGGATAAATAACAGAGTTTGGCTGTATTCTGCTCTTCAGTTTGGACTAAGGTGTGTTGTGTTTACATGTTTGTTGCTTGACTTGTAAGCCATCTGTCTTAAGAGGGGAGATGTGAACTGGGGAGAACAGCTTCTAGCTTCTTGGCAAAGCCTTTTAGATTTCCAACAAACCTGCAAGGCTGATTTGGTTAACATGCAAACTACAGAAGGTGATCTCAAGGACATAACCATTCAAAAGCAGAGCAGAAGTGATATGAACATCACAGCAGAACTGCTGTGGTGTTCATATGTACTTTAATGGTTTTAATAAGTGGAACAATCTGTTGGCTGCTTGCAGAGCTAGATCATGAATTCCCTATTTTGTAAATCTGTGCTGAGACTGGGAAGCTTAGTAGAGCTAAGCTTCAGCCCCTTCAGCTCCTGGGACTAACTAAAAGTCCACAATATTTTCTGTAAGAGAAGATGTCTAAATTCAAAGCAATGGACAATGCAAAATTATTTAGATTTTAGAACTTCAGGGGGAGTATAGAGTATCAGAACACGTAAGACTGCAGTATTTCTCTTTACTTAACCAACTATACACTTTCCTGTGTAAGAGTTGCTAGTTTTCAGTTGCCAGGTTATAATCCAGATTAGAATGAATTTTAATAACAGATAAAATTATTCTTAAACACAGTTTGTGTGTACACCCTTTTGAGACACACCAAGGACTTGTGTAAATGTTTTCTGTAAAGGTAAAGTATTCAGGTCAAGTACGTAGTATGCTCTTAAATTTAGGAATTTTCCTACACTTCAGCACTGCCTCTCTCAGTGAGCCAGGTTTGGGAATGCGACTGATAGCCAACTGGCTTTTCTTTTCAGAAGACTCAAAATGCTTGAACAAACAAGTTGTGAAAGCTTCCAAAGGGAAATTGCCTAGACTGGAGCTTGTCTGAGGAGAGTTTGTCATCAAGGGGAATTCTCTGACATCTAAAAGTCTTTCACCAGCAGTAGACGTCCCTTACATAGAAAACACTGCCAAGCACTCATAGAAATATTTGAACTGGAAATGACTGACTAATTGATTGACTGTGCCTTTTCTACCACAGCCTTTTTTCTTCTTCTTTTTGCTTGTTTGTTTGTTTGTTTTCTTTTTCTTTTTAAATCAGGCAGTTAAGAAACCAAAGACATTCCTGGCCAGGACAGTTTCCTCAACTCAATTTTCCCATTTCCTCCCTTGGTTCCACCAGTTCTGCTGGGACAGAAAGTTCTGCTGCAGCCTGCTCAAGATTCATCTCCTTTAGCAACTCACACTGAGTTTCTCTAGTCATTTGCAGACCCTTGATCAACCACTGGTTGTGAACAGAGGCAGGAGGCTAGAAAACATGCCTTTGGTGTCCAAGAGCAGCCAGAGGAACTACTTCACTGGGAGGGACAGAGAGGTCAGTGCAGTCTTCTGGGAACTGGGGGCTGTGGTTTCAAACCTCTTTGTAAATGAATTGTCAGTGTAGGGATGTTATGTGGAGGGTGTCAGTGGTGGCACTATGTTCTCATGTCCTACTGCAAGGGTTTTGACATTGCTTGCTTTTGAAATGAAATATTTATCCAGCTCTGGAAGAGAATTCTAGGCTGCAAACCATGAGTGGAGACATACTTCCTCGTGGCCCTGTGTTAGGCTTTCATATTACTGAGGGACTCAGCATTTCTCATTGCTTTGTTTTTTGCTCAGTCTACTAACTGCTGTGGATCGTGCTCTCAGAAGTCTCATTCACCTTGTGCACAGCAAAGAGGGAGCCTCAGCCTTCAGGAAAGCATCTGAAGGTCCCATTAAAATTCAGTTTTTGAAGTCTCCCAAGCTGTACTTACCATTTTTCATTTATTCAGACCTCTGTGGAACCTTTGGCTGTTTGAAGCACTCTTTTTCATTTTTAGCATGCAGCACAATACCTTTCATCAACATCTTTTCCCTGGAGTGTTGTTTGCATTTGCCTTTTTCTCTCCAGAGCTTGCTTACTTCTGAAGCCTGAAGTGCTCAGCTTGTAGTATTGGAGCAAATCTCCTGCTCTGGGTCAATTCCAAGATACAGAACTAACCTTTTCTCATTTTTTTTCCTTTGCTACCTTGCCAGGCTACAGCATTTCCTGCAAGATGACACATTAGAGTAGATAGGTGACAGCTCCCCTGACTTCTCAGGGGGTTTCCCTTCAGCTTCCTGAGCCTCAGGAGAAATTAGCTTTTCAAATCTTTTCTTAGCATCTTCTGAGGCTGTGTCAGAATTTTCCTCTACAGCTTGCACTTCGTGCTTGAGTGCTTCAAGCTGCTGGTCATTTCTTCCTCTAGTAAGATCACTTCTTTCTCAGTCCTGCTTGACAAGAAGTTTGGAATTGTCTTCTCTTTGATTAAGATATTTAGCTTGCCTGGGCCTCAAGTGCTCTGTCTGTCAGGCAATTTAATGCTTAATCCTCTGGTTCCCCCTTAAATGGCACACATCTCTGTCTCAAAGAGCAGCTGGAGAAGAGAGAAAAAATTCCTTACAGGCATTTGTGATCTTGATAATTTCAGGAAATTGCAATGGTTGCCTGTGAGAATCTAGTGGGACAGCAAATGACTGCTTTCCATTGCCATAGTGCTCAACACCATCCTTCTCTCTTCCCTCAGCATCTTCAACCTTGAGATCCAGGGAAATGCTATAAAGGAGAAGTGAACTTACATGAACATTACGATGCAGTGTCTGAGCATTATCAGACATTGAACTGGTTAGTTTCCTTAATTTGGAAGGAACATCTTAAGTTAAGTGAGTATTAGAGTTAGTTAGTTAGTATTACTCATTAATAGACTGGCAAGATGAACTTCATTGCTACAAAATAGGACCAAGGCACCTGCCCCATCCAGTTTTTCTGATGTTGCTGGCAGGTGATCTCATGTGAGAGCTTTGTTGAGCCTCCCTGCAAGGAGGCTTCTTGAAAGGGCTACAATAGAGGGTTGAGGACATTTTGTAGTATTTTAAAATGTCAGTTCCAAACTGAAGTATTTTAATGTGAGCTTACTTAAAAGCAGTAGTACCAGTCAGGAAGAATTTTGCAAGCTGAACATGTATTTTTCTGTTGGACTTCCTGTGTGCAGGTTGCAGTCTTTACTGATGCTCAGTAGTTGTACCAGAGCCCAGATTTGGTATTTGTAACAGAATTTGTATTTCATGGTCACAAAAAGTAGAACTTTGAGGGAGACTTTTTACAAGGATGTGTTGTGACAGAACAAGGGGGAGTGGTTTCAAACTGAAAGAGGGCAGGTTTAGATTAAATATTAGGAGAAATTCTTAAATGAGAGTGATGAGGCAATGGAGCAGGTTGCCCAGAGATGCTTGGATTCCTCATTTTTGGAAATGTTCAAGGCCAGATTGGGTGGGGCTTTGAGCAACCTGGAGTACTGAAAGGTGTCCCTGTCCATGGCAGGGGGGTTGGAACTATATAGTCTTTAAGGTCCCTTCCAACCCAAACCAGTCTATGATTCTAAGTAGACTGGCCACTTTCACTTTCCTTTTTAGGGGTTATTTTTAAAGTGTTTCACTTTCTGGCTCCCCTCCATTTGACCTGTGGTGTAATGTTTGGACTAGAGATGCTTCTGGGGAAACATTAAATCCAAACAAACTCCTTTCCACCCTGTTTTTCATGAAATCTTTCTTGGATGGTCACTAAAGTTCTTTTTTTTTTTTTTTTTTTTCCATTACAGTCTCTATTAAACACAGACACACATTAGAGATCTCATGGTTAGTAGCTTTCCCAAACTAAAGCAATTTTAAATGCTTTTTTGTTTGTTGTATTTTGGAAGGCAGTTAGAAATGCTGTGGTGCTTACTTGTTTTGTTTGTTTAATTTTTCTTTGTTTTGGGAATTTGGGGGAGGGTTGTGGGTTTTTGGCTTTGCTTTGTTTTTCCTGAGGATGAGATGGAAGAAGTGAGGAATTGGAAACACTGGAAATCCTTGGCAGAATAAATTTTTCCCCTTGGTAGTATGTCTGGAAATGAGAAGAGACGAGTTGTTAAAGGGTTGTTCTGTTATACTCTGATTTATGGAAACTTTCAGCAGTGACAATGCCTTCAACCTAAAGACATTTGAGTTCCTCCTTTCACAGCAGGCTGATGTGTTAGGTGGTCCTGGAGCCATGCAGACCATGCAGATGCCACATAGGGAAGCTCTGGGACCATTTTGAAGAGATATCTTTACTTTTGTAGGGAGTGCAGCTGAAGCAGAATGAAATATTTAGATCTCATTATCAGGAATTTACTGAATTGGTCCTTGATTACTGGTTCTTCACTTCTTAGATATGTTCCAGTAAAAAAAGCAATGAAGGTCAGGAACAGAAGAGGAGAGGGAACTAAATGATATGGGTGAAACTGATGTGAAAATTTGCTGTGGCTGCCTGAACATTTGCTGAAGCCTGGCTCCCCAAGAAGTTGCAGTATTTATCTTGCTTTATCCACACTTTATTCATTTCTTTTATGTCTCGTAAAATCATCAACTCAGGATGCTATAAAATCCTTGCTTGCTTTGCCTATGTCTAACATATCTATCATCTTCCTCTGCACACTCCACACCTGGAATAACATTACAAGGGGTCTCCTTCTCTTGTCTTCTCAGGCTGCCTTTGTGTCAGGGTCTTTAAATCAAACCATTTGCTTTGTATCCTATTGTTGGATAAAATATGTATTTCATATGTTGCTTTGCTAGTGCAAGTATCTTATGAGACATTCTTCCTGCTGGATTGTTTTTTCAACAGTATCTGTTTTGAGTTGATGAATCTGAGAACTATAATCTGTATTTTTATTATGAGCTTCTTGGCACTGATGTGTAATAAATTTACTTCATTACCCCATCCAAGAGAAATACTGCTAAGTTGAGGGTCATGGATGTTTGATATCAATATCCTGTCTTTAATAAATCCTAGTAACTTCTGCAAAAAATCTGTCTGCTTTCTGTTTTGGGATATTCAGGAAGAAAAGTATGGAAAAATGAAATACGTTGGTCTTGGACTTCCTTGCTTTTCAGTGCCTCTGTCTGCTTTGTCTTCCTTGTAGATATCTCCAGGATGTTCTAACTCATCCAGGCTGGAGCTGAGCCCAACACAGGAATGGGGTTAGTCCATCCATACTTACTGGGACTCACTCTCCAAGTTTTCACTTCTAGCATTTTAAAACTTCTGCCCTCTGAATTCTAAATTCTTTATATATAAGAGCTTCATACCCAGACAAATATTTTCTCTCCATGGCAGTGGCAAGCAAAAGACAATATGAGACTGGCAGGCTTGTGGAGTAGTGGTGTAACCAGAGAAAACCTACGTGATGAGAACCATGTGCTGTGCCTGGCATGTGGCACATGACTGCAGGCACTGCTGGTGGGAGTAGTGAAAAGACTTTCTCAGCGTAACATTTCCTGGTCCTTAGACTCTGCTAGTATTCCTGTCTTTCCATCAGGCTGACACCTATGCTGGCAGCTTGTTCTGATTTGCTTGTTGGGGATGGACAAAAAACCTTCAGAGTGAGCTGATGACTTTGCAGTGTGTTCACCTAAAGTGAAAGAAAGTAGATGAAATAAGAATATACTAGGCCTGTGTGGTTTTATTCTGGTTAGTTTCAGGAGATCCATGAAGCCCCTGCTGGTACAAAAACCTGGTACAGGGTAGGATTACATCTTGCTGTGCATCAATAGGTGAAACACCACCTTTTATCTACACCTAAAACTTGAGCTATGTTCTCATAATAAATGAAGGCTGTGGCACAGTACTTTCCAAAATGAGCTGTGATACCAAGATTTCAGTTTACTTTGGAAGATGCTACCAGGATGTAATTTTGTAGGTGGGTTTTCTGGACTGTTATAACTTGTCAAAACACACTTCAATCAGTCAGATTACTGGAATTCCCTGGGGGAAAGCAGCCTTCAGAAGAATTAAAAACATAGTGTAGCAGCACAAATAGTTTTCTTGCCTGTTGCATAATAGGGTGACTTGCTTGGTTATTCTACGGTTGGTCCTTTACATGCCGAAAGAAGTATTTGGAAACAATAGTCTAGCCTACATTTAATGGCCTGATCTTTCTTTAAAATCTTGTTTCCAGCTGAGGGAAGAAACCAAAGTACGGTGAGCTTATGGAATTTCCTAATCATCTCATACCCTAAGAAAAAAGGTTTACTGTTTATGTGGAAGACAGGAAGCATGATTTTGCAATTACAGCATATGATAAAGACTCCAGAAATCCTGAGTTTTTAGTTCCACCACAGATCTGTCTACCATTCTCTCCTCTTCCTGCCCTCTCCTTTTTTAAAATTGGTCTAGGAGGACCTTGGAGCCTTGTGAGAAAGGAATCACATTGTCTCATGTTGCAGAATATCAGGACCTGTTGGTTCAGCAACACACCTAGATTTCCTCCCACAAAAAACAGTAGGGTGGATCTAGAATCAGACCATTGTGTGGGTGGGAGTGCAGGACACTTCATGTGCTGTATAAATAAAGAGATTATGTGTTAGTATTGCTTCAGACAGAAAATGTCTACAGTGTACATAAACTACCCTTTGCTTTGGGAAATGGGACTGATACCAGATACTAAAACCCAAAGCTCATGACTTTATCATTCACTGGTTTGCTTTTCAGCTCACAGAGCGATACTTTCCTGCTCTAAATACAGTTTATCACACCAAAAATCAGTGGTGCTATTGCAGTTGCTGTGACAGCCCTTGCTTTGAATGAGATATTCCATATGGAAAGCAGCAATTCCACATAGCACAGCACAAGGCTCACTGAAGCTAAGGAGGACTGCTGGCTTGGCTGATGCATGCTTCGTGATGCTTAATTTGGGCTGACACCATAACATCTGACCCAGTGGTGCTTTATTGCTGGTGTAGGGTTGCTGTGTTCCAGCTACAGTTGCTGGATCAACATTTGCTGTTGGTCTGCTGAGAAGTGCATGTGTATACACGAAATTGGGGTGTTCCTTCCACTATTTCCAGGAGCTAGCAAACTCAGAGGCATGGAGGAAAGAGGATGATAGTTGTTTATCCCCAGAACTCATTATGTTTCCAAGAGCTGTATTTGTGTTGTTTTTTCTGGAACTTACTTGTGCCAACAAGGTCATGAGGTTGGATTTTGACTTGTTTCATGTTTTGTAGATAGTTGTTGAGTTTCAGGAGGCCAACACCCTGCTGCTGGGTCAGGGTGGCATGGAGTTACGTCATGCTGTGCTAGTGAGCCTGCTGTGTTTTCAGAAGGAGAGACACCCAAAAGAAGCTGTGCTGTCTTGTGGTCGCAGCACAAACTTGGAGACTGCTGGAAGGGTCCCAGTCAGTTAACAACCTAACCTTATAGAACATTCCTGGACAAAAATAAATGAAGAAACCCCAGCTGACAAAGGAATAAACTAAATAAGCATGTGTTTCTGTCACTGTCTTTTCTGGAACAGTCCTGCCTTATGTACTTGCTATCGCAAATGAGGTTTGGGCTTATTTCTGTGTCACAAGCTTTTTTTTTGTGGGAGATGTGGTACAGGTAGAGTAATGGGTCACTTTCTACACCTGGTAATGCAGGCTCTGTACTGAGTCAGTTTCTGCTTGGGAATTCAAATTTTCATGGTAGTCTCAAAAAAACCCCAGCAAAACAACTCTTCAACACCACCATCACCAGTTAGAGCAGGAAGATGGTTGTAGGTAGATAATTAAAAATTGTGTAATGTTAATTATATAGTCTGGCTAGGTATATGCTCCTGTAATACCAAGATAATACTTTGAAGGAGGGTATTATGGAGATGGCTCTTTTTGCATTGGTAAAGAGAGCAGCAGTCTGAAAACAGCTGGGGGTTGGTTTGGCAGCAAAATCTTAACCAAGCAGCCATCATGTTTTGCCATTTGCTCAGACAAAGTGCACATGGAACAAGGTTGACTCCTGACTTGACACCAAGACAGTGTGCAGTGCATACACACACTCTGTTCTTGTCACTGACTGAATGCTCCCAAACCTTTCCAGAGCTCTACCCATCAATGCCACTGGAAAATCAGTGGCCTTAGTGCCTTTTTCTTCTCCTTTACCAGCTGCACCTATCTGTGATGCTCTCTCCATGCATGGAAAGGCCACTGCAGCTTTTGGCTGCTCTGGTCCTCTCCATGCTCACCAGTGCTTTCCTCCCTCCTTCTTGAATATGTGGAGGCAGTGGGAATTAACACTGGGAAGTGCAGAGCCAACTGGCAGAAGGAAAGCCTGACAAGCTGTTCATCCACACTGGGATATGGGGTTTGATTTATACAACTGGAACCCTGAAAAGAGGTTTGAAAAGATACAGCTCAAGAGAAAAATTCAAGCTGACCTCTTGCCACACTTACAGCTGGAATCTGTGCTAAGTGAAACAGAGCTACCAGGTCTCTGCTACCTTCCACATAAAATGACAGTATTAACTGGACCCTTATTCAGGAAATTTTAAATTTAAATTTTGGCTTCTGAACCTCATTGGGAAAAACAAACAAACAAACGAAAAAAAAACAACCCACCAACAAAATAAACTAGAAAAAAATTCACTCTTGGTGGAAAAGTTTTCCAACAGAAGCTGAGGAAATCATTATTCTCTCTGTCAATCTCCTTCCTGCTTCCTCCTGTCTCCTCCTTCTCTGTCTCCTCCTTCCAATCAAAAAGTAGGGGAAGGAGAGAAGAGAAAAAGTTGGAGAAGGGAGAGAAAAAGAAAAAAAATAAATGCATTTTTTTAGAAGTAGGAAGGGATTTTTGTCATGGAAAAACTTGCAACATACCTTTGACAGACAAGTCCACCTATCCAGCAGGAGGGCTGCATGCCTGCCCAACATGGGTTGGGGAACAGATCATCTGTCTTTCTGTGATGGGTGGACATTGTGGTAGCACATTGTCCCAGCTCCAGAATCCTCCAGCAATTGCAACATGAGGCAGGGAAGAGAAGAGAGATTGAGAAGGTGGCAGAAGGTGGGAATACCCTGAGTCAGTGTTAAGAGACCAAAAGGAATCTACATTGCGAACTGTCCTGGAGAAACTATCACTTTGTGTAAATGCAGAAATCAGAATTTGAATCAAAGGTATGTTTTTCCATATTAAACCAAATGCCTTAAAATTCCATGTGAAGCAGCTGGCAGAGTAGAGGTGAGGTGCAGATCCATACCTATTTGTTTCCATAACATTTCAGCTTTTCTGGCTCAAATAGTGACTGACCCCTTTGGTTGTCTGCTCCCTTTTGTTATCAGTACCTTAGTGGATTTCCATATTTCAGTATGCTCAGTTCCTTACTCAAGATTATTTGGCACAATCTATTATTTACCTTTCTAGGATCTGGTCAGTTAGCTTCTTTGATTAAAACTGCAGAGGCGAAGCAGGGCTCCATCAGCATCTGAAGATGGGCACCTTTCAAAGCTGTAGAAAATCCAGTATAGATGAGCTGCTGGGCTGTTCGCTCCTCTGGTGCTCTTCCTTTTTCACCTGTGTAAGTCCAGCTCTTTGGAGTTATTTGGACATAATCATGTCAAACTCTGTGTACATAACCTAATACACACAAAGCCTTTTTCACAACCCACACCTGAGATTGCAAACTCCCACCCCTAAGTGTTTGTATTTAGCAGAACCTCTCCCCTCCCTGTTGCACAGGGAGTGTCCAGACAGTATAGCATGGAAGCCATAAATAAACAGTAGTTCAGCTACAAGAAAGGCTAGGATGCTGATGGTTCAGAGTTCTTGGAAAGCCTGGGATGGTGTATAAATGAGGTCATATCTGAAACATCTTCAAATATGTTTCTAAAGCAAATGCTGCACAATTAAATTAAGGTTGCAGAGGAATAAAAAAATAGAGATGGATTTGTTTTTCTCTTGAACAGGACAAAGATATCATATTTAATGATTCCCATAGAAAAATGTGGACTTCAAAATTAAAGCCACAGATGTGTTGTCAATTGAAGAAAATATACTGGATTGGGATATACAGAGCTGTGTAAAACCTGAGGAGTTCTCACCTTTTCTTTCTAGCAGAGATATGTATTTTCCTGGGCTTTCTGGTTTGGCCTAATGTGCACATTCATGCAGTAATTATTTTTTATCTCAGGGTCAGAGACTGATGAACACAAGAGCTGTGCTGCAGATTGCTTCAGCTACCTCCTGCTGTCCCCACATGTAGCTCTGATCTTACTTGATAGATATTCTCAAGCTACATTCCTAAGGATCTTTAAAAGAGCATTCTGTGGGTTTACAGAGCTAGATTTTTTTTTTACCCAGTTATGAATCTGAGACAATTTTCTGTTATTTGAAATTCCTTCATCAAGGTTTTATTCAGCTGTCCCAAACACACTTGCTCCGTGTAAAAGCTGTGCTCCTGCCTTACTTACAGACACAGTCATTTTTGGTTGACTGAGCTTCTCTACTTTCATGTGGAGATTCTTGAATGACACAAAGAACCATATTAAAAATGGCTTCTACTTTCCTTGCTTGGTTTACAGAGGGGGTTTGTTGAGTCTCTTTGTCAAGTGCTTTAGACCTGGATTGTTTAAAAAGGAAACGTGGCTTCCTGAGGTGATCTAAGGATTCTTGTCCCAGGTCTCACAACCTGCCTGCACAGATCTTCCTGAAAACAGTAAGGCTTTTTGCAGTTTTCACCTTGACTATTCCCATTTACTTGGCAATTTTGGACGTGAAAACCTTTATACATGTATAAATGCCAAGATGCCTCAAGCAAGGATTTTTCATAGGGATTTTTCATAAGTTCTCAAATGTGTCAAATAGAGTATAAATATCACTATGTTATGCCCAGTAAATAGCATGTCTTGAAAAGCCCGAGTTGTAGCAGTACCTTCATGTCCTTGTCAACCTCTTTCGAGTAGATAAGAAGCCCCCATTTTCAATTAACGAAACTGAATAAAGATGCTTAAATAGGTCAGTCTTGTGGCTTTGCATACAGCTCTGTAACAGACTTAGAAAGCTCTAATCTCCCAAGATCAGAGAACACCAAAGAATTGCAGCCAAATTTTCATCTATCTTCTGCACTTGGTGCTTGTAAACTTGCACATGAACCCTCTTCCATTAGGATATTTCCACACACTAAAGTGCAAGTGGAAGGCCCAATTAGGTGGGTGGGCATTGTGTGGTTTGTACACACTGATGTGGTGTGGTGCATTTCTGCAAAGGGGAACCTGAGGCCACTTCTGCAGAATGCATCAACCTTGCATCTCCAGGTCATTCACCGCTTCTCTGAGGAGCACACACACAAAATTAGGTTATATGTTGAATGTGAAGGTGAAAATACTTCACCCTGTCTAACCCTCAAATCAGTTAGAAGATTTATTTCAAGGTGTGTTTGATTTCTTTAATAAAGTTGAAGAATGCATCATGGCAGGGAAGGGAGGGAAGGGAAGTTCAGGGAAGGGAAGTTCAGGGAAGTTCAGGGAAGGGAAGTTCAGGGAAGTTCAGGGAAG
>CM031879.1:42187435-42279285 GCA_018697195.1 Certhia americana
TAGGGAAGGGAAGGGAAGGGAAGGGAAGGGAAGGGAAGGGAAGGGAAGGGAAGGGAAGGGAAGGGAAGGGAAGGGAAGGGAAGGGAAGGGAAGGGAAGGGAAGGGAAGGGAAATATATTGATGTTTACAGTTATTCTGCTAAAATTTTTGGCATAATGAAAAAAGCTTCTTGATTTCTTTGTTTCTGAGTTTGAAGAACCTAAAAGACGTTTGCTTAAGCAAAGAAAATCTCCTTTTTTAAGATTGATCTTTCCAATTGTTACCTCTAAGGTTTCTGTGATGTCAGGAACATTTGTCAAGGAAGTAACAGCCCTTCTCTCTTGTTTGTAACAGGATTTCAGGTTTGGTTCCTTCGGGGACACAAACATCACTTGTATTTCTCCATTTCTGGGGCAGAAGAGATTTGTCTAGTTTTTAGTTTTGCCTTTTGGTTTTGTTTCAGGCTTACTTAGATCAGACATAGTTGTGCAAAAATCCCAAACCAAGTAAAACAAATCTTTTATGGTCTGTCGATGTTCCAGCCTTTTCATTCTGGTGTTAAAACATTTTTATTTCTGATTTGCTAGGTACAAAAGCCAAAATGATTGAAATTTCAATTCTGGATCAAAGTCTGACAGCTAGCAGACTACAAAACTATGAGGGAAAACATTCTCGATGCATGAGACATAATTCTCTATGCATGAGGAAATTAATTGTTTAAGCAAAATATTTTTTCAGATGTTTAGGTTTTGCATATGGATCATCCCACTAATACTAGCATAAATCTTCTACAAATAGCCTAAGTAATGCAAATGTTTGCTAATACCTTGTTTAATTTTGAACTTATTTCAGTTCCTTTGGCAAAATGCTATTCCTGAGTGAGTAGAAGAGTAATTGGGTCCTCAACCCTCGAGTGTGTGGTTGCAGCTGTGAGTCATCTCCTTACTTTCCGTGCTGTCTTGGGATCTCTAATGACTGCAGAGGATCAGCGTGTTGTGTCACCTGGCACCAGCCATGTCACAGGGCAGGCACGAGCCCCGCTGCTGAGCAGGGTGTTATGTCAGTGCTGACTCAAGGTGGGGAAAGAAGTGCTCATCCAATCCCTGCTAGTGGAAAGTGCTCTCTGAGTTAGGACCTCCGCTTCAAAGATTACTTCACCCATGCTCCCATTTTCACCCTTTTCCTAACAGGATCAGGTGACAGATCCATAACTTGAATTTGTGGAAATGAAATTTTAAAAAGGGAATAAATTTTGACTGGCATATATCTAAGACTTTCATATATTCTAATTAAGATTTTGAAAAATTACAGGGGGTTTATGTATACACACACATATATAAAAATAAACAAATATGTGCGTGTGTGTGTGTGTGTGTGCGCACGCACACATAAATACATTCTCACATTTGCTTTACAGACAAGTAAAAGTCTTGTGGCTATGACCTTCTAAAATTACGGCCCTATTGGATAGCTACAATTGCTGTTGGACAGAATTGGTCTGTGAAACCAGCCATGAGATTCCAAATGGTTTCTTGCATATGTTCGACTGACTTGGCACTTGAGAGGGCTGGTTGTGATGTTAAGCCTCCCATTCATCTGAAAATGGAGAGAAGCAGGTGATGCCACCTGAAGCTCTCCTTCCTGACACCTATGGAAAGCTCTGTCTTCTGACTCAGGCTGCTGAATTACATTTGGCAAGCCAGGCATAGCAACTGATGGTAGCTGAGCAGTGTATTTTAGTACCACTACCTTTTTTTTCCTCATGGATTTTGAAATGTCAAAAAGTCTACTAAAGTTCATAAGCATTTAGAGTGCTGATACAAAAAAAATGGAAGAAAAAAAGAAACCAGGAGGGGTCTACATCCATGTTGCTTTGCTTATGGCATTTTGTGAAATCTTTTACACCTATGCAAAATGTCTTTATAGAGACACTAAACTAACCAGCTGCGCTTTGTTTACTTGTTTTGCTTGGATGTAAGTGATTAAATAAAATGCCAAGCTGTGGAGGATTCAGCAGAATGATAATGCTGTTTTAGCTTGCTCTGCGTGGCTTGTTCTATTAATATATGTTTGTGGTCAGGAAGGAACGCAGTCTCACTTCACTATAATATGTGCAGTATTAATTTTGGTTTGACACCTGCCAGGCAAAGATCCTCACCAGCCAAAGGCATTCTTCACAACCAAGCTCCATCTGTTATGCAGATCTTGATTCTGATATATCTAACGAGCCAAAGCGAAAAGAAAAGCCAACTTGAAGAAAAAAAAATCTCCAGGAGGAATGAATAGTTCTATCAAGGATAAATATAATGGCTTACTGTCACTTTTGGTTTAAGTCCTTCAAGGGAAACATGTGTGATTAGTTTTGTTTTAGAAGAAAACTGTCCTTCATACTGGCAGTGTCGTTGTTGTTGTTGCATGAAAGGAATATTGATAGCTAAAGTTCAAGCACATGATTTTATTGCTGAATGCCGTAACCTTTAGAAAGATTTCTTGATAGGAAAGTTTCTATTAAAAAGAATTTACTCACTTTTTCTACTCGGCAGATTAAAAGCCTGAAGGAGTCTTTGATTCTTGCCTGCAAAGGAGCATCAGGATTAACACTTGCCTCAGCTCTTTGAAAGACAGCTCAGGTTTTTTGAAACAAGCATTCAAGTAATGTCTGTCAAATGAAGTTAGCTTCCAATCCCCTGTCAAAAGTTGCATGATGATTTTGTCACTTTGCTGACAAAACAATCATTAATTGCTCCAGTTAGCTTTGTTTTTCACTTAAAGTGGGTGAATTAATCTGTCAGAGCTGCCCAACCCACACGGGTAAACATTTGCCTCCTATGATACTATGAGAAGTCTACAACAAATATGAGTGTATTTTATGATCACCACAACTTCATGCAATCACCTGCTGATCATTTATTTTTATTTGTGATACTGTGGAGAAGAAACTTGACTAAGAAATTATGGATCTATGGGCTTCAGATCTGTAATTAATGGTTGAAAGTTTCGTATTATCAAACACCATTCAATTCACTAGGAACTGTAGAGCATTGAAAACTATATAGGAATGCATTAACATGCTTCAGAATTTTTCAGTCTTTTTCAGTGTTATTTGTAGAGTTGACTGTTGTAACTGCTGGCCTGTAAAACAAAAACTCTCATCCCTAATCTTTCAGACTAGTAAGTGTCTCTGTGCTGTCTAGTAGTTCCTGAAAGCTTGAATGTTCCACAGAATCTAACAATAGAGTAGATTTTTTTTCCCCTTAGTGTATTGCTGCATGCTGAAATTGTTTATGCACTCATATCAAAAGGTACACTGCAAAGATGCATCATTAGCTGTAGTTTCACTGCTTATGCATATTGCTCACTTATGTATAACAATACAGAAATTGATAGGAAATATCAAGCAAATTTTACACTTCAGTGTCTCGAGCAACGTAAAATGCAAGGTATAAAGTCACAGTATGATTAAACCAAATCCTGCCTGTAATATAGGGTCATCCTGCCTGAAAAGGGAGTAGACATTATAGTATGTTGTGTTTCTGTTTACTATGTATAGGTGCTCTTTTCCTTGCATACATCTGCAGCTGCCATTTATTTATGAAATTTATTATTTGATCTCATGGTATGTAGCAGCAGAGAAATACTGTGTGGGATTGTAATTAATTTTTTTTGCATGGGAGACAAAATAACATCCACACTATTAACTGCTGTAATTTCCTCCCTGCTCTTTCCAGTAAAATGTGAACCAAGATATGAAATCCCAATTTCTTTCAGTCCTTAAACACAGGGATTGCTCCCTATGGCTTGAAAAGAATTGAAATTGAAGAGAGAATTAATTCATCTTCTCTGACAATCTGCTTAATATAGATTAGTACTGAAGACTATCAGTATAGCAGAGATCTATAGAGTTACAAAACCTGTAGAAGAGATTAAAAATGTTCGAGAAAACTGTGTAGCAACTAAAACTGAATAGTGGGAATACAACTGAAGACTTTTGTCATGAAATCTAAATGTTTATGTTTCAGATTTTAGTAGTCTGATTCCACATCTCCAGTTACTAGGCAGTCCTTAGCAAGTGATAAAGAATATATGAATTAGCAGCTGGTATTGAGCCAAAATAGAAACATTTGTGTTCTTGAATTGCCTGTAGATTTACAAAATTTTATGCTGTTTTTCTTACCCTAATACCCAAAATGTACTTAATGTCACAAAGTGTGGTGTTTTAGAGCTCACAGAGGACAAGAGCTGCCAACAAATGAAGATATATGTACTTTTTCATTTTACCACTAATGCAGAGTCCCAGCAAGCTTTTGGCAGGAAGGAGCTGAATTTGGTACCTTGGGTGGATTGTGCTTCACTTCAGGGAAGTGCCATAGATTTGATTACAAAAGGATCATGGTATCAATTTATTCTGCGTATTTGCTGTCATATGTAAGGTAGATTGTAATTTATTAAGAATAAGACAGAGCACTTAGTATCTTTTAATGCAAGTCATAAAAACCAGCACAATGAGGAAGAATGAAGCCAGTCTTAAAAATGTACTTCATATTTGCTTTCATTTTGATTAATGCCTTTCATAATTTAAGATACTTGGAAATGTTAATTACCATGACAGAAGTATGCTTATGAGTAAGTGTTTTATGATCACTAATTGACAGAAGTTGGGTTTATTCATGCAAATTCCATATATAATATTTGCATTCATCAGATCAGAAGTTTCCGATCAGAAGTTACAGAAACTGTGAAGCATAGCTACTCAAACAAGCATAAAATTCTCTGTTAGATTTGTTTTACTGTAATGCGGTTAGCTGAAAAAAATATACTGCTTTCTAAAGCTTTATTTTGGGTGTTTTTCTTTCAATGTGTTTACCATACAGATTCCATTCTCTAGGTTACTCTGGATGTTTAACTGCCCAAGATTTGAATGGATTGCATTAGGGAAGATGGTATATTCTTAAGAAGATATTGTACCTGTTGTTTCTACAGAAGTGCAGGTTTTCCATCACCAGGATTTCTCCATCATGCCAAGTCAGCTCTGTGGGAGGCAGGATCTGGATAGAGAACAGAGATCAGCTCTTGCTTGGTAGTTGTCATCAGATGTCATCAGATGGTGTTCTCCAGTAGGCTGAAATGGATGGAGGAGGTTGGCATCTCTGGTAGTCAGCAGGAGCCTTCAGAGAGGGAAACCAGCACAAACAAGTGGAACAGTCATCACAGCCTCCCATCTTGCAGCTACCCATGTAACTCACTGCTCACATTTGGCAGGAGAGACAAAGAGCTATGCATGTGCTAAAAGCAGGTGAAGGCTATACAACTTCTCCAAGTTATTTTACTCTTCTGTAAGTGAATTCAAGCTGAGTATATTAACTTTATATATGGAAAGATATCTCTAATGGGGTCTGGTATCTGTCTGCAAAAAGTACAGTTCAATGTCTCTCACTCCTTGGTCAAATACTCTTTAACACCCCTGAAACCAGGAGGCAGACCTGGTGGGATTGAGTAGACTTTGGATGGGCTGAGTGATCCGTGCTGCTTGCAGATGCATAGAAGATGTGTGTGCTGATACCTAGAGGAGAAAGACCTTTTCCATGTTCTCTGGAGCATGATTATTTGGAGTGGTTGCAAAGTACTAATGTTCCCTTCTTGGCCTTTGAATCAGCCTGGTGTTTGATTAGCAACAATGACAAGAAGATTAAAAAATAACACCCAAATTACGCAGTAGGGGTTGGTTTCTGGATAGTCTGTTTTATTCTTTTTCACTGATTACCAATTTGAACTTACTTCTTGAATTTAAACAGATCCAAATTTGGATCCTAAAGTTTACTAAAATGAAATAACCTTGTAATGCTTCATGATAATTTTTGACTTGCACAGGAGAGACTAAGTCCTGGACACTCCATGAAGGCCTGCTGAGTATTAGATATCCTGTGTGATAATTTCCTGTCTGGAACTCCAGTCATTCATGGCTGCAGGTTGGCTTATGAATTTGAATGTAATGTAGGAAGAAGACAGGCATTTGCCTGCAGTTTCACCTGTTATTATAGTCTTGAGAGAGAACAGCTGAGCAAGAAAGTAGCAGAGCAGCTGTATAAATGGAGACTTACTATAACCTCCCATCTTCTTTTCTAACAAACCAAGCCAAGTCATCCCCTGCACTTACCCAACAACTTATCTTTATTCCATCCTTCTCACCGGTATCTCCACCATAATCTTGTGTTTTACCTCAATGATCTGTAGCACTTACTGGGAAGCCTCAAAATGCTTCTTCTCTGCTTTTGCTTTAATCCAGCATCTTTGGCAGTGCAGGGGGGTTGCAGCTCTTAGAAATCGTCAGTCTCTCCATTAGTGGTAGCGTTACATAGTATCCTTCAGTTCAGGTTCTTCAACCCCACATGCTGCTCAGGAAAGCCAGTCCCAACCTGATCTGCTAAATTTGTCTTTCTTCATGACACATTCTTACTATTGTGCTCATGCCAAGGGGATTTTACTCTAAAGTAAATATACTTGTTTATGTGCAAGTTGTTCACTATTGTGACATTCAGTCAGTAAATAATTTCTGTAACATAGCACACAGCGTTGGCAAGCATGTGCATTCTGTACCCAGTGCTGGGTCCATGGCTCAGGGTAGTTGAATGAGTGGGCTGGAGGGAAGCATAACCTCACACTGGATTCATTATTATGTATGTGTTCCTTTAGCTGAAGTGCCTCACATGCTATTGATGGCATGTTAGCCATGGTGGCTCTGAGGAGCTTCAGTCCCTTTTAACTTAATTTCCTCTAGTAACCAGGGCCATGCACTCCTCTGCTGTGGAGTGTTGTATGTATGCATGTAACCCTAGTAGTTTCTGAACTTCTTGTCCAATAACAAGAAGTCTGTCTATTTGCTGTTGAGAAAAGGAACAATTTCGTGAGTGTCTTGAGAACAGGTAAGCAGCTGGAGAAGACCTGAAGTCAGCTGTAGGACTCACATCCTGTGAAGTAAGTGAGGCTTCTTCGATTTGCTGCTTGTAGAACCTTTTAATCTAACTTTACTGCTTCTCAGGGAAAAACTGTTCTCCAGATGCCAGAAAAGATGATTAAAGAGGACTCTGAAATGTTTGCTTTGAACTCTTTAGAAATCATGACTGGGATCTGATAAGAGAGTTAAGTGAACAAAAGTTAGCGTCTTGAGTCCAGATCACTGAAGGACTCCATACACCTAGCAGGAGGAGATGCTGAGGCCAGATGCATGCCCAAGCAGTTACTTCTCTTTACAGTTCCATTCCAGTTTTGCAGGGTCTGAAAACCAGACTCACCAACATGTTTCTGATGTTATTATATAAAAATTAGAGCATTTCCCTAGCATTGTTCCTGCCAAGGGCTCTTGCATGCTTGATTTCAGCATACTGCTTGATTCCCAGGAGAGTTTTCTCTTAAGATGCTGTTCTGGAGGTTAGGAAGCATTCTTGACCCTTTTCAGCGAAATCTTTATGTTTTTTCTGTAATGATTTACCAGGAGAAATGGAGTATATCTGTGCACCTCAGCATTAGAATGAGCAGCTCAGAGACAGCTGGATTCCCATTTCCTCTTCCAGGGCTCTTTCTGTCGTATCCAACAAGTATGTACATGGTCCTTTAAGAGGATAAAGTACAGAGGCAATGCTGGAAGGAGATCAGTCTGCAGAAACATCTTTCCCAACAGACAGATTTATTAGTTATTAGATAGAAAATGGACCATAATATATCCCTGACTCTTCAATTGTCTCCTGAACTGCCTGTGGCATTGTTCTTGTAGGATTAGGCAGCAACTGACTGAGACTTTTTCAGCACTTTGGATTCAGGTGAAATTACCATCCAAGTCCCTTTTACACAGGAGGAAAAGCCAAAAAGTTTGGTTTGTGTTAAAATGTATTGACTTCACAGGGGAGAAGTCTCTCTGAAACTCCAGCAAATGCTTTTGGTCATGCCCAAAGAAGTCTCACATACAAGGAGAAGGGTCCTTTACACAAAACTGTAAGGCATTCGCAGGTCGCCCACAAATGCCTCAGCTCAAAGTCCTGTGTGGACTTTGTCGTACATCCTCCCATTTGTGCCAAGTGGGACACAGCTGAGGTGAATTTGTTTTCCATCCTCCTAACTTTTCCAGTATCTTCTTGGGGTCTCCTACTAAAAGCCTCAGAGGTTCTGAAGAAAAAGAAATGCAAAAGTGGTGACTGTCTGCCTTTGCCCCTTGTGGTTTTTTGCATCTTTGTTATCCGGGTGACTCTGTTTTGTCTGGTCTGTATCTGTGATACTATTTATATCCACCTCTGTTTCCTGTCCACACTCTCCAGCACTATTGTAACTCCTGGTTTGTGCAGTGGTCTGGAAGTACAGATGTACACAGGCCAGAAGTTGACAACATCTGTTTTTTAACTGGAACAACTAGAATAAAGCTTATGAGCTTCCTTCACCCGCGATGGGTAGAAGCACATTCCCTCATGCTACAGCTTTGAATAGTAGGTCTTTATCTGGGTCAGTTTCAGTTTCACAACCAGGGTGGAGAATGTCCTTCCCATCTCCAGCCCTATGGAAGGGGATTTTAATGGCCCCAAGCACCATGCCAGCCAGCTGGCTGGTGGTCCCAGGAGAGAAGCTCTGCACCAGGCTGGCTCTCTGCCCAGCGCAGAGATGTTGGCTCCTCCTTCCTCAGGACCTTAGTGGCTTCAACATGAGCTGGCACCTTGCAGCCTAGACCACATGCCCACAGCTGGACACAGTGTTTCCCTTGGTGCTCTCACTGGAGGTTACACCAGCGCAAATTTCCTTCTCCAGAGCAACCCTCAACACCCTCTGGTGGTGCCCCAAGCCCCACTTCTTCCCCTTGTGCCCATTTTTAACTGTGCAATCCTCGTTTTGCTAACCAGAAACACGTGCCTGACAGAAACACATATGTCTACTCATCGGACCCACCTAGAGTAAGAAAAACCTGAGCTTTTTTTTGAAGAAATGAGGTCTCAGTATCCTAAAGATACCTTTCTAATGCAACTGCAAGATCTACATAATTGAAATTTTTTCTCTAATCTCATTACCTCCCTCAGGCTGTTCCTGACAAGTGGAGATTATAAATGAGAGTTTGTAGTAAACATAGTCAAAAAAATGGTATCTTTAATATTTTTTTGCAATATATTCAAAGCAGTTTGGGTGTGAGCACAGAGAACTCATTTCTATTTCACCTCAAATGGCATTATGTTTATTAATTTAGAAGTGGCATTAATCCTACAACGTATCCAGATCATTCTGTGATTTTGCATTTGTCGTAACTGAAAGATCTCACTAAATATTCCTCTGCCTCTAAATAACATTGCCTGTCATGTAATGTTTATCTCTGATTTTCCTCAGTGTTTTTGTATCAGAGCTGAAAATGGGCTATCACAGAAAATAAAATGGGACTGAAATACTAGTCCTTTGTATTAAATTTAGCATTTGGCTTCTGTCCCAGAGTTTTCCACATCCATATTAGAATCAGATGGTAGCATAAGATGAAAAGATCTCCTGGATAGGTTTTATTCTCATCCTTATTAAAGGGCTGATAACAGACTGAAGGCAACATACTTGTTGTAGTAAAAAAGCCTGCCTAATATCAAAGGATGGAGGGACAAGCTGACATGTATTATTGTTAGGCCTTCCTGCTTGATCACATTTCAGTATCATAAAATCATTCTGCTAGTGGACATGACATATGAAAACTTCAGTGTGAGAGCAAAAAGCCCAGGCTGGCCAGTATTACTGCTGTGGGTACACACTTAGTAGCTGAACATAAAGCAAGGAAAGGGTTTAATATCAAAAAATTTTGTTGATGACACCACAGAGTAGCTATATTTATTTTATTCTCAACTATTTGCATTCATGAAAGACACTGCCTTGTCCTGGCTTACCTGTGAAACTGGTATCACATGTGATGTGACAGCATAGGGCAGCCCCACTGGTATTGCTCAGCCTTCTTCAGAAGTTATGCATCCTTTGCATATCTATCCGCAAACCAGCACTTGCCCCAGATTCCTTTGGCAGTCTGGAGACAGAAAGATCAAAGAGACCTAAATAGTCTTCAGAAAGCAATTTTCTCTTTACTGAAAGCAGCTTTGTATAGTTTTTGTGTATTATTTGGCTGAAAATGTACAAACATTTGCAGGCTCCGGGTGTTCTATGCAAAACCAATTTCTTTTGATAAAATGAAGGAATGGTGATTTCTGTTCTGCTGAACAGAATGGTTCTGCTGTAGTGGAGACTGTGAGCATGATATTGGAGCTATAAATTAGATTTTGCAAAGAAGCATTTCTGTAGGGAGTCTGCTGCTTCAGAGAAACAGGCTATAATCAGCATTTTTCAAGGGGACATTTTGCCTGTGTTTTGTCGCAGTATCTTCAGCAAGAGAAGTAGAGCAGCAATTGCAGACTGCGTTGACTTCATTTCAGCTTTTGATCACAAAGGCTATCGAAGAACAAATATGCTTTGTGTGGGTATTTTATTCTGCTTTTCTAAGTGCACCTTTTTAAAGGCTGGCATGTGGTTTGAACTTATAGGCAGAGAATCATTGCACTGGCACTCCTGTTTACAGCATCAATGTCAACATTTGAACTTATACCCAGTGTTCCTTTTACAATCAGTGGAGAGAAATGTGCACATTTAGTTCAGTTAATTAATCTGATTATTTTAGACATCTTTTTCCAGTGATAGGCTTTGTATTTTTGAAGTCTATTTCTCTTCTCAGCAATAATTAATCCTAGCATATTTAGTTCAGGAGGTGTTATCTGTAGTTAAGTGAGCTGGATCCCACACAGCATGTTTCTGAATAGCACTGTATTCTCACTTGGCTACCAACACTGTTTGTATGAATACTTTTGGGGTTTTATTTTAATTATCAGATTATCCTAGGGAACACATAAAGAAATCAGTTGTGTATGTAAGAAATGTTCAGTCCTTACGGGATTTTTACTGCTGATAATTACAGCTATTTTAATGCTTCCTATGAAAGGTAGTTGTATTGAAATCTATGAAATGCTTCCTATGTTTTAGTAGTTGTATTGATCCAGTCCTCCTCAGGTACCAGTTCAATGTGAAATGTCTTTCTGGGTGAAGAGTGCATTCTCTTGGGTACATGGACAATCCTAAGGGCCTTAACATCAGGCAAAAATCTCTGAGAAAAAAGGGGACATCCTCGCATTCTCCTGAAAACATCTTCAAGGAGCTCAGATGAATGGAGCTGTGGCACATACGTGCCTGCTTTCAGGAGTGTTACAAGAACTGAGCTGAGGGATAAGGAAGCACAGTTTGTATTTGTGAACAGTGTTGATGCCCTGTTCATTTGTGTTCACCTGAACCATGCTTATGGATTCATTCCAATAGAGGAAAAGCCCTCGATGCTGGACTCCTCAAGATGAGTTTGCCATATATGACAGGGCACAAAGGGTAAGTAGCATCTTAGGAGAGAATTTTCTGTGAACAACCCTCAGGAAAAAAAAAAATAGAATAATACCTATTAACTAAGGAATCAAAGTTATTTCTGAAGTGTATAAATGGAATCAAAGAATAGGAGTAATAAGGTATTATTGATCCCATGTTTGTCATTTGTCACTATATCATACTGGTGCAAGCACATTGAGGATGTTGGCTGCTGGAAACAGGTTCCCTGAAAACCTTTCTCGTTCACTACCCTGAAATCTATAATTACTTTTGGAAGGCTTTGCTTTGGTGTATAGTTCTGATGCCTGGATTACTGACATCCAAAACAAAAGGGCTCCCTAGTATGGTCCACTGAGTATTAGTTTTCCTCTGATTAATCTTCTGGTTGGTTATGTAATTAATTTTTCTATGTAAATATGTATTCTGTTTCTTTAATTCTTCCACCTCAATTTTGCTCATACTTATTCCTTCCTTTGCCAAAGTCTCCCATTAACTCTTGCAGCATTGCCTAATGAGCAACATGCTTTTTCTTTCTCTTTTTTTTTGTTTTTTTTTTTACTATTTTACAGACTTAACTGAAGTGTCACCATGCATTTTGAAGATGTCACCAACAGATCAACAGCTGAACAAGCTGGCCAGGAGGCTGGGACCTGAATGGGAGCATGTAGTTCTGTGCTTAGGTTTGTCCCATACTGACATCTATCGATGTAAAGTCAATCACCCTCACAACCTGCAGTCACAGATCGTAGCTGCATTTGTCCTGTGGAAACAGCGTTTGGGGAAAAAAGCAACAATCCAAAGTCTGCACGCCAGCCTGATGGCAGAGGAAGTGGATCCTTCAGTGATACAGTACATGCTTGAGTGAAGCCATGCTGTTTACTCAGAGCTTCCATGTATTTCGTTACATTAAGTAATGAGGATGGCAATGTATGTTGAAGATTGGCCGCCTTAAACTCTAGAAAGAGGGTTTGAGAACTGTCATTTCATTAAGCTTAAGCATTCCAGTTTTCTGTGGCATCTTGTGACTTGTAATTCTTTTCATGCCAGATTAATTATTAGCAGGCATTAAAAAATAGATCACTCTTTCCTGTTCCCTTTTGTGCTATTTCAGTGGGGATATAGGGTGACAATGTTCTTGCAAACAGACGGGCCTGCAGTGAGTTCAACAAGGTTTTCAATTTCACTGAGGGAGCAAGACTTGGTTTAACTTATTTTCTGGACTATGTAGCAGCCTTTTAACTGCTGTTTCATGCTAGTTCCCTGATATTACAGCGAGAAATGAGACTAATCACCATTACTAATTTAACAATTTTACAACAGTTATTGCAAGTGGCTAACTTAACATTTGTTAAAGTTTCAGCACATACAGTTTCTTGCTAGGATAGATGACTACCACTTTGGTCTGCCTTTGAAAAAGGCCCTAAGTGGAAGTAGCAGGAATGTAGTGCCTGTGAGGGTTTCTGCTGTTATTATTTAATGGGTGTAGGTTTCTGCAGGCAGGCCCTATGTGCGTATGCTGTGTCATAGGTGGGGAGTTCTCAGGGAAGACACGCAGTAGAAAAGTGACCAGAAGCAGGCAAGAGCCAGGTAAACTGAGCAAGAAGCAGCTTAAAAAACAAGACAACTTCTAAGTTGTCTGTGTTTGTCTCTGCTAATAAACTGGGAGACTGTCTGGTGCCTACTGAGTCTTGAACTGTGCTCTGTATCCAGGCAATCTTGTTTCATAGTGAGGTCAAACATCCATAGGCACATTGCTCTGACCACTGCACACCCAGCAGGGTTGTGAATTTTTCAGGTCCTTTCTGGTCAGATGAACTTCCCACTGCTCTCCCTCCAGCTTCCCTCCAGCCATCCACTAGGCTTACTTACTTTCTGCCAGCTTTCCTGCACTTAGTGGGGGCAGCTTTGACACTGCTATCCTCAGTTCTTTGCCAGTGTAATTGTACCACAAATGAAGAAAAATAGTAAAGCTTTTGCTCTTCTCCTCCCCTTTTTTTCATGGAGATTTTATTCCTGATGGAAAAAAATACTGAAATTTTTGCTGACCAGACAAGTGGGTATCAATCTGCAGGACACCCAAAGGGATGAGGACTTTGAAGCAATTCTGACAGTGAGATTGACAGGAACATGGTTTGCATATTAGGGAAGAGCGGCAAAACAGTCTTCCTGGAAGCAGTTTGGAAGAAAAAATACTAGAGATGGTTGACAGGAGAAACTACTGGAAATGTGATTTAGAGGAAGAAGTTGACTCCCAGTGTCCTAAATGTGAGTACCTTATCTTGTTCTGAACCAATATGGACCAAGTCTGAACACAGACTGGTCTTCAAGGCAGTTCATCCCCAGTTAACCCAGAATGCGCCCAGTGCTCCAAGGAGGGAACCAGTGTGGGTGGTAAAGCAATGTAATGGGCACACTTCACAGGACCCTGGTACCTCTGGATGAACTTTGCATTTCATGTTCTTCATTTCATGAAAGCATAGGATGGTTTGGGTTAAAAAGGACCTCCAAGATCATCTAGCTCCAACACATCTGCCATGGGCACCTTTCAGTATATCAATGTGCTCAAAGCCCCATCCAGCCTGGCCTTGAACACTTCCAGGAATGAGGCATTCAATGTCACTGGGAAATCTGTTCCAGTGCCTCATCACCCTCACAGTTAAGGATTTCTCCCTATTATTTAATCTAAACCTACCCTCATCCAGTTTGAAGCCACTCCTCCTTGTCCTATTACTACATTTCCTTGTAAAAAGTCCCTCTCCAGCTTTCTTGTAGGCCCCTTTAAGGTGCTAGAAAGTCTCCCCATAGCCTTCTCTTCTCCAGACTGAGCAGTCCCACTTATCTCAGCCTTTCCTCATAGGAGATGTGTTCCAGCCCTCTGGTCCTCTTGATGGGACTTTTCTGGACTCACTCCAGCACTTCTATGTCCTTCCTGTGTATGGACTCCAGAGCTGTTAATGTTAGCAGCACTCCATGTGGGGTCTTACAAGAGTGGAGAAGAGGTAGAGAATCACCTCCCTCAACCTGCTGGCCATGCTTTCTTTGATGCAGCCCAAGATATGGTTGGCCAATGTCAGGTTATCCATAACTAATATAGAGTCTTTTTAATGGTTAAGCAAGCAAGCCTCAATAGATATGAAATTTCATTCCAAATAAGGCTTTCTTTCAAGCCAGGTATCTGTCTGAGTGGGCCACTGGAAACCTGATGGGTGAGTATCATATCAGGTAATTTCTCCAGCTTCTTTAGGTGGGCTAAATGGTACAACCCTTGCACCTGGTTCTAAAATTACAGAAGCCACAGCTAGACAAGGATTATAAAGCCTGGCCTCTCGAATCATCGAGCAAAGCATATAATTCATAATTTACAGTTGCTTTCACATTCCCAGGGTGTAAATGAATGCTCTAATACTTCAGCTGCAAATAATGAAGTGAGAGGTTTACTTGTTTTATAAGACTGTTTCCATTGCTGTTGTTTTTAAATTCATGGAAATGTTCCTATTAGGCTCTTCATTTTTATTAAAGCTTGTTTTTGCACTACACAAATGCAGGGATACATTTAAATGACAGTAGTATTCCTTTAACCCAGTGGATTTTCCATCCACTTAAAAATATTTTTCTTCTGTATGTAATGCTTTACTTTGCACAAGGATGCAATTAAGACAATTTAATTCTTCAGATGTATAGTAAGGCCTCTTATTCTCTCCTAGAGCACTCAGAAGATCTTAAGATGTTTATCTTTTTCTGCTAATTTAAGAGCAAATGTTATTTATTTAAATCTCATGGCCAAGCCTGCATCTTGAGTGTTGTTCAGAACTGAGACAATTCAGTGAGTTTCCCCATCTCTCCCTTTGCCTCAAACTCCCTTGTGCCAAAGTTTGGGGGATGATAGGAGACTTGCACAGGGGCTCCTGTCCTCCCTGCCCACAGTGCTTCCAGGACTGGTGCAGGGGACAGGCTGACTTCCAGGGGAACCCCAGTTCCACCACTTGTGGTGAGCTGCACAGCCACTTTGGGCTTTGGGATGGAGCATGAGTTTGGCAAAGGTGAGCCAGCAGAAACTTAACCAATGTAAAAAAACCCTCAATAGTGAAACTTTTATTATTGGTATCTACTTATTTGTGGCAGAGTTTAGGAGCTCCAAGACAGGAAAGCATAAATGTCGCCACTGCTAGAGCACTGAAACGGAAACACTGCCACTGAAACAGATGGCATAACTTCCAGTCCTTGGAAGAAGTCATCATTGATTGTCTTCCTTGGTCTCCAAAGGAGACTCTGACATCCCATTTAACATTTCTAAGTGGTAAATAAGCTCTATAAAACTGTTTTACACTCTGTCAGTACAGGTGGACTCTTAGCACGGCAATAGGCAAAACCTAAGAGCACTAATTCTCACCGTCATAAGCTGTATGAATGACCACAAAGGAAAGATCTTCTCAGGGTAAAAGATGTCAGACTGCTAGCATTTAAGGATGGCTGGAGTATAAAATTAAAATGCAGTCATCTGTGAGCCACTTCTCCCAGATATAGTGGGGGAAATTTCCATCTGGAGCCGTATTTTATGACAGTCGTTGATCTATGGAATAAAACATTTTGCAAAAGTCTGGAAAAATAAACCATGTCATATTATATTCAAAGAAAATAAAAGGCATGCTCATCTCATGCTAAATGTGGTCATGCTGCCTATTTTGTTTCTTATTGGAAATGAAAACAGTCTCTGAGAGCTAATCTGTTTATAAGCTTCCATATTCTCCATTGACATAGACCAATGTCAAGACATAGTAGAAGTAGAGCTAAAAGGACAGTTGATTAAACCTTTGTCTGTTTACAGTGAATATTCAAAATCTTAGTCCAAATTTCACTAAATGAAAGGAACTTTAACTTTCAAGGTGTCTTACTGTCACCTAAGATCTAAAGATCTAAAAATAATCCAGTGATTTGACTTTTTTTCCCCTGAATGCAATGTCTTTTTTTAACTGATGACCTGAGAAAAATGAGCATTTGCCAGAAACTAAAGTAAGCAGATTAGAAAATTAATATATGTTTTAGCAGAATTAATTTCTGAACCTAGCATTTTAGTTGTGAAAAAAGATTAATTGCAATTTCCCTTTGAAACTGGTGGGTAGAGCTGATGGTGGCACAGAAAGATTCCTGTCTCTTTTGCAGGAAGAGACTACATTAAAACATCTGTATGTGATACGGGTACAATTTCTGAAGTCAATGTCTGGTCCAAGCCCCAACAGCAAAGAGACAAAAAGTCTCTTATTAACTTCAGTGTGCTTTGGATAAGGCCTTCTTTAATTGGAACCTGCTGAAGCATGGTACTTTTACTATCTCCTTTTGAAAAAGCAGTCTTTTTGGATTTGAAGCAATCAAAAGGAAAGAGTTTTTTGTGGATGTAGTAAGCATTCTAGGCTATGGGGTCCTCTTTTCACTGCTGCAAGTACTGCTTTGCACTATTCACTTCAAAGTAAGTGCCATGAAAAAGGGGGAAAAACAAACAAACAAACAAACAAGAAAGACTAGAAATGTGGAGCCATTCAGCAAAGGATATTGGTAAGCTTCCAAAACCAAGATAATTTTGAGTTTTGGAATGAGAATAATCCCATCAACCTGGGATTTGATGGCTCAGGAGACCATTAATACATTCATGGTCTTTTCCCCCTTGAGATCAAGGTTGCAAAGCCACTAGCTGGCCCAAAAGAAGCATGATGGAATAGAAATGTATGGAGTTTCTTTCTTCTTTTACAGCTTTCACATCTGACTCACTCAGAACCATCCCTTGCTATCAGACTTGGGAAAGGGCAGGCAGGATCAAATGAGCCAAGTACTTGAACTGGCCTCAGGCCATGAGTTGGACAAACCCATTAGACCCTGGGGCAGAGGAAGACTAGGTACTGTGCTTTGCTATGGCTGCTGAGATTTGTGCAGAGAGGCCACTGGGCTCTCAGGATGACAGCCAGACCTTCACCACACCAGCAACAAGTTCATTCACATGGAGAAGATGCACTGAGACCTCCTTAACTGCTCCTTGCAGCATATGCTTAAAGGCTGTTTCACTGACTGGTGAGTTATTTCTCATGAGGGCTGTCCTGAGAAATGTGTGCCTAGGCACAAGATTTAACTGCCAAGGTCCTGTTTCTGCATGACAGAGCCACCTCCACAAACAGGTTTAGGACAGGTTGGGACAACACCTTAGCTGAGAGCACTGCTCACACTTAGTGCCCATCAGCAGTGTTCCTAGATGAAGATGTATTTCTAGAGTCAGGCTTAAATTTTGATTAACAATATCTCTTTTTTTCTTAAATTCAGAACTGGTCCAACACTTCTCTGGTTTGGGTTCTGTGCTGGTAGAGGGAATTTTTCCCTGCCATTGGGATTCTTACATTTGGTCATTTGGCAGCTGTTAAGTAAGCCTGCCCAGTGGCGTGCAGGTGTGGGTCTCAAATATTACCCTTTCTGACTTTGAAAATGTGCAATCATTCTACTACCTGCGACTTCTGCATGTCACTGTTCACTGTGTTTTCAATTATTAGCTATTTTTATTGTTATTTATTATACTTGTCTATCTTTGCACCACAAATTTTGGGTTATCTTGAAGAGACTGACTCAGTTCTCCTTGCAAACTAGAGTGGGGTGTTTTGGGGTTTTCTTATGTGTACACTGAACACCATTCTCTAGGAAGCAGGCATGCAGAGATTCTTACAATATTTATTTTGATTTTTTAGTGATACTCACTCCATCAGGAGGGTGAACCTTCCCAATTTCACCTTGTGAACTCCAGGAAGGGGCTGGGAGTGTTTTCAGTTGGTTGAGACCAGTCAGGATGAGCCAACAACCACATCTGCCACCATGGCACCTTAACAGGAGTAGTGCTGCAGACTTATTGCACAGTCATTGCTCTTGAAAGCCCAACAGGCACACAGCACCCCTGTAAAAAAAAAAAAGAAGGATATAAAGACAGACTAGCAGGAAAACATAGCATTTAATTTAATTATCTAGAGCAGGCACACTTCGGTGAAACTGCCTTTTATGAGGTAGTTTTATTTTTATGGACATATTTGATAGGCTTTGTTTAAGTAAGAAAGCAATTGAGTAACTAGAGCATGTGGAGACTTCTGATAAGGATCCGTCTTTCAGGTTATTAAACAAACTGCATAGCAAGTGCTCAATTATTCTTCGAAATGCTTAAGCAACACCTTTTGTTCAGATTCCCATCTAGAATTACCTCCCAGTAAGTTGCCTCCCAGTAATTTCCAAGAAGCAGCATGCGAACAGCACACACCCCTGTTCTGGATAATAAAGACTTCTGAGAAAAATCTCAGGATTAATAAACAAGCCAAAAAAGAGACCTGGGAAACCAAACCTTCTGCAGGAATTTTACTTGCCTCTCACTGGGCTCTCTGTGGCATTGGGTCTGATGTCTGCATGTGAAATGAGCCTCAATAATTACATATTCTTGCTCTCCATTTCTGGTCCTGACTTTGCAACATTTGAGAAACCACTTCAGACTGCAGCTTGCAGAGCGATGCAGACTTTTGGTGAGCAAAGTTCAATGAAGGCACAGTGAGTCTGAGATTGTGTGCACTTAGGGCTGCTGACGAAGCACACAGCCATTGCATGGCAAGCAGGGGGAGCCCCAAAAACCTCTGCAGAGCAGAGAGAGCTCTGAGGAGCATGGGTGTGCTTCTCAGTCATGCTACAAAGCATGTCAACATGGTCCTTGAAGAGGCAGCCACAGGCTCATGTCCTTGTGATATGCTTAGGTTTTCTCACCCACCACCAAATATGCGGATCCCACAGAACTCTGAAAAAAGGAAATCCACTAAACCCTGAAACTCGTTGTCTAAAGCAAGAGCCACATAATATCAACAGGCAAGAGTAATAACAAAGATCTGGAGAAAATCACAGTGGAAATGAAGTCCTGAGTCTGGCTGACCAGCTGGCTGTGAGTTTGAGGTCTGTGATTTCTCTGTTTCATCTGAGGACTGGGCTGTCTGTGACGAGTTGTTGGTTTCCCTGCTTCCATGTCAGCTTGGGCCTCTGGTGAGTCAGCTGTTGTGCATCTGGTAAAGCCAGGGGATAGCAAGCAGGTCAGGGAAGGACGTGTGTGCATAAGCCTGGAGAGGACAGGAATAAAGGGGATCAAGAGAGGGAATATGCTTCAGTGCTCCCAGAGAGCTTTCTCCCTGTGCTGCTCCAGGTCCCTGCCTGCTAGTCCCCTGTCCTTATATGCCAGCGCATGCCACAGAAAGTGGGATTTTTCTTTCTCTTTTTTTCTCTTCTGAGGCAGACACTACCAACACATCAGATTTAATTCTGAAATCCAGCTGACAGAACGGCTCTGGGTTTAACATGCTTTCCTAGAAGGGACATTGCTCACAGGGCACCCAGCTGCGATTTCCAAAAGCTAATCCCACAAGGCATGCATCCTGGCAAGGTGACAAGCCATGAGTGACTGAAGCAAAGCCATCCCCCAAGAGAAGCACCAGTAGGCACTTGGCCAAGCACAGCCAACAACAGCAAACGCTTCTGACTGCGGCCGCCACTCACCCAGCGGTGGCCGAGAGGTGCAGAGCCACCAGTGTCCTACCACACAGGGGACAGGAGTGCTCTGCCAGTACCAGGACATGCACCATGCAGGGCTGGTCAGTGAGGCTTGGCCATCCCATTCAAGTCTTCCTCATGGTTTTCAGGCCATGGGTTGGGGACAGGTCTAAATGCTCAAGCTATTGGGTGCAGTTCTGGTAGGGCTAAGGGTTGTCATGGGAGGTCAGGCCCCACTGTCTGGAGAAACCTTCTTAATCTGAAGGTTTCTGTGAGGGGCTTGCCCAGCTGTGGTATGGTATGGGCCTGTGAGTCAGAACACAGCCTTGCTTCAAGACACTGGCAACCAAAATAGCTGGTTCCTTGGGAACCAATTTAACTCAAGAAAGCATCACCTGCTTCAAAATCTCTCTCAACTGTCCCATCTTAGAAATGCAGTTTGTTCCCTGAAGTTTTATAAAATCATAGAATCATGGAATAGTTTAGGTTGGAAGAGACCTTTAAAGATCATCTGGTCCAGCCCATTGCAATCAGCTAGGAAACTAGACCAACTTGTCCAGGGACCTGTCTAACCTGGCCTTGAATGGATTGAGGCATCTTCCTCCTCCCTGGGCAACCCATTCCAAACTTGGAAGAGGGTAAGGGATGAGTGCTAGCCCAGTAGAGAGGCCTGTGTTCCTGCTCATTCGTCATGGCACATCATTGCTGTATGCCCAAGCTGTGCCTGATGCATGGCCAGTACCTCTGTGCCTCACCACCATGGACAGTGTGGGTTTGTGTAGACCCTCAGGGTGGACCACAGTGGCTCATACTTCTGATAAGCCCTGCAGAAATCCAACAACAGTTGAGTTTAAGCCATCCATGCAGTGGTGTATGCCACTTCCCCAGCAGGCATTTCTCAGATAACGGCATGGTGTTCTACAGGAGCGTGTTGGTGAACACTTACATTTTTAAGGGCTATTACAGCAACAAAGCAGGAGTGCTGCACAATAGCAAGCCAGAAGTGCAGCTGATCAGAGGCAAATGCCACATTCAATGCTGTGACCTCTCCTGGGAGCATAAGCTTAGTAGGAGAAAGAGGAAAAGAAGAATGAAATCGTTTGACAGTGGCTATAACTAACATGGTAGGAAAAATCCAGACCTAATGTATAAGAGATGATCATATGGCATAACAGAATTGCTCATCTGTTAAGCATTACTAAATGCTTACTATACTAAGCATTGCTGATCTCCAGGAAATGTACCTAGGTGAAGCTGAAGATTTCTAAATCTAAAACTGATGGCATAAATCAAACTCTCTTTAGGCTCCTGCAATAAGAGGAGAAAAGGAAATTGCTTTTCAGCCCAGAAAGCACGCTCCTGGTAACTGATAAACTGGCTGTGACTCTCCGCAGAAGGCATGATGAATAGTGAGAAAGCAAATATCAGAACTGTAACAAGCCTCCAAAATGACACAGGGAATGACAGCAGGTGCTGCTGGAGAAATTTGGTTGCAGGAGATCCCTGTGGGAGGGAGGGCAGTGAGTGGGAGGGGGAACTGCACTGTATATGTAAGGGACCAGAGAGTACCTAGTTTGGAACTGCTTATCATCCAGGGGCTTTCCTGGGTCACTGTAGCTGCTTAATCCTGGAGCCAGAAAAGATACATGCAGAAACGCGAAGGTACTGACACATTTGCACTGTGCCAGCCAAAAGATGAGCTGCAGCCTTACTGAGGTTGTGCATGAGGAGGATGTGAGCCTGAAGAAAAACCCTACAAGATGGAGACCTGACATCATCCCTTCACCAGCTTCACTGACTTTCACCACCTAATGGTCAGGCATGTCTCCTACACTTCTCCTATGGGCAGCAGAATGAAGGTGGGTCCTGTTGGCAGGCAGTTCAGCCCACCTGTCAGGTAGAAGTTTGTGACATCTTCTAGAAAGATCTCTTTTCCACTGACTGTTGAAGGAATATAAATGACTAGCTTTGGCCAAACATTTAGTGTTATAAAGCCAAAGGATTCATCAAACTTTAGACATCTCCCATAGTGACACCTACATCAGAGCTGATCCCTATCACATCCTTTTACAGTTAAAGGAGAGAAGACAATGCCTTTTGTGTGCAATTGATCTACCTTTTCTTATGCTTTTTTTCTAGGATGAGATGAATTCACACCCCAGTGACTATAATTGATGCCTGGATCAGCCATAGGTGTGTACATTAATTGAGATCACATCCCTTGTGTCAAATTAAATCAATCCCCTCCGCCAAAGTACAGATTTTTGAGACAAGGTCTTTTCAGCTTCTGATGCTTCTGGCTGCCAATGCTGGTGGCTGCTGCAGTAATTCTGCCATCTCATCAGCTGTGGACATCCTGACAAGGTGAATTTCAGGGAGGCCTTTCTGGGAGTAATAAAGGGTTCATGTATCCAATAAAAGGAAATTGAAACTTGGTAGACAAGCTTCCTTGGAAAAATACCTACTCTGTTTGTCTAAACAGTTCATGCACAGCAAGAGGGATTCTGGAACAAAATGCAGCCTTGTAATCGAGTTATAGTCCCAGCTGTGTGAATACACAGAGTGGATCCCTGCTATAAAAATAGATCTTTTGTGGGAAACCAGCAAAGATGAGGGTGCCCAACAAAGGCGATAAAAATGCCCAGCAGTAGATCATATATGTTACCTTGACCAAGGTACTTGACTGTCTGCTTTGGAGCACTCCTGAGCAAATATGTTTCATTTTGTGCCTTGTGAGAGGCTCAGTTGCTTGGCTTCACCCCACAACCCCCACCACCCCCTATACCCTTTGCTGCTAGAATTTTAAAACTTTGAATTTGGAATAGGCTTGCCTTTCCTCATGTCTGTATGTCTCACCTCAGTGCCATTAAAAGTCATGACACATAACAGAGAAACAGCTGTGCAGGAAACTTCAGGCATCTGTTTAATATTAATTGCATGTATTCCTAAAAAGTCATAGCATGTTTTTAAAATTTCACTGCACATCTGGTGTGTCACTGCTAAGGGTTTTTTTTTAATAGGTTTTATCTGTGAGTCACTGAGAACTATCAGCCACAAGCTGGCCAGATACAGAGGAGATGCACAGGCAAGTAAAATGGAAGAGATGTTTCTAAATAGCTTCTAAAAATCCACAGCTCTGAACAAAATGATGACGCAACACTGACTGTTAGCTGCCCATCAGCAGACACCAAGCTATAGGGAATCTAGGTTTAGGAAAGAATATTCTATTAACAAACACTGTATGGTTTAAAAGATACAGCTTCCATGTGAATTCTGTCCCAGACTGTAGGCTAGGATTTCTTTTTCAGCTAGAGGACAATCAATTCTCCTGCAGTTACTCAAAACCCCTCAACCTGACCCCTTCTATTACACCCCTTCCCCTCTCTTACCCTGACCTACTTGCATTTAGCCATAAATGGCTTTTCCTGCTGACTCAGCAAGTCTTGCATAAAGAAAAGTGGTCTCTACAGGATCAGGTGAAAGCTGTGTTCTTCAGCTGTACACAGCTCTGCAAAGCCTTCTCTTCTAGGAGGCCCTGCCACTGCTCAACACTGCACTAGAATGGAGGACCATGGAATCGCAGCCTCCACTGCCCGGGTAGGAATCCCCAGACCCCGAGGAAGGCATGGCAGCTGGTCCTGCTGGCATCCATGAGCTCCTGAAAATTTCGCAATCTTTCAGAAGCTTTTTAAGAATTAATGAATGAATGCATGCTTGATAAAAGACTTTTGCGTATTTTTCTGTATGGTCACCCTCTAGGAGGCAAGGGCCCCAAAAAGTGCTGCTTTGAACGACTCTTTTATTTTAGAGATCTTTATCTTTTTTTCAAGAGCTCCTCTTGCATACTGCTCATGACAGGGCGTTTCTCACTGTCAGCTGTTTGAAATACTTGCTGAGTGGTGACAACCAGTAATTAAGTCAGTAACAAATGATGATTTGAAAGTTTTATCAATGCCTCTAAAAAAGCACTAGAAAGCATAAATTTGGAAAGAAAACAGCTTTGCCAATGTGGCAGAGCAGGTGCACCCTCCAGTGAGCTCAGGGTCACCCCCATTACACCGCTTACCAGTAAACAGGGTCTTGATATTTTTACAGATATAGATGAAGTTTAACTCCTGTCAAAGTGCAAGTACATTATTTGTGGATAGCATTGAAGGGGAACAACATAGAACATGCAAAACATTGTTTAAAAATAATTTTAGTGAACAGCTGCATTCACAGACTGCAGAAGAAAAATAGTATTTAACCTGCTCACCACAGCCCAAATGCAGAGGCAAGGGCAGCTCTTTGTGCCTCATCCTAGATAAACACCTAGGCTGTACTCACAGGGCTTTATCCATCTCCAAGTACTGAGGATGGACATGAAGACAAGCCCTGCTCTTGATCCTCTCATTTGACAGGGGCAGGGAGCATTACATGGCTGCAGTTGGTGGTAACAGCACATACCTTCTGAGTTGTGCTGTTACAGAAGAAAGATCCTTCAGCAAGATAAGAAGCTATCTATGCCAGAATTAAAAGCATCCAGCCATGATAAATCTCTCTGAACATGGATATAAATTCCTATTGTGGGCAGAAGTGCAAGCCTGACCCTGAAGCTCAGATGCAGTGGGGTCCTGAGCTCTTCCTCATCTGCAGCCAGGCTGGATGGGACACTGCAGAGTCACGCTATGGCACTCTGCATTGGGCAAACTTAAGTGTTTTTCTAAAATGAAGCAAATTTCCTCCCTGATCAGTGCCCTGAGGGCACAATCCTTGGCAGTCTCTACATGCCAAAACTAGTAAACAGAGGCTAAGGAGGTTGAATAACTGCCCTGCTCCCAGACCCTCCCCATTGCCGCTGGAGGGGGGTGTCCTGGCACATGGCACTTCTTCACCCTGGGTGGGAGTGCCAGCAAGACATCCTTACCTGCCCTGGCTCAGGTTGGGCCCTGATCATCGTCCAAGACCTTTTCCTCAGTTAGCAAGAGATGCCAGGATCCGCCCCAAAAACAGTGAAGGGAAGAGATCTTCCTTGTCAATTACCACAAGAAACAGGTTAAGCACAGGAGACGCTCATAAGAAATCACCCAACATGGATCTTGGGTTCTTCCCTCACCAGAGTGCCTCACCTTAAAAAACTTTCTCCTAGCATGACTTCACCCCGAGCTTCCAAACTGCTGGCAAACAACAACATGACGCAAAAGCTAAAAGCCCATCTCTGGCATGTGCTTGTATCAGGGACAAGCAGGGACAGCACAAGCAGCCAGCCCATGTCCCTGTGCTCCTGACTGCCACGCACACGCCTGCCTCTGTACGTGCACAAGATTTCCACAGCACTGGTGCTTGTGTGCAAAGGGGGCAGCTCTTTAATTTACAGTCTGGGGATGTTTGCCTTCACACAGCAATTGTTCTGGCAGCACAAGACAACCATGGCAGTGCTGCCAGGGGGAAAATACAGTTCCCAGCACACTGAATCGTGTGGCCACTTTGGTGCAGAGCAGGTTGGACACAGGATTCCCAGCCACTGAAGCCAGTGGGTGGGGAGGCCGAGGCAGTGGGGGGCCTGGGCACAGAGCAAAGGCAAATGCCAAGACATCGCGAGAGACGGAGCGAGCGGTGCACGGCACGCAGAACAAGATCTGTTCAATTCCATCAGTCAGCACTCTCTTCCAGAAGATGACCTATTGAACATTTCCAGGAATAGCTGTGCCAAGCCTGTCAACTGTTTCTTGGAAATACACTCAAGAAAAATGGCTTCCTTCCAGTAGGGATCTGCAGAAAGTCTGGACTGGATCAAGGCTGCAGTCAGTTGCTGAGGTGGTGACACTGTTGCATCAGCTCGTTCTGGAACAGAGGATGCAGGGGGCCTGGAGGAAAGGCTGCCTTTTATCCCCCTTCTCTTCCTCTTTTCACATCAGATGGTAACGATGGGGAGGGAAGCTGTGATTTCTTTTTTGCAGATCACTTCAGCTCACTTGTATGCTTATCCTTACTTACAGTCTCCAGCAGTACACAGATGGAAAACCTGCAGTGCTGCATGTAACTGGGCTGCCAGCCCAACACACAACTTACCTGGGCTATTTCATAGGCAATCACTAGCATCAAGCTGCCAAGACCAGCACATGGCCCCTCAATCATAACTCGCTCCCAGTGCAGTATTCTTGGTGTTCCCTTATCACTTTATTGCTTGAATTAGCACAACAACATGAAGTTATCACTGTGGTACCAAAGTTTCACTCCCTGCACCAACAGTTGTGTGGGTAGTAGGGTGGGGAGCTGGCTTGGAACATGCTATGGGACAGTCCTGTTGTAGTGGCCCTGTGCCAGCTGAAGTGTCCTGCTGGCTCAAATCAACCAGCAGGGAGAGGAATTTCATGTCACAGGCGATGGAGTGTACCTGCTAGGACCTGTCTCCACAGTGTACACCAGGGTCTACACATCTGCCACTGCCAAACCCGCCCCACTTGTGCCAGCTGCAACCAGCAAAGTACAAAACAAGGTTGTACACTGACCAGAACTGAAATTGAATGTAATTGTCTTACATTTTTTGCATCTTGCAGCTCCAGTGCAGCAGATGGCTTTTGCAAAGTGGGGTCCAGGTCCCTCTTCATGTCTCCCCAGTCACTTTCCACTATTGCCCTCCAACATGCATCTGGGTGAACAAAATACCCATGGAAATGAGTGTTTCCCCTCTGCAGTCGCTGCTTTGCCTTGTGAGAGAGACTGTAGGGATGTCCTTTGGAGTTTCTCTGGATTGACTCCAGATCTGGATTTGCATTGGGTCCTTCCTGACGGGTTACAAATAAACCAAAGTAATGGGCTTTGGCATTGCTTGGCAGACTGTTAATAGGATATAGAGCCTTTCATTTCTGGATCATTAATTCAAACCAGCCCAGATCAGTAGTGGTCACATTTTGTTGCAGTGTAATAGCTGTATAATAACCTCTCTGAACAGAATTAGGGAGTCCATCACCACAATTTATATTAATGATAATAACTTTTGTTGGATTTCTCAGCAAAGGAACCCAGGACTGATTATGCCCCGAAGCTGGGGCTCCCTGGAGGAGCAGGGGCAGGTGGTAGCTGTTTCTGCAGCAGCCCTGCAGCAGCCCCTGGGGCTGTTCCTCTGTTCCATTTACAAGGTGAACCTCCCCAGCATGCAGAGAAAGACCACCTGAGAAGTAAGCATCTCTGTGGCTATTAAAAATCAGGCTCCAGATGTAGCCTCCAGCTTAAAAAGTCCCCACAGTGCCTGCTTGAGTGTGGAAGTGTAGGATTGCTCTGCATTTGCTTTCTTTCCTTATATTCCTTACAAAACATCTGTTAGGTGACTCTCTGAGTCAGGACACAGGACTGCCCAAGTCTCTACCAGGCCTGTGTTTGACCTAAGAGGGATGTCTTTTCTTTCTTTTTCTTTTACCTTCTATTATTCTGAAGCCCTTAAAGGGGACATTAATGATATGCAATGTGCTTATCTAGAATCTATTCACACTTTTACCCCTAAATTCACACATGGAATTGTATATCTTGCATGCATCCAGCATTTGTCTGCATTTCTGCAATAGCCCAATAATTAAAAAAACTCTTTGAATTATTTATAATTTGTTTCTGAGGAAAGAGGGCTACACTGCTTTCTTTTTCTCTTTCTGTGTCCAATCCAGTTAGCTGGCTACCATGTCATTTCAAAAATTAACTAAAATAAGCTTTCTATTTTCCTGGGAGGAATATTTTTATGTTTCTTTCTGGGTGTGGTCAGAATTTTTGGCAGCACTTTGCTGAACTGAAGCAAAGTGGTCTGACTAATGCAGCAAACAGGCTAGTACCTCATGCCGTTTGCAGAGATTATTCATTTCATACCATCACTTCACATCATTTGTAATTTGTTATAGTGACTCCAGAGAGCCCCAGAGCTTGATGATCAGTCCACTTTACATGTAGATGTTTTCAACACAAGACAGAGGGCACTGGGAGGGAAAAGAAGAATGCCATGGAAACATGTATAAAATGGGAAGGGGAGGGGGGAAGCCTCTATATGAGTGTCAGGGGTCGATAAAGGAATTTATCTACAGAGAGAGCTGTTCATCAAAGGGCTGTCTTCAGCAGAGTAATTTGTCACAGCTGATGGTTTTCCCTTCATTGCTTCACTAGCTGTGCCACTCCAAATCTCATTTTTGAAAAAAGATCATTATCAAATTTATTGTTCCTTTTAAAAAGGAGCTGAGGCCCTTTCTTTATGAAATGTTTGGAAAGGACCATGGGCATCTGCTGGTTGACTTGCCAATGTCCTTCTGGATGATCATAACTTACCCACCATGATGTCTGCCAGTAAGTGCTGCATTTATCCCTTGTTCTTCAAGTTTTTTTTTGTTATGGAGGTGTCATTTGGGGTATCAGTTTGCACCATTATATATGAATGTTCTCCAAGGCTTGCCGAGACCTCTTTCTCCTGCATTCTGCAGTTGCTGACTATTCATTCTGGACCTAGCCTGGAGCTTTTGCACCTGCAAGTGAGAATCAGAGAGCTGAAATGTGATGGAGGAACAGTATTTGAGCCATGGGGACCCTCTTTTGAATACAGGGAGGTTTTGAGACCCCTTCTTTCCCATAGGGCACCATTCTCAGTGTGTTAACAATGCAAAGGTGTTAATAAACAGCCTGGAAGCACAGCGGTCTGTGGTTTTGAAGGCCAGCTTTCCCAGACAGAGACAATAGGAAACTATTTAAGTTGCTATGTGCAAGCAGTTTAAACTGAACACAGAATCATTAAGACCACTTGCAAACACTTCAAGCAAAGAGTGCAACACTTCAAGCACTGAGTGCTTAAGGAGCCATTGGAATAGCAACCACAGATGTTATTTGGGTAATACAGAGGCTTATGTGTGGCACTATCAGCTGGGATAAATGTTGGAAAAGCATACCCAGGAACTTGGAATTTTGAAAATCAGAGGTAGTAAATAAAGTAAACAATGAGTTCCTATTAAAGGATGAATTCTGTAAGGTGTATAGATAGATCTGAGCTCTATTTAGACAATCATCCACATGAGGTGACAAAGGAAATAAGCCTTCTGATGGACAAAAGCAGGGTTGCAAAGCTGCAACTTTTGTGGAGGCTGCCTTTCGTGTGCAACAGTCAGGAGTACAAGCTGATAGGAAGCTTTCCTGGGCAGTAGCAGCAAAATCCTCTTGCATAAGCATGAACAAAGTTAGATCTGTAGCTTAACCCATGAGTATATAAAGAGTCCTGTGCGTGCTTATTTTTGGGAAGACCATGATGATTCCAACTGCCCACAACCCCTTTCACTGCCACTGGAAGCAGCTGTTGGGTGCATGTGGGGCACTGGGTCACATAGGGCTGGTGTGCTGGTAGCTCAAGGGGTGGGGATTATGCTGGAGGATGAGCTCTGAGGCCTTGGAGCAGCCCTGCTCCATGTCTGCCTGCAGTTCTGCAGAGGAGGTGTGACAGAGGAGGCCGTGCCTGGCCCCAGCATGGGTCCAAACCAGGCAGAATGGCAGCCCTGCTCTAGGCATGTACAAGGGGCCTTGGGGTGGGCCAGCATGAGGCAGAGGGTATCTTTGTGTGGCTGTCACACACACAAACCAGGCGATGTGACTGCCCAGATATGGCTGGAGCAAGGCTGAGGTTGGATGTTGCAAATCAGCATTGGTGGCTGCCTGTCATTGCTCTTCCAAATTCTTTCAGGAGACATTTCTTAAGAGTACAGGAACAACACCCTCCATGACTCTCCAAGTTTTGGTCTGGCTTACTTTTAAACCATGAGGTTTTAAGTGGGACAAGGCTCAACACAACCCTTGGGCTAATTTCTGAAGCAACCAGCAAGAAAGCTAATTGTACTGACCTTGGTGACAGTGTTGGTAACTTGATCACTTATTCTCTGAGAAGTGCACTGACATCAGCAACTTGTGTCCCATGGGTGATGAAACAGCCATCCTGGGAGACAAACTTTTGGTCACCACCAACAAATCCTGGCTTTCAATCCTCAGTTCTGCCATCTGGTGACATGACATTGCCAAATCCTCATGGGCGCCATGGGATTGCTATGTACACAGTCTAAATGATGTGTAGGCATATCTAGCTAGGTCAGGAGAGGTAACCCATAAAGGGTAACACCCATGTCCCAAGCCTTTCTCTTGATTGTACAAAACATCACCTTTGGCATATTGATCAATCCCCATTTAGGAAAGATGTAATATGGATGTCTTCCACATTTCCTGCCAGCTCTTGTGCAAAGCAGCTGTTGCGTATCTCTCCAAAGATGGTGCATTTTAACTGGAGGTAGAAGTGCTCAATTTTGAGATCCAGTTTTGAGATCCTCAGCTGATGCATAGTATAAGAATGGACTGTATCATTGTTATTTTGAGTACAGATATAAAAATTGTTTCCTTGTACAAGTCTGCTGGGCTAATCAGTTTGGTGTTTCCCATCATTTAAAGAAGGAGACTAATTCTTTTATTCTGCCTACACCCCTGCTTGGAATTCAGACCTTTATCAGTCTTCCCTGCAGAAAACCACAAAAGCCAGATTGCAAATTCTTTGCAAATGAAACCAGTTTCTTCATTTTATGACTAGCAGTAAGCTCTTTTGTAGATGGATTTCATAGGGTAATTTCATTTCTGGAACTGTGGAATCCCTATGTGCATGTCCCCTTCTTCATAAATTTGTTCAGGTTGATTGAATTCCATCAAATTTGACAGTGAGGTAGAAATCTCAAAGGTCCTACAAGTCTTGGGATAGCAGGCAGCTGTGGCAAGGAAAGAGGCCCAAATTAGTTGCGTTTTTGAGAGGAAAGCTTCTATTACTGCAGTGGAGTAATAATTTTATTTAAATTATTTTAAAAAGCTCTAAACAGCATAGTATTTTCTACCTTCTGTCCAGGTCACAGTGGAGGGACACTGAAAGCAGTAGGTACAGGAGAGGATAAGGGTGTGAGAGGAGCGAGAAATCTAGGAGCTATCAGTGGAATTGAGAAATCTAGGAGCTATCAGTGGAATTGAAATATCAGCTAAGGAATTGAAAGTCTTGTAGCAGGGTGTAGTCACTGGTGGGTGCTGGATTTGCTGTGATGCAAGGGAACAAAGATGGAGTAAGGAAGGTACAGAGAATGCAAATCCCCAAGGAAAGTGGCATGTCCTCCATTTTGCTGCACCTGGAACAATATGTTCCTCTGACACCCTTTACACTAATCTTCCACTCCTCATCTTCTCCCCACAACATCTGTTCCCCACAAGCAGCAACTGGCCATAGGCCCTGATGATGACTCAGGTGATTATCTATTCATCTCCTGTTAGCACAGTTTATTATTTTCCAGACACCCCTGCCTAGCTACCATTGACAACAAGTCACCTGTACACTGTTCTGATAAAAAAATCACAGGCTTGATTTTTTTACCCTTCTTCTTGCAGACTGTGATATTCATGAAGTCTTCTAGGTCCACATGCCTGAAAGAGGCCCTACTTGTGCATGCCAGCAGTTTTCCTTCTTCCTGTTAAAGAGGACTCCTCTCTCTGCACTGCTGCTCTTTTCTGGGCCGTCATGATTATGTCTGCATCAATAGTGCAAGCTGCTTCAGGGCTTCTCTCAGGACCAGATTTGCCTGTGCTGCATGTGAGACAGCAAGAACAGCAGCCAAGACTCCTTCTCCAAAACTTGCCTGCCTGCCTGGCAGACCAGGAGACCTCCAGCTGACAATGCTTCAGAGATCTGGCTCCTTTCAGGAGCTAATCCACTAAACAGCTCATGTTCGCAGTAGACTTTACTTTTCCTCATAGGAAGTGCCTTAATTAAAATCCCTTAGTTTAGTCTGATAGATTATTTTTTAAGGAGTAGGCACTTAATTCAAGCTTCGTAATCAAATATCACTTGGATCGACAGTGCTGATGGAACATACTTCGCTGACGTAAAAGTCATGAACTGCAGCATAAATGGCAACTTCATGCCTGTTTATATGATAAGGATTCATTTTTGTCTTTCTACTTTTTTTCTGTGGTTGGCTTGAAGGGTAATTTTGAAAATCAGTTGTCTTCTGCCATACTCACATAAGAAATTTCTGTTTGAAATCTCTCAAAAAGAATTGCAGAGATGTATTTATAACAAAAAGGATTAAAAAAACCCAAAAGAAAACAACTGTAAAAACCTGGCCTAAAACCAGAGAGATTTGAATGCTGTCAACAAGTAAAAGATGAGCTTCAGATCTGAGACTCATTTTAATCTTTGTCATCTCACTAGTGACTAGGACTGACTCTGGAATGAGAGTTTGATTTCCCAGGAGGCTTTAGGGATAAAACCCTGGGAGATGGCTTCGAGTTTTCTGTGTGCTTTATAGCCCGTGGTGTTTTGGAGCAGAGTAAGGACATGAGCAGATGCTGTGTTGTGATGTCACACCCTGGCCACCCACTCACCCTTTACACAAGTGCTGGAGGTGGGTGGCATGGGAGGCACATCCTGCCTGGGGCCCGTCCAGACGTGTTGCTGGGGCACGAGCACTTCTGCCTGCCTCTGTCACCTCCTGCTTGATGCAAAAGGTGCTGTGCTGAAATGGCTGCTGGAGGTAGTCCTGAACCTTCGGAAGGTCTTGCTGCCTGATTTTGGAAAAACGCATTACCAGAGCGGTTTTCTTGTGAAATTTTATTTTTGAGGGTGGTGTGCATATGCACACACATTACCACAAGTGGCCACAGAAAATCACAGACATCTTATCTGAAAAATACATGGGGTTCTTTTGAGTTTCCCACTCCTTGAGATTTTCATGTTTCATGGCCCAGAGAAGATGGCATCTTTCCACTTCAAGCTACTGACAGCCACAACACCTGTTCCTCTCCTTCTCTTAAACCCAAGTCCCCACCAACAGATTTCTTGTGTCTCTCTTCCACTGCTCACACTGATTGAGTAGCTGCTTCCTTATCCCAAAATTTAAAAATCTGTGCCTTTACTCACTGAAGCAGGTACCTAAACCAGTAAACACAGCACAATGAAGTCTTTCTTCCCTGTGTTATGGATAAAGAGAAATTAAAACAAGATTGACAGAGACAACACACAAGGACAAGGCAATAACTCCTCCCTTAGCAAACATAACACACATTCAGAGAATGTGGGAAGTTTTCACAAACTCTCTCTCTTTGTATCTCGCTTGCTCACAGCCTTTCCTCCTGTCAAGCACGGGGTGCACCTTCTCTCCCTGCAGCCCTGCATATGGATGGACCCCACAAAACCACACAACCATGCAGGGGATCACACTGGACTCCTGGTCCTTACCCAGGTAACCTGAAAGCTGCAGCAACTTCATGGAGTCAAGGCATTTGTCCAGATGTCTTTACAATTCCAAGGGTCCTGCATCACCTTTGCAGGAACCTGTAGAGATAAAATTTTAGAACAGCATTTATACATGCTGGTGAAGATGTGAAGCTGTCATGCACAAAGGCTTTTTATAGCACATGTTACTTGCTCCCCCATGCACTTGGCAAGGAGCCTTATGCTCTTTTTCACCAGGAAGGGAACACAGCAGTTTTGATAGCCTTAGCAAGCCAGAAGCCAAAAGTTCACACTGCCGTTCAGCTTTTACAAAGATAAAAGGAAGAAAGGTAGCTTATGGAAAAAACAGCAATCATGTGAGCCAGTCTGACAAACTGGCTGCACCTACCCAAGTGGCAGGCAGCAAAGAGAAATCTGCAGTGATTCTGTGAAAACCACCAGAACACAATGGCAAGACAAAATGAATCCTTAGAAAACTGAAGTACACCCCAGAGAGTGCATCCCTGCCTCCACCAAGCATGTCTTCACAGTCAGGAACAAAGAGGCAAGAGAGTCCTTGTCCCAAAGCCCATCCCAACCTAGACCACATAGCGTATTCTGCAGACCCAAGCCCATTCTACCACTGCTCTAGGGGTCTGTCACTGTGCTCCCACCAGCTTAATATGTTTTGTCAGCACAGTGTTTACACAGCTGTCTCACACCATGGCACACTGGCAGAGTGTGAGTTTCCTGCTAATCTGACAGACCTGGTCTGAAGGAGGTATGGAATCCAACACACACTGAGATTGCTAGTGCCTAGGCCTGTTCTCTTGTTCCACCACTTCTTTTATTTCCCTTCTGTCCTGACACGGCTTTCACCCAGGCAGGGCTGGTTTTGGAATGGGCATGGTGGTAGCAAAGTGCTGCTCCTTGGTTGTGCCTATGGAGGTAGCAAGGGCTGAGAGGGGGCTCAAAGGGCCACCTGAGTGTTTGGAGAAAAGCCCATGTTGACTGTCTTGTAGCTCATACTTAGGATGGTCTCCAGATTTTCTATACAGTGGTCCTCACTATAATTAATTAAATAATCCGTATTAGTTTAAAAAAAACAAAACACAAGAGAGTGAGGATCACAACTTATGTTTTGTGGGCTTGCTGACCTTTGTGAAAGTCTTGAAACATGGGCTGCATTTGAGACATACAGGAGCCCCAAAATGGTGCAGTGAGTCTCAAGGGAGAAGCTGGAACCCATCAAGGCTAACTGCTCAAACAAGAATTCCCTATTCATTCCCAAAACCTGCTGGCTGTTTGAAGAACAGGAATGTTTACTATCACACCCAACAATTATCTTCTCAGATAACACTGTCAGTTATGCAAAATCACAATAAGCATTTTTTCTTTTAGTAAGTGTAAGAACTGATACTTTCATCAGACAAGCTCCTCTATTTAAAGCTAGTGCTAGTGAGGCAAAGTAGGCAGCAACATCAAGTAGCAGTCTGCCCCTGGCCTCAAAACAGTCCTGCTACCTCTTTCCCGTCAAAGACAAGGTGAGCTTGGTTTTCCAATGTGAGCTTTTTTCAAGCCTTGAGTGTCATCCTGCCTTTGTCCTGCACAGTCCCCAGCCAGGCAGCTGACTGTGGTGGGCAGCAGCAGCATCCCCATCCCTCCCATGGAGCCTGATTCCCATCCCCTCTTAGGGCTCCAACAGTTCCAAACCCATCAGAATCCACAGGGATGCTCAGGCATACAGCATCCATTTCTCAGTAGTTAAAGCTCCTTCCAGTACCATACATGTCATGAATTATAATCTGCCCATTAGTCAGTGTAGCTGTGCATTTCTCATGGTTGCATGTCTGGTTTCAGTGAGCAGTTCTCACTACTCTCCTCAGCAGGTCTGCACGCCAGCAGCTCTAAGATGGGTTTTGTGCTATAATCATGTCATGTGTAATCATTCAGAGCCATGTGTGGGTCATCTTTACAGTCTATCCCCATCTTGCACAATATGATGAGAAGTGTTTAGCTATCTCCCAGTCCAGCTGCAGCCTTAAATTGGGGTTGCTTTGTGAGGAAGAGAAACAAGGAGCAGTCTTCTCTCAGTTGCAGTGTTTTGTCTGCACAGAATCTGTTTGGAGAAATACAGGAGCTGCTATTGATGAACTTTCCAAAATGTCACCCATGTCCTATGGGTTGGAGAGGAGGCAGCAGTCCAAGCCATGCAGCAGTGAGGTCCCTGTAAAAGGAAACAATCTGATGGTTTTAAATTATCCCTTTTGGGGAGAAGGGAGTGAATGGCATGTCTTACAGGAAATTTCAGTACAGGAAATTTTAGCCCAGACACTCTTACACAGCCACTGTCACAGGGTATGTCCATTGGTACTGGAACATTAAATTTTAGGATGCTTTGATGATTAGCACTCTCACAGGCTCTGGGGCTGCTGGCAGGGGAGCCAGAGGAGCCCCCTTACCCTGGTAAGGTGGGTTTATGCCCATGTGTCCAGAGGAAAAACTTATGAGCTTTCCCAGCTGCAAAGAAGGTGTCGGGTTTATAGCTCTGAAGTCTTTCCAGTGAACCAAGGAAGTTTCCTAAACACTAAAATAATCCTTTATTTCTTTTTGAGTCCTTGGGAACTGATATTTTCTCTCTTTTCCTCTGAGTGGAAATGCCACCCATTAGACAAATAAGACTGCCACAAGCCCTTCCCCTCCATTAGACACCAGCAATTGTGTACCTCCTGTCACACGTCAGACATGCACATCAGGAAACTGGAGCTGCAAAGCAAAAGCTGGGAACAAGTGTACCTGTATTGGTTGCTCTAGATTTTGCCTGGTTCCAGAAGGAAAATATGGTCTTGAAGCTGCATGCACAGCTCCCTTCCCTGGACTTGTGTCAGCCTGAGCAAACCATAATTGTATCATCCCTGGTCCGTTGGACAAGTATTTGAATAATTTGAGTAGTTATTTGCCTCGTGTTTTTAAATTATTAATAAATAACATCATTTTGTCTCAAAACCATGTGCAAGTGTAAGTGAAGAAGCTTTTCGTCCCTTAAAAGCTTCTGGGTTTCCTGTAATTCACATTAGATTTTTAACCCACTAGATTGAAGACTTCCTCCATGCAGCCTGGGAGAGGAGAAACAATTGTCATATGTTAAGGCCTATGTAAAATCAAAGAGAAAACAGGATACATAACTCCAAACTTAATTCCAGCTTCTGTTAAATCAGAATGGCCCCACTGTGCGATTGCTTGATGATATTTGACTATAGTGCTTTAACATAACTTCCCAGTGTCATCTGTTACAGTTCTAACACAGGCAATTTTTGAACAATAGTGATGGGGTGTGATTTGGCAGTGAGAAGCTCAGGAAGCCATGTATTTCCCCTTGACACAGTATTATCTAATATACTAGCTATCTCAGGTTGCAGTAGCTCTGAAACCTAGCACAGGGGTTATGACTTAACAGAAATAATAAAATTCATTTATTGCTTATTAGACATGAAGCAATAACATTTTTGTCATTCCACCTCCCTGATCCTACTATAGTCTCTCCTGAAGAAGGGGGAGCATGCCACTTGAGTTTAAGGCTCTTTGCTGGTGCTTTTAGAAGCTCACTTTGTGCTGGTGGCCATAACACACCGTGGCTTGGCAAAGAGTCTTCTGCCCAAATGCAGGCTCCAATACTCGTCTGTCTGCTGTAGCAAAGGGAGGTGGTACACATTGCACCTCAAACTCAGCCATGCAGGAGGGAGTGGGGAGGGGCTGAGCAGAGTCTGGACAGGAGTGCAGCCCGTGCTGTGGAGCTGTGGGGCAGGAGAGGTGGGTGTTGGACAGCTGGTGGCTCACTGGCTGGCTTGGCTGCAAGAGAACATCCTCTGGGATGTGATGGTTGGGGCACAATGTAGCTGTTAGGACTGGCGTAGACAGCAACTACAGTGTGGTCTGGAAGGCACCTCCTTTTCTGGTAGAAAAACCCCATTTTAGGGGCAGACACAACCTGTGGTGTTGATGTACTTTCTGTTCTCAGTAAGTTAATTAGAGTTGTTAATTACTGTAGAAAACCTTCAGGCATGCCCTATGACTGCTTTTAGAAATTAATTGAGGACTTTAAAATCTCATCTTTCAAGTTATTTCTTTCTCATTGCCCATTTTCCTTCCTCTATAGCTGAAAAAGTCTTTCCATTTAATTTCCTCTCATTTCATCACCTCTTCCTTAATGGATATTATGTACCTGTTACACAAAGCCAGATGATTTCCACAAATTTGGCGTTTGATTGTTTCTAATGTTGAGAGAGAACTCGAGCATGAGACAGCAGACCAGCTACCACACTCTGTCATGTGGGTGCTGCTGCAGGACAGATTCTGCTTTCATTTACAGTGACATAAATCAAGTTGGTTTATGACATGTAGTCATGGTATTCTGTATTTACATCAGATTTGAGGTCTGTTATCCTCTGAATTCCATCATAATGTCAAAGAAATATGCTTTTGAAGAAAATATCAATTTTTTCCAATTAAAAAGTATTTTGAAAATCATATCAGAATTTAAAAATATTTTATATACTTAACAGCACTGTGACTTTTTTATTCAGTATTTACAATGCTCATATATTATCTGCCAGCACTGCCTCTTACCTCTTACCACAAACTTCACCCAGCACAGAAACTGTTCACAATCAGATTTTCCTTTGACTTTAACCCCTCAGATTTCCATTCACATTGCCACACACAGTGCACATTTGAAATGCTATAAAAGATATTAATAATGCCTGAATCTACAAAGCAGAACACAGAAAGAGAAAGGATAGAAAAGCAAAACACAATTCTCCCTGTTGAAATTTAAGCAGCACAAAGAGATTAATTCTCCAGCTCTTTCCAGAACCGTCATGGGATCTTTAAAGACCACAGACAAACCGGGCCAAGGTCTTTAAGTCCCTTCAAGAGTAATGCTCTCTTCACACCATATAAACCATACCAAAAACCACCGAGGGAAAGCCTCCCAACAATTCAAACAGCTGTGCAACCCACAACCTGACACAGGAGGGTTTACGTGTCCCTGCCCCCAGCACATCCTCCTGATTAGTGCCGAGCGGCGTGCGACGTGTTCCTGCCAAGGACGGATGGACGGGTGCGTGTCCCTGGCAGCGTATGATGGACAGTGCACACTGCTGCAGCCACGCCAGGGCAAGCTGAGCTGGGAGAAGGCTTTGCCTCATTATGGCATTTGTGACTGCCCAGGCTGCTGCAGATGGGTTTAATGAGATTAACTCTCCAAATGAGAACTCTTCAAAACAGATGTATTAACAATTGCCTGTATTTTCCTCTTGATGAGACACATCATCTGCTTGAGATGGAAATAGAGGCACACCAGCCCTGCCAGCCCCAGCACTACTGACACAGTGAACTGTTTTGCTGATGAACTTTTTGTTTCCCAAGTTAAACACTGAGCTGTTTTCCTTCCTCACTCCTGTGCCTGTGCAGGACACTGCCATAAAGGTGCTCCTGTAGTGCAGGGTCTCCTCACGTCTTCAAGGCTGAGATGGGAAGTGAAAGCTTTCCCAGAGCTTACAGGGGAAGCAGGGATTTCATCCTGCCCAGCAGCATATCATGACCAGAGTGCCCTTGCTGCCCAAGGTCTATGGGCCCCTTCAGCCAGGAGGTGAATTAGTGGTTGTGGGTGATGCAGACACAACTCAGTACTGTTGCTGATAAAATGCCAACCTGAGCAAAACCCAGATATGCACAGCCTTTGAAGAGAAAGAGGACGCTTATGAATGCCAAGAAAAGTGACATTGCCAGATTGATGGCAAGCTCACAGCAAAAAAACACATCTGCAGATAAAAAGGAAGGAAAGCAAGTACAGAAAGGAAAGAGCCCAGCAGCTGAAGAGAGGTAGTGGCTGGGGAGTTCAGCAGCCTACCCACAGGCTGGACAGCTTACACCAGCCCCAGAGAGACAGTTTCTTGGATGCAAGTTTTGGATCTCAGAGCAACTAGGCCAACAGCTTGCACATCAGAGGGAAAGATAATCTCCATTCAGTCTTAATTAACACAAAGCAGTTAATTTAAAGAAAATGACAGTAGCTGAGTACTAAATAATTAGGGACAACCATACAATTGGACTACTGTCCAAAAGAGGAAAAAAAAACCCACTAGAAAACTACAGTGTTATAGTAAACATTAAAACATATGATGAAAATTTAGTTTAAAAGGCTTTAAAATTAAAACAAAATCCCTAGAATGTCACCTACTCAAAACAGATATACTACTCAAAACAGTCAGAAGATATGCATGAGATCAAGTAAGAGGGAACCAGGCATAGCATAGGAATGCCAAGTCCCATGATTTAAGAGGTAATTTGAGCCAGTCCTTCAGCATTTAGAAATCTGACCCTACTGAGGGCAATAAACAGGATTATAAATTATGGTAGGTGATAAATTACCAGGAAATCAGAAGGATCAACAAAGGCTTCAAAGGGATATAACTTAAAAAAAACCCCACTACAGATAAAAAGAAGTTTTCTTATGTCTGTCAAATGTGATAGTCATAGGAAAAAATCCACAGGACTGTGAGAACACCAGGGTCTGAAGGAAGCAACTGAACAAGCACAAGGCAAGTTATATTTCAGTGTAAATCTTCCCCTGTGTTAATTTTGGACCTGTTTCCAAAGACGAGATGAGGCTGTTGGGGAAATATCACAACTGAGGTGTTGGAGCAAACTAAAAAAGGTGGGAGTTGCTACTTTGAGGTAGTCTATCCAAGTGGGAAGGCAGACCACTCCTCAAGCAGGCTGATGGGATGAAAGAAAGTAAATTTACTGTGTGCCTGATGACTTCAAATGGAAATCTTCTCCAGTATTTACACACATATAGGTTAAGATATGTCAATGATCAGTAATTGCTGCATTCATGTCTCAGAATGGGTTGAAACCATCACTGAAACTAGAGCAATGTAACATCTGAAAGCAAAGTAAGTTGTTTGAATTTCTGCAGGGATCTAGAGTCAGAGTACTGTCATGAGCCAAGCATTCTGCAGGAGGCAGAAAGCAGTGGGTAGAACTACAGGCTTATTTTCATTACAAATATATAGTGAAACTCAGAAGATCCTGAACTGGTGCCTGTATTACTCACAATGTTTATGAATAATTTGGGAATCAGTGTGAGTTATAAGATAGCAAAATTATAGGTGATTCAAAGAAGGAAGTAGACAGAGATTAGTTAAATACAGTAGATTCTTGGCAGCTGCTAACCTGATCAGTTTTTAAAGCCCTGATAATGGAGATTGCACTGTTCCCCTTTTCCAGTCTGCTTCAGTGCTGCACAGTCCTTGCTTTGCAGAAATTTTCCTGGTAAGCAGTAACCTCTTTTCCTTGCTGTGATGTCTGACATTACTTTTCTACTTTGCAGAAGTTTATTCCTTTCCTATGACTTAGCTTTTGTATATTTAAAGAATTATTTTTTAGGTTTAGTAATTTGAGTGTGTCATTTTGAGATGTTTAAGGACTCATCATCTTTCACAGGAGTCGCCTCCAAACTATACCAAATTCCTCCAACCCTTCTCCCTACCAGCCCCTAAGGGAAAAATCCTTCTTGAGTCACTGTGACCTAAGTGGAACACAACCTAACCAACACCACATATAGCAAAATAATTACATCATATTTCATGGACTGGCCATTTGTATCCGTCATAACACAGCTGTTGCTTATTTTGCGTCTGAATTCTTCAATAGTAGTGAATTTGCAGACTATTATACCCCCAAGTTGCATTACTCTGCATTAATTGGGCATACTCTTCCGATGTTTCTGGAGTTTGGTATAACTATTTAATTATTAAAACCTTTAATTGAGCCTTTCCCAGTTGAACCCTATTTCTTCCAGATAATTTCTTCAATTTGTCAAGATCATTCTACCTTCCCATCTTGTCTTCTGTCATCACTGCAGTTTCTCTCAGTTTAGTCATTCATATAATTAAAAAGCATATGCCTGCTGTCCATGGAAGTGTTGAAAATCTGGAACAGTGCTGGATGCAGACATTGCTGAATCTCAGCAGATTCTTTTTGTGAATTTGAGAATGAAGTGTTGAGCACTAATCTCTGGTTACATGGATTTAACCGGTAACAGCTCTTCCTAACATTTATCTACTCCTTTTTTTCTGGACTTGTTTGTGGAAATGTCATGCAAGGTGTGTTGAAAACCTTAAGAAAAAAAAGGTACGTGCCATTAACGTCCTCCTTCTAAGTCACAAGACCTGTTGCCCTGACACAGAAAGTAAATTATATTAGTTTGATGTGACAGATCCTTGTTAGGTGTCATTCATCTATTTTTTATCTTCCAGGTGCCCCAAATTCTCTGATTTCTAGTTCCAGCATTTTTCTATGAACTGAAGAAAAATTAATGGCCTTGTAATTTCCCTGTTCCCTTATAATGATGGGAAATATGCAGACCTTTATTTAGCCTTGTGATTTGTCCACATTTTTCTCTGACGCTCAATTCTAGATTCCTCCTCACTAGGATAGATCAGACTTTTACTGTAGCATTCAGGGACTCTCCACCTTCCCTCAATCCTTCCTCTCTTTCATTTGTTTTCTGTGTTCTTGCCTGCTAGATCTCTGAGTAATTTGAAGACTGCTTTCTTAAACTCATTCTCTTTATTTTGATCTTTTCTCAATCTATTTTTTCTAAGAGGTATAGGATATATCATATCATGGTCACACTTGTACAGGTCATCTTCCTTTCCGTGTTCTTATGTACAAGCAAATGAAGAATATCCTATCTTCTAGTTTCTATCTTCATTTTCTACATTAACAATGCAATGATACTCGTGGAACAGCCCAAGATCTTGGGGACTGTCTCTATCTTGCTATTTTTCTCTTCTAGCAAATTTCTCTGTGGGAGTTAATCTCATTAATACCAACTTTTGCGTTTTGGCTGGTTCTATTAGTTGCTAAGAAGAAGTTGCATTCATCTGATCTTTCTGCTATTGCAAAATCCTGCTGTGCTCATGCCTCTGTAAATCTTCTCCTTTTCTATTTACTCTGCAATTTGATGTCTGTGAAAGTACAACTGAGATCTGGATTATTTACATTAGGTAGAAGATGTGAGTAGTTCTTTCTCCCTTCTAATAATAGGTCACTGACTCGTAAAAGCAAGAAATCAGAAATGAATAAAAGGAAACCTTTTCTGCCATGGACTTATTATTAGACCATTCATTGCCATGGGAACTCTTTTTAGCTGAGATGTAAGATTCAAACCACCACATGGGGCAGGGATGTGGATAGAGTACATTTCCAGAGAGTATGTGTACTGAAAACAGCATTGAATTGAGCAGCTATGTCTTATTCTCCAAAACTCCTGTCAGTCTCTAAGAATACAGTGCCAGGGTGACTCATATGGTACTGAAGTGGCTTAGCCTCCCAAGGTGAGCATTTTGTATGCAGGAACTAAGGAACCATTCTGGACTCCCTAATTCAACTCTGCCACATGTGGGGCAGTGCAATGGGCTGTTCCTCCCAACCTGAGCACAGCTGCATTTGCCACTGCGCCCATTTACAGCTCTTACGCCTTCCCCTGAAGCATTTGCTGGCAGAATTTATGGAGGACATGACAAGATTTTGAGACTGAAACAGGAGCTGCTCCCCTGTTCCTAAACTTCAATAATGCTGTTTTGGCAGCAGTTTCCAAACCTTTTTACTTACAATCCCACTTCTCGTGTCACGCATCTACTTTTGTTTGCCCTTCCGGACTTAAGAGCATTTCTGTCGAAACTGCTGTTTTATGGCATCATGTGCTCTCCACATTCCCTCCCTCTGCATCCACATCTTCCCAGCATTCCTACCTCACCCTGCCATTCCTGTCCCTCCTTCTCCAGAGCTCTCCATCTGCTCCTTTTATCTGCTCCTCTCCTGCGTCTCTACACTGCAGATGCTACCATGCTTTCTTAATTTCTGGTTGCTTCAGGTACCCCATTTCCCTGCCAAAACTCTGCAAAAGTCCTGCTGCATTTTCAGAGTCCCTCTAGATTTCTGTTTGGCTCAGTCCCATATCCCTTAGTGTGTACTCCCAAACTGTCCAGCTCTGCTTTGGCATTGCAATATATCATCAATGATAAAACTTGCTTGTCACAGTCCTCAGATTTCAAGAGGTGAAGAAGTCCCTGTCAAAGGAAGATGGGATTTTCCTGGGTCGTTCATTGAAGAAACAGCAGGAAATGAAGAAGCTGTGGGGATGGAGAGTTAAAATTGATAATTTATTGGGAATTTTGCTGTAATGACTCACATCTGTAGGACTGGATCTAAATGGTTTCCTCCTAAGTGGGACAATGATGGCCATGAGGGCAGGGATGGTGCTTATAAAGCTCCTTGCTCCTACCCCCTCTCTAGGTCCACCGCTGCAAAGAGCAGAAATTTGGTTTCAGGGAAAGGAAGGAATAGAATTATTTAGAAAATACCACAGAGAAAGAAAGCTTACAATGCATTAAAATTGCTTTTGCTGGCTCTGTTCATGAAGAAGAGAATTTTTTAAGGCCTAGAAATACCTACAATGGCAATGAAGACAAATCTCCCAGAAAATTACTGGAAAAAATATGTAAAGAAGACACTGATTAATTTCCAAAGTAATTTTCTGGGAGATTTGTCTTGATTGTCATTGAAGGTGTTTTTAATAAAGAGCCTGATTAATTTCCAAAGTTAAGACTGCCCTTGTTTAGACAGAAAATCATGTTTGCCATGTTTCCACTCTGGTGATTTAGATTTTTCACTTTGGGCGTAGGCCAGAAGGATTTACAGCTTGAGAAAGGATCTTCCATCTTCCTAGGAAGTTAAATCATTGGCACTGCTTCAGCTTTTCTGTTTAAAGGAGATTAACATCATATTGACGTATAAGGTTGAACAAACCACAAAACAGATGTTTGGGTAGTCAACTGAACCCAATGGAAAAATTCCATTTTGATCAGTTTGAGGTAGGCCTAGTCATCTTGTGGCTGTGCAGGATACTAAAACCTGGACTTTATAAATGAAACACTCGTTAAAAAAAATAAAATTCCTAGAGAAACACAACTGCCCCAGATTTCTTGGTTTTTGTTTTTTTTTTTTTTAACTGCAATAATATCTGACATGGCTGATCTAGCTGAAGTGGAATACATTGACATTAGTTATTCTAATAATCACAGATTTTCAGATGATAGTCATCTCCTAATCACAGCATGTCCCCATTTAAAGTACTCCTGATGCCACTATGCTACAGTTTTTGTGACTTTTTACAGAGGTTGCTCTAGGAAGAAGGACAGAGAGCCACTGTGAGGAGGTGTTTCACTCTTGAATGTTTACTTCATTCCCAAAGAGCACCATGAGTGACCTCAGTTAGAGCAGGGGATAAGGACTGGGGTTAGCCATGGCCAGTCTTTACCAATAACCCACACAACGAGCCATAACACAGGCCTGGGCTGCTCAATCCCACAGCACAGCGATGCCTCCAGGTCTTCACAGCCAAACAGCCTTAATTAGCTGCTGCTGCACATGTGATTACCCTTTCTTGTGTTTGCTGTGCTTTATTGGCATTTTCAGCCAGATATTTGAATACTTTCCATCTTTATGATCCACAGCAAATTTCCTTCCTTTCCAGGCTAGTCTATTTACCAAGGCAGCCTTACTGGCCTTTTCTTACCTGAAAGAGCATTACAGCACTGATATTTTTTTAATTTCACCTATGGGGTGAAGGGGAAAGTATGGCCCCTCTACCACATTATTAAAGCCTTTGTTTTAAGCACACTTACTATTAATTTTCTCTAACATAAGGAGTTCATTTGTCAGAGAAGCAAGAGCAGTAGGGAGGCAAACAGACCTGTAGTGTGCCTTGATCCTCCTGTGCCGCAGGTATAAGACACTTGGGTGCAGCCCTTGCTCACAGCCTGCATAGGCATGGTCAAGGATGCTGCTACATCTGCCACTCTTTCAGGCAGATTTGGTCAGGTAAGTGGTGACAAACAGAGAACCAGCAAGCATTAGCTTATTTTACCAAGAAATTTTTGAATGTGCAGTACTGCATATTACCAGTGTGTCTCTGATTACATCACAGACAGATTGTGTTTGTTAAAGGAAACCTGGAGGTAAATCTGACCTTTAACCATTACTAAACTGGAGAGTGGAAAAAGAAGCCTAAATTAAGACACTTAAATGGAGCAAGTGAAGTGGGGGATTTTTTTAGTAATTTGATCTGGCAATATCTGTATAAGCAGAGGAAACACATGATTCAAGTTGCGATTTTTATTAAACCTCAGATTTGTAGCACGGCCATAAAAAGAAATGGTGACTTTGAAGTATCTCAATAGAGTGAGATACTTATTTAGGCTAGGAATGTGGTCTGCGGGTTGGGAAGATGGTCAAAAGTTAGTCTGCCTCTCCCAACAGTGCTACCTCTGAATTCTGCTTTAATCAAGGACATTCATTTGAGGCCTTTCACTATCTACAAAATTTGCAGCCATGTTGACCCTCACTGATGACTGAGTTACTACAAGGTTTACACCAGAGATGAAGATGGATCTGGTGCGTGCAGAATCCTCTGTGAACTGTTTGCTGTTCTTCCTTCTGTTACTCCATTTAAGATGAGATTCATCTCCCCTGACTTTATGTGATTTAGATCAAAAGAAGGAAAGAGACACCAACCATTGGGTGTAATTCATGTCACTTATGCTGTTTCCTTTCTCACAACCCTAAATGCAGCTTCTGGGAGTGACTTGCCTTTTTCATTGACTTCAGACAGTGACTCTGATTAGGTGGCTTAAAGTAAATTTGATCAATGATTGTGTTAATATCCATGTTCACTCTACAGTTTCTTTTCCCAAAAAGTAGAGAGCAGAAAAGGAGACAAACATTGCCAATGGCATCCAAAGTACCCAAAGCATAGCTCAATCTGTAAGCCCCATAAAGCCCCATAAATTCCCCATAAAGGGAATTAATTTTTGCTTTTACTCCTCCTTCTGCACTCTTCTTCCTTGAACTCTGTCAATTTTTACTCTTTAAATTTCATGTTCCTTTTCATTTTTGGAAATAAATACCTGACCCTGGGCTAGAGACCTGCCATGGTTTCCTGATAAATGGGTCCTGCTTAAACAACCTGTTTCATCATCATCTAATTTTGGTTTCTACTGTCCTTTTTGTCTCTCTGCACTTCAAACACCTTATCAAGTATGCTTGTTAGCCAGCAAATATTTACTTTGGGTCCTAACTGGAAAAATTCCTTTTCATTCCAGGGATATTTTGAAAGTCTGGGGGTGAGTTTGGGCATGCCTACATGGATGAGCCCAGACAAGTACACACATCTGCCATTATCTGAGTTGATCAAATGGGAGCCAGTTCTGATCTGGAAGTCATTGAGCCATTTTCTTGCAGCTCTGTGCCCAGGCTAACATGCCCTGCAGAGGAACCCACATCTGTCTACACTGCATGTGTAGACATGCCTTATGCATATAAAGCACTTAATTCTGGTTCTCTCCCTCCTGTTGGTTGTTACTCCTGATGCACACAAATGTGTGAGCACAGTCCCATTTTGTATACCTACTACAATCTACAGGAACTCGAATGGCACAAAAATATCACATGTATTATTTTTTGCATATAAAAAATGCTCCCTTCTAATTGGGCAAGCAAATGAAAAGCAGTCTATATCCTCTCTTTCTAGAATGGTATACTGGCAGATAAAATAGATGACCTGGCCACATGTTCCATCTCTAATTTGTGATTTATGATGCAAGTGAAATTAATTGAAAAGCTGGCATTTCTAAATGCTTTACTCCAGGCAATACACTCCAGAAGGAATCAACAAAAGAGAAGTTTTAGTTCAAAAGGCAATTTTTTCCAGCTATATCTGAATTTAATATTCATTCTGTGAACTCATAGACTGTATTGAAATGAACAAAGGGAATACAGATCCTGAATTTACCCATGTGCAAACAGCAGCTTGCTATGCAGATGCAGACCATGGCCTGAAACCAAGTACCGTGCTTTTTTACAATCCTTGCTGCCCCATAATCCTTGGGGAACTTCTGGCTGGTGCAGACTTCCTGCTGGAGTATTAGCAAAAAGAAGGCTGGAGCAGTGGTCCCACAGCATCTCAAAGAGTGCTCCCCTGCTGCTGTGCCCGGAGCCCGTCCTGCTGCCACGGGTGTTGGCACACCTCTCCACCCTGACCAGCTGGCATTAATGCCTCAGGTGTTCTGTGGGCCTGACACTTATGACTAGGCACAGCTGCTTTGTGGAGCACAACTGGGATACAAAAATTATTGTATCCTTTACCCCTTTTTCTCACATTAGTGGAAAAAGAGCCTTCAGTAGTGCTTGAGAAAGTACTTCGGCGCACAGTGCTCTCACAGGCTGTGGAGAACACACACTGATACATGAAGTGGATGCCCATGGATTTATTTCTGCATTTTTTGGCTAAACAATCCAAATGTAATGGATGCCTTAATTACTGAATTAAGTTACCTACTCCAATAGCCAGTGGTGCATTTACCCCCTTTTCTTTGCGGTGACTGCGAATCACTTCCTGATCTTGCAGCATTTAAATAAGCAGTTCTGCATTCATACTGCAGGAGGTACCTCTGCTCCTAAGGGCTTGTCTGCAAAGGAGAGGCCAGTGTGCATTAAGTTAGGGTATGAATTTACAGTGCTCTTGGGGTATCCACACGTGATAGAAAAGCTATAAGAATGGAAAATGTCAAATTATGCCTAGTGGAATGGTTTGTTTAGCTAAACCTGGTCTCACTGGGGATAATGCCTTATTCAGATGGCAATTTTGGTCACTTGGCAGATGTGCACTTAAGTTCACATAGCTTTTGAATAATTCCACAGCTTCTCATCCCATTTTTGAGGCATGATTTCCATTCTCTCCAGTCACTGTTTTTCTTGGCCTTTTTCCAGATATGAGTGATTTGATAAAATCCTTGTTCAAATGTAGAGTTTCTGCAGTTGTAATCACTTTTGGCAACCTGCCCAATAAGATAAGCTGATCTCCAAATATTAAAGAGATCGGACTGATATGAAGCTTTACTCCATATTCCTTGAAAAAACAACAATACTTACCATTCCATGAAGGGCTGTTCTTGGAAAAATAAGACCTGATTTTTGATACAGAATCTGAGGGCAGTAATAGAAACCTTTTCTTTCTCTTTGTAACATCAGTGATGCCATGACTCTGTATTTTTAAACCAAAATATCCCTTTAACCTATTGGTAGGTCTTATAACTCCTTCTGTACAAAGACAGAGAATTAGTAGACGCATATCGGCATTTGTACATCACTCCAGCATTCTTTGGCAGTGTTATTAGTATCTGCAGCATCCAGACTTTCCAAAACTGTTGCCTTCCTGAATGTGCACATGAAAAGGCTAAAAAGAGAGCCTTAGACTCACTCAGCATGTTATGATGAAAATTCACTTGGCTTCAATGATCATAATGATTTGGATGATAAAGAACCAGGTAGTTTTAACCAAGTTAACTCTTTCACATAATGACAGAACCATGCAGGCTGCAAAGGACCTCAGAAGGTCTTCAGTCTAACTCTCTGTTCAAAGCAGGGTTTGGTCTAAGATTGAATCAGCTTGCTCAGGAATTCAGCTGCTTGGGACCTTTAAACTTTCATGGATGGGGACTGCACAGCCTCTCTGGACAGCCACCTCTTGACTGTCCTGATGAAGAAATTTCTTCTTACATCCAGTCATTGTGTTGTAGCTCAGCCATGAGTTTTCTGGTGAGTCGAGTCAGTTTCCTGTTATACCTGTTCGTTTTTCCACACACTAGGGACTATTTTGTGCTCAGAAGAGTTTGTCAGTAAAGACCTGCCAGTTTGCCTAAGCTTTTTTTGTCTTCAGAGCTGGTTTCTACATTGATACAGACTTCAGTGATTTGAAGAAACTGGAGTCTGTGTTCTCCTGAAGTCAATGGTCTTTAATCTGCTACTTGTCTTCTTCATTTCCTTCAGTATCTTTAGGCCCACTGTTTCAGTGTCTCCATGACAAAACCTGACATCCATTATCATTCCCCCAGCCAGTGTGAATGCTTTGTTAATACAGGTCTAGGGTATGAACAATCCCAGCTTCACTTATCTAGTACTTGTGTGAAGCAGCTGGCACTGACATCTTCTGGAAACCTCCTGGCTTGCCTGTATCCCTCTCTAGTGCTCTTCCAGCGCACATCAGGGAAGTTAAAATCTCCCAAAAGAGGCAGAGCATGTGATCCAGAAATATCTTCAAATTCTTCAGGAAGACTTTGCCTTCTTCCTCATGCCAGTTAAGTGGTCATTAACAAACGCCCACTAGACAGAAGCAAATACCCACAAGTATTTTCCCAAGCCACAAGTTCTCCCCTGGCCTACTGTCTGGCCCATTGAAGAACACCTTATATCAGAGTTGCTCTGTCACATACTCACAGCCCTTGTCTCCTTGCCTGTCTTTGCTGAAGGCCTGGTATCCACCCATCACAGCACTCCAGTTGTGTGAGTTGTCCCAGCAAGTCCTGGTTACTCTATAATGGTGCAGTTCCTCTTCACCAACCAGACTGAGGAGACACAGCATGGGCCTCCATGCCCTTAGCCAGCACCCCAAAAACCATGTAGTCTCTCCAGATATATTTGAAGTGCCTATCAGTAATATTTGTGCCCATGTGGAAGAGCAGCTAAGGTAACAATCTGATAACCAGACAACCAGACAATCTGGTAGCCAGACAACCCTTGGTCATCTCTGCCAAGTCCCAGATGCAAGCATGCACCAGGTTGGCAGACAGAGACTTCTGTATCCTGAAGCAGGATGTCTCCAGCAATGACTGATCTCCTGTTCCTCTCCATGCAGATGCTTGGATGAGAGCTAGCCAGGCAATTACACTTTCCTCAAGGGAAGTCATCTCCCCCAGTCCCATGGAAATGCACTGGGTCTGTACCTACAAAACCACAGGACAAGGAGGAGCCTTACACAGGATTCCTGAAATGATGCAGCCTCCCCAGTTGTCCAAGCTTTCAGCTCTCCTTTCCAAATCCAGTGTTTGGGCTCTTGGCTCTGCAGGGTTTCTGAAAAGGTTCTTTTCTTCTTTTCCTGCTCACTCTCACCAATGGTGTTTATCCAGTCACCTCCTCCTGACACCCTTCCTCAGAGGCCCATGGCATATGACTCATTTCCTCACCCAGTACTGACTTTGTATCAAGACTTTCTAAGAAACATCCTTTTCTTTTGCAGGAAAATCTTGTCCAGATGGGAAAAGATAAATCTGGCCAAATATGAAGCATCTCAGTCAGAGCAGAAACATCATTCCATGCACATGCAGTAAGCTGGATGCATCCAAGAAAGGTAAAAAATCCCAAAAGCCTTTCCTATGGAGAAGGCATGGAGAAGCCTTGGGGTCCCCAACACCACAAGCACTGTAGGTGGTAAATTTGGCCCAGGTCAATCTGACCAGTGGATTCTGGGCTGAAAGAGAGACTGTGGCCACTCAGTGCTACAGAAGTGAGGAACAGCCCCTGTGCAGGGAGAGAGGAGAGCTGTTTATGGGCATCTTGCTATCAGTACACCTGCCCAGACAGAGTTAACTCATTGACATTGGGATGGGAATCCACATGGTGTGCTGTAGCAGGAGCATGATGGACCAGCCCACAAGCTGTGACATGCTTCATGGTGATAAGAAAACAACAGCAGCACTTCTGAACACCAGCACACTGAAAAGATCCCTGATTTCCCCATCCCAGCAGGCCCCCTCTTTTTGGAGTCTTTTAGTGCTTTTATATGGTCATGTCTTCATGCCAGAAGCACTGGTCTGAGGTTTTCCACATTATGTGAATCTGTCTGCCTACAAGTGCATGGAGATATGGAGGGCTGGTGCAGCAGGTGGGACAGGCAGGAAAATGGTGGCACTCACCCTCAGGGGAGCAGGGACCTGGAATCTCCACAGTTCAAACCTGGAGAGCCCAAATGCAGGGAAAGATCATCCTTGTCAGACCAACAGGCACTGGTAGGACCCTAGACTGGGGGTGCCTAGGAGGACATAAGGTCTCCTTCAGACCCTAGGACATACACAGAGCCCATCAGGTCTGGTGATGTCTTCCAAAGCCAAAGTAGGGAAGAGTATCAGCAGTGCTAAAGCTAGTGAAGAGAAACACTAAAAAGCTCAGCCTTCCTTTGAAGTGGAGCAACACAAGTTATTCACAACCAAAAGCTGCGTTTGCAAATCTGAGGGGATTTCTACCTAACAAAGTAAACACATGAGAACAATTCAAACCAGTGGGATAGAAAGGGAGAAAATTATTATATGTAATGCCATTCATGTGTGATTTATTTATTTTACACACTTCTCCAACAGTAGTGGAAATGCCATCTATGCCTTCAAGCAATGTGGAATTTCCTTCTCATGAACCCCCTTCCTGACCTCTATCTCCAGAGAGACAAAATGTCATGGCTTGAAATCAAGCAAGCAATTCTAATAATTATCTGCCACTTATAGTGCCTCTTTGCTGCACAGCCTGGCAGCACCCCATCAGCTTCATGTGACAGCTGGGGTAAACAGAGGAGAGCAAGTTAAGCAGTTGCTCTGGGTCTCACCAGAACTGGAGTGTAAATGTCCTGCCCTTCTGTCCAGCCCTTGTCCTATGGGCCATGCTGCTTCCATCAATGATTTGGTAGTGAAATCACAGCACTGGTATGCCTAAATCCACTATGGTTTTCACTTTTTTTTAGCAATTGTAAACACCAAATCGTTATCCTGGTTATCTTTGCTGAGATGGTGGACAAAGACAAGCGCTCAGAAGGAAAGAAAATAACAGGGGTGCGTAGTGCGGCTTCAAGGAATCACTTAATGACAGGATGTGGAGAAACTCAAAGACAAAAATATCAGAAGGAATTATGAGAATGGTGCCACAGTAAAGGGCTGCTAAAATGCAGGGAGCAGAGTGAAGCCCTAAAAAGACAGGCTTGGAGACAGCTAATATAGCATCACAGAGAACATTGATGCATGCCACACACCAGAGAGATTAAACAAATATGGTGTTACCCTGATGTCAGAAGAAAAGCAGAATGGAGCACAGGCAGGAATGTGAGGGAGTGAGAAAACAAGACTAAATGTTACCTCACCTTTATTACTCGCTGCAAGCACCTTTTCACAGTTTGTGGCAATCTGCTACCAGAGATATCAACACAAATTTCACAATGGAATGTGTTACACACGCACACAATGAATGCCAAAGGATCAGGAGCTGCCCTTTGTGTTCACCCATAGTATGCATATTGTTACCTTCTTGAAGTAAACAAGCTCTGATTCAGAGGAAGCAGATTGCACGGGGAATCTCAACCCGTATTATCAGCACATCTCTGGTCCAAAACTCAGAAGAATCCTGGGGCCCACAGTGGGGACTAAAATTAGAAGCTCATTACAAAAATAGAATGGTGTTTCTTTTAATAGCCTAGTTTTGCTTTGAGATACTCTTTAGGGAACACCCCACTGAAATGTGATCAAAAGCCAAATATTTGACTACATAAAACTTGTTTTATTTGTGCAGATGATTTGGTGACTTACTATTTATTTTTGTGTAATAGATGATCCTCAAAAAATGTATAAAAATAAGCTGCCATGTTCTGAAGAGGCTGTCAAAGTGGGGTGCTTGGGTTGTTAGCAGTGAAGAAGAAGGTAATTTCCCTCCTGCCCAGTGCACACAATGGCAGCAGGCCCCACCACATCTGTGCAGTGCTGAACTGAGATTATGTGCCATGTGTGAAAATGTCCACGTAGATATTTCAAGGAAACCTCAGGAGGGGATAATGCCACCCTGAAACCCTTGTAGATTATTGACTGCTGCAGATTTATTTCCCATGTTCTTACTTGTGCAAGTGTAAGGGCTAAATAAAAATGCTCTTTGTTTAAGTGAGCTTGATACACTTTAGTGGAATTTTTTCAGCCCTTTTGTTATTGAAGTCACAGCATATTACCAAGCCTTCAAGTCCCAAATTTATGCAGATGCATTTCTGGCCATTAGCCAAGTCATAAGATGGCAAAACATAAGCCCCAAAAGCAGCAGGCTTATGAAAATATACCATTTACAACCCCTGCCATGAAGTACTTTCAAAAGCCTAATTTTAGATGTGCACACTGGAATCAAATAGCAAAGGGATCCGTGGGGCAACAAATGGGGGATTTTTTATTCAAATGTCAATTATCATTAACCTAGAGCACAATATTCCTCTTTGCCAGGGCAACCATGACGACATGTAGCACCATTCTTGGAAGCTGGCAGGACATCCTGTGAAAGATGTTCCTTGCCTCAGGAAAAAAACCACCAAACATTTCTGCCAATGCTTGTCCATGAGGCTTACTTTGGTGTCTGTGCATCAAGGGCTGGCCTTGGGCACCCGCAGACCAAGCAGCTTCCCTTGGCCCTTCCTTCCTACCACCCTCTTCATTGCTGCAAGGGCATCTCAGGGGCGTGTGCCCACACCACCTCCCATGCCATCATCTGCCTATTTTGTATTGCTTAACTGCAAATTGTCTCTGCTCAGGGAGGAGCAATCACTCTCAGGATGTGAAGGGAGCAGAACCTCCCGGTGCCTGGGCTCCAGGAGGCTCTGAGAAAGCAGGAGGCAATGTCAGTCCTCTCCCATGGGAATGGCCTCATCAACCACATCCCTGATCCTCCCAGAGACTGACTGTGCGATGCCAAGCACTAATGCTGTGGTGATACCTTGGACTGTTGTGCTCATCTTTGCTTTCATATTTTCTTTTTCTTCTCTCTTTTCCTTACTTTGGACAGGGGTGGCAGCCATCTGTGAGACAAGATGGAGCCCCTTCAGCAGCAAGAGGGGCTGTCAGGAACACTGTTTGGTTGATGATATTTTTTTTTTTTTTTTGTCTACTTGTGCTGTAATCTCTTCCCAGAATCAAATTATTTTGCTGTGTTTTGCCAGTATACCACCTAGTAAGACAGCATCAAACCTACAGCTGTGTTGCAACAATTCATACATAAAGCCTAAGGCCAAGAGCTTTAGAATCTGAAACCCACACTTTGGCTTGTGGCATAACTATGTGCGTAAAAATGGGAGGATCCCAATTCCTCACTCCACTCCAGCGGTTTTGTGCTAGTTTAACGCTCAATTTCCATGTAATGATGCTGTAATAAAAGAAGCTGGGAGTAGAATGGTGTGCAACAGGCTGAAGTCTCATTTACATGGAGCCCCAGAAAACCATCAGGTGACTGTAGGGATCAATAAGATCACCCCTAAGCCTCCTTTTCTCCTGACTAAACAACCCTAACTCCCTCAGCCACTCTTCATCAGGCTTGTGCTCCAGGTCCTTCCCCAGCTTCATTGCCCTTCTCTGGACATGCCCAGCACCTCAATGTCTGTCTTGCAGTGAGGGGCCCAGAACTGGACACAGAACTTGAGGTGTGGCCTCACCAGTGCTGATTACACAGGGCTGATCTATTCCCAAGTCCTGCTGGCCACACTATTGCTGTTATGGGCCAGGTTGCCTTTCACCTTCTTGGTCAGCTGGGCTCAGCTGGCTCGTGTTCAGCTGTTGTTGAACAGCACCTCCAAGTACTTTTCTTCTGAACACCTTTCTAGCAACTCTGTCCCTAGCCTGTAGCTTTGCAGGAGGTTGTTGTGACCCAGGTGTAGAACCTGGCACTTGGCCTTGTCGAACATTGCACAGTTTCTCTCAGCCTGTGGATCCAGCCTGTCCAAATCCCTCTGCACAGCCTTCCTGCCCTCCAGCAGATCAACACTCCTGCCGAGGTGGTTGTTTGCAAACTGACAGGAGGCTGCCCTCGATACTCTCATCCAGATCACGGATAAAGACCTTTTTACGGAACCAAGCCCAGTACTGATCCCTAGGAAACACCACTGGCCACCAACTGGACGTAGCTCCATTCACTGCCACTCCCTGGGCCAGGACAGCCGACCAGTTTTTAAAGAGAGTATCTGTCCAAACCATGGATGTGAGGGCTTTACTTTCACTTCTGGTCTATACTCATACTAAAGCTACATCTCAAGGAGCTAGTTCAGGTGGCTTTGTTGAGAGATTTCTATTCTGGGGAACAGAGCAACCAAACCACTCCAAACTAAACCAGCGTGCAGACTGGAGAGACAAGGGCTCTCTGCGTTATTCCCTGTGATATGCAGGGCAATGACTGAGATCCCATAGGAGCCTTTCAAACTCAAAAAATACTCTTCAATCACAGCAGAGCTGCTAAAGGTCAAAAAAGTGTTTGACTGACAAACCAGCAGAGGTTTGCTATGAAGTGCCTCTTTGTTTAAAGACCTTAAAAGGGGGAAGTTTAGCAGAGTACAATAAATAAACTCTGGCAATCGACTTTGAACAAGTTTCTTATCTAGGATTTCAGTAAAGAGAGGGAAAGCAGCAAGTCTGGGGCTGAGGCAGTAGCAACACACATCCAGGGAGCTGTACCTTCCCTGATAGTGCCTGGGCTCCTCTCATTGATTTACACTTCCATTTGAGTACAGAAAGCAACAATAAAAAGTTGTGCTCTTTAATACACTGAAGACTTGTTCTTCTATCAAGGACAACAGTCTGGCATCACATCTATATATGTGAGCATAGGGTTTGCATTGCCATCCAGGGTAAGAACATACTGATGTCTGCCCTGACTGCTGTAACAGAAGTCATATTATCAAGAAACAATTTGGCAGGAAAGCATGTGTAAATAATTTATTGTAGCATTTAAATGCTTTCAGGAGATGGAAATGCTAGCTACAATAGTGCTCTATGCTCAACTGGGAAATGGTACAAATTCAGTGGCTGGAAGCCAAAACCAAACAAACTCATAGGAGATATAAAATTTAGATTTTGATCAATGAGATTGTTTAACAGTGGACCACAGGCATGGTGAAGTTCTCTCTATTGATGTCTTCATATCAGAAGTGCAAAGCTTTGCAGAAGGCATGTTTTAATCAAGTGCTAACTGAAGAAACTCCCAAAAAAATGATAGGCAGACCAGAATGAAAGGGTTTGAGATGGACTAGGGGGCAGAATTAGGCAACTGCTTTCAAATCGCTCTGTAATCCTGCCAAGCTAGCTGTCTATAATAAAACTCACTAACTCACTCTTTTGAAAACAATATATCTTCCAATAGCCCTGTAAAATACAATTTGTTTCTTTGTATTTGTACTAAAATTAAGTCCCAAATTGACTTTTCTTATACTTATTGGTCTTTGAAGGCAACAGAATCTTTAATTCAGTTCTTGGCTTGACTGTGTATCTTCTGGTTATTTCAGGACCAGCAGACATTATACAGAAAAAGTCAGAAGCTTTGCTGGCCACCATGTCAAGCAGGGAAACCCCACTCCTAGGCAGTTGTCCAGTGCTCATCCCATTACAGGGTGCACCAGTTTCTCTCTGGACCTGACCTGGGAATGACTTCTTGGCCAACAACAGACCTCTTGTGCCAGGACAGAACAAGATGATTTGAAATAACTTAGTTTTAGCCATAAATAAAATCTCCTCTTTGATATCAACTTCTGCTCATATTTGGATTTTAGATTTATTTTCCTGCACATAGACTGATTCTCATTGGTTGGTAGCTATTAAAGTAGGTTGGTTTGTTACTAAAAGTAGCCCATACCTATAACTGGTATTTCCTTTTTGGTAAGATGATATACTGTATACACACTAGATACAGAGCTTAGAAATGCAATTCTTGTGCTAAATGAACAAGAAAAGTTTTAATTGGAACAGGCTACACATTTATAACAAATTATACCTTAGATAAAAAAGCATTATTCATAGACATTTAATCATTTAATGGTTTCCAATAAGTAGGTTTTTCAGCATTTTAGAACTAATAGATGTCACCCTCTCACACTTCATTTTTATAAATTGGAAGAGGAAACTTGTCTTCTTTCAAATCTCAACTAGTTTCTCAAGTCCCGTTACATTATTGAAGTAGCTATTGCAATGAACGCATCTAATAAGAAGAAAATACTCTTCCAGCAGAAGAGACAACAGGTGGCCAAAAAGAAATTTCATGCTCTAGTAAATTCCATTTCCAGAGTTCAGATAGTGATTTCATGAGTAAACTGACTTTTACATAGATGTAATTTAAGCAGATATATACTGGCTAAATAATATTCTTTATATAGCTTGAAGTTTCTTAATAGCATAGTATCAGGGGTTATCACAGGTCATGATGATTGTTTAAATGCATGAAAACTATTTTAAATAAGGAAAATAATAACTTTTTTTTTTTATTTAGACTTTTTTTAGCTAATTACCTGTTATAGTCAAAGAGCCTTAGGGTCTTGAGAAGACTTTTGCCTGTCTGTTGCTGACAATGATCCTACGCAAACTACTCAGCCTTGTCACAACCTTGTGACTCGCTTCTGTACTTAGATCATGTAAGAACAACTAAACAAATGCAAGTTTATCAAGATAGGAATCTCTCTTTGACTTCAAAGGACCTAAGAATTTCATTTCACAGATTCAGGGAGTTATACTTCCCCTTTTCTGTCCTATGCTGTTTTTTCTGAACTGCTTTTTCCCCTCCCTACCATGCTAGTTCTTCTTTCATAGAGAATTTTGGAGCTTTTCCTTCCTCACATACCCAACAATTAGTTTCACACTCCACAAGCTTCAACATTTCAGTGTAAGGTATTGCCCAGAAAAATACCTTTTTTCTTTAAAAGAAAACAACAGTCTTTCAGCTCCTTAAATATATGCAAGGTTTGATTTACCTTTGCATTACAAAGGCATATCACCTGTGAAAAAGCATGCAGTCCAAAAACACATAGATAAATGAACATATATACAGTTAGATATTTATCAAAAATACATGTATATGTACATATATACATACACAATTTGTGCAAAATTGGCCCAAGATGAGGTAAATCCAGGAACAGATTAAGTAAATTGCTATAAGAAAATGGACATCTGGAGACTTTTCTTCAAACTTGGTATGAAGCGCCTGGAAAAAGTTTATTTCTTTTTCTATTCTCCTTCTCAAAGGTATAATTAGTGGTTTTCTGTGTGTGAGGGCCAGCACATGTATTACATGTGTGTTCCTGTGTGCTTTACATCCACAAGAGTGTGTGTGTGTGTGTGTGTATATAACTGTATATACACACAGATATCTTAAATACTGACTGTCATTAAAAATGCTTTGCAATTGAAAGTAAACAGTGAAACAGTGAAGCAGTGAAATAGTAACTATGTATTTTTTTTCTGTTTCTGAACTGAGGAACTCTGATAAGAATGTGAAAAATTATTCCCATTGGGAAAAGTAACAGCACTGAGATGAGCTCTTGCTGGCACCCATCTATGATCACAGCTCCAGCAAGGAGCCCACCTTCTCCCAGGAGCCCAGGACCAGGTAGGACTCCATGCTGCTGCCTACTCTGAACCAGAGCAGCTCACAGGATCAAGGCCAGTAGAAAAAAACTGCTCTGCTGAAGTCAATGAAGCTCTCACAGCAATCTTTTAAAAGAGAAGTTCTACTAGGTAGCATGCTTCACTGGGGTGCAAAAAAAGATAAGAAAGGGACTGTGGTGACCAAATAAAAGCAGTAACAGGTATAATTTACATTGGCTTGTGCCACTGTGACATGGCCACTTCCACTGTTTTTTTTTCTAAAATTTCTTTTTTTCCTAAAAGGTTTATCATGCGTTTCCAATGGTGTTCAAATCTGCTATTGCTGTTGATTGGGTTGCCTTATATGCACAGTTCAAATTGTATTAAATAAAGTCATACAGTGGTCATGGAGAAAATTTGAATTTTTACTAGATAAGAGTCAGCAATCAAATAAATCAGAAAAGAACAAAGATACTTCATCACAAAGGACTATCTCTAGTTTAACAGACCAGTTTATTAACAGAATGTCCTTAATATCAGAGTAATGTGATTCTGAATTTGTTTTGCAAGTGAAAAGAAGTTTCATAAACTTCACTTGAAAAGGCTATACATGAACAGAAGTGAAAGAAAGATGAAAAGTCAACAATCACACCCAATCTAGGATGATTCATCTTCCATAGAGGAAGAGATAAAATCTCTCTTTTCTGGAAAAAGAATATGCAAAAGAAGTCTGTAAAACCATTGAGCAATATTGAAAAATAAATAAAGCTAAAATCAAATTGAACATACGATGAGAATAAGATAAAAAAAATGTACAGTGCCTGTAGGCAAAAGGTAATGGTCAAAAAACTGTCAGAAGAACGGAAGTACTTGACTCTAAATGAAGACATTGTTACAGGATATTGTAACATAAACTAGGAGAAAGGACAGAAAATTGGTGTAACATGAAGGTAAAAATCGTAAGAAAAAGCATAGCTGTCTGCTGGTGGAGAAACTGTATCTGTGCTAAAGAAATCCTTGACAGTCAAATAATATGATTAAGTCGTTCACATCAACAAGTACTAGGGTATCACTCTGGATTGAAGTTGTGGGTTATAGGTTAATATTGGGGCAACATCAGTGGAACACAGTGGTGATCATGGCCTCCAGGATCAGAAACAGAACAGGAATGGAAAACTTCAGTCACTGCTTATCCCCCTGACAATGGGGAAATATCATTACAGGCACCACACAGAGACAGACATTGAAGACATCATAAATGACTGCGTTTTCTCAAGAAAACTCAAAAGAAAACGTCTCCAAACTGGTCTAGGTGAATACTCTCTCTCTATATATATATATATATATATATATATACACACACACATATATATATACACACACACGTATATATATATATATATATATATATATATATATATATATATATATGGAAAAAAGCATCCTACCAGATACCGTTCAAGATAGGATCATAGAAAAGATACTCTGTAGTGTCTAAAATACTAAAGTTTTCTGCTCTAAAAGAAGAAAAATGTTAAAAAGTCAATTACATTATCATAGCACTTTAGGAAGGGTGGTTAACAAAATCAGGAAAGCTTATTAAGAAGAATAAGAAAAAGAAGAAGAAAAAAGATGAAAAAGAAAAGAAAAAGAAAGAGAAAGAAAAAGAAGAAAAATAAGAAAAGAAAAAGATGATAAAGAAGAAAAAGAAGAAAAGGAAAAGGATTTTTTGTCAAAGGATTCTTCATCAAAGGATTCTTCAGAATTCAGCACAGAGAGGCTTAAGGAAGTTTGCACAAGTCTTTATTTACAGGGGTGAGGCTGAGGGGTTGTGTCAAATTGAACTGTCAGTAGAGAGGTTTTAGAGCAAATCAATAAAGTGAGCAGCAACACATTGCCAGGAACAGGTAACAATCACTCGAGGGATCTAAGGGAATTCAAATATAAAATTGCTGAACTTTTCACGGTAGTGTGTAACCTATAGCTTACATTGGCCCAGGTTCCAGAGTAATGGAAGGTGGCAAATGTGGCCTCAATTTTTAAAATAATCTCCGGAGGGGAGCCAGGAAACCAGAGAATGGTAAATTTGACTTCCTGCTGAGGCAGACTGATGGAAGTTATAATAATGAGCAGAATTAGTAGACATGAATATATACAGCTTACTGGAGATAGTGGACAGGGTTCATAAATAAAGAAATTATGCCTCACAAATCCTGTACAGTTCTTTGAAAGGATCATTGCCCTTGTAGACAAGGGCAACTTGAGAAAAAAAATTACCCTTGGATTCCTAAACCTTTCTAAAATATCCCTTCCTAAACAATCTTGCAGAAACCTAACATCAGGGGAGATTGCTGTGCATTAATAACTGCTCAAAGGAGATGGAGCAGCAGGCAGGAATAAATGGTTGCTATTCTTCCTGGAACAGTAACTCGGGGAATTCCAGGGGGATCTGGCTGGGAACAGCCACAAATCACCTAGAAAAGTTGAAGAACATTGAGAGGGGAAAGTTTGCTGGTCTTTTGGAAGTAGTCAGAATGACTGAAACCAAGGCATACTGAAGAATTTCAAAAGTTTGCATCATGCTACGTGGGTGATAAAATGGAAGATAAAATTAATCCTCAATAAAGGCAAAGTAATATACACATGGGAACCCAGTCCTGAGCACACTTTGGCAATTACCAGATCCAAATTTAGCTGGTTTTGTTTTGGAGATGAGGGACAACAGACAACTCAGGACGGTTCTCCAAACACATCTGTTTGACAACCTTTCATTGTCAAAAATTTGAACAACATTAGGGACAGATTAAGAGGAAGCAGCATTATTTTAATAATGCTGTCACAGCTTAGAGACAGGGTTGGCTTGTGTCTCAGCCTCTGTCTCATAAAGGAGGTGGAAGTTAGAAAAATTCAGAAAGAAAAGTAGCAAAAAGGAGCAGAGGCTTCTGTGCAAAGTGGAGCTTTATACATGAAGACTGCCAACACTGGAAAAGGTTCCAAACAGGACACACCTAGGACATATAAAAAACTTGAATGATATGGAGAACAGGAGGATTGAACAATTCTTTTCCCAATACAAGAAGTGGGATCTTTCAGCATAAAATTTTAACAGCACACCTAAACCAAACAAAAATAATTTTCCACATAGCACACATAAAATTGGATGCTGAAGGATGCCATGGAAGTTTAGCATATGAAGAGTTTTAAAATCAAATCAGGTGGCTACAAAGTGAGATCTTTGACTGTTAAACAGCAACTCCGCACAGCAAGCCACTAATTCCTGATTTCTAGAAACTGGGAAAATATAACAATGTAAGGATTATAATCAGCTTCTTTCTCATGGGCTGTCCTTGCAGCTGCTGTGGCCAGATGGGATAAATGGACCATTGCTCTGACCCAGCATATCATCTTTAAATTCTCTGTGTGCTTTTGTTCACTTTAGCAATCTGTTATCTGGCAGTGCTGAGGCAAGAGAGAGATGGCCTGATAGTTGTGGTGAAGCTCAGTTGCACAGAACAGCTTGAAGGAAAAGAGAAAGATTCTCTCACACTTTCTAACAGCTCAAAATAGATGATAATTCTCCAAGCCTGAAGTCTGTCACATTAAAAGGTAGTAATCCCTCAACCCAGAATGTTGGGCAGGTAGCAGATTTGGGTAGAAAACAAGAATATGCTGTAATTGATGGGAGGAAAATTAAAAACATAAGTCTGAGCTGTGAAGTTCTAATGGCACTAAAAGCTAAGTGCCAGGCGTGTTCACCAGGCACTGTGGGATTCTCCTGCACCATATCTAGTGTATGGATTAGCACTTTCCCTTTCAAACTTTGAAAATTCACAGACATAGAAATCCCTGAAATAGGAATAAGGGAAAGGCATCATGAGCAGGGTCTACCACACATAAAATGTATTATTCTCTAAAATATTCACAGTCATTTTTAATAACACAAAACCTCATTTTTAAAGTAAAAGAGTTTGTTAGAAGAACACAAATTGCAGCTCTGTTTAGGACAACAAATACTGAGTACTGTGGAAGCTGCTCTGCTGGCTGACAGCTCTTCAACTCCTGGGAGCTGCTGCTCTCTGGTGCTCATCTTCCAAACAAAAATCTGGGACACATTCCCTTTCATTCACTTCACTCTGCTTTCAATGTTGCTACTGAACTGCCTCATCAAGAGAAGAATCAAGATGTAGTAACTTATGTTCAGACACACATGCTTTCTAATTAAGTGTTGGGAAATAATGTGCACTTGAATTGGAAGATGGGCCTATGCAATATGTAAATGAGATTCAGTCAATTTGCAGATTGGGCTTTGTACAGCATGGTTTCTTCTATGCATGTGACATAAACAGCAAAGAAAATTCTAATTTTGGTAGTGGTGGTAGCCTAGTTTAAACATCTTCAACAGAGCATGTCTGGACTCCTCATTTCAAAATTATTTTCATTTTGAAATTGATGAAGGCATCTTGAAAATGGGGTTAAATAACCTGAAAATGAAACAAAGCACTCTTTTTTTGCAGCTGAATGTTTGATTCACTGTTTCTCAAAGAAAAACGTTTCTTTAAACATTTCATGTTTGCTTTAAAAGGAGTATAAATCCTGTGCTGGGTCCCTACAGTCACAAGGACCTTTGATGCATTTTGCAAGTGATGGCCTAATTTCTGTTTTGATTTTATACTACAAAAATTACATGGCTGAAATAATGAATTATTTGGTAATATATCTGTCACTATTTATTGCTTATTTTCATCACAGTTCTGCCATTTTTATTCCCTCTGCAAGCCAGCACATCTTCCTCAATGTGAGGGGCTGGTGAACTAAATAAATAGAAAGTAGAAACTGTCTGCAGAAAAATGTCTATTAGAAGTTCTCTCCTCTTCCGTTTTAGATAATTATGTCCTATAAACTGCACAAAGGAAATAACAAAGTCAGCCAGTAAATCAGAGTCAGTAAGTAGAAAAAAGTACTGTTGATAGTGTCTTTAACTGCTGAAAATGGGTATATGCATGAAACAGCAATACTTCAAAAAATCATAGTTATTTCTGACTTTACCTAAATGCCTGCTGCTCATTACAAAGATTTAAGAGGTTGATGCTGGGAAGGGTAACAGTTATATTTAATGAAAGCTGCAGCACTCATGCATCCTGGGCTACTGCAATTATATTCAACAGAAACTGAAGAAGCATTTAGTTCACCTTTAGCTGATCACCAAAACATCTTATGTTGTTTATTCGCTGTGATTTCAACATCCATTGCTTGTCATAACTCTTGACTGGCTTTGTTAATACTTCTGTTTCCTGCTTATGCTGCTTTTGTTAAAAATGCTTGTCTTTTAAATAGTATATGTACCAATTTCAGGTACAGAAAAATTGCATAAACCTACCTACCTATAAAGTTAAGGAGTTAAGAGGAACAGGGCAGCAAGAGTTGCTTGTGCTGGCAAAATTTATACATACTTCTAAAATTTAAAAAAAACACTTCTCATGTATTAACTGATTGTAAAATATCAGCACAGGAGTATCCTGTTTTATTTCGGGAGGGTTTTTTGAAGGTACTGACATTTCATATAAATAATGCTTCTCCAAATCATTCTCACACAATCATTGTTATTGTCTTTTTCCATCATGTGTTCTAGGACATCTCCAAAAATATTATTATTTTCATAAAATTTGCCATGTACAAATGTGGGCTACATTTTAGCTGCCAACAACTCAGGAATCATCCACAATTATAGGTTCCAGCTGAATACTTCCAAGGCATTTATATGTTGTAATAGCATTGTTCTTCAGATCATCCTACAAAATTAGGAAACTGTGAGGTAATTTCCAATAAAAATTACTATATAATTCCCTGAGTGTTTGGGAGTGGGGGGAAAGTGAAAGCAAGGATGTCTTTGTTTCTTGCTTATTGTGTATCTCTTAAGTGAGCACAAGGTAAACATTGGTGAAATAGGTAAAAGGGCATGGCTTGCAACTAACCCTGAAATATAAGATAAAGATACAGAGACAGTGCCTATTAAGAAGAAGAAATTAAGAGTAATATCAATGGAAATTGATGTTTGAAAGGATGCTGAGGACAACAGAAGTTCAGACTCATCATTAAGATTCACTGGTGCTGCCCTGCTGATGAAGAAGTTATTGTACTAGATACATAACTTTCAACAGTTGTTTTGGGTTTATGGACTCATATAAATCCTTTCACATGTAACTCCGTGTTCAGATATGCAGCTTGAGGGTTTATAAGGAGAAGAGGGCCATTGATATCTTGACCTGGTCTGTCCTGCACCATGTCTGACTCTAAATTGTGGAGAGGTTCTGTAACTTGATAAGTGAGATCTGTCTTCATTTTGTATTCTTCTTTTCTTGCTTGCAGTTTTTTCTCATGTGGTGTGGGCCTGTGGAAGCAATGGAAACAGACGGTCTGACCTGGATAATATGGAAAATGTAAGGAGCAAGAAGACAAAAGAGGAGGGGAGCAAAATTAAGGCCTGAAAAACCCCAAGACATGCTCCAGAAGGTGAGGAATATTGCCTAATGCTGCCTTCCATGCCTTCCCCTGGGCATTTGCTCAAGTAACACCACATTTACAGATTTTTCTGTTGTAGTTGTTAGGTACTGGAAAAGACAGAGTTATTCCAGGATTAAATGATTGTGAAAATCCTTTTGCTTCTGATCAAATCCTATCAAAACTGGTGGCATAAAAGATTCCCATTGAACATCCACAGCAATTGGATCAAGGCTTTTTTGACTGCTGTCTATCATATTCTGCTGCTGCAAAAAAGTGATGGGACTGATCTGGAGAAAAGGGGACTGCTGTTTGCACAGAGCCAGCAGAAATGTTGCTACTAACTGACTGAAAATGTTTCTCGTGTAAAATGTTCATCTTTGAGAAGTAAGGCCTTAATGAAGTTTAGATGGTTCTGAATTTGGCTGAAGCTCAGAAACTTGCTTTCTGTCTGTACAAATAAACCACTGAACGTCCAGTACCAACATTCCTAAAACAGAGCTTCTTACAGTTTAAAGTTAATTGCTAGTAATAAGTCATTATGATTTTATGTAATAAACTAGTTATAGTTCTTAGTATAGTTCTGATAGTTGCAGCCAATTCTTAAACTTCCAGGAACTGTACTGTGGGATGTAATGTTTCTGTAGAGATTTTTTTTCTTGTGCCACAAAATAGGTCTACAAATTTACAGCTGGGTGTTCCCTGTTCTGCAACCCATGTATCTCTCGACTGTATATTAGAATGGCGTTTCATGCAACAAGAGCATGTCTTCCCATAATTGTCTTTCCTGAAGATGTCTTCATGCCTTCTAAAAAGATGGAGAGCAGAGATAGAAAAATAAGGGCAAGTTTTCAGTTTTCAGAGAAGTAAAATCTTGGCTCCACTGTTGCTGATTTTGTTTCTCTGTACTTTTACTTGTATTCTGCCCTTTTGCTCCTGCACACACAGCTTTACTCCATTTTATGTTCATATTCAACTTTGTGTTAGAAATAATTTTAGATTTAGGAAAGAGAGGTTATTGGAAAATATTCATACAGTACTGTTCACTCAGTTTTAAAACAAATAACAAGTTACTATAGCATATTGAAATGGGAATAGGTTTTTTTTTTTTTTTGTTGTTGGAAACTCAGAGAACTGGGAGGGCCTAATAAGTAAAGCTGATATCTTTTAAAAATAAAAATGGAAGGAAAATTACATATGGACTAGGATTATTGATATACAGTAAATATATAATGAGCTATTTCTTCAAGCTGCTAAAACCAATATGAGAAGCTGTAAGAATATTCCTAATGACTAAATTACTTTACTCGATTTATTTTTGTGGATTTCTGTAGATGTTATGCATATTCTCTATTAAAGTAAAAGAAACTGTAAAAATAATTTTGTTGGAGAGAAGTTTTTAAAGAAACACTGTAATTCCTATTGAAACTACAGAACATTTTTCAAATGAATTTTAGATGTATAAACATTAACTCTTGTATTGAAAATCTGGCTCAAAGTACTGAGTGGATTGTGACTATGACGTTTTTATTCTGACTTTTTTGACAAGACACAGTTCACCAAAACAATGAACTTTTTAATTAATAACTTAAAATGTCCTTATCATATTCTACAGAGCAAGAATTTTTCTGCAAATTATAATAAAAAGAAAAACAAAGTAGATTCCACAACTTCCAGAACAATGCCTTCACAAATTAAAGATTTCAAATCCGTCCAAGGAGTATTAGTTTGTTTTTTTTTCCTTTTTCCAGCAGTACTGGGGAATATTGTTTCTGTAAAGAAAAAAAAAAAAAAAAAGACAGTTTCTGAACACAAGAATTGCTGAATAAAAGAAGCTAATCTTGCAACATGTTTGTTGAGAAACCATTAATATACTTCCCTGTTTAAGACCAGCTGGCACATCATAGAAGACTTTTATGAATTTTCCGATTTTAATTAATCCCTCAGGGTTCTCCATTGACCTCAGGACAGTTACACAAGGATGAGATTTGTCTTCTTGTTAGAAACAATTCTGTTTATAAATATGTCTTTAATTTTGGTAGGAGCTGGATGGATTCTTTACTCTTTTTCAGTAGAGCACTACGAGTACAAAGCTATTTGTCCTTTGTTTGGCTGATGCTTAATTATACTTTTAAATTCTAACCAAGCTTGTTATGGAGCTCACCTGATGCTTTTTGTCATAAACCCAGCTTTCATCACAGGCTCACATGCTGCTGCTTGCATCTGCCACATGCTGTCTAGGGTTTTCTAGGTAAAAGAGGCCAAATTTGTGCCTTTCAAGATGTGGGTAACCTAAGGGCAAAGTCTTACATGACTTCTCTTTTTTTTCAGCTGTGATTTCTGAGTTCACAAAGCTGGGAGCTCTGAGAGAGTTGCAGCTGGGTCTCCATGCAAAGTTAACTGGGAACAAACAAGCACAGGATAAGATCACAGTTAACCCTCCCATTAAAACCACCCATCTTTGCTTTGGCCGTAAATCCTCACATGTGTCAACCTAGTATTTGATCACATTCACAGCAAGAAGCTGTGGTGTTACATAGAGACTTCTCAGGCACTTGAGGAACAAGCAGTGAGAGCTATGGAACTTCTGCATTTATATAAATTTCCATCTCTGTGTCAAAAAGCTTTTTAATGTAACAGTAAGAAAAGGTGGGGAAAGGAAGGTAGGACAAAAGCTACACACATCACATTACACTTTCTCCTTCAGCAGAGAGAGAATCAGAAATTTCTGCCTTCCATACATCCTTGCTTTGAGGTGGTTCATTTTGGCTTGATTTGACTGCACGGGAGACATTACAAACAGCCTTTGTGCTGATACTGTCAGCCCTCCAGTAGGTGAGGAATTTGATGCAGACAAGCACCACAGCACTGCCTAAAACATGCTCAAGAACATCAGTCATGGGGATTATGCAATGTGTTCACTGCTGTTTACAAGCAGAAATCTCATCATCGGGGTTAATCTTGTAGAAGCAAGTACAATTAGGTGATATTTTGTATGTATAAAACCTGAGCCACAGGGCTCTGTGCCAGGCTCCATTCTCATAAATGTGTAAATCCAGAGCAACTCCCCTAACTTCAATGGAGATTATACCAAAGCTGAGCTCGAATTCATATTCTAGGTTCTCACTGCCTACACACAGCCTACAACATTGTGTAAACTGATCCCTGGCTGCCTCATTTCTGGCACCTTAAAGGAACAGTTAACAAATATGTACAGATATATGGGGGTTTGTACTCCTCCTCCTCCTCCTCCTCTTCTACTATTATTATTATTATTATTATTATTATTATTATTATTATTATTATTATTATTATTATTATTATTATTAACATAAATACTTTTATATATGTAGTGTGAATTATTATTAGCTATGCTGGAAATAGAAACCTAACACCAAGAATTTTCTTGTATGATTTTTACATTTTAATAAGTGCACGTGCACCTATGTGACATTCACACAGACAGTGGAATTTATAGATGCATTAGCCAGGAAAAAAGGGAGGAGAAAGGAAACTTTATCAGAACAACAGAGTGAAAGATAACATGGCAATTTCAAGGTTAATATTCCAAACTTAGAGGCCTGACAAGCAATACTCAGGATGACTACACTGGAGAAAATAATCAAGTGTTACATAGTGTGTTTTGGACCTTTGGCAGAACTTTTAAGTCAGTTTTCCCATTTCCTAGAGTAGTCCTTTAATAAGGCTATTGTGTGGCTTGGGTAGGCCAGTTCCTCAGAAAGAACATACAAAGAAACTATTTTTAGTCAAATTTCCCACAGGTATCTGGCTGTTGACATGATTACAGAACCTAGAGATCCATTTGTCTTTCTTTGTCCTCCTCAGTGATTTATGGCCGTATCAAAAGAGAGTTGAAGAATCCTTAAATTAATCTCATTCCTACAGGTTGTGTGATCTTTTGGGTCTGGGTGGAGAGGAGAGACCTAAGATAGTACGTTTGTTATGAGCTCTGATAATTACTACACAATATTAAAGGAAGATACCCAGGAGAAAGGAAATTTAAATGTTCCAGCCATAGGAAATTCTTCCATCAGAACTTGCACTGGATGAAGTGCAGGATGTCATAGTCACTAAGGCTCAAGTAATCAGAGCTCATTGGAATCTTCTGCTAAGGGAACTACCTAGTAAAATAATGAGAAACATGATGCTTCCACTGCAAAATGCAAAAAGGTATAGAAGGATAAAATCTGAATGCAGCTTTGAAACATTATTCTAGTTTTCTAATAAATCACTAGTAATTTTCTGAGACCCTTTAATAGCTACATTAAAAACCTGTTCTAAAATGATGTCACTAACTTGTTTATGTGTGGAGTTCTTTAGGGGGCTTTAAAAGCAAAATTTTGTGGCAAATGGTAGCACATTGCATAGATTTGTTGCCTTTGGGTTTTAATCTGGAGCTTTCCAAGAGCCTTGAAGATAAAAATTTGACTTAAATATGATTTCTGTACTCTACACTTGCCTTAGCAGATACATTTCTGGATGGAATGACTCCTGGGAACTTAACCACTCCATGCAGAAGCTCCCTTGCCCCTTGCATCCTCCATCATGGCTTAGCATTCTCTTAAGATGAAAGGAACAGGCTGGAACTCAAGATTTGGAAGAAACCATTGAAAATAGAGAACCCAGATCTTGAGTTTGCAGCTGTCTGGACAGTGGATGGGAAATAAAAGCTCCAGTTTCATGCCTCCTTGCAGCTGTTAACTCTAAAGTTTAAAGCCGGCATATTAGGCACCAAAGACAAAAAAATCACATGCATTTCATTTATTATCCAACAACATAAAATTGCAGTTCCTGTAGCACATCTTCAGATGGGAAAAACCACACCAAAAACTTTATTTTTAAAGCACTCCCAGAGAGCCTCCCAGAGAATGCGTATCCAAGTGTCACAGATGGCAAGCACCATGCCGTAAAGTATGCCAAAGCATACTGAATCCTCCGTGAGCGGGTACTGTGCTCGTACTTGGAAAAGAAATGTTCAATTAATTTCCAGGAAGTCAAACTTTCTAAACTATACAACTATTGATAGAAGCTTAATGTTTGCAGTCAATACTGATAGGCTTTCTTGGCGGCTGAGAGAGACCCTTTCACTTGGCTCCAGAGCCCTTCCCTCTCCCACGGGACACGCCGCCCCCGCCCTGATCGCTGCAATCGCGGGATGGATCCTTCTGGAAGGCCTTTCCCGGCACCGCACGCTGCTTTGTGCTTTCTGAGAGCCCGTGGAGAAAGGGGGAAAGCCGGTTCCCTTTGAAAACAAACACAAAAGCAAGCAAGCAAATGAAACGTCTCTTGTCCCCTCCCGGTGCCGACGCCTGTGTGTGTTTTCCGCCGCGGGCAGCCCGCGGGCAGCGCCCCGGCTGAGTCGGCTAAGCAGCCGTGCAGCCAGCTGAAAACCCGCTTAGCTCTCGGAGCCTGCCCTCCACGACCACAGCGGATGGTAAAATTAGCAAAAGCCAGCACAGGGGAGCTCTCCCCGCCGTCCTCAGCCGGTGGGCTGCAGGGCCTCCCAGCGCACGGTGCCCCGTCCTCAAGGCTGAGGGCCGAGCGCCGAGCTCCTGTGAGCGGCCGCAGTGCCGGGACGGGCACAGCACTGCCGAGCGCTGCCCTCGGAGCAGCGAACAGCAGCAGCCTCTCGGCTGCAGTGTTACTCATTATTCCAGCCGGATGCGTGGCTGGAGTTACAATGATTTCTACCAGCTTGAGAATAAATCCTAAATGCGCAATTTCCTGCCCTAAAGGCCTTGAATCTCAACTGTATTTCAAGTGTGGGCCTCTCATTTACCTGGAAAAGAATAAGTGCCTAAATCTCACTCGTTTTAGATTCTTCTCATCACTTTCCAAACAGTTCTTCTTAAGCGGGGATATTTAACAAAAGCAGGTTTATTCAATTCCATGCACATAAGCCAAGTAAAACTGGAACTGATGGGCAGCAGTAGAAGAATTGGGGTCTGGAAGACAAAGGCCTAATTAGCTGTGGTATGTTAGAAAATCTGATAACAAATACAAAGCAGAAGGATTTTTAGATGATCTGCACTGACATGGAAGAGTCCTGTTGTCTCTTAACCGAGCAAAATGGTAATAAACCTCCTTGTGTGCCAGGTTCAGGTTCGTTAGGACTGGAATGCATTGTGAGTAAGGAAAATGAAAGCAGCTCTGACACTTTTAACTGATGAGAGTTTTTTTTAATGATCCTAGCTGGCCTGACTTTCAAAATGTTCAATGGCCGTCTGCTGGATTGAATGAAAGTGGCTTCATAATTGTAACGATATTGCAAAATAAATGAAAGCCAAGTTATGTGGAACCAGTCAAATGTGGTATTTTGAGTTAACTGTGGAGTTACACTTATGGACTATTTAATGAATATGGGAATTGGTTGATTTGAAGATAAAAAGGTGTTAAAAAAGGTTGGAGTTCCTTCTTATGCTTGTGATTTTACACTTCTTCTTTATCACATTGTGCCAGCTGTGCCAGGCTTCTCCAAATGTGGAGCTTGTTTGAATTCTCAGTTTTCTTTGTACTGGTTTTAATTTTAGTAATAGAGTTCATTTGGATTTTTTCTGGATTCTGCTGTGCTAAAACACAGCTACAGGAAACCACCAGTTTTCTAGTGGAAGAACCTAACAAAAACTATCAACATTTATAACACTTACAACACTTAGCATTTACAACAAACAGAGCAGGAATGTCAGTAAACATTTAGGATCCTGCTCTTTATTATCTTGACAGTGAGTCTTCTGAGCTAAAGCAGGCCAAGGGCAAACCCCAAAGAAGCTGGTGTCCATAAACTGTAGACTTTAAAGGGCAATTAAAAATCTATTTGTAATCTAAGGTCCCACAGAGTTTTCCCTTTTTTTTTTTTCTTTTGTCCAGTTTGTTAACGTGTAAAGTTAAACCTTCCTGAAGAAAATAGAAAGCAGAGGGAAGAATTACTCTATCTGTACCCTGGCGTCTCACTGGAGTTTACTGGGTGCAGTAACTGGTTTTGATGAATCAAGAAGAGGCTTCTACTGCCAAAGACTGACGTTTCCCACCTCTGCTTTCTGCAGGATGGCTCCACCAGCCCTGGAGCCATCAACATCTGTGTCGGCTCATGTCTTGCCAGGAGAAGTTGTTGACAACCTTTAGTCTTGTGACTAATCTCTAGACAGAGCTTGCAGGAGATGCACTGTGAATGCCACTCCCTTTTGGCTCACTTGACCCCGGGGAACAGGCAGAAGTCACCTACAGGAGGAGAGGGGGTGTCCTCATTGTGTGACAGAGGGCAGACAGCAAACTGCCCATTGGACACAGCTTACAGAGTGCTCTAGCTGCCAAACTACATGTCCTTAGCTGTCCTGAGAGGCTTCTAATGAAATGGTTACTTGTGGAAAATAACCTTTATGTTGGAGTGCATTCAAGCCAGGAGGGTTGAAGTGAGAATGCCCATCCCATTCAGTGAGAATGCCGTTTCACAGAGTCAGTCAGACAGGCTTGCAGCAGGCAGACAGTGCCCTGGAGCAGACAGGTTGCCTGCAGTCCCATGTCCCCCTGTGCACTTGGCCATCCCAGTGGGGAGAGGAGCCCTCACCTTCCAAACCTTGACACAGCAGAAGGGCACATTTGAAGTGTTTATTTGGGGAACAAAAGATTCCTTATACCTTGACAGCAGGGCTGCCTTCAAAAGCCTCATTCAAACAGAGCTGTGTTTATTGAATTCCTCTGCACTGAGTATATACATGCCTGAGATTTTAATTCTTTCATAACTGAGAAACACTTGGTCATATTTCTATCTGAGGTATCAGGATGAGAATTATTATATATTTGTGTGAATTTTGGTCTGTTTAGATCAAGACTGGGCAAAAATCAAGTATGTGGGACTTCAGAGGTTCCCCAGGCTGAGAGACTCGGGTGGAGGGAAATCTCTTCTCCCCAGTGGCCTGTTTTGTGAAAAAGTATGTCATAAAATCTCAGACATGGAATAAAAAAGCCCACATATTGCTTTTGATAACTACTCACCCTCAGGCTTTCCGAACAGATGGGAGCACTAAACACCAAAATTCTTCAGCTTACAAACTGGCAAAAGGCCCAGCAGCGCTGCTAACAGAAGGAGTTGTACGAGCTCTTCATTATTTACAAATTTAAATTCTTCTGGAAAGAATTACTGTAATATGTAGGACATGATCCCAGGGTTTTGGCAAAATGTATTAGTAACATGAGCTCTTGATCCTAGGAATTAAATTAGATCTTGGAAGGTTAAAGTGTGATGTTGCCTAATGTACCAGGAACTTTACATCTAATGGAAAGTTGTTTACACCTGTTGCAAGTGCTTTAGTTAATACATGAAAGTTGGTCTTTCCACGAGGGAATAGACTGGCTGTTCCTCTCAAATGGTGCCTGTGGAAATCAGGTGAACATTTCTAGGCTGGAAGAGTGATTATAATACTAGTGCCACATGACCAAAATGCTATATATAGTTTAGCTCCTATTTTTTGTCAAATGCAAGTCTTGGTCCCAAATATCTCATTGTAGAAACTTCCTGCAAATAATTCAAAATTTAGGAACTTGTTTATAGACAGAATATTTTAAGAGGTAGTGGGTTTTGCTTTTAGGCATTATCATAATTTACTTTTAAGGATTCAGTTCTATCATATCAAAGTAAACCTCCATGTGTACTACTGCCTTTGTAGCAGGTAATCAAAGAGGGCCTGGAAGCACTTGAAATACAATGGTGGGAACAGAGGGCTCAGCTATACAGAGCTGTTTCTGTAATTTCAGGAAACTAAGGGAGCTTTGGGTTCTGATGCCAGTGGGAACTGGGAGCTGCCGATTGAGGCAGCATTGAGGCAGTGAGATCTGCTAGGAAGGGAGTGGGAAGCATCGTGCAGGCATTTCCTGCTTCCCGAGGAGTTTCTGCCAACACACTTCATCTTCTGATTTGGAAAGGGACGATCCATCTGGCATATCAGCTTTGAAGAAATTATGCCCACATTTCATATTGCAGGCAGCAGCTCCTGAGGGGTCAGGACAGTGAGAGACACCCAGGCAGGGATTCAGTGAGTGGTAGTTTCCTGCTTCCCATGTGACATCCCTCCCCAGAGGGTACCTGCCTATTACTGGTGTGTGAATGTACCTCTCTCCGAAATACCTTCCTCATTAAACTTTCACTGGCACTTCTATTGTTTTCTTTAAATGTTTTGGTGTTGACATGTTGTTTTGTTGAAAAATTCCTGTCTGTCTCTGCTCAGTATCTCCTCCTTCAGTAAGCTGTCAGCGCTCTTTGATTTGCCAGGCTTATGGCAGTCACATAACAAGGAAACTTGCAATATGAATCAGTGATACATAAGTGTCTCCCAGAGGATGCAAGTGATGGAAATCACAGTTATTGGTTATTATTGGACCAGTGGGAGCTTAGGTCTGGAAAAGAGATCATCTTACCAGTTTCACTGTAGTAAAAACAGCCCCTTCTTTGTTCCCTTGAAGCCACTAATTGCAATGGCAGTTACTTTTGGGGCCCAGTTTTGGGACCATCCACATGGAGTAAGGGAGACTGCTTGAAGGACAGGCATTATCCCGAAACTCCAGTTTTTGTTGTTTTTGTGTCAGAACGTATCTCCAGAAGCAGTCAGACTATGATTATTGCAATGCATTTCAGGAATATCCAAACCAGCTTTAGCCAACATGCAACAGCACTGATTTTTTTGCAAAAGTTGAAGAGAGCTGAAGCCTGCTGTTGTTGTGCCATGTTCAGAATAGTGGGAAGGAGGCTCAGACACTGTATCTTTGGATCGCAGTGAAGGCAAACTATTTGTTCAGCTGTGCATTTGAAGGTGGGCAGGCTCTTCCCCTGCTGTGGAGTTTAGTAGATTTCTCACTGTTTTATTCTCCAGTCTTCTCTACAGAAGACCATGCAGCTATTTTTTATTTTTTTTTTCCAGGAAATCTTACATTTCAGTTCCTGCCAATTTGCCTGCATGGGGCATCAATAAAAAGCAACTGACTGAGTCAGGCCTCCTTCCATGCACTTGCACTTTTGCTCCTGTCAGATCTTCTAGAAAATGCACAATTGTGTTTGACCAGTGCTCTAACCAGAAAAACTCTGAAGGACAACAATTGTTGTCCTTGTTTAGCACAAGTGTCTATGGTTTATCTATAGCTATGTGCTGGCAGGTCCTATTGCAGTTGGGCTGTGTAACTCCCTTGTCCCCCATCCTTCTGTCCCCCACATTTTCTTCATTAGCTTAATTCTTTAAATGAATACCATTCTTTCCCACCATTGTGGATGTAATTGTCAATCATCTGCCAAGTGTCTTAGCAACTGAAGCCCACATCCTAAGACCTGCAAAAGCTAAAGGTACTGATCCAGCATGTTTTTACACCTGCTGCAAGCAGGCAGGTGAGAAATGATGCAAGCAAACAGATTTTTATTAAAAAAAAAAGGGGACATGGTTATCAGCCTGGGAAAACACAACACCCATTACACTTAAAAATGAAACTGATTACCTGTTCTTCTTTTCCAGTAATGGCCAGTACTCTAGCTGCCAACCAAACCAGTCCCCTGCAGCAAGGTCCTCACAAGAGAGAAGCAAGAGGATGCAGAGACCTGGAGCAGCCATAACAACTTCTAAATCTGCTGTTTGCCCCATCATATGGAGTCTGGAGGGGTCATAATGTTCCGTCATGACACAAGTTCAGGGACAGCAATAATGACTTCATATGGTGTTGGTTAACCTGTGAGTAAATATCTCATACAAATAAAACCTCATTGTGGCATCTCTCTAGGGAAAAAAAAAAAAAAAAGAGATGATGATTTGACTTACCAAGGTGACATGAATGTGTTAAGAAGAAAATGTTAGTATTTTGGAGGGTGTTTTCCTCCTGTTGAGGAGCAGATATCAAAGTGCTTCGTGTCCTTTGGAAGGAGGTAACTACCATGGATGGCTCTGATCCAAAACCAAAGGCAATCCAGCAGCTGAGCTTCCATAGAGTAGGGCAGGAGAAGGACTACATACATGTGCATATTCACACACACATTAGGCAGGAGTCTGCTAGAGCTTTCTCTGAATGATTTCAGCAGTGTTTTGATTTCTACAGCCTGACACATTCCAGCTATTTAATGAGAATCTGGGGATTTTTATTGAGCTCACATTTAGGGAATTGAGCAGACTATTTTCCTGTGGGAACATCAGACCTGTACCTTGCACAGAAATAACGTGAAGTCACCCTTAATTCCTTTTCTTTAGTTTCTTAAATCCAGGATGTTGGAGAATACAGGAGAAGTGAGACAAGATGATATAAAACTAACAGAAAAATGTGAAATTCTTCTCAAAGTTTTGACATTGAAATGCATGCCTGAAATTCATTCTTGCATGAGTTAATATCAGGCAAGTGAAAGCAACTGGCTATGAATAGAGGTAAATTTTTGTTTAAAGTATGAGATTCCCTCCACAATCAAGAACAGCTCTCTGAGGTTATTTGTCAGGCCCTCACCATGCTGCACTATAACAAATTGATTTCAGGCAGAGAATCAGCAAAATTATATCTGACTTGGCCAGCTGCCAGCAACATAAAAGAGATTATGATTTCCAAGAAAAAAATTTGATTTCCAGGATGAGGACATGTTCTCTATCACCTGCAGAACTATGAATTGTACATTAGTGGCTCCCAATGTTTTTCAGGAAAAGCTCACTGCAGAATATTGGTAGTATTATATGCCTTTCCATCAATCCCCAAACCCCGCTGCTTTTCCTCCTGTCACTTGTCCTTTGTGCTGCTTCTATCACCACTCCCCTCTTCTCTGGCCACCCAACACAGGACTCCTGCCATGTCCTCCCTTCCTTTTGTCATTGCCTCTCAGAGGAGAACCAGGTGAGTGCTTTGTCAATGGTTTTCAACTGCCATCTGTCCAGGTGTTGTTGGAGAGATGACAGCATCATATTTTCTTCTTTTATCTGAAGACACTGCAAAATGCAGATGGGCTTTTTAGTAAGTAGTTGTATTTGTTATGTGCTTTTCAGTTGCATTTTCATTACTGCTGAGGACTGCAAATAAGTGTTTTCAGGTCTAAACGTATCATTAGACTACTGTGACAGTATTAAATTTATATTCAGGAGTTCCAAACAGAACAATGGTCACTTAAAATAGTGAAGCTAATGTGAAGAATCAGTTTGAAAAAATCTGCAGTTGATTAAAAGTACACCTGAAACAACACTTTTCTAATGATGGTGGGACATGTTAGCAATTTGGAATAGGATTAATCGATCATCTTGTTTCACTAATACTTTTTATGAGTTTATGTAACAGCAGAGATGCATAGTTTATTTTCAACAAATTCATATCGTAAGAATCAGGTTTTTTAGCCCTCTGTAAATATTTGATGTTTATGAAATACTACTTGAAGTTTTCTTTTAGATCTTTTTGCTATTAATCCTGTTCACCTTTCACTTGTGCACTTTAATAAAAAGCTGTTCCATGATTCTTTTGTTTGGAAATATCTTGACTGCAGCTGACTGAAGCCCATTGGCAACTCTGAGAAAAGGGTTATTCTATGAACCTTTGGATAACAGGCAGCCCCACAAAACCTAGTGTCACAGGCTAAGGTGTTAAAATTGCTGTTAAAATTGCAATCTTGTATTTGGAGAAACTGGTTTTGACAAGTGATTTGGTAGCGGCACCCAGTGGCTAAAATACAGACTGCAAAATTTACTAGCCCCAAAATTTCCAAACTCCGTTGTGTTCGTGTCCATCCAGTAAAAAGCTTCCAGCTAAGTTCAGCGAGCTGCAAGCAAGGGGAAACTGTTTCCAGCCTCTTTCCCCAGTATTTAAAGAGTAAGGTGTTGAGGAATGCCCTTAGAATCTGCTCTTTTGAACTGAAACAGCTAAATATACATATTTTCCTAACATTTCCTTGTGCAAATGCTGCAGTTGCCATGGGAGGATTATATAATGATTTGTGGGAAGGTATGTGATCATCATAGGAAGTGAAATATCTTCAGTGATTTCCTATATATAGTCTATGCTATAGCACACTAAAATATTCTCTCCTTTGACACTATATATATTTCTGTGCCTCTTACATATAATTTTATATATATATATACCTTCCATATAACGATGTATGTTTGTGTGTATGTTTGCACATGTATTTTGTAGGAAAACAAATAGGCAGACCAAGAATATTGATACAATGGGTCCACCATCTGCTGGTCCACGCTGCTTACAGTTTCAAAGCTGCCATAAGGTTGTACAGTTTCAACACCTCACAAATCAGACATGTATCTTCATGTTTGCGGAAGCTACACTGGGACTGTAATTTTGGCCCCCTGAAATCATTCATCCCAATTAGTCAGGAAGGCAGCTGGTGCTCCTCTCCACTGCAAGTTTCATTCCCCAGGTCTGAGTAACAGAAGCAGCGGAGCTGCAGTGACACTGGCTGTGACCTAGGTAAACTGGAGAGGTGCTACTCTCCCTTAAGTGTGTGTAGGAAAGCTTCTGCTGCTGTATCATCTCTGCTGTCAGCAAAAGTCTCATGGACTTCCCCAAGACAAGGGGTTTTACTGCATGACCTTGAGCCAAGGCACTGAGCCCCAAGGAACACTCAGGGCTGAACCTCGGGGGTTTTGTCCATAGAGGGACAACTACTCTGACATCTGCAGCTGGAAACCTCTTGCTATAATGATTTATGTATTTGTATATTCTCAGATGAAGCTCTTAGTGCACCACATAAAATAAAAATAACATTTTCAAGGCAGTGTAAGATGAGTACTAATATGAAAACTGCCAACACACCCGCCACAGGAGATAATAAACACAGGTGTTATAAAGTCCAGGTGGTTACCAATCTGTGGCCAGCTGTGGTAGTTCAAAGCAATAACTTTGCATGCAGAAAGCTGGGAAGCAGCAGAAAGCGCTATGCAAAGTTAAAAAAACTGGAAAAGCTGGCTGATGTGAAGGAAAGTGAGAGTGAGCAGTCGGGTCAGCACAGACTTCACCTGCTGGCTTGTGGTTGTAAGGACAGATGACAGATCACTGCTGCCTTAGATTAATTTGTAAAGCTCGGGGGGAAGCTGTCAAGCACTCTCACCATAAAGAGCCTTAGAATGACCACCAGCAAGTACCATGTTGTTATGTTCCTTGTGCACCAAGAAAAATGCCTGGCAGGAAAGTCTCCAAAGTGATTTCTGTTCCAGTTGTTTTCTTAGTTGTAGGTCTCCTTCCTACCACACCAGACTTTAGCGTCAGAGAGAGACACACCTACCACTCAAAATAGATACAAATGCAATTTTCACTTCAGTGAGTTGTTCCTCCTCTGGAAACCACAGCCTGAGAGAACATCCTGCCCTACAAACATTCACTTCTTAAGTGGAAGCTGTTGGAGTTAGGAAGAAGCAAACACCTCTAACGCTCACTGCTTTTCCAGGGTTTCCTCCTCACACAGCAGAAGCAAATTCATATCAGCCACCCATCTTCATGGATACTTTCACAGGCTGGATCATGAGCTTGATTCTCCATTTTCAGTTTCCTGCTGCTGGTCAGACTCTCAAGCAGGATGGAACAGGAAACTTAGAGGGAGAGATTCCTAAATAGCCAGAGAAGACCAGGTTCAGCTCATGCATTCAGGCTCTACCTGTATGATTAATGTAGCACAAAAGGAGCTCATTTTGGGAGGCAGAATATTCTTCACCACTGATGACTCTCACAAACAGGAGAGATAAAAAATCTCTTGTGAATTATTTACTTATAGTTCTTCCTCCATTATGAGAGAGAGGATGGACTAGAAGACCTCTCAAGATACTCTGCAGCCCTATTATCTATGATTTCTATTTGTGATTGAAGTTCTCTGACTGACATGAAGGGACTTTCTACACTGATTACAATTCCAATCAAAAAAAGAAAGAAAAAGAACAAAAAACCCTCCAGTAACCCAAGAACAGTGCTATTTCCTATTAGCAAATGTCAGATTTTATTCTAAGTCCATTAAATGCAAAAAAAAATACAAAAAATATTTCAAAAAGTACTGATTAACATATAAAGTTTGTGTTGCTTTTAAAATAATACTTAAATGAAAACTCACATCCCCTTTTCATGTTTCAATATTTGCTGTCTTTCATATTTGAGATAATTCTTCTACCTTTAAAAACATATATTAGTGAAATATTTTCACATCAGTTTGCCAAGGCAATACTTTGCAAAGTTTCTACCTCCAAAACCTTGACTTTTTGCCTTGCTCAAGCTTAGTGATCTCCGCAGCTGTCACAGCGTGAGGGAACCATCCATTTTCTCACAGTGGTTATAGAGAGGCCAGCATCCCCAGGTGGACTTTCAAGAACCTCTTCCTAATTCCTGTAGAATTCAGGAAGTCCCAACAGGATTAGAGAGTGAGAATCCCTTTCCTCACTTCCCCACCCTGCAAAAAACCAAAACAGCAGTTTGAATGCGGAGAAGAAATGATTAACACAGGGGACTAATAGAGAATGTGATAAAAGAAAATGCCACCCTATCATACAGAACACTACTAGATGGAGTTTGTGAAAAAGGTATGAAACAGGAACACACAACACATCTTGCCGAATAAATGCTGTCATTCCTCTTCCTCTTATGCATTATTTGTGCCTCTCAGGCCCAATTATTTTCAGCAAGGTTGAGTCAGAACACCAATTGCAAATTTGGGGGGACACTGTGGGACCACCCTGGCAAGACAAACTCTGCCTGCCATTCCTGACCAAGGTTTACATTCTTAAATATTGCCCAGTGATTGACCCTTTGAGACTTCACTTTCCTGACATTTCACAATGTCGAAGCTGAACCTTACTCACTGTAGTTTTCCTGTCATGCAATCAGCTGCAGACAAGGGGAACAAACAGTTTCCTTTTCTGTTGCATAGTTGAAGATAATTGCAATCCTCCTTAGTTTATCCTTCCCTCTTTCTGGAGAAAACTTAATTCAAACCAATTCTAATTAATCCAGTATTGTCTTCAAAGAACTATGCTGGTTTTTGACTGGCTCTTCTCCTCCTTCAAAGAGGAGAAATTCAAAATCTGAGGCAACACATCAGCTATAGCCTTGCCACTGTTGATGTGGCATATAGCCTTGCTCTTGTAGGCAATACCTCTGCTTATACTGAATTTTTATTTCTAAGTGATATTCCACAAGTGTGATGCTGTTGACTCTTATTGAAGCATGTGATGGGCTACCCTATGGATCATTGGCTATAAAACTGTGGGGTTACCATGTTTCTCCTATGTTTTTGCCTGCAACACTAGTTGTTTCAGGGACATGTAGAATCCTCTACTTTCAAGGAACATACATCACTGCTCTAGCCATGGATTTTACAGCCAAAGATATTATGTGGGTTTTTCTTTTCCTGTATTAAATTTTGTTCTATTTCCCCCAAGCTACTCCTTCAATTTTTAAAGATCATTTTGAATTATAATCCCACCCTTGAAAATTGCAAACAATGACCCTAGGAGACTTCCCTACACGGCTGTTAAAAGCTGACTTTTAGCTTTCACCTATGAGTCAGTTTTGAAAAGTGTTTCCCTTAGCCTGGAATAAGAGACTCTAAGTACCTTGACTAGAGAGAGACTTCATTACTTCATTATTGCTACTTTTCTAAAGGAAGTGACATATGGGCTGGCAAGCAATGTTAATACAGAGCAGTCCTGCAAAGACAGTATTTTTTGCAGCTCTTCCCTGTGTAAAAAAAGGCAAGCTTCTTGTTTTGCTTTTTGAGCCACTGTTTGACTTCCACGCTCTTCTGTAACAGATCCATGTTTCGATCTGTCTTTTTGAATCTTGGCCTCACTACATTTTCTGCTCATTTTTTAAAGACAATGATTCACAGGAATTTTGTACACATTGAATAGCCACAGAAATACTTAACAGACATGCTTATGCAGAAAACTAGTTCTCACTAGTATACATTTTGTATCAGGATGAGCTCTTAGATTCTGGGTTATTATCACATAATTTATGCTTTCATAGAGTGGCATTTTATTAAATGTATATCTTTGTTTTAGTGCCATGTTATCTGGAGGATTGTTTGGATGGGAATTATCACAATAGATTATTTAGTAAATTAAATAATATAGAGATTATGAGATAAAATTAAAAGTTTACAGAGATTATGGAGATAAGGAGATACAGAGAACACCATCACCTTTCAGGCATTGATTTTGGAGACAAACAAATAATGGCTTTATTTTTCCATCAATTCAGACTAAATATCTTCTTTTGTTTCAGATCCTCCTTTGGGATAAACTGCTATTGCTTCATTGACCACAGCAGACTTGTGACATTTCATACCAGCTGAGGACTTGCCTCTGGTAAATTTCAGCTAGAATATTAAAAGCAATATGCTTTTTTTTTAAAAAAAAAAAAAAAAAAAAAAAGTAACAACATCTGGTGTCCTTTCCATGTACATTAAGTAATGAAATGTTTTAAAGCATGGGGTGCTTCAATTTAAGCTCTATTTCAGTTTCAGACTGTACAGTAAACATTTCATTTCATATAAGTGGTGTCATTATAATACCTAGAAGGCTTTTTGGATAGGATATCTTCTGGCAGATTATTTGGTGAATTATTGCAGTTAGAGGATATGGGAAACATAAGGGATCCTGGATGCATTGGTAGATTATGAGAAAAGCCACAGTTACTTGTAACAAGAGAGAAGAGATGTGAGACCTTTTTACAGATAATAAATAACCTCAATGACATTTGGAATTGGGAAGCTGATTGATCTCACATACATTGAGGTTTTTTGCTTCCACTCACCTTCATTCAGGTATAGAATCTGCCATCCCTGTTTTCCTCTGACAATCCAGAATCCTCTGGCTTCCCGGGCACAATGTGGACTTCATTTGAAAAACAGGACAAATAGAGCATGCAGCACATGTTTACTTGCCCAGACCTGGCACTGAACAATGGCACTGAACACTGAAAGGAGTGGAATAGGGGGATCTGTGGGAACATGGTCATATAATGGTCTGCAAACATCTCCCATGAGAGAGGGGATTTGCAGGGAACATGGAGCATTTTTATAAACATGAAGATAAACATACCTGAAATATCGGATGGTTAGAAAGGGAAAAATAACAGGAGGAATAGAAATATAGCAAGAAGGACAGAAAGAAAGAAAAAAGATAAGAAAACATAGAAAGAGAGAAAGAGAGAGAGTGAGAGAGAGAAAGAAAGCAAGAAGGCAAGAAGGCAAGAAAGCAAGAAAGAGGCAGAGCGACCTGTTTGTTGGATTTTTCATTGCAAGAGTGGCAACAATGGAAAGACTGAAGACAGACTTTCTAAATAGTATTCCAGACTGATATACAACAATTGTTGAGTATACAATAATGTACAATGATGGCTGGGATATGACCATCCACTAACAGGCTCTTCTGAACAAATTTGTTGGCAAATCATCAGAGACAATGACAATTCAATTAGATCCTCCTCAGAGTGAACACAGTGAAGGGAAATGTTGGGGAAAAAAGAAACAACATCAAGCACATTTGTATCATATTTAGTGGTTTGTCCCTGTTTCTCTCAGAGATACCATTATTCAACAGCATTCAAAGGAAGGCAAACTCTTGCACTGTAGTACATGTTACTAATTTAGAACAATTCTAGTTGTAATTAAAATACTTAATTCCACTGCTCTCTGGTGGCAAAGGTAGTTTATATCTTGGTCTTTCTATTAACTCAGAGTGGGAACACTAAGAAGATTATTTGACAAAAAATGTCTTTGTAGCCTCTAGACACAAAACTGAAAGTTCTCTTGGTTAATTTCATTAGCTTAATTAATTTGATAAACTTAATTAATTAGATTTTCATTAAAACCAACAAAAACGAAACTAAGTATTGCTCATGTGTTGATAATGGGTTTTTTTTAAAAAATGTTCATTAAAAGATTGTCCCTACCCAGACAATTTTGAAAAATGTTCTCTATAGAAACTGAGGTGTTTTATGTACCAAGCTTGTCTTTCATTCTGTTGCCTTTCTGATTCTTCCTAGATGACTTTAGAAGAAAAACCTTATCAGCTGGCAGACCACAGCCTGCAGGCACTGAATATTCTGCAGCTTGGGCTAATTTCTCTGCCTCTAACATCCTGTTTCCATGCAAGCATCTCTTCAGGACAAACAAAATGGGGAAGTGAGACAGAGATACACAAGAAACAATTGCCAGAATAACAAATAAGGATTTAAACTTGGCTTTTGCCTTTCCTTGAAGACTTGCTCCTGGAAAGCAGCCATAGAGTCAGGGAGGGAAGGTCAAGCACCAGCAGTGAGATCAAAAGTGGTCTGAGCACCAGAACAGCTTTCAGGTTACCCCCTGAGTGGAACTAACCTCTTTAATTGCCTTCCTAAACACAGCTAATTGCAAAGTTGCTTTTCTATGATAAGTCATTCATTTCACAGCATAATTGCATAGATCTTTAACTCTTAGAAACAATACAGTTATTTTTCTTTCTCTCACCAACAGTATTTAAAAATATAGTAGTCAGTAGGCAAGCAGAAGTAGATATATATGTAAATAGGTGCTTAGTTACACAGTTCCTCAAATGAATATGCATTTGGAAGAACATTTTGTTTTCTGTTTGAAAATCAATTTTAATTTCCTGAATTTCTCTGTGTTAACCTATGTAGCACCAAGCTTTTGTTTACATCTTTGCTTACAAAAGTCCAAGATGCTTTTCTGCAGACTTGTTTGTCAGGAAAATTAATCCACAAACACCTGAGGTTTATGTTCAAAAAGGAGACAGGAATCCTGTAACTTTATTCGAATAAAGGGAGAGGTCATGGGGCATTTCCCCTGGGGGTCCCTCAAATTTTTGGAGGACGCAGCCTCCTTTTTATCCCAATTTCCCAGCTGCATTTCCTTCTCTCTTTCCCCACTGGCTGAGGTACTTGAGAGGTACAGACTTCCAGGATGGCCTGATACCTAGGATTCCCCTCTAATGTATAACCCTTCCCTTTTAATTTTTAATTCTTTTGGAATTTATGGTTTATTCCCATTGTTTCTTTCATCTTTTAATACCCAGTTTCATTTATCAGTAAACCTACATTTGTTTGTAAGGCAAATACCTTTTTTTCCATGCATCTATCAGTGGAATCCTTCCCCTTTTTCCTTTATCTCTTAGTGCTAGTTTTATCTACCAGCAGACCCACAGCTTGTTTGTAAAGACAAATCTATCATTCCTCTCATGTTTGACCTTTGTTTAATATAGGCAAGTGTTTTCATTTGTTGATATGGATATGTTGAGACATGTATACTTGGTAACAACTGAACATCACAACTTAATGTTTTTCAGATGGGACCTCTCCCACAGATAGCTTCTGTTCTCTTAAGAGAAAAGACACATGGAGGCAACTCAAATTTCTGGCAGATGAGAGACTCGAAGATCCTTCTCACAAAAGGCCCATGCGAAGCAGGTTTGATAAGCTGTCATCTTGTAGTCAACATACTGGAAAGTAAAAGATGTGAAATCAGTGTTACAGTGTTGAAGGGTGGACTTAGAATACTCACTGGATTTAGATCCAGCTGATGCTAGTGGGCCTAGTGGCAAGCAAAAGTAAGATTTCACATTATAAGGGACTGTCAGGATTAGTGCGAGGGTATTTTAATACTTTGGAACATATATATAATTGTGGCTTGTTCCTTTGTTCTTAATATCCTTTAGTACCCTTCTCTTAAAGTTAACAAATACCCCTATCCATCTGCTGCAGTGGCATTTATCTGTAATCTGATTCAATTCCCAAGTAATAATTTTGCTTCAGGTTATGGAACTTTGGCTGTGACCAGACTAAGGACCACAGCCAAAAGGCAGTTATAAATAACAGTAAGTGTGTTTACTCACATCTGCAGTGGGCTTGCACTAAATTGGGGAAATTAGAGAAAAGAATGGTGGAAATAAGTAGTAATTGATCTATTCAGAACCTATTCTAGTCCTGGAGCATATTAGTATGTGATAATGCTACAGTGAATGGCTCTTGCACCAGTTCTGTAACCAAAGTTAAGATGACTATTCCTTAACCCAGTCATTTTGTTTATTCTTGAGGAAGATTACAGCATCTTATTCCCTGACTTTGAGCACTTGTTTCGGGTTTTTTTTCAATTTTGAGTGAGTATTCCAAGTTTAATTTGAAATAAATTTCATGAATATATTTTAGCATGCATTTTAACTTTTCTATGACTTGAAGGTTCTTAGTGGAATGACACAAACTTTTCAAATACTACTAGGTGAAAGTTTACTGAATTTACGTGCAAAATTTTTTAAAAGTTCTTGCTACACTTCTGCATTAAAAATTCTTGATATAATCATTAAGTGTTATGTTTGTTAGTAACTGTTGTGGTTTAGGAATGGTACTCCTCAGTTCAGTGCCCCCACTGAGACTCTCCAAACCGCATGCCGTTTTCTCGCTCCCCTGCTTTGCCCCTCTCTCTTCCCCTGCAGTGGGCTGGAGGAGAGAACTGGAGGAACAAAAGGCAAAGATCATGGGTTGAAATAAGAAGGAGGTATTGGAAACAGCAATGAGATAAGAAAAGGAACATCAAATGCAATAATACTAATGACAGAGGGTACAAAAAGAGAAACGATTCATGGAAAACCATGCCAACAATACCGGATGGCTCCCTCCACTACATTTACTCAACCAGAAGGAATCCCTTCTCCCTGGAACAGACACCCTTCCCCCATCCCAGCAAGACATGAGGTTGTATAGGATAAAGTCCGGGTCATAGCCATTCCCTCTCCTGACTAATGCAGAAAATTAACCCTGTCCTGATCAGAATCAGAACACAAATTAATAGGATGAAGACAAAACTAAATAAGAGAAAGGTGCCAGAATTAGTAAAACATCAAGGATTTAGGCAGATAGTGACTCTGCAAATGGCTAAGCTGATGCAAAGCACTACTAACAGATGATGTGTTTTTAATAGAAAGATCAACTAAGAATCACTCAAAGCATGTGTGAAAAGGTTGTATGCATCTGACAGCCTCCGTTCACATCAATAACACCTTAACAGAGATACATCCAGACTCTTGGTGGTTCATCCAGCATTTCCTTTGCTACTTCTTGGCCCATGCCCAGCTTAATACCACAACCCTCTGCTTAATTTAGCATCCCTTCAGATCTGCCAGCAGGAAAACCTACACAAGCTCTCCTACAGCTGACTCATTCAAATTGGATGGGCTGGTTTAGATATCTTAAATAGAAAACGTTGACCAGCAAATGATTTAGTAAGCCTTCAGATGAGTATCTCCTCTGCAAGTGTAAATATGCAAAGGGGAAAAATAAAGAGGAGTTTAGAATAGGTTCTTTATCATTTTCCTTATCTACTGGCACAGATAGATGCTGCAGATTACATTTCTCCTTGACAAATGGTCAAAGGTGTTTGTCAAAGGTTGAGGAACTGATTTGATGCAGAAGTTTCTGGTTTGCATTTTGGCTCATAGAGGAAGGACCACATCAATTGCTCTTCCTTCACACCTCGCTCTAGGTCTTAGGCCCCTCTACTGCAAGACTATTATCTCTGACTGAACACACAGCCTGGTGAGGAGCTTGAGTTACTTTTAAGAGTAATCCAAAAGCCCCTCCAAGGCTGCAGGTGAATCTCTGCAACCCCATGGGCCTCCATGGGCTGCAGGGGCACAGCTACTTCACCATGGTGTGCATCACAAGCTGCAGGGGAACCTCAGCTCTGGTGCTTGCCCCTCCTTCTGCACTAATCTTGGTGTGTGCAGAATTGCTCGTTTCACATATTCTCACTCTGCTCTGCTCTGAGAACAATTACATATGTGCAATAAGGGTTTTTTTCCTTCTTAAATATATTATCACAGAGGTGTTAGTATCATTCCTGATTGGATCAGCCTTGGACAGCAGCAGATCCATTCTGGAGCTGGCTGGCATTGGCTCTGATGGGCATGGAGGAAGCTGCTGGCAGCTTCTTCCAGAAGCCATTCCTCTAGCCCCCCCAGCTACCCAAAATCCAGCCACATAAACCCAACACACACTGGTCCCATAAAGGAAAGCATTAACCAGCTATTTGGCTATGTCAGAGATGCCCAGGAGTTGTGTATAGCTCCAAGATTTCATCACAAGGGAACATATCCCTGGGCAAGTGGATCAGATGGATTAGTGGGACTCCAGCAAAGCACCATTTTCAGTGGAGCCCATGGACATATCACTGCTGGCTGCAGCTGATAGCATCCCATACAGATCCCCAAAGAGTTATAACAGCATAGTGCTGTTCTTGAGTCTGCCATTTCCTCATTGTGGAGACCAATAAAAATGCAAAATGGCCAGTAACTTTTAGATTAAACAAAAGTCTAAACCAAAAAAAGAAACCTAAACAAAAACAAAAACAAAAAAAAAACCAAAACAAACAAGAAAACAAACAAAACCAAACAAACAAACAAAAAAAAAACCAAAACAAAAAAAAACCCCAAAAAACCAAAAAAACCCCAAACAAACAAAAAAAAAAAAAAAAAAGCAAGACTGAGAAGCAGAACTAAAATCCAAATCTGCAAATTCAGTTTCAGTATTCAAATGCCTCAGTCAGGAAAGGAATCCTTCTCAGAAAAGCTTTTATAAAAAAACTGCCCAGCATTTCCTTTCTATTTTGCCAACATGCAGTTACAGTAAAAAATTATCTTAACTATACAATGAGAAAAACAGTTATTTCAAGTATTACACCAAAGATAAAATGCCTGTTAACATTAATGCTACCAATTATTACTTTTTAAATGAAAGGTTATTTACCTTTTGCAAAAAAAAAACATTTCAGAACTAAGCTAAGGTAACCACATGGACTTATAAAACAAAACAAATAAAATCTTAAGTGGTCTTGAAACTTCAAAATGGGAAATATCAAAGTGAAGCTACATAAATTGAGCATAAAAAAACAAATCTCATTTACTAGTAATATTTTGTAAGATTGTATGTAGATTCATAAATGCAGGGAAATTTAACATGCAGATGAAAAAGAAGAAGGAGGGAAGCATGAACTGCAGTGGAAAAGCAATCTTAAGTTAATTTAGGATGTGTTCTGCCTAACACTGTTGAAGATCTAAATGAGAGCTCTTTAAATTGTAGATGTAGAAACAAGTCCTGGTGTGATTCACATTCTGACTTCAAATCTAACATGACATGCTGAAAAACATAAATGTTGCTTAGGATAGCAAAGGAAGCTCAGTTTGCTTCCCTGGCTTTTTTATAAATTTTGGTTGAGGTGCCGGAGCTAGACAGCAATGCTTTGTAAAGTCTAACATTAACAGGCAGACTACCTTGTTTGCCTTCCCTTCAGTGCCTGAAAAATAAAACACAGTACAACAACAGGATAAAAACACCAATTATGGAACTGACAGCCAAGGGAATACAGTAAAATGATTTGCTATTGTCTGCTTAGATTTTATAAAAGTATCATAGAATAGTTTGGGTTGGAAGGTATCTTGGAAGATCATCTAATTCCAACATGAGCATCAGTTCATGCTGGAATCAGTTCAGTCATGAACTGATTATGCTGGTTTCTGGTCTGCTGTGTTAATAACAAATATTACACTGTGAAGCAGTACAAAATAAACCTGTAGCCTCCCTTTCTATTTCCATAACAACAGCAGAAGCTCAGCTTTTCCAGTATACAAATAGGTATTTCTAGAAGAACGTGTTGAAGGTAGAAACTCCAATTTACTTCAGGAGCTTTGAAAGGAATTGGGACTACTTTGCCACTTCAAGAATTGGGTCACTCATGGGCAAAACTCCATGCATTAACTCTCAGTGCAAAGCTGGCTCTCAGAAGCATATGCAGAATTAAATGTTGCAAGATGAGGCTCTGGTCTAAGCTGCTGCTTAGCTGGAAAGAGAGTGGAAAAATCAGAAATAGAAAAGTGACAGGCAGGGAACAGTCTGCAGAACTGTGCTCTGATGGCTCTCCCTGGGATAGGTGGGATATGACATCCTATCGTATTCTATTCTATCCTCTCCTGTCCTGTCCTGTCCTGTCCTGTCCCATCATGATAGAACCTGCTAGCCCACACAACTGGACTGCTTTCTTGTGGCAGCCACCGTATGCAGTTCAGTCCTCCCAAGACAAAAATTGAAGCAGAACTTTGCTTTTTTGCAGGTTTGGCAATCAGAGAAGTCAGCCCTAGGAGTGGATGCTGTTCTCTAAGACTAGAACAGGCCTGGCCTCACTCATTTAAACAAACCAGCCATTCGGTGAAGTATGGGTGGCTTATTCTAAGAACAGGTGTCTGCAATACATGCAGCACTTGGTGATTTTGCAAAAGGAGGGATGTTTACAGAAGATGACCTGTTGCTGGACATGTTCTATGGTCAGAATAAGAGACATCTTGCAATTAGGATGCTGATATCCTTTGCCGTTTAGCCTCATCAGTTTAGAGCAAGAGAAAGATCACTGACAGGTTTATATTTGAACTGAAAATAAACTAGAAGGCAAGGTAGTGTGTAATGCACTCCAGTACGACATGTTCAGCCTCCTTTGCAAAGATGCATGTATAAATGACATTTCCATACACAACCTACATTGGTGATATGGGCATGAGAATTTACTTTGACTAGATGTTCAGTCCTCCACAGGTAGCTGCAGGCAGCGTTGGCACATGGAGCATCTCTTTGCATGTGGCAAGAAGAAAAATTGTGCAATGATTCTCTTCCGCATCCTGTGGTACAATTTGCAGATTTTGGATGTGTTTTGGAGTCACTATACAAGAAGTAAGCAGATGGGCTGTGGAGAGCTCTGGATTTCATGGGAATATTTGTCCTAGACACTTTTTACTACAAAATTATTGAATATTTTTGCTGACCAGAACAACATCAATTCTTGCACAATAGCTGCTGCTGGGTATTGTAATGGAGAAAAATAATCAAAATTTGTTAACTTTGTTGCAATTCCTACTTGAAAATATGGCTCTTGACTGATTCATACAGAGGTTACTTTTGTTCTAATTTTAACAGTCACACTTTTTCCTGCTATCAAGCTACTTCAAGAAAAAAGCAGTGTCGACGGAGGGTCAGATGACTTCTCAGTTTTGAACATTACATCCTCTTCTCAGTAAGGCAATGGGCCCCACACCCATCCTCACCCAGAGTTTCCAGAGGCACCCAAAATAGAACACTAAAAGGCGTCTTTGCCGCTTTTCATTTTTTATATAAAATTCAGCAAAACGGTGATTTACCATAAGCTCAGCATGCAACCTATACTTCACATTGTGTTGAGCCTCAGCCAGCAGTGACAGAGTGGGAAAGGAAGTAAATCAGTTGCGCCGTCCAACGTTGGATGGGCGTCCATCTCCCACCAGCACAGCTGGAAAGGGACAGGGTTTATGTGCGCCGGCAGGACTCGGGAAAATGCCGAGAGCCTTTGTTCTACCTCAGGCAAGACCAAGATCTAACCAGAGATCTCTGACCCCTCAACCTTCCCGCTCAAGGTGCCATCGGCCGACTGGTTGACGGGGATGCTGTTTAGCAGGGCGGTTCTGCAGTGCATTTGAACGGGGACATAGACGGGTGTCCAGGCTCGCAGCGGGCGCTGCCGGTGCCCAGCAGAGCCTGACCCACGCCCACACCCGGCACCCGCCAGCGGAGCGCGCCACCGGCTGCCCCCGCTTAGCCCCTTCATCCCTGTTAGCCCACTGTCCCGGGGGGCTTCAGCCGGGCCGGGAGCGAGGCAAAGCGAGTGCACGGGGGCCGCCCTGCCCCGGAGAGGCTCCCCTGCTCCGGTGCCCCGGAGGGGTCCCTGTGCGGGTGCGGGTGCTGAGCGCCGCCGGGCGAGGTGGGTCTCGCTCCCCTCCGCGTCCCGCCGCGCCGCTGCGAGGCGGCCGCCCCCGGCAGCCCGGCGGCCGAGGTGGGCTCCCGCGGCGCCGCCGCCGCCC
>CM031879.1:42279685-42321341 GCA_018697195.1 Certhia americana
TCACCTCGATGTTGTCGATGGGGGCCCCCGGCAGCTCGAAGCTCTGGCCCATGGCGGCGCCGCCGCCCGCCCTCAGCTGGGCGCTGCCCCTGCTGGCGGCGCTGGCGGGCGCCGCCGGACCCCAGAGCTTCGAGCTGCCGGGGGCCCCCATCGACAACATCGAGGTGAGCGGCGGCGCCGTGCTGGTGGCGGGCGGCAGCTGCCTCTACGAGCTGCGGCCCGAGCTGCGGCCCCGCCGCCGCGTGGTGCCGGCGGCGGGGCAGGACTGCGGGGAGCCCCCCGGCATGCGCAGCAACCTGCTGCTGTACTACGAGGAGGCCGGCGGGGTGGGCATCCTGCTGACCGGCTGGACCCAGGATGGCGGCGCCTGCCAGGTGTGGGAGCAGCCGTCCTACCGGCAGCGCTTGAACCAAAGCGAGGTGGTCAGTTGCCTGCCCGACGGCTCCACCGCCGGCGTCGTCTTCCAGCAGGCCGGCGCCTGGTACCTGGCCGTGGCGGCCACCTACTCAACCAGCGCTGACACGAACCACCTGCACTGCGAGCCTTCGAAGTCGGACAAGGAGACTGTCATCACGGTGCGCAGCATGGTCAACCTGAAGTCCAAGGAGGAGCTGGGCATCATCAAGCGCAGGGAGGAACCTTTGCACTTTGTTGATGCGCTCCAGTGGGGGGATCACCTTTTCTTTCCCTACTACACGTTGAAGGCCAGGTTGGGCAATAACACGGAGCCACCCAGCATGGCTGTCCTGCGCCAGCTGGTCCCTTCAGAGGGTGGCCTTACTTTGCAAGGGCACGTCTATTTGGACTGCGGCTGTAGGGGCCTCATTATTTCCTCCAGCCTTGTCCGTCAGGGTGAGCAGGGCTGGTGGGTGGGTGTGTTCCGCCACAGCCACAACGCCAAGGCATGGAACAGCACTGCCGTCTGCATCTTTGGGATGGAGGAGATGAAGGAGCAAGCCTGTGCATCTACGCACTTCAATATGAACGGGAAGAGCTGTGTAAGTCTGGGCATCGTTTGCTAACCTTTCATCCTGCACACCCTTGTTGGCTGTTATTGTTGTGGCTGGTGTCCCTATGCATGACCCGTTGGGTGTCCCTGACCTGGAGGCACATGAAGTTAGTGAGAAACTTCAGAGCCACACCAGGCTTTGCACATCAGCCCTGGCTCTGTCAGCTCTAGTGATTTCTCCAGCTCATTCTGTTTCTAAAAAGCTGATCCTTTCCCAAAATTTGGTGTACTTTCCACCTACCTGTTGGGAAAGACATCTGAGGGAGCTCCTGAGAGCATCCTGGGTCAGACCTGACTCTTAGGCTTCTCTCTCAATGTGTCCTTTTCATCCTAGGATTAGTCGTATTTAATTTTATTTTCCATACAGCCTAGATAAAGCATCTCCTATCTTATTGTGTGCATTCACATCTCATGTCATTGCAGCTACATCAGAAATGGAAAAAAAAGCCTGTCAAATTGTCTCTGTGCACTGGGCTGTGTGCACTGTTATCCCTATCACTTGCTAGTTACCTGTGGTTGCTTGTTCAGTGGTAGGTATTTCCCAAGCCTTGACTTGCCTTGCTTGGGAGGGCTCTCACAGCCACCTCTCCAAATCCTTGTGTGCAACAGACAAAAGTAGGCAATATCTCTTTGTTGTTGCAGTGGTTACATTTTCACAGACAGTGGTATCTCATGGAGTTCCCCATGTCACCTACTTCAGGAACATTCTCTTCAGTTCCTTCCTCCTTTTCAGGGTGAGCTGGGCACTTGAGGAGTGGGATAGACAAGGCTACTGGCTCTGCTGTGGTCTCAGGAGTAAAGAAATTATCTAAAAATTATATTCAGGAAGGTAAAAATGTAATTCAAATGAAGAAGGTGCTTTTGAAAGACCTGTCCATGTTTTTAAGTTAGACTCAGAAGACTTTCCAGAGCTGTGGCAAAAGGACTACTGAAAAGTATCAAGGAGAACCGTAGGGGATCAAGCAAGGCATCATAAAGTAAACCCTAAGGCTTTTGCAGTTCCCACACCATCCGGGGTCTTTGCAGCTAAACTTCTGAATCCTTGATGTATAACGATAGAAATTTCTTCAAAATTCCTTGAAAGAAGTGCAGTAGATTTACTGTCATTCCTTGGTTTTCCAAATCTAACTCATAGCAGAGTGCAGTGCTGAGATTTTTCCAAACACTACCAGAGGGCACGTGTGATTCAGTCTGCTTATCTCCCTACTGAGCTGTGAGACTATTGCCAGTGTTAGAGGACGTGGTTGTGAATGAGAACCCCATATGTGGGTGAGACAACTGTGCTGAAGTAAATAGTGAAACTCAATATGGAGCCAGAGCCAATCCTTTGATTTCCAGTGCAAGCTTACTGTGTGATTTCTGTGCTCCCACGAAGCAAACTTCGTGAATGAATTTGAAGTCTCATTCTGATCCCCAAATACCTATTTGCTTGGTGGAATTTTAGTTTGTATCGTTTGTTCCTAATTACTTGTGAAGTTTCTTAGAGAAGTGCTTTCTGAGCCTGCTAAACAGAACAGAAAAAGAAAGCTCCCTGGTCAGTAGATCCTTTCTAAACACTTTACTAAACCTGATGCAAGAAATTTCAGAAGATCCTCATGGATCTCATAAAGTAACATAATGCAGGTAAGGTGAGGCATGTATTTCTGCAGACAGGGCAATTCCTTGTCGCCATTGCCTCTCAGGTCCTGAATATGAAAAATCAATGATCCACTTGCTTCAGGATCGGTCTGATTCACCTCAGACTCCTGTGACTCCAGAGTTACTTTCATGTCCCAATAGTAACTCTGGAAAATTAGATTGTACTTGGATACAATGTTGAAGAATTTCAGCTGTTACAACCTTTAAAAGGATTGATTACTTAACCTTATGTTCCAAACTATGATGATGTTATTGACTGTAATATTTTGGCACAAGAAATGCAGTAATATTTTGTGAGCTAGTGGAACATGTGGGTCCTGTGAAGTAATATGGCCTATAACATTACATGGCTAATTAGCTCTCTTTTTTAAGCTAATTATATGTGCTTATGGTGTATAAACATAGAAATAAATGCATGTAGTTCAGCTTTAATATTTTTTATACTACAGAAGGTTAGGCTAGGCTATTACAGAGTAAGTTTGGAGATGACAGGCCCATATGCTGCTGCTTCTGTGTTGTTTCAGACCAGATCATTCTACCGTCTCTCACCAAAGTATGGGAGTCCCTGCAATCATGGAATATGCTGTTCTTGGACTCAGAAACACATGGGCTTCAGAGCTGACAGGAAGATGGAGTGTGGCACGTCCATCAACGTGCAGCTTGCAGCAGTGTGTGTGATCCTAGCGGTGGCTCTGGCCAGAAGGAGTGTCTCTGTGTAGTACATAGGGAAGGTAGCACGTAGGGAATGTAGCACGGAGCTGTCAGGAGTAGGTTGTACTACGATGTGTAGGAATGGCAGCAAGCAGCAGTACTTAACACGTGCTTTAAGTCCAGTCTTTTAAAGGAGGTGTTGGTCTTGAGCAAAGGAATGTGTTGCAACGTTATGAGCGCTTTAAGTGCAAGACCTCTCAGGTGCTTGTGCTGAATGTCAGTCTGGCTTTTGCATTGCAGATACCATGTGTTGTAGGGTGCTGCAGGGTGCTGTGGGTCTTAATCTTCTCTGCTGGGTACACTTGAATGCAGGCGCTTAGGTGTGATGTGATGAGGTATGTGTCAATCCCAGACATGGGTTATCAGTTTATGTAGGAATTGAAAAATACAGGGATTTTTTTCCCTGCAGGAATATGATTTATAGTAAGCATATACATTAGGGAGTAGTGGCAGTTTGTTTTCCTTTTGATCTTGTCATCCTTCAGATTTCTGTTATTATTCTGATTACCTTTAGGCAAGACATCCTCTTAACCCTCTCCACTCACATTTCATTTCTCAATAGGACACTAAGAGGGGCTTAGCCCAGTGTATTTGTGGTCCTGAATTCCCTGTTATGCCATTGCTTCGTGGCGTACTCCAAACTCATTCCTGTAAGGTACTGAGTTTCTGTCCCTAATCCAGTAAAGCACTTCATTACATATTTAACATTAGGCATATATAAGTATTTTCATCATCTTCATGCCCATGCATTTAAAGTAAAACATGTACTTGAGTACTTCACTGGAATGGAACCAAATTGCTCTGCATCCTATTGGAACTCACTGTAGGTGTGTAATCTCTTTAGCTTTGCTTTGCCTCTTAGGCCAAAGCTCTCATTTGCATTAAGTTTTAATGCTGGATTAGAGTCTGTTATTGAAAAGTAGTAATTTTTAAGATCCTTGTTTAGCAACTATCAAAAAGTATGTGACTGCTACAAATTCTGTGGAATTTTTCCATATGAGAAGTGGGTAAGTCCATTTCTGTTTTGTGCAGTAGTGTGCACAAAGGAGTTTGTCCTACTTGGATGTGTTTATTCAGGACATTGGCACTACTTGATTCTCAGAGACAGGATCCCTAGCTAGCAAAAGACAAGTGGTGTTTTAGATAAAACGGATAAAACTACTCTGAAAACACAGCTTTTTTTCTTTGATCTACATGTCCCTTAGTTTTGCACTATCAGGGTATATGTGTTACTGGAATCTCTAGCATATCCTACATATACGTAAGTGCATCTTCTTCACTATTTCCTTAGTTAATAAATGTGAATTTGCCAAGTCTCATTCTCAGTTTTTTTCAGAAAGCTGACTGAGTACTTACAAACACAGGAGAAATGCTGAAATTTTTCACAAACTTGCTGCAGGAGCTAGTGAACTTTGAGAAAGACTTTTCTTCTGCTCTGTGACAGAACAGGACCTACAAGGATCTCGGGTCTCTCACAGACAAGCCAGGATGTTGTGAGTCACAGCCAAGTAGATGAGTAGGAAAAGTGTTCCAGTTGGAGAACATCAACAGGAGACAGATGTACAGTGTTACCTAACCACAATAATGACAAATCTGGAAATTTGTTTTGCCATTAAAAAGTTGCATGAGAAGAAAAGGATTCAGAGTGATTCAAGTATTCACAATTTTTCAGGTAGAAAATCCCCCCAATACTGTTAGGCATATACCTGTAAAAAAGAGAATTGCTGTAGTTTTTATTAAGGTGTTTATTCTATTATGTGAAAAGGCTTAAGTAGTTGTGATAGTTACTAAAAGATAAGCTATCTTGGTTGAATTTTAATCTATTATTTAATGCAAGTAAAGATTTGTAACAGTCTGTTCTTTGAACTTTTTCATTTTTCAGTGGTTGATATATATGAAGGTTGGTATGTGCCCCTTAATTTATCAAACATAGTTTGGAATCCTAGGACAAATCCTAGCTGGTGTAAGCTCTACCAAAATGAGATTTTGAAGTCAACAGAGTCACATCAGTTTAATTACAGTCTTTAATTTGCAGGAACAACATTTGAATTTATGTGGTAACTCATTCCAGAGTGATTCATGGTCTTTTATTTAAGGAAAGAATTACAGACTTCTAAATATAATTTTGTATCAAAATTGATCTTGTAATTAATTTTATAGTAGTAAAGTCAATCTCCTGAGTATTACAGACTGCTAGTGTTGCCTCTGATGTTTGATGGGTTTCTAGAGTTAATGTTTTTGTGCTTGACCAAGATTGTTCTGAAAGACCTGCTAGCTCACTTGAACTCTATTTCCATTCAAAGTTGGCTCTCAGGGGATCCCACTGACCATTTCCTTGAACACACTGAAGCCTGGCCTCCAGGTCTCTGCTCGGATTGTCACATCTTCAGTCAACTTCCTTATTCTTGAGTAGTGGATCCAGAAGAGCTCTTGACCGACCCCACAGGTTACCATAGCCTGGGGTCCCATCTTATTCACTTTGTCCCCAGAGCTTTGTAGTCCTGATCTGCACTAGGACATGTCTTTGGTGTCCACATGGATGTGCAACAATGGGTAGTGATCCAAAGAATGGAAAATTACCACAGTCTTTCTGCAATGGGTAAAAAAAAAAAGTGCCAACCTATTGTAACGGCATGACAGTTTAGCACGTGTATGCCTTCATCCCTCATGGTCACCCACCTCTTCCTTTTGCTCTCTGCTAACATGCTGTTTAAGCTCAGTTGGTTTCAAAGTTTTCCTTAATGGAGCTTGTTCTCCCTCACTGGTTATTAGGACACTTTACCACTTCTGTGAACTTAGATCTGAGGACAGAGAAGGACTATTTCTGCTGCTGCAAGAAGTCACAAGTTTCTAGCTTCCCCATCTCAGGAGTCTCCATCAGCATCTCACTCAACCATAGCCTCTGACTGTTCTTCCTGCCTTGCATTATGAGCCTCAGGATTTGCCTCTGCAAGGTCTCACTAAAGATTCTAATTTTCTGGTCATCCTTGATATTTTGCAGGCTGTTCATCTGGACACGTTTGTCCACCTAACACTGCTGGACAATGCACAAATCAAAAAACTTCCTGGAAATAAAATTTTGCATTGGTTCCTTAGCCCTAATAAAGGCTTGCTGCATGCCCCGATATTTGTTACCCTCTAATACAGTAAAAACTGATAAAGGTGGTTAAAGGATGGAGAAGTTATGAAAGAAGAAAGAGGTTCCAAAAGTTTTTCCCCCTAGGAAAAACATCCATTGTCCTAGTGTTGACAATTGCTATATGCGACTTACAAATCTTTTGCCCTTTTGTATAGCTGCATCTGTTCTTTCACTCAGATGCTCAAACCCTTTATTTTTACTTTTTGGACAGCTGCATGTGATGAGTGCTGCATGAGCTAAAAATGCTGCCCTTTCCTCTGAGGCAAGCAATGTAAAATAATCAGGAGGAAATCAAGATAGAAGTGTGAATATCATTGCTGCAGCTGGAGTCATATGGAGATACATCTGAAAATGAAGTGCCAAATAGAAAACGAGTATAAATACCTTCCATGCCAATAACCAAACAAATATAGACTGTAGAGGGATTACAGAATAGAGCAGAGGATGGAACTGAAAAATAAAAAAAAAAAAAAAAAAAAAAAGGGAGATATTATGGAGTGGTATTATCTTTTCTTTTGCTTTTCTTGCTTTTATATGCACCTGAAAATGTTACAGGACAGACAAACAGATGACCATGGAGATGAGTGGCTCTTCAAGTGTAAAGGCAGTTTAGACTGTAAATGCATTTTTAAGAATGGATTTAGCTGTGAAAGAAGCAGCTTGGGAAGGCCCTACAGTGCTGTAACCCCATTAGTCACAGTGGAAGAGGTAAAAGGGCTTGTTAAAACAATAAATGGATGTGGAAAAGGGGTGACAGAAGGGTGAAAGCAGCAGCTGCACCCTGGAGGAAATAGGCAAACTGGAGAAATAGGTTGCAAAAGAGAGAAGGCAATTTTTTTTTTTTTGTGACTGTCCACCATCTGAATTCCCCCTGTTCTTATCCATATTAGCTCAATGTCGCGTTGACCCTCCCTCTAGCAAGCAGAGGGAGGGGAGGAGACTTCCACACTTGTCAGTGTTGGTTTTTCAGTCAGATGAGGAGGATGCACTGAGATGACACTGGTTATTTTATTAGTATGTGGGTCAAAATAAAATCTGGCAGCAAAGCTTTTCAGAAACCGGGCGAGTACTCCTCTTTTCTGTCATCTCGTCGTACAGAGTCTGTGAGTAACCTAGGGTAGTTTGCTCTCTTACAGTACTGCTTGGTGCACTGCAGAAAAACTATTCCTAATTTTGGTGGAAATGAAAGTGTGGTAGCTCTACTTCCTCACTCCCTAGCTCGAGTGAAGGCTCCTTGAGTGCACTGGTACTGGAGTTTTGTTACCTTCTGATATAATAAGTGAGTTAACTTTTTCCACCTTAAAATGCTTGCAGTCACACCCTACCCCATTTCCTTGTCTAACACAGACCTCCAGGGTACTGGATTCTCATGGCTAAGTGAGTTTTACTGAAATTCTGTGCCAGTGCATGACAGTTCCCTGTGTCTTCTTCCTGCTGCATGAAAGAGGAAATAGTGACTTTAAATATGAAAGTTAATCAAGTCTTCTTTTATTCCAAGTGGCTGTTCTTTCAAGCTAATTAAAATAATTCAGATGACTGAAGAACATTTTAATTGACTTAGGATTGCAGTTCAGAAAAAAAAAAATTCTAGTGGAAAGACTTTTTGGGGTTAAGCCAGCATCATGGCATGCAAAAGAGTTGAATTCAGCTGTTACTGTGTTACAGAATTTACTTCATAACTTTGAGAAATGCCTTCACCTTTCTTCTAAATGTCAGTTTTGATGGTCCATTTCACACTTTGTCTAGTGTATTAAAGTGAAATAGGTTCTTGCACTCAGAGGGTTCCTGCAGGTTTAGGAATTCATCCTTGAGCCTGAAATTCTGGATTTTGTAAGCTAACCTACAAGACTTGTTCCCAAGGACCTGATCTTACCTGAGCTCTTTTCTTCTACCTCTCCATGCCTTCCACTCCTTTGTGTCAGCACATGTGCAGCCACATGTTCATGTGATGAGCAGTACGACTCAAATGAAGATGTAGGTAGGTAGATTTATAGAGCATTTTCTAGGCACATCATTGCCTTAACTAAGCTCCCTGGAAAACATTATACAGGGTTATAATTGGCTGGGGTTGGACCCATTTGGTGGCAGGTGGGATCACACCTTTGGCAAAGCCTATGGCAGAGATAGACTTGGAACAATTAGAGAATTTAAAACTGAGTTACTGCTTACTAAGGAGACACATGGGCTTCTAGGGAGTTCCCCTGGTAAATGATCCTATTCTCACACATGTAGATTTCCTTTCAACATTTGATTATCTACAATCACAGTTACTTGGTTTGGTTTTTCATTCCACAAGATCCAGGGATTTCCTGCATGATGTTTTTTTCATGAGCTACTTACATGTGTTTGCCACTTAATTTCCTCCAGGTGGGATGGAGAATTGAGGGTAAGATGTTGATTCTAAAGCTCACACAGCTACATTTATGTTCTCCATGATGTGAACTTCATATTGCTTTATCTCATTTTTATGTTTATGTAATACACAGGTCTCTACTTCCTCTAGTGTCAAGGAAGATAAAGGTTTGCATTTTTATACACACAGACACAGTTTGTTTGAAGTGCCTCCTTTCTCCAGAATATTTATTTGCATGCCTTTGAAAGTGGTTGCTGAGTGTATCTAGCCTTCGGGTGATGGCAAAGCATGGCATCATTGAGAAGAACTGGAAATTCAGAATAACCCCAGGGTTTATGTCCCAAAAAAGAGAAATCCTATTACAAAGTAACTTACTGCTGCTATGCTGAGTCTATATTCCACTGAAGTCAGTGATTTAACTGCAGCAGATATAATATTTGTTACAGATATGACCAGTTGTCATAAATGAAAAACTAGTTTCATGTGTAATTTCCAATACTGTGTTGCTCTGAAACTGTATCAGAATTTGAATGTTATTCAAAGTATTGTCTAAAGTTGGGTTCTCTGAGAATCTTTCCATGGATTCCTCTTTTCCTCAAAATTTTGGAGTATAGGTGAATAATTTTTTTATATGTTTTTCTTATATCTGGATTCTCAGGAGGCACGATCAATCAAGAAATTACCTACCTTGATTCACTCTGGATTGGTGGCTGTTTATGGCACAGTTGTTTTGAATCGTATAGTTCTCTTTTTGGGAACAGATGATGGACAGTTACTGAAGGTAAGCTGAGTGTGGCAGTTCTTCCCTTCTCCAACAGCTGCTGATGTGTTCAAGTGGGTAAATATTTCCTGGTTTATTCAGTGTGTTACAAACAAATATGATTCCCTGAATCTCTATTTTTTGTTTGTGAAGTAAGTGCTGTATGGTCATTTGGAGAGCAAAATAACTTTCAAAAGCAATTATGACCCTGCTAAAATTCAAGTAAACATTTAATTAAAACACTAATGCTCACAGTATTAATTTACAGACTGTGGAGTTCTCAGTTATTTTGCCTTGTTTACCTCCTTGCTTTGATTTTTCAGTAGCAATACTGAATATTGTTAGATTTTGGAAGTGTATTTGTTTGTTTGTTTGTTTGCCTGTGTGATGTGAAAAGCTGTCCATTAGAGAGAAAAGTCAAGATTCGTTTTGCCTTAGCTTCTGAATAGTTGGCCAATGCTAATTGAAATCCGTTGTCTGAAAGTGAAAGTCATCTTATCTCATTATCAAACAATTTCAACCATCCAGTCAAATGTCTTTTATACTTTAATTTTTTCTGGGTTTTGCGAGAATGTACATTTCCTGTCTGCACGGCAAAGGTTGTCTCTCATTCTTTGTCTTTATTAAACAGACATTTGGAACGTTTAATACAGACCTTGAAAAAGCTTTGTCCATTTGATTTCATTTTGCTTTTGATAATGAAAAATCAAATTGAAGTCTTCCATGTCTCCTTAACACACTGGAGACAGTGAACACATCTCCCTTGTTTAGTTGTGAAAAACCAATGTCGGAGTGCTTATTGACTTGCAAAATAAAGCTTCTGGGGTCTCTGATTTACTTGAATTCTGTGCAAAGGGTGGTGGAAAACAGGCAAGATAAGAAAAAGAAATATCATCACCGATGTATACTTAGAGAAGCCACAAAGAAACTTGTGTAAGTTCTTTTTTACTTAATGGGTGTCTGAATGTTAGTTTGTTTTCTGAAGGCTAATACTTTCTTCTCTATTGATAGGAGTAAAGGTTTTTTATATTTTGGGATATAGGCATTTCCTCCACATTCAGTTTCTGAATCAGTCAGTAACAGGCTTTATGGAAGACATGTTTCATATGCTAAAGCAGTGCCAAAGTCAATGCTAAATGTGTCTGGCATGGATTTTGTTGAAATTCTGTTCTTATGGTCTCTTCCTTCATCCTTCACCAGTGTGAGAACCACACCACTGCTGTAGGTGAATTGAATCATGGTACAGTAATTCATCACAGAAGCTTTGTTGTAACTGAAATTAGGCTTTTGCTTAAGATGTTAACTGATCAATAAAAGAACAGGGAAATAATTTAATTACACATTTTTTAGGCTATTCTTAATGAGGATATGAAATCTAATTGCCCAGAGGTTTTATATGAAATTGAGGAAGAAACTTCAATTTTCCCCAAACTACGACTTGATCCAGTGAATAGTAACTACATCTATCTGTCCTCTGCCAATAAGGTAAGTACAATATTTAACAAAATAATAAATTCATATAACCTACTGCTTTAAGGATTTCTACCACTTTATAAGTGAAGCATCAATTTGTGTCAGAGTTAGACTTTTAATATGCAAACTGCAGTTACCAACTTTACATCTAATATCTGGTTATGTTGTCTAAGTTTGGGCTGCACTCCTGCAGAGCTCGGAAGAGCCTCAGCTGTTATGGTGCTGCCCAGTGTTGCTATGATCCAGCAATACCCTTAATTCCATGTTTATTTTATGCCATTCTGCCCAGAGAGTGTTTGTTTCTGGTTTTCCTGGCAGCAGGAAAATGCAGGTCATGCAGAGTCAAGCTTAAGAGATAGCAAAAAACCTTGTATGCTTTGGAGACAAAGCAATCAAGATGTTGGTAGGTCAGAGTTTGCCAGTCAATTAAGGAGTTTCTAAAGTGGAGAAATCTTGATTTGAGAGATGGCTTTGAAGCCTTAGTTCTGATGAAATCTGCGATAAAGCTGTAGTCAGTGATAAAATTCCCATTGTTTTCAGTTAGGCATAGACTTCAAAAGAACAAAACAAAAGGATAATGAGAAGTGAGCAATGTGTGTGCATAGTGAGGCCAAGGAGTTTGGCAGTGGCTGAGAGCTGCTGCACGTGAGCAAACGTGTTGGAGCTGCATGTCAAGCAGTGAGCGGCTCCCAGGAGCCGGTGCAGTTGTTGCTGCACATCTTGCAGCAGGGCTACTGAGCAGCAATCAGAAAATCCCTTTGTCTCGCCAGCAGCGAGAAAGATGGCATTGAAAGCTTAAGGGCTTGCTGTCCATCTTAGCTGAACAGGATTTCACCCAGCACTTAATTACCATCACTTACAATAAAATCACTTTTCTGTCAGTGAACATAGTGTTTTAGCCTGCTGTTACAGAGTGGGGGTAAGTTGGTAGGAGAACCCCTGACTGATATAAAACATTTATCACAAATATAGAAGGAATCAAAATCTTAGTCAAAAGTATACGTAAATATCCAAAGTAAGACTTGAATTTTCTTTAGCTTTGGTAAAAGATCAAATTGTTATAGAGGAATAATAGATTTTACAAATACATGCACTTCTCTGATCATCTCTTGGAGCTAAAATAAGGCTTCTACATTGTCTTCTTTAACTTGGTAGTAATCTAGGATTATGACTGGTTTCTGAATTGATTGTCTCACACACCTTCAGATAAATTGAATTTTACCATATATGGATGGAAAAAACAGTAAATATAATTTTGCAGAAAGCAGTGTATCCTCATTTCTGTTGACAGAATATAGGAACTTCTAATTCTTGCAAATTTGTAAAGTATGGTTTGAATTAGTTTTTCTTCCTAGGTCATTAATTCACATTGTTATTAATCACATTATTTGTATCTGTATTCAGTGTTTGTAATCAGCTTTCTCTTTTTCTTTTTCCTTTCCTTTTCTGAAAATGGCTGGCTAGGATATTCAAGCTGAATGTACAAGTATAGATACATACAATATAGCCACAATTATCTACATTTACTTACTGAAATGGCATTTTCATGCATGCTGAGCAGTTGCATGCGTTTGTTCTAGTGTGCACATGCAGTAACCTGACATGGTGATGCAAACACAGATGCATTTTGTTATGCGCATGCATTTTTGGATGCACCTTCATCAATCATTTAAATATCTCCATTCTGAGGAGAGGAAAATGGTGTTCTGCTAAGCAGAGCATTATTTGTAAAACATACCTCCTTTCTGTTATTACCTATAATTCACTATGCTGATCAGTTTTTCTTGCATTAATCTGCCCATGCTGGCCTTTGAGTAGTAGAACCAAATTGTTATTGTCAGAGGTGTTTCATTATCAGATGGCAAAATACAGTGTGTGCAAAATAGGCTGCATATTTCTATCCAAAGGTCTTCTGGCAGAGGGGAATCCAGAAGGAGACTTCCCCAGAGGGATTGTGCTTGTTTGCTGTCAGATTTTTAATGGTAACTTTCAAGTTCTCCAGTTATGGAGGCTGTATTAATTCAATGTGTTATTGTATTCTTTGGTTTCAGGTGAGAAGAATACCAGTTGCAAATTGTGGTAGATTTGCTTCTGAGCAAGAATGCTTATCTGCAAAGGACCCCTACTGTGGGTGGTGTTCTTTCAATCAAAGGTATCTTTTAGTATTTTAGACCATCATATAAAAGCAGAGCATTATTAGTCACTGTACATTTTGACTGGCTTGAGGCTATTCAACGTCAAGATTGTATCTACTGATTTTTTATAGAATCAGTCATAGCCATAAATGTGAGACTTCCTTGTCATGTGAAAGAGAACTCAGTATTTTTGAAAGACTATGTAACCCTCAGATTTTTGAGATTTAACCATAAAATATATGTTGGGCTAAGAATAATAAATAATTTTGCTTTTAGAAGAGGTATTTTTGTTTTCAGATTGAGAGATAAAATTGTATAGTTGTGCTTGAAACATCGTAATAGCTGGGAGCATCTTGTATGTGAAAACAAGAAAAGAGTGCTTAGTTGTCTTAAGTACTGATAGTTCCTTTTTTTGAACCACTGACTTTGGTTTAGGTCAAAGGAGAATTTCTTTCTAAATACTTCATTCCCACATTTGAATCATTAATTTTGACACTTTGAAACAGATTTGAAATCTATTTTACATCTGGGGCCTGGACTGGAGAAACTCCTGGGTCATTTGTCCTAGTCTTAGCAATTGCAAGCAACCACATCATGTAAAACTAAAAACATGGAAAGGATGATCCTAAATTTAGATAGGCTTTTTGTCCTTCCTGCCCTGGTTGTGCAGCTTCCTGGCAGACTCATTTTTGCTGGTAAAAATATGTCTGTTCATTTTCCTCATGTGTATGTTTATGGACAGGTTATAGTTACTTGTTCTTGTGTTCACATCACCTTTTGTTGCATCCAGGATAGCTGTTGATGTGGTGATGGTAAAGAGAAGCAGGAAGGGCCTTTGCAAAGGTTCCACAGAGATGTTTATTCCAGCCACACACAGGCAGTCCAGGGTTAAAGGCAGGGCTCATGGGAAGGGTTCAGGTTCAAGTATATGGGTGCTGGGTGCTGGAAGAGCATCAGGGACCAATTATCAGGGGGCATGGGGCTGCAAAGGCAGGATTGGGGAATGGGAGCCAATGGGGAAATTGGGAAGGAGTGATTGAGGGACACAGGGACAGGGAAGGGATTAACAGGGCTGACTGAGGGAGCAGAGCAGGGGTACATTGGCATAACAGAATAGGGGATCCTGGGAGAGATGCCTCTTATGTCTCCTTAACATAGGGAAAGCCTCTCCACAACCTTTGCCTAAATAAGTTCTACACTCCACCCCACCCCCACTCCCTCACACTCACCTCTTCAATGTTTTTGTGGAAGCAGTTGCTCTCTCTCTCCCTCTCTCTCTCCCTCTCTCTCTCCCCCTCTCCTTTCATTTTGGGTGTGCTTAAACAGTGAACTTCACTAAGATCCTCTCACATGAGACACTCCTCTCTTACCTCCACTCCAGTAACTCTTCCATGGAATTTATGCATCCTTTTAAGATAAGGACGGCCAGGATTCTCAAAGTGTTCCAGAAGAGATTTCAGCTGTGTTTTGCTTAATGTTGTTTAATCAGTCTGTCTGGGAAGCACCTTAGTGTGTTCTGGGATCACAAATGCCTTTTCATGACAGCATCACATTGATGGGCCACAATCATCCATGATCAAATAATGTCCCCAGGTCCTTCGCTTTCTTTGTTGTCTTTCCAACTGATGAGTTTCCACTCTATAACACATATGGGTTTGTGAGATTTTTGTTGCTGTAGGTACATGTTCTTGTACTTTATGCTTTGAAATGTCATTCCATTTCAAGGTTATCCAAGTTTTCCTGTGTGATATTCTTATCTTTTTTGCATGTTAATGTTCCCAACTTTGTATCATCAGCAGATGTCAACAGTGTAAACCTTCTTTTATGCCAATTTGCCAGTGATTAAAATCTTAAACTGAAGTGTCTATAAGACGGATTTTTGAGGAATTACACTAGTAGCCTCTTTTAGAAGGTTAACACTACTCACTTTGGTTTGTTACCAATTTGGTTTTAGAGTAATTCTGCTGAAGATCTGCTACTTTGTGTTTGCAAAGGTAGTTATTGGAAGAGAGTAGGGTTTTTTTCTGTAATGCATTTTCTTCAAACTCTTTTGCTCCCTTGTTAGAAGTTGTGTATGTTACAGTGCTAAGCTTTTCAGGCTTTTAATTACCTTATAAAGAGATTGTGAATAATGCTTATTATTCAGTAAATCCCCTGCTTATGAGGGGAATCACCAAAACTTTCTGTGTGATTGAAACAGAAATAATTTACTCTTTTGGAGGAAAAAAAAGTTAATTACTATAATATGAGTCCTGTTCAACATCCACATAATTTTTTACTGTTAAATACTTAATGTCATTAAATATTAGACTTTGTGAAGAAACACCTCTGAGTGAAACTTTAGGAAAAGAGGAAGACATTTTTAGCCAGTATTTTAGTCAAACTCTGTATGTGCCCAATAAAGCAATATATTCCATAATAATTTTGAGATCATTGATATGTTTTCTACTTTTACAGGGAAATAAATTTTCTGTAAAATAAAATACACACTCCAGTTTTATGTAAAATTTACTAGCAATGCTAATGCTCCATTTTAAGGACAGTGTGAATTAAAATCCAGTCCTTTCATGAAAAAATGTGTGCATATCATTGCAAGTGAAAACAAAACGAAGCAAAATGTTTCTACTGTTCCCATTTCTACTCTTTCTTCCATAGGGACAAATATATTAATTCTCCTTTTCACTTGCAATCATTCAAACCACTTAGTATTGTGTGATTTCTCCTGATGTTTTTAGATTTTCAGTAGATGAATCAGATTTGTCTGAATTATGCTGAAATACAATTCCAATACAAGGTATTGATGATTTACATGCATTTTCTGTATGGAAACAACACAATATATTATTTAACATGATCAGAGTTACTTTTGAATATAGTCAATGTGTGGGGCATCTCTGGATTTAATTCAGGGGTTGGTGCATTGGAGAAAGAAGGAAGCCACAGCTTTGTCTGAAAGCATGTTCTCATTCCATGAGGAAATCAGTATGCTTTAGCAGGACAGAGAAGGCAAGTATGTTAGGATCTTTGTAGTTAACAGAGATTATTGAAGCAGGGACTTATGTAAATATGAATGAACCTGTATGCATAAGTGTTGTGTTATTGCAGTGAAATAAGAGAAACTCAGCTCCAATTATGTAGAGAAATCTTTAATAGTATAAGGAACTAGTTTGCTGTGGAATATTAAAAAAAAAATCATCTTGACTGCTTTTCTCTATATACATATCTATGCATGTCTGAAATCTGATCCAAGAGTTTCATACCTTATACCTTCATGCTTGTATAAGGTCCAGTTTGCCTTTCCAAGGAAGCCAGACTTAGTTGTCTGAGTCTGTATGTTAGTTTTCAGAACCATGTAGTTCACAAATAGTATTTATCTGTTATATTCATTCAAAGTACTTGCAATCAATATAAATTTTCTAAAAATAAGGATATTACAGAATAATTTTATCTTTAGGTGAGTAGAATTATTTTGTTCTTGGCCTTTGCAGGGCAATTTTAAGAATTTATGCTGAGGGTCATCAGATATGACTGCTTCCTATGAAATTACTGTTCTCCACAGCACACTGTTAGAGTGTTAAAGGTCAGCTTTTAGAGCAACAAAAGATGCATTTTTCCCTCACATAAAGACAAGCATTACCCTGGGTCCTGGGTGGCATTACTGGTTTTGCTATTAAATTCTCAGATTCTTCATTGCAAATGAGGGAAACAGGTTCATTGCTTGTGTTCCTCAGGCAGTCAAAGAAAGCAAGTAGCTTCTTCCTGGGACAGTTGTAAATATTCAGCTTGATAAACAGTTTTCTTTTTTACTGTTTCTATATTAGCATCACTGAAATGCATACACTTGTTTATTGCCAAGTACTGCAAGCGTGTTGCCTTGCATCTTTACCATTATAATCTTCACCCTGTCAGAAACTGCAGAATGTTTTACTTTTGTCATTCCTGGTTGCCAGTGTGAATTACCTACCACCATACATGTAGGAGTTATGGGGGTGGGACGGATGGAGATGAGAGATCTCTGCAGCCAGGTCTTGGAAGTTGTGGTTTAAAGGGCGTGGGTGCAGGGGCCCTGCTGGGAGCTGCCAGCCACAGCTCTGAGCAGGTCCCAAAGAGAGCCAAGTTCCCAAGAGAAGGAGGGAGAGAAAGAGTAAGTGTAAGAGTAAGAGCAAGAGTAAGTAAGAGAGTGAAGTTCCCGTTACAATACAGTAAATCTTCTTCTGTGCTTACGATTCTAATTCTCACTAACCAATCTAGTACAAAATACAAATCTTATAGCATTTACATACAGCCTATAAGAATCCTTATATTATCATACTGTGTTACATTTTAAACCCTAAAAACTACTCTTTGGACCCCTTCTGCTAAGCTAGTAGGGTCTGCTCTGACCCTTGGAGCTGTCTGCAAGCAGAGGGTATTGTCTAATCAAAAGGATTACCTTCAGCTGGCCATACTATTGTTTTCCAGTTGTTCAGTAACTAAGGCTTGTTATGTCAAAGCTTGCTTTCATTTCAGTCTCACTTGTAGTTTCCATAGTCTCAAAATCTTTTGCCAGGCAATCATATTTGTAAGGCTTTCCTGTTTCATCTTTCCCAACAGTACATATTTGAGAATGTGGTTTATGCGCATCTGTTGGTGATGGATCCCATCTTCTGTGGCTCTAAAACTGTGGTGCTAATGAATCTTTGTGATCTAAGTAGGGTGAAGAGAGATATAAATGAGACTGAAATTTGCCTTCGCTCAGGTAGTTTGAAATACATCAGGCATATATTTAGTCCAAATTTATTATAGTATCATTATGATCTGAATGTATTCAAATGCAAAGCCCCACCTGGTTCTTGTGCAACAGGAACTTGGTTTCCTGAATTAGACCACAAAGCAAGTGACTTTGTGCTTAACTACATTTCAATTGCCAACATCTTTATCTGCAGGGAAGGTGACTTTATGGCTCCTAAGATTTGTGCGGTTATTTTGGGCATTTCAGAATGTAGTGGATATTTTTGTTGAATATGTTGTTCATTTTGGAGAGAAAACACATTGTTTGTGAAATATGTTTTTACAGTGAGCTCTTCATGAAAAAGGCCCATACTTTGCAACTGTGAACTCATTTCCAGTTTTTAAGAGAAGGAATGGTTCATTGAGGCAGATGTCAGTGTTCACAGGATTGAACCTATACATGCTTCTGCATTTAGTAGAAAAGTAGAATTAAAACTATAAAATGTTACATTTATTTATAAATATTCAAACTTAGTATTAAAATATTAAGATATATTCAGTTAGGACTTACTTGTCTTTAGTTGCTAACTATATGAAGTTACTTGGAGTTAATGAATTGTTCATTAATTGTTGATAGCAGACAGCATTTTAAGGATTCATCTTTCAAACTCATTGATTGTCCATCTAATTTGTATGCCTATGTTGTCTTCTTCTTCTAAATTGTTTTTAATGTGTGTAACCTTTGTAGTACTTATGTGTCCCAATGTTTCCTCATTCTTCCTTAATTTTTTATTGCACAGTTTGTTTCCTACAATTTGGAATCTCTAACAGTTGTATTTACTTTGAGCTGTCTTAATTCTGAAATTAATTTTGTGCTTGAAGACAGAGAAATTTATTTTGAACCTTTTCAAATCTGGTGTTTTTAACCAAGTGCACTGACAAAAAAGGGATTACCATTCATATCAGTGGGTGACAAAGGAGATTAGGGAAGAGGATGCATCTCATCAACTATACACATTCGTCGTATAACTTTACATTTGAGCTTCACTGCCATCCCTTCTTATACCCTCTGGAGAGAACAAGCAGTTTCTGTAGAGTGGTTCATTTCATTTTTGTATGAATGTCTAAAACAGGGTAGGTAAATTGTACCCTAAAGAACATATTTCTCCCCAAAGAGTGTAGAGGGGCACTGGGGGGCAGTTGGGGGGATCAAATCTAGAGCTGTACAATGAAGCAGTCAAGTTGGGGATGATGAATTCTGTCCCAGGCTACCAATTCCTTTGTTACTGGCCAAGCATCTCATATTTGCTTGAGTCCCATTGACTTAATCAAGACCCTCAAGCATATATCAATGCATTGTAATTAATTTTGATAAGCAGAAGATTTTACTGATTGTTTTCCTGAAGCTTTTTGCAGTTATAACCATATTCCTGTAAAAAAAATCAATAGTGTTCCTGTAAAAAATCAATAACTTTAAATAAGTTGAAGTACAGTGTCTGAAGTCAAAGGCACAATAAGGAGGCTAGTATAATTTTATGTATACTTTTAGGTGCACATTAAAAGAAAATTGTACACATTCAAACAGCATAAATGGTTGGTATAACATTTCACATGCACCTGATAAAGATCTGAAAATCCTGCTAAGTTTCCCTGCCAAATATCAGGTATGTACACCCAGTTTTATGTGTGTTTGTTTGTTGTGATTTAAAATATGTAATTTTGTTGCTTATTGCAGCTTGTCTTCTTTTGTCACCATGTTCCATATATTAGGATCTCTTACCCCAACAATTGGCAAATATCTTGGATATCTCCGTAAGCTGAATGTGTGAATTAGATAGATGTTCTCCTCTCCTATGAAATGTATCCTGAAGCTATACTTCATGATGTTAGGTCAAAAATTCAAATATTCACTATGCTAACTTAGGCGATGATTTCATTGAATCACTGTATGAGCTATTTTAATATTTCCAGTAACTGTATATCAAGTGCAGTATGGAAGTTCTGAGTTTTGTAACAAGTTAGGAAACATTCACTGGGTCACATATGCTAACACAAATTCTTAAGTGCTTGATATTAGTCTTTACTCTGTATCTGTTCACAGCACACGCAGCCTTGAACATTTGATTATCAACTATTGTGACTGGCCACTTAATCTGCACACTATTGTTTCTGATTTCCTGATTGAATACACTAATGTAATCATATTTGTAAAGCACACTCAGCCAGAAACAAAGGATAATTTATTACAATATAAGTTCTGTTTCTTAATTAAGTGCTCTTTGGTTATGGATGCAGACAATCTCTCTATGTGAAGATTCTCACGTAAATATTTTTAAAGGAATATAACAGCATATAAGACAGCAAAATTCCTGCTTTAAAATCCTAAAATTCGTTAAGATTGCTTGCTAACATACCATACAGATCCATTTAATTTCTGGAAGTAAGCAATGCTGTTACTTTCAGAACTCTTTCTGTATTGTTTCTTCAGTTGGGAGTCACTCTTCTTTGAGAGTTTACCTAGTGAATTGTCTGCTTTCACCACAAAAATTTTTGTTTTGTGCATTTCATAGTTTGTCATTTTTTGTAAAAACAAAGTGATGACTTAACAAGTATAACAAAACCCCTCTGTTGTATTCTTGTTTTTATTGTTTTATAGGTTGTTGTGACTGCAAATGTAAGCAAAATCCTTACTTTCTGTATGATAAAAATTGTAACAGCTGTTGAAATATTTTATGAAAATGTAGTGCTGAAAAATTCATCCTGTTTCTGCAATCTAACCACTCCGATGATAACTGATAATGGTAGGTTTTACTATTAAATGTATTTAATGCTTATTCACTGTCCTTCCATACTGGGGAGTACTGCATAAATGCAGGCCTGATAAGTGTGAAAATGCATAATGCTTTTTATTAAATATCATTGAAGAAAAATAATTCATATTTTGACGAGTGATTTGAGTATACTCACAGTGTTCTTGGTGATTAAAGTTTTGTTAATATGGAATCCTTTGTAGAATAACATTACCCTGTGGCTGGAAGCAGCTTCTTCGGTTGACCCTGTGGCAGTGCAGTGCTTTAGCATTAGAATATTTACTTACATGATACCATTAATAACTGTCTAAGGAAACTTAAGATAAATGCAATGACAATCAAGCTGTCAGGAGCAATGGAAGCAGTGTTGGTCTAGTGCTTTGCCTTGACAAATTAACGCATCTTAACTCTAATCTGCAAACAGAATTTGTTTTTGCAAGAAACTGTACTAGCATAAATAAAAGGAGAATCTAATTATGAATGTCTGTACAATAAATAATCTTAACATTTAGTTAACTGTTTCAGCCTTAGACACTGTGAGAAAGTGATTGTGCAGCATAGAGTATTAGCAGAAAGATAGATGGTTCAGGTGCAGCTTGGTGGGTACATTCTTTTGACTTGATTTCATTCATCCTTCTGAATTACTGGTTGAATCATTTTGCAATAATTTGCATGCTACTTTGTTCACCAATGGTTCTCAGAGTTAGCTACCTGAGCAGCTTGTATTGGATGCACAATGCTTGTGTTCTGGTATGTGTATTTAATGGACAACTACAAGTTTTAGAATGAAGTGGTAAATTACTGAATGTCCAGACTTTTGAGCTGTTCTTTAGGCTTTGGTCTCAAGGCTCAGATCATGGTCCTTCACAGTGGAGTCTTATTTGACTAATAGTAGGGCATTCCCTTGCATTTCTTCAAGAGTCTGCATAGAAGTAGAAAGCTTTTCTAAGAGAGATTTGCCTTATAACTTCTTAAAGTTGCTTATGTTAGGATGTGAAAGAGAGTTTTAATCTAAACAAAGGAACAGACAGCAAACACAAGGATTCCCACGTGTTCTTAAGAGACTTGAAGAGGAAACAGAAAATTCAGACAAATGCTTTGCGTCTATCTCTTCCTTAATAATACAGCCCAAAGGACATGTGCAGGTGTCTGATTCTCTTGTAAAGCCTTGGTGTAGGGAGAGGAATGAAATGTTACCAAGTATTTTCAAGGACCTGTTGTTCCGAAAAGCTCAGTACTACAAAGAGCTCTCTCTCTCGGGGACCCTTGCCCCTGAAAAAGGTTCTCTGGAATATTTGGATCTCAGGAGGCTGTATGGGAAACCCTCCTCCAGCATCACAGAAATGTTGTGTCAAGATACTGTCCAGCATTGGGAATTGAGAAGGAAAGACTGTCACTAGAAGGTGGCAGCTGGAGTGATATCCATGAGTATTCTGATCTATTAAGCTGTCTTTAGTAAACACTATTAGTGGATTTTTAAGAGGGAAATGTCCTTTATTGACCAAGTTCCAAAAGCTATGTTTTCTTGTAATTATGCACTATACAGTTGGTTTTCTGTCTTCACAGACTAAAGCTTTCTCTTAATTCCATTAGCAGGTTTTCAGAGAACAGTTGTTATGGAAGCCAGCTCACCTTGCCTGTGCTTTGAGCCAAAAATGAGCCCTTTGGCAGTGTTTACCAGAAGGCTGAGGTTAGCATGTGCCTGCCAGTATTACTGCCACTCACATGCTCCTATGAGCTGAGATGTCTTAGCAGATAATTCAAATGTGAAGTAACATTGACTATTTGTGGTATCTCAGTTTCATAAGAGGATGCACTTGCAAAACTCCTTTAGGTGTTATTTCCTGAAAAAAGATTTTGAAAATACCTGCTACTCAGTGCAGTCTCTAATGCATTTTAAAAGGTCAGCCCAGACCGTACAGAAAATAATAGGTTCCATTAATTTCAGCACAGACAGAATCAGGAAATATTTGACAGTGTTGTTTTTAAAGTATTTATACAAGCTTAAAAGAAAAGACAAGCTCTGCCAAAAGGAGATAAATTTCTTACTTTTGCTTACTACTCCTATAAAATGCTAGGAGTGTTTTACTTTTTCTGTAGCTCATAGCTTGACACCTTTCCCATATATTGATTTAGACAAGTGATTTAAGCAACTGTGTGTCAACACATCAGATTTCTGCTGATAACTAGATTTCTGGAGATACGGATAAGTGTTTGGTGGAGATTTCAGAATGTCTGTCTACTCATCGACATCTTTAAGCATAAAAATTCTGTTGAAGTCAGACACTGCTGTCTATTTAGTAAGGTGTTTGAACATATGAATGGTCCCAAGGGCTGTTTCTAACGAGCAGTCCAGATGACCTTTGCAGTGGGCACCCAAGTGCCATGCTGCCAGTTGGAGGTAGGAGATACCTATATTAACATTTCAGACGTAGCCAAAGGTGGCTTTTGTCTGAACATGCCAGCCTATGATAAAGACAAAGGTCTCTCTACCTTTGCAAGATAGATATACTTAAAATCTGTGTAGATTTTCTGGATTGAAAAGCTAACTACTTTCTAGCATGGAGAAGTCAGAAAAGTCTGCAAATATGGGTTTCATTTGATCTCAGGCAGCCATTTATTTTACAGACTACACATCTGCAGGCACACAGATGAAAGAGACCATGGCTTAAGTGGTATATATCTAATTCTACTGTTCGATGTGGTATTCTGCTCATAAGAGAAGATACTCTTTTCATACCACAGCTGCCAGTGAATTGTTGGTATAGTAATTGCTAGCTGAAATAATGGCAAATTGACTCATGCAATCATAAAAGATTTAAATAGGATGAAAATTGCTACTGCATAGATTACAAAAGGAAACTCTGAAACCAAGTCTGTGAGACAGAGAGACAACTATGGTATGGTGAGGTCTCTTGCATTAGAACAGTCTGTTGTGTTAGAAGACTTGAATTCAGGGTCTGGTTATACCAGAGTGTATATCACTGCGTGCTTTTTTGAGAGATGATTTTATATCCCAGCATCTCAGTAGCATTTCCTTATCTATACCCTGACAATAACATTACTTTTATTTGTCATGCAGTGGTGGCATCAAACTTAATTAATATGTGTGTATAAAGTGCTGGCATAACTCAACTGAAGAGTGCTGTGGAAGGAAAAAACCTGGTTATTTTTATCAGTCAAAAGTGTGAGTGAATGTATATGGGAAGGTGCATACTAAGTACAGAACAGCTACTTTGAGTTTTCAACTCAAATTATTTTTGAACAGTTATTTCTTGTAATATCCAGCATGTGCCTAACATGTGCATTTTTCCAGATTGCCTAGTTCTCGAAGCATCACTGTCCTCAAGCTCTTGGAATATCACACAAACATTTCAGTTGAAAAAGTAAGAGCCTGATTCTTGTTAAAGTTTGTTGTGGGGTTGATGTGTGTGTGTGGGAAAGTGACTAAAGTCATTCATCATTCTTTTTTTTTTCTTTTTTATTCAGGAACTACTTATCACTAAATATAGTCAGATCTGTTTTCTTGGCCCACTTTCTCCTCCTTCTCTTTTTTTTTCCCCCCCTTAAAAAGCTACTTCTTCTGATGACTCTCTTATTTAATGGGACTGTGGAAACTAACTGTAGCAGTCATTACAATGACTGAATTTATGACAAGTGCCTGAAGAGATAATAAAGGATGTCACAATGACATTAAAATTCTTTTTGTCCTTGGGTAAAAGGTGGGTCCCTGGTACTCAGTATGAGGCCTATATTAGAGGAGTCAAGAGATTCTTTAAAATCACTTTGTGAAGCTGTTTTAAATTAGACCCAGATGCAATTTTAATGTGGTCCAGAAGTAACATGAATATAATTAAACCAGAAAGTAACATCTAATCTGCTAATAGGAATAATGAATACCTATTCTTCTTTACACATTATTTTTCAGACTCTTTGTTGAGACCTGTCAGAGAAAGCATTCATGCCCATTACGTGGCCTAACACTTTATGATAAGTGGTTGTTAATATTTAGAAAGATCTAGCTAATACATGCTGTAGGTAACTACAGTGTTCCCATTCAGAATGCTCCTCCCCTATGCAAAAAGGCTAATTCATAAGCACCTGGGATGAAATAAAACTCTTTGCTTTTTGGAAAGTGGCACATCATTTTCCTGTCCCTGGAGGAACATGGGGAAGGAGCTGTCTTTCTCTAAATCAGAGCATTTCTCAGCATGTTTGGAGAGGGACCGTGCTGCTCTTGGATCTCTTCCGTATTGATAGAAGCATTGCAAAGCAAGATAGGGACAAACTAGTCTCACAACAGGCATGTATTTTGGTAGATGAAGGCAACAGCAAACTGGCAATACTTTCTAGCACAACAAGCATGGAACAGAGGTTCAGACAATCTGGGAAAAAAATCAGTGAAGATTTCCTGCCCTTTTATGGTTAAAAAGTGCTACCTGGCCACTCGTACTGGAGTATATCACAGTAAAATGTAAATCAAAGTGTTTCCTCTGCTTCCTGCTTTTTTTGAAATTAATTAACTCTCAGCATCTCAATACAGACTGCATTTCATACAAAATTTCTTCTCAGAATAAGTAAAGCAGAAAAATACGCTTGGAGGGTAAACGGACTTTTACCCATTTCATTACATGTTTCCTTGGTTGTTCCCTTGGGTTTATGCTTTTTTCTGTCACTTGAAATTTGATATTCATGACTAAATCTAGATTGAATTCCTGTGTCTTAATAAAACTCTGTTTCTGTGTTACCAGCTGCTCACGGTGTATACACAAGGGTGAGTGTGCCAGCTGTGAATGGATACGTGTCTCTCCTGTCACCACCTGCCAGGTGAAGTTTGTTGGGGAAAATTGGAATCCCCTCTGATGCCTTTTCCTTGTATTTTTTACATCTGAGCAGCAATCTGTCTCTTTTTTTATCCTGACATAGTGAAATGCTTATTTTTTTCCAGGATGATTGCAGTGCAACTGCTTCCAAGGGGATCACCACTGTGCAGAAAACAGAGGTTAGTTAGCATTTTAAGATCAGCATTATTAAGCCTCTCTGGGTTGGGGGAGAAATTTATTTAAAATGAGAGGACTTTAGAGAAAAATAGAGATGTGGATGAGGAGACAGTTGTTTACAAAGGAAGGTAATGCAGAATTTGGATTGATACTATTTTTTCTTAGTGCTCTGTTAGTGTTAAAAGGTACCAGCAAAAACTTGTGTTTCAGATGCAGGCATTGAGACAGTGAACACTGCAATTGTCATGTGCCTACCTCTAGATGCAGTGTTTACAACACTGCTTTAAATGCCAAAGTCCCTGTATGCTGTATTTTGTCACTCCACAGGAGCCAGCACGCTGAGGGCTGCAACCCATGAGCTGACCAACAATAACAAAAACAAAGGAGAACAGTTCAGGCTTAATATCTTACCTAGACTTAAAAGTGTGTTTGAGTTCTGCTGTCACAGACAGTTCTGGGAAACTAGGCTTCAGAGTCTCAAACCTCTTCCTCATTTTATGCAGCCAGATCACAGCTTCTCCTGAAACATAGCTGCCAGGGGAGCAGAAGGAAGGGGAGGATGTGCCACCCAGTTTCTGCATAACAGAGAAGTGGCTAGAGGATAAGTCCAGGAACTGAAATCCATGGGTGTTAGTAAACCTCTAGTTCACACTTTCAGAAAAATTTTCCTTGTTTCCAGGCTGTAGACAAAACTGGAGATGGATCCACACAAGCTGGATCACTGAGAAGGAAGAAGTGTCACTAGTGCTGCCAAAGTACCTGCTGAATCTGGTTACTGAATTCTCTACAGAATTCATATAGACTATGGTGTGCATACCATCCAAATTATTTGTCTCATAGGCCAGCCCTTTAACCTTCTGATTGTAGGTCAGCCCTTCAACCACGAGGTTATCCCTTCATTCTTTATAGAACCAAAATGTTTCTCATAAAACTGAGTGATCTTTTTATCAGTGGTTGCTTATGACATGCAGGTGTTAGGAAAGAAATGAATAGTGGAGAAAAAATTGACTGATGAGTAAGTACATAGAGATTTGCTGCCTACACTTTTTGGTTTCTGCTTTGCTGTGAGTGATGCATGGTTGTTATAAATAATGTCTATATTCTTATCTCTAAGTGTTTCATTAGAACTACCCAAACTTTTACCTCTTAAGACAGGGATTACATCTTAATTCAGCTTCTCAGCTGATGTTTCTTAAATCACAAAATACATCTTGTTTTTCACAGAGACGCGTGGGATTGTAAGACTTGTGCTTCTGAGCGTTAATATTCGGGATTTGATCTGCATTTAAGGCATTATGTCTGATGAAAGAACAGAGGAAATTCTTCTTTGCTCTGCTTCCAAGTGCATTAATTTGTCATTGGTAAATAGTTGGAATTGCCTGGGAGATGGCTTTCTTCCACATGCCTTATCTTGGAAAGGCAGTGATGGACAAGGCAGTGAAAGCACCAGAGGCAGTGCAAAGGCAGATGTTTATTTAGAAGTGATTGATCCATTCAGAGAGCTTGAAATTGCATTTGAAATCCTGCTCTCCTTTGACTGCTTGTGCTTTAAGGAGAACAAACTGGAGAGTGGAGAAAGAGGATTTGTGTTTTCCCACAACCCCAGCTGAGCATTTAGATTAATATACTTTTTTCAGTGCCAGCCCCAGCCCTCCTCCTGACTCCAGCTGCTGGTTTCTATGCATGCACCTTCCCCCTCCCCTGTCAGTGCAGCAGTTGGAGTGGTTGGCTTGAGTACGCTTGGCTAGGGAGCCGATTTGGCTGGAAATAACCGTTATCTTTCAGCAGGCTATTTTTTTGTCTGGGCCAGTTCCCTGATCAGTTCTTTGAGGCCCTGTGTTAGCAATGCAGGAGTGGCTGTGCCAGAGAGGGACTCCCCAGGGTGGCAGACACTGCTTAACCTGGGCTGCTGCCAGATGCCTCTCTGAGACCTGCAGCCATGCTGGCCACACCTCTGAGGATGTAGCTGTCATGGTTCACACAGCTCCAGGGAAGCGTTAGGCTGTCCAGGGAGGGGGGAGGAGGCTGCAGCTCAGAAATATGGAACTTTATTGAAGCTGACAGGGCTGTGCTGATTTACATTACCTGAGGACCTGGTGCACGCTTTCTGTATGTCTCTTTGCATGTTTACACTTTCGTCACATGCCTCACAACTAGTGATTTTTATAAATATCCTTCTGCCTCTCTGCAGTAGCCCCTCTTGCCACTGGGCATTGCTCCTCGTGCCATGTGGCAACTGGAAGGTGAGTGGCTGTCTGACACTTCGGAAATGAGCACTGCACACCCCAGTGAGGACATTGGGTCCTTCCTGCTTTCAGTGAGGAAATTATTGGTTTCTTTTGTTGCTGAGGCAGTACTGCAGATTATGGTGGTCAAGCTGGGTGGGAATAGGACTCTTCAGTAGCTGAGGTCATCTTACCTCAGTGCTGTGATGGCACTGACTCCATGAGGCTGAGGAAGGATGCCACAAGGGAGTCTATGCTGTGTAGCCTCAGGGAGGGCGTGATTTCATCAGGGACTGAAACTTTCTGAGTGAACAATTCTTTCCATGATTTCTTCATGGTATAAGAGAAGAATCAAGGCAGGTAATCTGAAGCACTCTGTGTTGTGTGGTGCCTGGCAAAGAGACCAGTGGGAGCCCTGAAGCACCGCAGCATCCACTGCACCCCTGAGCAATGGGTGCCTGGCATTTCCCTCACCAGGGATCACAGCCCTGATGCAGTCTGGGGAATCTCCATGTGTTTGTGTGATGCTGTGGTATTCTGGTGTATCAGGGCTCCCTGGTGGTTGCCACTGAGAACCCAAAGCAGTGTTTTCCTCCTTTCTGTGGTATTTGTCTTCTGGATTTGTGTGAGGATATTAACTGTCCTTGGTGCACTGTAGACTGGATACGAGTAGAAGGACAGGGTGCAAGTGAATAGTGGTTTGCTGGCTTTAATCTCATAGATTTCTGCTTCAGTTGTCCTGTCCCAAGGATTAAACTGATTTCCAGATCATCATGGGAGTGAATTTTCCCCCTCAGGTTGTTTGTGAGGGATTTCCTTTGCCTTGCTCTAATATCCACACGAGAGGTCATCTTGGAGGCCCTTTTGCAGGCCCTCTGGCCCCAGCTTTTGCACTCTCTGGCCTTTTCCTGAGGCACAAGTTGCAGCTTTCAATCAGTGGTGACAGATCCCTCATTTGCTCTGGAGTTCTCTGGCGTTCAGTGAACCGTGGTGGCATGTGGGGACCTTTTTTAAATGGTCAGAGTACTGTGACCCTGATGGTCCCCTCAGGCTACCAGCCCAAAGTTTTAGTGTTGTTTTGGGTACGTGAGATGATTAATGGTGAGAAAACCCTGTGGAATGGACATTCCTAAAGGCTTTGCACCAGCACCTGTAACAGTCAGGAAGACTGAACTGCTCAGTGAATGTGTCCACAGGTGCACAGTAAAAATCAGGATGATCACAGTGCTCTAAAACAAATTAAAATAGTAGTTCAGGCAGTCTACAGTTAAGCTAAAAAGGGTTTGCCTGAGAAGGTCACAAACAGTTTGTGGTTTCGCGTGCGTATTTTCCTGGTTTTTTGAATGTTTCAGTTTGTTGTCTGAAAGAGAGACAGAGAGGAAACCGTCTGTGATTGTAAAACTGGGGAAGCAGCAAAAGTGATTAAACATGAGATGCTGTCAAAAGTATCAAGTGAATACAGTAGGGAAAAAATATCTCTTCTTGCTCAATAGTGTTAGTAAGTTAGAATAAGTAAACATAGACAAAGAAAGCACAGTTTTTCTGCAAGACTGTGACAACATCAGAGCAAACTAGGGTTATTTTTAAATGCTGGAGAACTTCTTAGCGTAAAAATGAGATGCCAAAAGACTCCCCCGCAGTTGTTTTGTACCTTTAGTTCTATGTATGACTTTGAAAAGACTTTCTAGTAAAGCTAATTCTGGGGCGCTTTCTCAAATTTTCATTCGAGGATTTGACCCTGCTTCCCCTTTTCAGGTCACGAAAGATGCCTTCATTTGTTCATCTGATCTCTCATAGTGACAGCACCATGGGTTTTGTCTTGCCTTGTTTTTTAGTTCTTCAGGGGTCACATGAAATGTATCATTTCAAGCTGGGTTTTTATGCTGCCTACCTTCCAGTATGTCAGCCTGTGATTCCTTTTGGGGAACTTTGTTATGAGATAAATTGAAACATAAAATACAGGAGGTAAAAATAGTTGGCTTGTAATGAAGTTGTGATTGACAGTACTTTCCAGGATTAAGTTTAACAGGATTTGAAATCACTAATAAAAATGTATCCCTGTGCCATGAAGTCCACATTCCTGAGTGGTGGTTGTTTTTACAGCTGTTACTTATCTCCCTAGCCTTTTCATAACGAGATCTTGTTTTGCTTTCTTTCCTAATAGCATATCAACATACAATCCATTGAACCTTTGTGGATTTCTACATTGGGCAAAAGTGAAATAACAGTCAAAGGAGAAAACTTTACACGTGCATCAGGCATAAAACTGATACTGACTGGAATCACAGGCTGTAAACCAGATGTGTGAGTTAAACCGAAAAATAACACTATTTACTTTACATGGTGAAAATTATGTCCATTTTGCTCTAGCAATACAGTTGTGTGAACAGTTGTCATGTACCTCTCCTCAGCAGAGCAGGGGATGCTCTGCCCTCCTTTAGTTACACTTCCAATTTAAATTACCAAAGATTGGAAATGAATTTGATGTTTGAGTACAACACAAGAGACAGATGGGTTGTCAGTTCTCTCAGTAGCAGTAGGACAGTATTGTATCTGTAGCTCTCTGTGCCTTCTAGCAGGCACCAAGAAGTTAGGTCACAGGAAAGCCTCAGATTTTGTCTGAATCTCCTCTGCTTCAAAATATTCCTCGTATATTCTAGGATTCTGCTTGTAAAGCACAGACACCATGCCAGGGAAGGAAATCTCTCGTACAACAGCTCCTATTTTTCTCTGTTGATGATCACACAGTGTAAGCCTCTAGATAATTATAAGGCAGTCTTATTCTGAATCAGTTATTTTTCAGGTGCAGCTGCAATGGCTGCCTGTGATTAGGAAGCCCATTTTACATAGCTAGCACTTGAAAAAGTAGTGTTCAATTTTTGCTTCAACCATGAATTTTAGGGGACCTCAGGAAAGGAAAGGACAGAAGGAGGGTAAGACAGGAAGTAGAGAGAAAGAGGAAGGAGTGAAAAAAAGGGAGCAGAGAGAGAAAGAAAAAGAAGAAAGAAAAGGAAAATTAAGATTCTTATTCTTGACTGGTTCACGGACTATGCTGGTAGCATGGAGAAATACACAGTAAACAGCAAAATCACACATTGCATTGCATAGCTTCATCCCAGAGCTGATTATAGTGTTTTATGTGATTATTGTGTCACATAGCAACTTCATTCAAAAGATGCCCTACTTTGTCACTTTAACTCCCTGCTCTCTCTTTCCACCTCCATCTGGCAGCTCAGACAGAGATTCAGTTCTCTTTTCTCCTTATCACTTGCTGTAGGCTATAGGCTTCTTGTAGTAACACCAATGAGTGGCATCTGTGTTTCAGTGTTTGTTTTCTTTCCTCTCCAGCATTAAAGTCAGAAGTGTGCTAAATGATACACAAATGACATTTGCTCTCCCACCAACACGTAAAGAGGCCAAAAGCATATGTATCCAGGCTAATGGGAAAAAATGTTCTCCACCAATGACCCTGCATTATGTTTCGCTGCCATCATGTTCTAGAATTACACCAAATACCTCCTGGATCAGGTAAGTTTGTCTTTTCTGTACTTTTTATGTGTTTATTCAAATATAGTTGCACTGAGCCAATATGAGCCTTCTTCCTTGGCTAGACTATAGCTGAAGCAAGCTTGAAAGACTGCTGTAACCTGTTGTGTTGGATGAATTTAAGCCTGTGAAGTGATTTAACAGATAGGGTCATAGTAGCTGCAAGATGGATAATGTAGACTTCTTCTGCCCACCTCAGGTCTCTTTTATAGAAGTCAAAAATAGTCTATTCCTACAAAACCTAAATTCAAAATATGGATAGCATGCATAAATTCTAACTCCTATTAAGTTTGATTTCTTGATGCTAATATAGCCTTCATCTGTGAAACAGTATGAAGTATCAATGGATTGGAAGTGAAAATAATCACCATTGTACTTATGTACTCATTTTTGCTTTACAATATGATTCCCTTAAGCTAAAAAAGCCCTTCTCAAGCCTTTGCTGTGTTCTGTGGGAGACTCACAGATCTGATGGAAGACTTAGAGGGTAGTTTTAAAGATATTCTCTGGCACAGCTTTCCACCTGTCCCTCTGCTTTCACAGCTTTTACCTGTTCTCACATTCTGAATCTGATATCTTGTTGATTTGAGGTAATGGGTTGGGCTGGCAGCTGCAGCAGCTGAGCAGCCAGGATGCATGCCCTCATCTCCAGGTGAGAGGCAGCTCAGGCAGCTGGAAATTAATAATACCTTAAGCCACTCCAACTCTGTACAGCAGAGATTGTGAGCCAGAGCCCTCAGACACAAGCACCATTGTGTGCTGAGACAGATGGTCTGAGCACTGCCGAGAATGTTTCCTGTGAGGTGCCTGGCACGATGGGTTTGTCCTGAAGAAGGCAAGAATTAAGCACAGGCAGGGCTGCACTGGGGCTGTAAAACACCATGATGCCCTTTCTTCAAGACAGAATATTAAATCATGGTCTAGTTCTTTGGCTGCATAAATAGAAAAAAAAATGAAGAGTGCCTGAAAAAGATTATACGTGTGTATGCAATCAAGTCATGTGGTTTTGGGGTAGCAAAAGTATTTACCAATACATTATGAGGAAAGTGTGGAAGTACACAATATAGCTCCTACCAAAGCTCACAATTTGTCTCCTACCAAAGCAAAATGCACTTGAGTAGTTAATTCACAACTGAAACCTTAATGCGGGACGTCTGTAGGAAAACAGATAATATTAACCTGCCTTTCTCCCCACGTTTGTTTTTGTTTTGTTTTGCTTTGGTTTTTGCAGTGGTGGTCGCAAAATTACTACAACTGGTAGAAATTTTAATGTGGTGGACAGTGTGATTATTTCAGATGATCAGAGAGCAAACCTCACAGTAAGTCTAAATCTCCTTTATAATACCAAATAGAGGTCTCTTGATGCATTAGGTTTTGTTCCTAAGGTTTGAGGAGACCTCAATAATTTCCAACCACTTGCAGGGACATGTCAGTCACCCTGCTGAAATAAATATGACCATTTATAGGATTACAATTATACACATTCTTAGTACAGAATAACAAATACACATAAGGTGCTCTCCTGCATAATTCCCTGAGGGTTTTTTTTTGTTGTCTAGTGGCTTGCTGCAAATCTGTCCTTTTTGAGTCTCCCTAGTCTCTGCGTATGGGTATGTTGGAAGAAGGGGTATTATACTTCCCTCTGGCTCTGTGCTGAAAGCCCAAATGGTGCCACTGCCTCAATGAGGGGCAGCAGTCTGGAGCTGGTGTTGGGATGAAACCCCTTCTCCAAGGTTGCGAGGAGGTAAGCACTTTGCACCTCAGAGATCAGAACACAGCAGCATCACCCAGTGAAGTAAACAATGACCCAGTGCTACAATGACTGTAGCAATGCCCTCTCTCCTCAGGAGTTAAGTTAGAAAGAGTATATACCTAGGAGTGCTGGAGAGCTTGTCTTACTCTTCTCTTGTCACCTGTGTTGAAGGGAAAGGAGGAAAATTCATTGTCACAATTCCTGTCTCATTGCAGGAAATAGTTACCTTAGCGGTGAGCAATCAGCCTTAAAGCAGAGTGCAGAGTGTGTGACAAATGCACTTAAAGGTAGACATAGGCTCAACACAGAAATTTTTCCACGTGCTCTGCATGCAGCAGATCTCAGAGAAGAGGTTTAGCAGGTATCTGTGTGAAGTCAGGAAGACATTAAAATGAGTTTGAGGGTCTCTGTTTGTAATAGTACCCACTGTTGAGTATTTAATGACTGGTAGAGCTTTGCTATTGCATTTCTAGGTCTCTAGGTGTCCTGGAAATGCATCTGAGTATCATTATTTAACGCCAAGCCTGAGCCATGCAACAGAGGGTAAAGTTGTTGATATGATGTTAAAAGTGGATACTACCTTTATACCATGTGTCAAATTACATTATCACCCAGACCCAGTGTTCATTAACTACCAGCTGCACACTGAACTGGATCCTGACCTGGAATTAAAAATATATGTAAGTTTCAAAATAATCAACTACAGTACCTAATTTAAAATAGTGCTTGGAGATAATTTCTTTTTCTTACTGTATTAAGTGGCTGATCGTTGTTTTCAATTTTTTCCCTCTAGAAAGAAAATGATAACTTGAATATTTCTAAAACAGAGGTAGAGGTTTATCTGTCATATATGACTGGTGCACAGACCAAAAAGATATGGTTCAGTGTCCAAAATATTACCAAAAAGCCTGACCGTAGCACCATACTGTGCAAATTCAAAAGGGAAGGAACTGACAAGATTGACTTTTCCACAGTGAAAGTTTTTGTAAGTATAAGTCCGTTTTGTTGCAATTCATCAGTGTTTGAACGTCTATACGAATGTAGTAAAATGTATCAGTAATGCTGTCATGGTACTTGGTAGTGCAGTTTTCTTCCTCATACCTTCCTCATGCCTAGCTTAGGTACCACTGACAGAACTGAGTTCATTTTCTGCCTGGTTACTGGGGTCGTGTCACAGGTAAGCTTTGCAGCCTGAGCTGATCTCGCTGCTGCTGAGCTCCAGAAGACCAGTAGCTTGTCAGACCTCTTATCTGCAGAACAGACATCATTGAAATAGCATCACTGTCTCCAGGAGAGCCCCTCATCTTAGATCTGTAGGCAATCTAATTCTCCAGTGTGGCCATGAGGACAGGTTTTGTGTTCTCCCAGTCACTTTTTCCTACTTAAGTAGGTAAGGATCTGTCTCAGGGATCACCACTGAGACAGAAGGCATTTCTGGATGAAAAAGGGGGTGAAATTCAGTGTGTGCTGGGAAAGCTAAAATGCTTTGAGCATGTGGCACAAAGCCAGGCCCAAATAGAAGGATGTTAGCATGGATGTCAAAGCTGAATTGCAGCTTAAGATATTTGCTCCATGAATAAGATGAAGGTACAAATTCTTTTAAATGCTAAGATTACCATTTATGAAGGAGAAAAATTATGCTAGACTCTTATTGCAGGGTGTGGTGGGTATAAAACTGAAGTAAGTCTATTGACTTCAAGGCATATGGCTCATAGTAAAGATTAACAAAGCTATTCTTGATTTTTTATCACTTTTAGCTGATCCCCCATCTGTGGATCCTGCCGTCTGAGCCAGTTATGGCATGGAAAAGCCTTTCTGAGTTTGGTGTTGCATTTAAAAATCAGTGTTGCCCTGTTCTATCACATGCTCATCCTGCAAACTTCATACAAGTGACTGTCATAGAAAGGTCACCGCTTCACTAAAGCAAGTCAAACACAATAGTTATCGTGTAACTTTGCACTTCTAGTACCTTAAATTTTTTTTCCAGCATAAGAAAAATATAGAAGTAGCAAATCCTCACGTGTTTCTTTTAAACCTTATGAATAGATCATCATAGAAGAAGTAAGGCCACTGAAAAAAGGATAAGATGGGTATAAAAGCTAAGTTTGGCTCAAGAATAAATATATCTTTTGCCTTAGTCTTCCAGAAGAAAGAAGATATTGAGTGTGGGTTCAAAGACAGAATGATCAGTGTGCATGAAGGTGTCAGAGTAGAAAATGCCATTCTTGTGACAGAAACAAGATTCAGATGGATCAAACGGCTCAAGACAGCAGGAACAGGATCATTCTCATCGTAGCACTGAGAGAGAACTGACACATGACACTATAGGCTTAGTAGGAAAGATTTTAAATAAAACTGCAGTCGGGGGACACACTGCATGACTGGAGAGCAGCTAATAAAAAACCAGTATTTTAAATTGGGAAAAATCTCAAACCCTAGGCAAATGGAGGCTTACTGATTTAATCCTAGCTGTATATATAACTTTATAATGTATTCTGAATTACTCATGAAAGACCTGGAGGTAAGTAGAAAATGGGATAATTATCAAATTCTTTTTAATGAAAGCAGGTAATGCTAGATATCTTTATTTCCTAAGATGAGCGATTTCCTCAACAACAAAAAAGTGATTGATCACATGTACCTGGAAGTCATTCAGTAAAGTATTTAACATGGGGATTATGAGGGTGCCAGGGGTTAGAAAAAAACAGATGCTGTGTGTGGGGAGCTGACTCTGGACAATGTTCATACAGATATTCTTTAATATCACCACTGACTTGAACACAAAAATAATGCATGCACTAATAACACTTGCTGATGACATAAAGCTCAGAGGCATTACCAGTCCAGAGAAGGTTTTATAATGTCATGCGGAAGAATGAAATTAATTTAGGAATAGGAATTGGATTAATTCAGGTGTACCTTATATAGTCTGTGATTCATAAGCAAGATAAAAGATAAGGAAAGAAACGAGGCCACTAGATAGGAAGGTTATGGTGAAGAATAAAGATAATTGAAATATGAGTAGAAAATTGAGTGACTGCTTTGTCCCAGTTTTCAGTAAACAAGAATGAGTAACAGAAACTTCTACTTTAGGAAGTCTTCAGTTGGACATGACAGGTCTAGAAAAGTAGATGTATTAGTCACAGGATGGGTAATTTATTTAGCCACTAATGTATTTGAACCTTGGAAAAGGCTAAAGGGATCCTAGGAAGGCGCAGACCAAAAAACTTTGCATAGGAACTGTGAAAACATAGAAACATCAGAGGAAAAAGTAACATTTGATGAAGGAAATAGATCTGCTTTGTCTTCCATTCTTTGTAGCCCCTGATATACAAAGGCTGTGTCCTTCCAGCCCTGTGGGGTTTTTTTGCTCACTTGTGTCTGTATAGCTGTGATGTGAGTATCCAGTTGGCAGTCGGCAGCTGCCCTGACTGCTCACCTCCTGTGACAAGCCACTGATTGCAATCACCAGATTTCTGTCTTCCCTGCTGTAACCCAAAATAATTTCAACTCAACCCTTCTTTTCAATTATCTCAAGCTCATTTCTATCCCTGGCACTTGGTGGTATTCTTTTTATGTGTCAGAACATATTTTTATGTCTAGCCTGTTTATAGTTTTAGCTACCCTTTATTTATGTGCTTTTGCAGTCCTCTTTCAGATCCTCCTTTGTGAAATTTTTTCTGCCATAATTATCAGTGGTGAATGCCTCAGTTTGGCATTTGGCAGACTTCAGCCCTTTCATGTATCCCTAAGAATTAATGCCTGTCCTGCCTTTGACAAGCCCACTGTTGGGAGATGTTGTACATGTATTGTAACATGTTCAGGTACATGTTGTACATGTATTATATGTTGTGTTTTTTCTTAACAGCCTTCAGGAACAACATCCTACTTAAAGAGGTTGAAACTTCCGCATAAAAATAGGGAAGAGGGCTGTAGGCCAGGTGCCCATGAAAAATTCTACTTCCCTCGTTCTTATTATGAGTCTTATCTTAGTTTTCTGCTCAGCAGAGTAGCACTGTGAGTGCAAACACATGCTTTCCTTGTTTCAAAATGCCAGAATGTTTAGCAGTGACTGAGTGCATGAGCCACTTGGCCAGCTGGAGGCCAGATCTTGCCTTTCATTAGAGGTCTCTAGTTTGCAGCAAGAGCGTGACAAAATTTGGTGGTACATAAGGACCTCCAGATTTTTTCATCATTGCTCTGTTACCCTGCTTAAAAATCAAATACAGTAAAAAGTAAGTTACTGTTGGTTCATAGGCATTTTGCTGAACTTCTTCTACTATCTTCACAATAATCTACCTTTGTCCTTATGTGCCTTAAATATGTATTTTTTTTTTAATCTGTTAATTGTCATTTTAAGCACTGGTATGATGTCTGTCCGCTATTAACACAGCCATTGCTTTTCTTCAGGTCAAGTTAGGAAATTTTGAGCATGAAGTCAAACCAACATCATCACACATATATTTGTATGTTCTTATTTTGCTACCTATCGTGGTGGGTGTCATTATAGGTAAGTGCAATAATGTATTATCAACTTTTGCTTTGCTGAAGGGTATGATCATGACACAAAAACTGTGCATACTCACATGTCTGGAACTGTCACAAACAGTTTGGTGCTTTTACCCTGTTCCAAATAAGAGTGGACAAAGTTAACTCTGTTCTGGTGGTGAAGTCCGAATTGTCAGACTGCAGCACGTCACAAACATGTTGCAAGACAGTATTTCTGTCTGTTCTGCTGGGATTACTCAGGTTCACTTCATGAAGCAAGCCATAGAACTGACATCCTTGTGTCACAACTTGGTCCCTTCCAGCTGTCAGAGCTCGGCTACCCTCCTGTCCCTGGGGCAGATGTTCCCTAACAAACTGCTTGTCCTTTGGCAGTGTTTGTGGTGTTTCTGCTCAGTCTCATTTGGTTCATTGATGAATTTGTGGGTCATTACTAAACTGAGGGAGGTACATAGTTATCCCCTTCTCTTATTGGTGGTCCCTTTTTTTTTTTTTTCCTGAGTGTTTTTACCTGGTTATATTTGATAAATTTTTGTTTATTTTAATAAGTGTAGGGGTTTGTTCATTTTGTTGGTTCCTTTTTTTTAAAGTTCATTTTAAAAAGGAACCATATATCATGCCTTTATTCTCTCTTAATAAGCTTTAGAAAAGCTAACAATTTGTAAGTAGATTTTCTGTTCAAAACAACTGTTTTTTCTGTTTAATCAGGGCTACCTTAAGTAGGTTGCTATTAGTAGAAGTGGTTGTTAAAGTCTGTGTCTCACTGTGCAGGCTGTATATAGCAGGGTGTGCTGCACTTTCAAATAAAGTTGGATTGACAATTCCAGACCTTATTCCTGTTAAAAGGAATAATTTTTGCTAAACATTGGGGTATAGATCCAGATAACTAGGGCTCATGAGTACTAGCACAGGGACAACAGTAAAACATTAATTGTGTAAATGTACATTAATCTTTTTGTTTCTTGATAATAAAATGTCTTGTATAAGAATTTTCTGTTCTGTGATTTCTGTACTCAGAGTCTGTTTTTCTTCCTTTTTAGCGGCATTCATAGTTACTAGATACAAATCCAAAGAGTTAACTCGTAAACAGAGCCAACAACTTGAACTGCTGGAATATGAGATTCGTAAGGAAATACGAGAGGGTAGGTCTACAGCACATATTCTGAACTGAAGCTGTCAAGAAGCTCACATTATATAAACATTTTCATTTTGGAGCTGTTAGAATATTTTTGTGTTGTATCAGAGTTCCTGTTTAATATTTTATGCACTGCAGTAGCACAGAGCACTGAGCTAATAGGATTGCATGTGGTATTTCCTTCAACAAAAAAGTAGATTGCTGCTTTCCAGCTCATAAGAGCTTCAGCTATAAAAACAACTCCTCTTCCCTGAAAACTTTTTTTAAGGAGTGTCTACTGGAGCCAAGTTATAATTGTGAAGCTGATTATGTGTCAACTAAACTAACTCTCTGGGTGGGGATTGGGGGGTGCTTTTTCAGGATTTGCTGAACTGCAGATGGATGAATTAGATGTGGTGGATAGTTTTGGAACGGTTCCTTTCCTTGACTACAAACACTTCGCTCTTAGAACTTTCTTTCCAGAGGTAAATATTTACAAGTCTTTCAGTTGTCAGCCCTGACTAATAGTAAAAAATTGAGGAAGGTCAGGATCAAATAACTAAAGAAAATACTACACAAAAATTGCACTTTGTTCTCACAAGAAACTTCCGTTAAATTAAGAATTACCAAAGACTATTTAAAGCTGTATATCTCTGTATTTAGCCAAGACTTTAAGCTGTAGATAAAACAACATTCTTGAATTTTCAAGGGTTGTGTGTGTATCCATTTCTTTTTGTTCAGCCTCACTGAGTTGCTTGCCTTTCAGGCCATCTTAACTAAGCTATAATTTATCCATTGTTTTGGTTTTTTTTGTTTCCATCCTTTCACTTCCAATGCTATAGCTAATTAAAGTAGCAGTCAGGCTAGCTGACGTGCTAGCTAACATCATGACACTTCCTAATTAGACTTGTGGGATGAAAAAATGGCTCTAAGATGGTGCTGACTTTCTACACTAAGGTGCTGACAGAAATGGTGAGATGTTGGTTCAAAGGGCTGCAGCTCAAATGCTTAGGAATGACATAAGTACTTAAGTGTTTTCCTGTTTAGAGGCAGATATTTTCAGTGTTCGTTGAAGCATGAAGTTTGTGCCACTGCATCAGATGACCAAAGAGGTGTTCTCTTGAATTTATTACTTCTCTTACTAATTTTTTTTGCATGTGTGTCACATTATGATGCTGATGAGTCCCTTTGCCACAGCTTTCAATATTATATCATGATGTTAACCAGTGCTTATGAGCATTTATCCAATTGGCAGAAGCTGTGATCTTAGCTAATGGTGTTTTCCTGTATGACTGACACCAGTAAGTAGAAACTTGGTTAGTTAAGGGCATAATTGGTATGGATGTGAATTATCTACCAGGCTTCATGTATTGTCACTGCTTTGGCCAAGTCTTGCACTCTTGTCTGCACACTGCTTCACTTTATTGCTGTTTGTGATCCTAGTAAAAGCTCATTGTGATAACGTTAATTACAAGTGCTAGTGCAGAATCAGGGCTTTTGGTTTTTGTACAACACCAAATACCAGACACTAAGGCAGAATAATATTTAGCTATTACATATGCAAAATCCTTGTATACTTGGAGTCCAGTTTTCACACCAAAGGACACTGGGAATATCTCTGCTGGTACTACTGTTAGGCCCCCAGCCTAATTTTTAGAGGATCACCAGGTGGGTTGAAGAAAGAGGAAAGGAAACTTTACTTCATGCATCTCTTTCTGCTTGTTTTTTTGCCAGGCATATTAGCATTAAAATAGCAGTTTATTCCTAAGAATATACCTTTTCCTATACTTTCCCTTGTCAAAACAGTAATAGTTTGTAGAGGCTGACTCATTGGAAATGCTGTGCTCTATGCAAATAAAAAGTTAAGGAAAAAGGCATAAAGCTTTCCACTCTACTGCATTCTGTGAAGTAAAAATGGGAAGGGTTCCTGTTTTGCCTTGGTGAGTCGCATGCCACTGCACATCCTGGAAATTATTTCAGTTGGATTTTGTCTCAGTTTGAAATACTTATCCCACAAAGGTACACTTGCTACTGTTAGCTCTACAAACAGACAGTGTCAGGCAAGTTACTTAACATGTTGTATGCCAATTTTTTCTGCTGAGTACTTATTGTTTACATTGCAGGAGTGTCCAAACATGCCCTTGCTATATGAATGTGGCAGAAAAGCAGTGCTCCACTGAACAAATATTATAGATGAACAGAAAAGCCAGTGGGGTATATATTGCAACTGAGTGTCCGAAGGGTTGACAGAAGGGTCAAAGTGACGAGCCACTGCTTCCTTCACTAACCGCATGTGTTTGAATGATGTCCATATTGCACTCTTTGTGCCCTCCAGTGTGATTGATGGGCTTTGTCTCATCTAATCTAAGCTGTTTAAGCATGGAAATTGAAGCTGTTCACTGAGCACCTTCTCTAGTCAGTGCAGAGATGGACAGTTCAGGAAAGCGATTCATCCCATTTGTCTGAGGCATCTCCCTTGGGATGCTTATAGAGGGACTACCACACCTCAAATTAAGAGTGATGGACCCCATCATTATTTTGAGAGTCTTGCTTGCCTCTGCTTCAATTTTCTATATTTAATCTGATTTAATAGCTTTTTATGCTTGTAGGTGTTAAATGGATATTATATCTATACTTAAAATATTCTTGATTCTTTGTTTGTTGAATTTGTCTTATTATTTCTATTTTCCCTCAATTTCACATGTTGTTTGGTTTAATGCTCCAATGCTTTTTCCCTTTTTTGTTCACAAACATTTTTAACCTTTAACACAGTT
>CM031879.1:42321741-42401967 GCA_018697195.1 Certhia americana
CTTTTTCCCTTTTTTGTTCACAAACATTTTTAACCTTTAACACAGTTCTGGTTCTTTCACTCTGCACGCGCGCGCGCGTGTGTGTGTGTGTGTATGTGTGTGTGTGTGTGTGCATCTTTTATTGGTAGTTGGTGTTAGGGTTGCTAAAGAAGTTCTGGAGAAATGGGAATAGCCAGTGGAGGAAGAGGAAGAAGAGTTTGGTAGGGTAGAATAAAACAGGAGGCATGAGGAAAGGGAGAGATGAACAATCAGGTATGTAGATGAAAAATTAGATGTGAGATGCCAGTGTGTGCTCACAGCTCAAAGTCAGTCATACTCTGGACTGCATCAAAAAGAAGCGTGGCCAGCAGGCTGACGAAGGTGATTCTTCCTCTCTGCCCCTGGGAGACCCCACCTGGAGCACTACATCCAGCTCTGAGGTTCCCCAGCACAGAAAGGACATGGACTTGCTAGAGCAGGTCCAAAGGAGGGTGATGAAAATGCTCAGAAGGTTGGGACACTTCTTCTATGAAGAGTGTCTGAACCAACTGTGATTGTTCAGCCTTCAGAAAGGAAGGCAGCCTTTCATATAAAATGGGATTTATAAGAAAGATGGAGACAGACTTTTTACCAGGGCCTATAGTGACAGAACAAGGGTTAAAGGTTTTAAACTGAAAGAGGATAAATTTTAAATTGGACATAAGGAAGAAATGTCTTACAATGAGGATGATGAGACCCTGGAGCAGGTTGTCCAGAGCATTTGTAGGTGCCCCATCCCTGAAAATGTTCAGTGCTAGATTGGATGGGGATTTAAGTAACTTGGTCCAGTAGAAGACCCTACCCATGGCAGTGGGGTTGGAACTAGATGATCATTAAGGTCCCTTAAACCATTCTGTGATTCTGTAAGGAAACCAGGGGCTGCCATGACAGATAAATCAGATGACAGTAAATAATGTAGATCTGTTGCTCAAGAGGCGTTGACAAGTTTGCGAACTGGGGGCTTCCTTTTGTGTGAGAGATTTTGCTAGGCCTGGATATGTGATGGCACCTGTGCCTTAGTGGAGACTGCCAGCATGGACCTCCTGGAGAGTTCATTAGTGAATATTCATGGAGTGCCTTGAAATGAATGGAAGCAGATGAGCTCAAGTGTCACTTGGTTAACAGCAGCCCTGCATACCAAAGGCTGTCGATCAGGAAGGATGCAGCCTGCAGCACCCCTTGCACACCAGCACGTTTACAGATGACAGTGAGACACAGCTCTTCCTGGGGAGCTTTGGTTGACTACTGTGCTAGTGCAGCTCAGCAGTATCGAGTAACACACACAGCACATTGAAGACCAGGTCCACTTTTGAGTGAGCTTTGGCAGCACCTTTGCAGAAGTTACTGCGTGGAGTTTTTATATTGTATCTGCTGGAAGTCAGCATTTCCATTGTGTTGTTTTAAGTAGTATCAGGAACATGCTTGGTGAGTTAAATGTACATGTGTTAAAAATTTTTGGTGTACTTTTGAATGATAAATATCCCTTTATATTTTAGTCAGGAGGCTTTGCATCCATCTTCAGTGAAGAAATGCCACAGGTAAGCTGATGTAGTGTGATATGCCTTAATGAATTTTTATTTTTCTAAAGTGATTGTATTCCTTCTCTCAGTGTTGTCCTAGAACACATCAGCTTGCATTTTCAGTATGTTCCCTTTCCTCCATGAGGAGAGTTACATTTATATGTAAAAGCAGTTTGAAGTGTAAGACGCTGTTATCCAATGTGTATTTGACTTACTTAAATAAAAGAGTATCTCATTGTGGGAAATGATGGGCAGACTTAACTATTGGCATGGCTTTGTGTATAGGGCAGAAAATGTATGCTCTGCATGTGTATATTCTGTGTTGTACACAAATACAAATGCATTTTTGGTAAAATCCCGAGACCCTTAAAATAAATGAAAAGTTCCCACTGATTTGAATGAGGCCAGGGTCATATCATATCCCATATGTTTCTTTCCATTTTTTCTGGGCATTAAGATTCCATCATAGCCAAACTACAGTTTGCTTATTTTTGTTTAACTATTCCAGAGCAGAGACCAAACGAGCAAGGATGAAAGCTTCAACATGTTGCATGCTTTAATTTGTAACAAGAACTTTCTTGTTACTCTCATTCACACCCTTGAAAAGCAGAAAAATTTCTCTGTGAAAGACAGGTATAGTATGATTATGCTTATCATCTTCAAGAAAAAGAATTATCAGGAAAAACCAACATGGGTTGTAGCACACAAACGTACTTTCTACTTTTCGCAAAACAAGCTTGCTGTACTCTGGAGCATTTTTCCTGCTCCATCTGCACACACTGAGGAAGAAAAAACATTGCCATTAAAACAAGCAATTAAAGAGAAATTGGAATGTTTATACATATAAACAAAGAGGCAAAGGAGCAGGAAAGCTCAGTTCAAAACTGTAAACACTTCCTGCAGTTAGATCAACAGTTCTACAGTTTAGAAATGTTCTGTCACTGAAGCAGGTGTTGTTCTGCAAAATTAAATTTAGAGACACACATTCTGTGTTTAAAAAATAATCACAAGAGCAGATGGACTTGCATTTTTTATATTTTTCTAGAGAACAGTGGACATTTTGTGTGCCTGAGGAGGGAGAACTTAGGATATGAACTGCACTAAAGTGTGTTTCATTTATTAAAGATGACTGGAAAGAGAAATTCCAGAATTATAGCATAATTTTTTTCCCCCCACAGGTGCTTGTTTGCATCCTTCTTGACTATTGCATTACAAACTAAGCTAGTTTATCTGACCCATATTTTGGAAGTATTGACAAGGGACTTGATGGAGCAATCAAGCAATGTACAGCCTAAGCTCCTGCTCAGACGAACCGAATCTGTGGTAGAAAAATTGCTGACAAACTGGATGTCTGTCTGCCTTTCGGGATTTCTCCGGGTATGTGTACATCTTTTCACTACATAAGATATGCATAGAATTTCTTTAATTTATTTTTTCCATAGGAGCTGGTAGAGGGATCAGTTTAAAGCATTCAATCTAGCATTTAACATTATGCGTGTGCGCTCTTCTAGTTTAGGTGACTTGGCTGGCAGTCATCAGTGGAATGCAGGAAAAGAGCACATCTCCAAACGATGATTGTGTCATGTATTTGGCCAAGATTTGGGTAATTTTGTAACTCCAGCATATACTTTTATCATACCAGACATTTCAATATTCCCAGTGAGATGTATTGTGATCATATTAAAAGGCTGATACACTTGTTAAAATGCAGCTGTACCCATCTACGGAAGTTGTTGGAAAGCTGCCAAGTAATGGAGATTTAAGAAATACCATCCTTTGGAAAACTAAACGTCTTTCCAAGCATTTCAACCTTCAAGTAGTATTGCAGATTTCAAAACCTAAATTACTTCAAATGAAAACAAAATAAACATTTTGTTTCATTTTAATCTTTGTTTTAGTGACTTGATAGCACTTTTTTCTTGGTTTCAGTGCTTAGTTACTCTTCCTGTCTCTCTTATCAATGTGATGCTATCACACTGTTGGTATCACTCTCATCAGTGCTTGCATTAATATAGCAGCAGAATTGTTTGAGGCTCAGCGGCTCACAGTGGTTTCCTGGAACTGAGAGTGCCAAGGAACTGTCAGAGATATGTTCTCAATACACCAGACATTTTTGCAGAGCTGTACTAGTGAGATGCCTTAGCCGGGCTGCAAGAATGGTGTCATGTGGAAATGGAGATACATCCTTCCTCTCTCAGGAGCTGTCCTGAGCCCTGGGGTATAGGCAGGAGAGGAAATCCCCAGTTTCATTTCCTCTTTCGTTGATACATCAGGGTAACTCCCACCAGGTTGCTCTCTAGACATTTTTCAGAGACAAAAAGGGGAGACACAATTCAAAAGGAAACTAGTTGTTAGCTTGTTTCCTCAGAAGACTGAAAATGGGAGAAATAGCTGAAGTGCTTGTGGACATGTGTGTGTCTCACTCCCCACCTACTCCTTGGTGGAACTAGAAAGTGTCTGCCAGGTGGAGTAGGAGCAGTTTGTCTGTAGTGTGCTTGTGCACAGCAAGGGGCTGTGAGCTATGTTGCCACTCACTCCAGATGTCCCTTGCTATTTGCATGAGACTTTCTCACTGAAAAGCAAAATATGGAGGTTAAACAACTAACTAGATAAATCTGCTTGGAGGGATTTTCTTTTCTAATTGCAAGATAATGAGTTACTCAAAAGGAAATAACACCATTTGTTACATTTGATTTTTTCTAGTTACTCATGCTCATTTAATGATTACAAAAATAGTTTCTTGCATTTTTTTCCTTTCCTAGGAGACAATTGGTGAACCTTTCTATTTGCTGGTGACGACCCTCAATCAGAGGATAAACAAAGGACCTGTTGATGCAATAACTTGCAAAGCCCTATACACTCTTAACGAAGACTGGCTGCTGTGGCAAGTGTCTGAATTCAAAACAGTGGTATGTTTGCCAGCTTGTGTTCCCTCCAGGCATGGGCAGCTGTAATGTTTTCTCTGTTTCTAAGAAGCTAAAATAAGGCTCTTAAGACACTAAGGTAGTGGTTAAGTACCCAGACAGTAAAACTGTTATTGCTGACAAAGTTTCCAAACATGCTAAGAGTTCAACTAACTGGTGTTTCACTGATATACATTTCACAAATAGCACTTAACTCCTCACTTCACAGCATGCATTAATCACCAAAGAGTAGGTTTAATGAAGTCTCAGGGTATTAAAAAATCTTTCGTATTTTAAAGTATACTACAAAAATATAAACGTGCTTAGAATTTAAACTAAACTGCACTTTATGAATGAATGACAGAATGGAATGCAGAGGTTTTATTTTTCTGTTGTGTTTACTTGTGGCTAATCTTCAGGCAATGATTTGCTGTGGGTGTCCATATTATTAGCACCAAATCAACTTCAAATTAGCAAGGTTACAGCATGGTAGATTTTTACTTAGTTGCTTGGTTAAAAACAAGATATATAGGAAGTCTAGCTAAGCTTCTGAACGTTACCATAGATTTTTTGCCTTTCTCAAAGCACCTAAGAACTACTTCCTGTTCTCCAGTTGCACCCAAATATCTTTGAAAGCTGCAGTTCCCTTATTGATTGTCACTGTGACACTGAGATGAGAAGGGATAGCAGGATTTTTGCTCTTTGGAGCTTGTAAAAATTGTGACTTTTAGAGTAGGAGGTCTGAAAAGGGTTTTCAGAATAACCAGAGCACTCTTCTGCTCCAGAATTTCCAAGTGATTTTAGGTCTGAGAATTTTAAAATGTGTATTTCCAGTCATTTTTGTAGCTTCCTTGCTTCTTAACTCCTGGCTTCCAGTCAGAGTTACCTGACATAATGAGGAGTATGAGAAGTGCTGCTGAATAGTGGGCTTCACACCTTGGGAGCAGAAACTGGCAAGCTGCAATGGCCATGGCAAGGACAGTTCAAGTTCTGGTGGAGGAGAATTCAGTCCTTTTCAGATATGCTAAGTCTCTGGTAGGGCTGAAGTTCCCAGGTCTTCCCGTCTTCGATTTTGAAGCAAGAACTTGGAGGTGCTAAGATACTGTATACTGGAGTAAGCTATGTGATCCTGCCAAATTTGGCTGGTCAGCAGTCCATTGGACTTACCTCACTGGGCCACGTAGGAAAGTCACTGAAATGGCACCATTTCTGTGAATCATTTCTGAACTGTCATTTTCTACTGAAAGCTTCAAACTGATAAAATAGCAGTCAAATCTTCTTCTTACAAAGCTGTTGTTAGAGGCTGCATTTGAAGGTACCTCAAGCTAAGTTACCAGAGTGTGCATTTGGAAAGAAAGTTTGTGACTAAAAATTCAATACATAATCCAAGATCTTTGGTTTCCATGTTTGCATGCTGCATTCTGGCATATACTTGAGATCCAGAGTAAATTTAAATATATTGTATATGTATCCATAGGATGCAAAATGCAGTAGTGATGTAGAGCAACAATTTCCAAGCAAGCTCAATATGCCTGTTACTAGTAGACTGCACAGAAACGTCTGTGGAATTAATTGACTTTTCTTATTTATATCACACATTCAAATTGAGAGCCCCTTGAGGGGTGACAGCTGACTGTGAAACTGCTGAAGAACCTTAAATGCTTTTTCTAGAGCTACTTCTATGAATGCAGTCACTTATAGGGTCTTGTGGTCAGACTGCAGTGAAGCAGAGAAAAGGTTAGTGCTCTGAAGGACTTGCTATCACTGGGGACCAGTGTCTGCAGATGGATGAGGAAGTGAGGGCCCACAGCCTTTCTTGAACCCTGTTTCCTGCCTTTGTATTCCAGCTTTTGAATAGGAGACAGTGATACAGCTGTAGGGTTAATACAGATCAGCTTTCCACGTTTAGGTGCAGCATTCCTTGGAATTAGCTGAGCAGTGTTGAATGGTCCCTTTAATACCATCACAAAAGGAGGGAAGAATCCTGTAATAAAATTGCAGAGATGAAGTTCAAGGACTGTAGTTCTTGCTGGACTGGGAAGCGGTTTTGTTTGGTGGTTTATCTGAGATTTATTCTGGAAGCTAAAACTGCTGTGAAAGAGACTTAGGTGGAGTGGTGAGGCTTTCTGGGCTAGGGAAGCAAGCCAGCTGTGCACATTTTCCCTTCAAAAATGGCATTTAACAGGAGGCTAAAGAGAAAGCAGTCGGTTTTCTTCTCTCACTAGCCACTTCAGATGCACTGCATTGACATGCAGGACTTGTGAGCTTACAGACTGGGAACCAAGTGTTTTTTCCGTACTGTGGAAGAACATTTCTGCCTAAAGTATTGCAGGTTTTGTTTTCTAAATGGAATATATTCTGATCTGAGTTTTCAAGTGCATTTGTACAGTTGCTCACTGCAGTTACATTCTGAGTCATGCAGTATTTTGTTGGTATTTTGGTTTCCCCCTTTCCCCAGACCTACGATAGCAGTACATTAAAATCTACATCTCCAGAGCAAAACATAAAAACAGCCAAAAAGAGTGTGATATAGAGATGGTGAAGCAGATCTGCAGACATTTAGTGTCCAGATTTTTTTAAGCTGTGTAGGCACTTGAAGATACAGGGATACATCTGTTAGGAAGTTTGATTCTGAAATCAGTAACAGGGTGCAAACAAGGGTGTAGGTGCTCTGCGTGAGAATCTCTCCTTTCAGGATTGGGAGTTCAGTTCCAAGCCAGTAAAAGCAGGATACAGACAGGCTCCTAAAAATCAGGGTGAGCTCCACAGATCAGGGGAGGTTTTTAAAATTCAGGCCATTTGTAACCAGAAGAAAAAAAAAAAAAAAAAAAAAAAGAGAACCTAGAAACATGTAGTGTTTGAATTGCATTAGAACTGTTCCCTGGCAGGGCCCAATGCCTTTTTTAAAAAGGCCACAGACCTTGGATCACCCAACGCCCTGCTATTAACCCTCTCTGCTAGAAAGGGTGAGGCATTGAACAGAGATAGGCTGCTGAAGTACATACTCAAGTCGAATTGAAGGAAAGATGCCTCTAAAAGCATTGGTCAAGTACGGGCTGAGAAGCTGTGCTCTTTCATGCTGTGCTTATATTTGAGTACTGAGAAATAAAGCTGCCTTGAAAGAGACTTGGATGTGTCATGGATCGTTTTCTGAGGCTGAGGAAGCAAGCCTGCTTTCTCACAGGCAGACAAGCAGCTGCACCCCTCGGCAGATAATTTGCTCAATGACTGATGAAGAAGTGCACTCCACAGCTGAGTGTTAGCGTTTCACTGAAGAGTTTCATTTTGAATAGGAAATGCCAGCCTGGAATGGGAAATGTTCTCAGTGGTGTATCTCCTATTGGAAGCCGGGGGAGACTTCTTGTGGACTTGGTACTCCGGCATTCCTTTGAGTAGTCACAGCTTATTTTTAAAAAGGCATTTGGGCTGTTGAATGCTTTGTTGAAATGTGTTTGCATTTTTTGATTGGAAGAAATGATCTAATTCACCTGTTCAGCCAGCTTCCTTTTATTAAAAGTGAAGCAAGGCCACATAGTGGAAGGTTTTAAAAGTGTTCAACTGCTTTAGGGGTTAAATGAGAGGTATTAAAAAAGTGGGTGGGCTGCAAGGGAGTAACGCAGAGACAAGGAGACCAATTTCCTAATAAGACGTCATGGTTGTGGTATTATTAGTCACACTTTGTGAGAGATAAGGGAGCTATTAAAAGCATGTGACATATGGGAATTTTTGTCAGCAGAAAAGAACACAGCAACCCTCACTATAAAGTGAGCAGTGCAGATGTTGGCTACAGGAGTGTCCTCTGGATCACAGATGGATTGAGTGTCATATACTGGAGCATCAACAGCACAACCCTTCCTTTGTGTAGTGCCCATCTAGCCTAAATTTAACTCCTGCACCATTTTCTGTGCCAGTTGGCTAACTCTTCTATAACTGTTCTATAACCTTTTCACAGGTGACTGTTCTGGCTGCTGCAGAAGGATTGCTGCAATCAATCTGATTTTTCCTGTTGATTCTATTTCATAGTCTGGGAGATGGGAGTAGTTTTAAGTCAGTTTTGTAACGTGTTACATCCTGGTACTGACTCTTTACATAAATTGCCTAACTTTCACCAATCAAAGGGGGATTTTTTCTTTTGTTTTTTCCGTCTGTCTGATAAGTGGAAATACGATTTTTTCAGATGCGTAGCTGTTCAGATGCATAGCTGATGAATAGGGTAATGAATAAGTCCTTGAATAGCCCAGATTATTGTTCTTTATTTCTAAGAAAATATGATATTATCACATTGCTTTATTAAATCACATCTCATTTATTATCTGCTATGATTATTAATAGCTCTGTTAAATAATTCATTGTGTGAAATTAATTTTCGAGGAAACTACAAATCTGAAAAGCCATCTGCAAACGGGTGAAAATACATTTTATTTTGTTCCTTTCTTGTAGCTAGGTTCCAAGCTAGTTCCTATACAAGTAGTTGCAGGTGCCACCTTCTCCTTAAGTAGCGTTTAACAATTCTTGCAACCCATGTTAAAGCATTTCTGAAGAATACTGTGACTTTGTCTTGCTGTCATAATTTGTAGTGCATGAAGTCTCATCTTGAGATATTATTAGCTTTAACCAGGTCCTATAATTTTCTCCTGAACCTTTTCCTAAGTTAATAGTATTTTTATTTCCTCTGCAAAGTGAGAGAGCTTGGAAAAAGGCTTGATGATATTTTCTTGTGACTTTCACATCCTCCTGTGATTTCTCATATATTTTCTGACCTCCAGTGCTGATCAAAAAGGGCTTTCATAATTTTACAATAACTTCTGTTTCTTTTTCTAGTTCTACACTATATGTCTAAATATAGTGATTGTGACTGTCAGCTTCTGATTAATGGTTTCTAAAGCCAGGGATTGTGCTGTCAGACAGGTTGAATCTGATTTATGAAAACTTCAGCTGCAGAGGACAACTTAATAATAATTGGCTTTCCTAGCTTCCCATCAATTGCTTTATCACTGAAGATTAACTTCTGCAGGAAATCATATCAGCAAAACCATCTGGCTCTCATGGCTGAGAGACTTTTATGTGTTTAAATATTCCTTCCCATCTGACCGCTTCTTTGAGTTACAAAGCATTCCTATTATACTCACACTGTGGATACTTTCACTTAAGAAGTCCATACATGACTTGTATTCCACCTACATGAAGGATGACTACTTTTTTTACAGTCCTGTCATCCTATACTGAGTGGAGCAGGAACAGGAGGGCTCTCATGTGCTAATGACTGCACAGGAATGTGCAGCCTGTGTGAGAGTATGTGCTGAAAAGGAAAGGAGGAGGAGAAATAGACAGTTCCTCTTGATGGTCTGAAAGCAGTGGAAAATGAAGCAGGAGCAGGAACATGAATATTGCAGTGTAAGAATAATGTTAGAAGGAAAGGATCGTCTGAAGGAAGGAATGCTTCCAAGGACATAGAGCCAAATCATCATCAGTTAAAGTGCAAGGAGCTGCTTCAGAAAGATCAGTTCAGAGACTAGAAGGGACAAAGACTGATTGACATGAGTTTTCCAAGGACAAAAGACAGTTAGTCCCTGTCCACAATTTAATCCTACAAGACCATGACCTCAGGGCAGTCAGAGTCAAGGACAGGACTGCTGTCTATTCAGTTGGTCAGTGGGGCTAACCAAGCATGAGTCCCTCGTTGCTGTGCCAATATATTTTTTACTAATTTTCTGCATGAAATCCCAACCTGAGGCGTGGTGTCCAGTCTGCTTCTCCTTCTGTAATTCCCACATATCGTTGTCTCTCATTCCATCTGTCCTTTCCATGGACTCATTTTCCTCACAATTAAACATCTCAGTGTCCTGATTAAGTTGTTCCCTGTTACTTCAGTTACATCCTAGTCTTTCTTAAATCACGATCTTCATAGTTTTGCAACCCTGTTTTTAATACACCCTTTGCTTCTGTAGAGACTGTAAAGTTAATTTTTGTTGCATTGGACTCCTTCTTTTCTCCAGTAGCGTGTTGTAATTTCTGCTCTTGCTGGGTAATAAGCAGAAAATACCATTCTACAACTATTAATAACTACCCATTTTTCTAAGAAGATAGAAAAGTTGTCCCTGCAACAACCTGGACTGAAGTTCTATCCTTCACATGACAGCAGAGAAAAAAAATTATTTACTTGCTTCCTGTTTTAATGCTCAGTCTTCACTGAGTCACACATGCAGTCCTCTCATTTCAGTCAGAAGATAAATGTTACACCAGAACCTCTCAGCAGCCAGAATGGTTTGAGTACATTTATTTTCCTATGCCACTTGCAGTCAAGTTCTGGCACCTAAAACACTTGTTTTAATTCTGTCCCAAGATATCTCCAGCAGAACATCTGTATCCATGTAGCTGGACAGTGATTTCATTGCACAGAGCAGGCTGTGGCACTGGATTTTTTTGATGGTATTGCTTCATACTAGCAATTCTGTACTCATCCCTTATTCTCTGCCTTCTAACAGTTAATCTGCCTGACCTGATCAGAAATACGACCGGACAAATAAAACTATTCCCTGGAGACGGTTGCTCAGTGTCACTGGCACCTCCCTCCAGCCCCTACTCAGCTCATGTGTAGTCTAGCAGAGGAGTTGTGTCCCAGTCAAGAGTAGCTGTAAACAAAAGGGCAGGGGTGCTGTAACCAGACATGGTTGTTTGACCTGAAATACCAACTGATAGAACACAGTGCACTTTTCTGTGCAGAGCTGTCCCTGCTGCAACATGCTCTCTCCTTTTACTGCTTCTGTGGCAGCCCTGTCTGTGCTGCCTCCAAAGACAGGGCTGTATGCAGACAGATGCTGACACCTCCAGGGGAGGTGTACTTTCTGTGTGATATAAGGCACTCAGCTGGTGTAAATATGCATTTTAACGCTGCTTTCTATCCACTCGGAATCAATCATGCTTACCATGACTAACTTAGTCAGCAACCTTATCAGATCTCTTGTCACTTACAGTTTTGCTGTTAAGGCATGTATTTTGCATAGGAGATTTGCATTAATTCTTTTAATCTGCATTGTAATTCTTCCCCATCTCTTGTTTTTGGATAATTCACTGAAATACATTTGCACAAAAGCAGAAGACAAAATACACTCTTGAAAATATATATCTATATATGTCTATTTTCATTTTTTGAACAGAAAGAATTCTAAATGCTTCTCTGTGTAATTCCTTCAAATAATCTTTATTTGAAACAACTTTAATAATAAATATGCTGAAAATCTGTCAGGAGTTTGTAGGTTTCCTATGCCAGGTGTTCCCTGTAGGTCAAAATAACATGTGTTTCTTTCCCCAGATGGTGAACATTATCTTTGAAAAAATCCCAGAAAATGAAAGTGGAGATGCCTGTCAAACTATTCAAGTTAATGTTCTGGACTGTGACACTATAGGCCAGGCTAAGGAGAAGAGCCTTCAGGCTTTCTTTAATAAGAATGGCTTTCTCTATGGTCTTCAGCTGGATGAAATTGGCCTTGGTAAGAGAATGTCACAATGTTGTATTTTCATTGAGTTTACTGGTCTGTTGTGGACTTTCCTTATTAGGAATGCCTACCTTTGGCTTTGATTCTTTTCAGAGTTCATACAGAATATAGCTCTTGTGAGGAATTTTGAAGCAAAACCTAGATCATTTATGTTAACAGAACACTGGAGCTATATCTGCTTCACTTCTGCAAGGACTTCAGCATTGCAATTAACAAACAGATGTTATTTATTATGCATATATAATTTCTCTGTTCCTTTTCTGGGGTAAGTTAGGTGGCTGGCCCATCCACCTAAGTACAGCTGGTTGTTAAATTTTTCAGTGGATAAGATGACATATCATGATTATCAAGTATTTTAGTTTCTATCTACTATTCCTCCTACCTCCCCCCCTTCCTTCCTTCCTTCCTACAGGCCTACGTTGCCCTTGATCCTTCAAATAAATCTTATTTATAGTCAGATTAGATTTATATAATAGTTCCCCTGTGACTCACAAAGTCACCTACAATATCTACAGATGTAAATAAGGCTGTTCCAGCAGATGAGTCAAACCACCTTTCCTTGTTGGGTTTTCAAGAGCCCAGGGTCTGTAGCTACCACCACCATACCACTTCCCACGTACCCTAGTGGGAAACCTAACAAACCCTATATTGTTGGCATTTGCTACCTCCAGGACTTGCTCCCTAAGATGTCAATACTTCCTCACTTTCTCAGACTCTGTGTTGGAAAGTGCTCATAATGTGCTTTCATAGCTGATGTCTCAGCATCTATATTCTTTACAAGTGCTCACTAGTACAATGTCAGCTTGTACAGCTCATTTTAGTGATCTCTTAGAAGTGGCTTGGGGAACTTTTCTTCTAGTCCCAGTGTAACCTTAACAGCAGGACACACTTGTGCAGCAGAGTAGTGATTAGGTGAAAACACCTCCAAAAACTCTGCCTTGACCAACACAAAGTGAAGCACCAAAACTTGCTGAAAGAGAAGCCACCCAGGCTGCCACCCCAGAAGAAGAATCAGAAGTGTAGGAGCACAAAACCATTTTCATGTGACCTAGCACAAGGATAGAGTGAAGCAGCTCCGTTAGATGCAACTGGTCCAAAAATAGTTAGATGTTGTTTTTCTTTACAAATGTCTGTACAGTGAGAATGCCATTGGGGTGTAATTGTTTTCTGTTGCTGTCATACTGCAGAACTTGTGTCTGAGGAGCAGCAAAGAGAATTGTTAGATATTGATGGTTCCTCAGAGGTGATGGAGGATGGGATAAGGAAGCTAAATACCATCGGTCATTACGAGGTAAGCACAGAAGCCTGACCAATGAGTTGAGAATATGTTTCTCCACAGCTCTCTAATGTGATCAGCACAGCTTGAAGTCATAGCTGAGCATCATCAACTGAAGGAAAGAATTGTGTGGCACACAGGGTTCTTGCCAATGAGTCACGTTTTCTGTTACTTTTCAGGGGTTTCCTTGTTGCAGGGTTGCTTGGTTCAAACATACCAGGTAAACTGTTACTTCTGTCAAGCATTTAAATGAAAACAAAATCTGATTTCCAGCTATGAATGTTGCCTTGGGTCTTTTTAAGTCTGCTGCTGAGTTTTTGTTGCACCATGAGCAACTGCTTACCTCATCCCACCTCATACTTTGATTACCTGAACTGGCAGTATTGATACTTCTGAAATCCCATTGCGAGTCAGAATAAAAAGGATTGATGGCATTTCTCCCTCTTTTCTTGATATCTTTTGTGTCAGTCTCCTTGCCTTTTTCTCTCTGTTTCTGCTTCCATCTGCTGTTGGCACTCTTACCTTAAGTCTTTCCCTCTGCTTCCAGTTGCACCTGTGAAGCAGTTGTTTGCAATGCTGCAATAATCTGTCCATCATTGTAACAACACACAAAATGGCAACTGGTAGCAGAGCCCTCCTGGGTGTAGCACACTGTGAAAGTGTAGCAAGCAGCATTACTTCTCTAAGGAGTTTTCAGTGACACCAGTCAAAACAGAGAGTGAGATGTTGGAGGAAAACGTGCAGCAGGTGATTTGCCTCAGGTGATATTGAAGTTCACATGTGATGCTTACAGATAACCTCCATTTCCAAAATCTATCATGCTGAGTGCTTTTACAGACCTTTTGTTGTGCCTCATTGAATTTGAAAGTCTGGCTCTTAAAATGTTCCTAAATTTTTATTTATTTAGAAGTTTTGCTACCATAGGTCTGTACTGTGCAGTGCAGTATGGTGCTGAGTAACCTGAACCAGCACAGAATATGTTGCTGTCTGCATGAGCAAATACTGTGCCATCCATAGAGAAACAAGGATTTCTAGCAGGACTTTGTATCCTGGGCAGAGGACAAGGCTGCTTAGATCTGAAGCAAGCTCATTTGGAGTCACTTTACAAATTTCTGTAGGCATTTGTTGCTCTTCTTTCCTCGCAGGGGTTAACAGTGAACCCAGATGTCCAGAGTCATCCAGGGGCTTTTCCTGTGCCTGTCTTGAATCTTTAGATGAATGTGTGACCTCCTCCACTCCACTTGTAGAGATTTTTACAAATTAGGACATTGTAGTATTGCAGTTTGAGCCTCTGCAGCAAAGGTCAGCGTAGATTTGAATGAAGTTAGGTGTTTGAACTTCTGTCTAATGTAGGAGTACCTGCCCTCTTTACCATGGGCAGCTATTGCAGGTGCTCCCTGCTTTTCCCAGCAGCCTCTTACATGTCTGGAGCTCATGGCATGCTGTGGCTCATGGGTGTCAGACCTCATGGTAAATAAGTCTGCTCCATTGGTCTCTGACATCCCTGGGTATCTTTGTCCCAGCCCTTGTTTTGTCTGAATTTTCTTCAGGCAAGGATTTCTTGCAGATAGAAGTTAGGTAGGAGGCTCAGCTGTTTTTGCAAAGCAGTAACTACACTAATTATAGCTTAGCAGCTGCCTTATGGAAATTGTACTGCATGTCTCTTCGATATTTTAGTTCACATTTTTTGGCACTGACAAAATAATGTACATTTTAGGCAAGAGCTCAGTGGCATTTTAGGCAGTGGCTTACTGGCTAGTATTAGCCATTACCATATCTAGTTTATTTTCTTGTGTGCATATTGATGCAAAAAGGAATGTAAAAGTGTCTAGCTAGTAAGAAAAAAGAAGATTGCATATACTCCATGAGGGTAGTAATATTGCCTGAGAAATTCCAACTTACATTTCAACAGTGCCCTGAGTTTTGTGGCAAGCCTGAATTTTTGTTTTTGTTTGCCAGACTTAAATGCTACAAGGAAACCAGATGTTTGAAATTGGGAAGTACCATCAAATCTTTTTAAGACACTGGAACATGAGGGTTGTGTTGTGAACATCCCAGAGTCAATCAATCTTGAAAATTTTATTTTCTAAAGATTTAGTTTCTACACTGTTTTTTAAAATATGCAAGAATGGTACATTTGCATTTTTGTGTAGTGTTTGTGAAGAGAAAAGAAAATCCACTGTGCTGTTAGACTGTCTTATGCCTCTGGCCTGTGCACAGTCACTTTCAGATCTGCTGTCCAGTCACAGATCTCCAGTTTCTCAGTTGATAGGAGTATCACACATTCCAGGAGCAGGCAGAGCCCCATTGAGTGACACTGAATGAGATCCCAGGAGCTCACTGGCAAGGACTGGATTACAGTGAGGACAGGAGGCCTGGGGAGCAAGAGGCGTAGCGCCACACCACCATGTCTTCTGTTTTGCACAGCAGCTGTATTCCATGTTGTCTGGATTGGAAGAGATCTCTCTTCTCTCTGTTTGTCCCCCTCAATAATGCAAAGCAAAGATATTTTGAAGTGTCCATGGGAGCAGCCCACCACAGAAAGTGATTTAGACAGCAAGATGCAAAAAGAAGGGTTTTTTCTATTTTTTTTTTTTTTTTTTTTTAATTGGATCACACTGAATGGATCATACATCACATGTATGGCTGCTGGAGTAATGATAAAGAAGGGAAAGCATAGTCTACTCACTCCTAAAAGCATAATTTGTCCCCAAAATAAAACCTAGAGTATGTGCTTTGGTCATGGCTGCTCTGCAAGCAATGCCTCTGATTCCTGGAGGGAAGCACAGTTCTCCTCTGAGGTCTGCCCATCTCCCTCAGGACAGAAGTCAACACATTTCTGCACTGAGCTGCCCTTCTATTTCTGGGGAGAGGGAAGGGAAGTAGTATGTTGCCCACATTGCTCTGGGAGGAGGTAAGCTGCTGGGTAACACTGTTCCTGTTTATCTGTCTTCAGGGCCAAGTAGGAGGACTGTCTGGGTGTTTGTATCTCTGCACAAGCTAGCCTTAGAGCATATTCCTATTTGTAGTGTGGTTTTCAAGTGTTCTGTGCTATCTAAAATAGTTCTGAAAGTCTGTATGATAGATGGAATCTCTGCAAAAAAATCATAAAATAGATTGCATTTACTTTCCAGGAGCAAATGTAAGTGCAGATTATTTTGGCACAAGACACAGCTTTTGATAGAGTATCTTAATGTTTAAACTGGTTTCTCACACCAGGCTGGCTGCCAAGGTTTAAAAAACACTTAAATTATTTTGGCAGAGATTCCTTCCTAGAACTGGCCGGTTGTTTTTGTAATTATAGAGGCAAGTACACTAGCACTTGGCAAGACTCAACATTTGATAGCAGAGCAGTGGTGTAGTTCTCAGTGGGAGCCATTTTTTAGTTACTCTTTGACAATAAAAGCATGGCTTGCCAGTTTGTTTAAAGATAATGCGAAACATCCTGGCAACACTATAAATTCAGGGGAGGAGGAGGTAGATTTTTCCTAGAAGTCTCAAGATGGTAAGATGCAGATCTTACAGTGTATAAATATTTTGCTCAGTTTAAAAATACTTCTTGGGAGCACCAGGCTAGACCCTCAGAATGGCCTGAAAGCTGAAAGAAGGGGGACCAGAAGAGAATTCACCTTTGTGTGCACCTTTCTGCCTCACCTTCCCATAAAATCCTATTCCACTGGATGCAGAGAATTTAACCTAAGCAATCTATAGAAAACTGGATGCAAGAAAAAGCACAGAGCAGTACTTAAAAATGAAAATGTCCACATATGGGCTGAACCAGAAAAAACGAAGGGAGGGTAAGGTCTTCAAGGCTGGTGCACTGGAATAGGTGCCTTCTCACCTGGCTGGGTAATGCTGACAAAGTTCAGCTACTGCCCATACCTGAAAGCCCAGTCCTGGCTGCCTGGTGAAGGCTGAGCACACTGTGGAGAGAACAGAACAGCCTGGGCTGTCCTGCACTGCCACAGCTGAGTGGCAGAGGAAATGAAACTGAGGCTTTTGTGAATTCTAACCACTTTTGTTTCAGCATGATATATTTGTTTTTTCTTTCAGATTTCAAATGGAGCAACCATCAAAGTCTTCAAAAAGAAGGCAAATACCCGATCAGGTAACAGGCAGACTGTGACCTATTTAAACTTTTGTGCAGAATGGTTGGGAATGCAGAGAACTGAGGTGTGACAGATTGTATCTTGATCAATAGGAGATCAGAGAAATTGGTACTTTGTTATAGTTGAGCCAAATGAAGAGCCCTGGCTCTGGGCCTCTGGCAGGCACAGTGGTCCTAAAAGGAGGAAAGAAGACAAAGGAAAGAAGGAGCTTACAGTCCTCAGCAAATGATTGCTTAGAGATACAGGCTCATAGGCAGGAAAGCAGGATGGGGAAGCCCAGGTGATACAAAGAGAGGGAACATGCCTCTCTCTCCCTGCTGCCCAGAACTGTGCATCACAGACATAGTGCTGCACTGACAGAGACACAAATGATAACCCCGCTGTTTGGTAATTTTCCTTATTCTCTTGACTGTGTTTCTGACAGCTTTGACTTGCCTGTCTCAACAGCATGTCAGGAGATAAAGGGTGCTTACAGGGGGCCAGTTCATCTCACCTAGCCCTGTGATGCAGGTTGCTCCCACCTAGCTGGTGGATGAGGGAAGAACCTTCTCCTGTCATCCTGTAGCCCCTGTGAAGAAATACAGTCCTAACATGTGTTTCCTTATCATCGAAGTTAGGAGAGAGTTGTGCATCTCACTGGGATGGCCTCACCCTCAGCAAAACTGAGGTTGTCTGTTCCCAGCCGTTGTGTTCAAGCCTGAGCTCAGCCCACCTGCACTCAGCATTCTCAGAGACTTAAACCACTGCAGTCATCTCATCTTGTCCTCCTTCCAGAGGAGCTGTGATTGCTGCCAGCTTACCTTAGCAGCCAATAGGATGCTGTACCTTAGTGGTCCAAGCTACAGGTTAGCACTAGGGAGGTGCACAGGGTCTGTGCATTTCCCAGAGGTTTCCCCCACACTGCAGGCAGGACAGGATCACACTGACTCTGCTTGCTTGGCATCCTGGATGCACCCTGCTGCATGGCCCAGAGTCCAGCAGAACTCAGAAGCTTGTAGCTGTGTGTTTCATTAATGGCTGTTTGCTCTTGCTTTTGTTGTTTAGATGTGGACTACTCAGATGAGCACTGTCATTTGGTGAGTTGAATCGTTGCACTGCTAAGTGGTAGGTTTAATACCACTGAGCTGTATTTGGATCTGTGTAATCTCTCTAATCTCTTCATGACAGATTTTACCAGACTCAGAAGCAAACAAAGATGTGAAGGGAGCAGGTCACAAAGGAAAACAAAAATTCAAAGTGAAAGAAATGTATCTCACAAAACTTCTGTCAACCAAGGTAAACTGTATAGGCTTTATTTTGGGGGAGGGCTGATGTTGGCTTTGCTAGTTTGGCATAACAGAAACACAAAAAACCCAGAAATTGTGCAGACTTCCTGTGTGTAAATCAAACATTAAATGAAAAGGTAGTATATAAAAATTACTGTGCTAACTAATGGGGTATGATCATTTGCAAAGACAGACACATTATAGATTCTCTAATCCTAGAGTTCTAAAATTGTCTTAGTACATATAATACTTCCTCAGTAAACACAACCTTTTCCTCAGGTTAAAGAAAAAAGGTGGTTAGTTTATGGCAAGTGAGTTTTACTACAGAATTCCATACAGTGAGAATGAATCCCTCTGGAATGACAGGTTTCAGTCAACAATCTCCTCACTCTGCTCTAGAGTTTGCCCAGCTTAGAGACAATTTATGAAGACTGAGTTTCACAAGATACTGCCCATGAAATGAAATAATCTCTTAGAGTTTCAGATTAGGCATTCAAAATAACTAGATTAATTTTAAAAGCAAGGTCCTTAGGACTTATCTAACTCATCTACCTAATTTATACCACGTTCATTGCTTAGGAATAAGTCCCGCTCGCTCCCTCTGGTACCATCATCATGTTTCTGACTTGCTCAAAATGGTTGGAAAACTCTTTGCAACAGCATATCGCATAAAATACTGATGGGTACACAACACTGAGAGCTGTGCAAGAGGCCTGAAGGGATGATGATTATAGCCTTCTTGTGCTTACAAATCTATGAATCATTATTTAATTAGGTTGTTGATAGCATCTGAAGTAATTTGGGACAGTCCCCAAAGTGAGAGTGAAGACTGGTCATTTCTCATTACCTGTGAAAACTAACATGAGCCCTCAGGAAAGGTTGGAGTAAACCAGTAATGTCTTATGGTGGAAGACTGAGGTACAGAAGAAAAGATCAGGCTTTTTAGAAGCAGTCCTTTTAAAGTCCTTTAAATTAATCATCTCCTTCCCCAAAGTAGGACACTGCCCTGAACAACAGAGCTGTGGTATCCTTTGCTGTGAAATTCCTCTCATGATAGTCTAAAGGAAATTGCATCTCACCATCTCTCTCTCTGTGCTCCCCTCTTTCCCATACACACACACAGACACAATTGCAGTTTACCACGTGAAATGAACTGGCCAGTATTCATCAAGGCCCTGGGATATGCTTAAATCCTTCTTGTCAAGAGCAGATTGTGCTGAACTGAGCTTCAGAACAGATGTGAAGAAAAAATGCACAAAACAATCTTTTGCTTTGTTTGCCTCTGCGATTATATCAGTGAGTCCAGCAGCAATGAAACCCTTCATTTAGTGAGCCAAATATCTTCACTTTTGTATCAGAAATACCCAGTTTTCAGTTCTCTCTCATATTAGTGTCTTACAGCACCCAAAACTGTTATCCTAGAATTAGATCAAGTGCCAGAGCCACTTGGCTGTGGAGTGTTGATGAGAACATGTGTTGAGCATGTGTCACAGATGGCACCTGAAAGACCAGTGCCCTAGGAAACTGACGAAATTGCTTTTTCTCACCTCCCTCTTAATTCCAGTCACAAATTCCAAATGCTTTTAGCAACAGTGGCAACAGTTCCTTAGAGTTGATGTTGTATTTATTGGTTTAAATGGTTCTTCCCACCTGTGATTCATCACAAGAGTTCACCATGATTCTCCTGTAAACAGAGCAACAGGATATGTGACATATGCAAGAAACTCGTGGTGTATTGTAGTTTCATTTCTGTTACTGTCTTGTTTGCCAATAACCTGTGGCCTTGATGTTTGCCACAAGCATATTGTAGATTCTGTGTGTGGTTGTCTCCAAGGTAAAATATCCTATTCTTTTCTTGTGTAATAGTTACAAAATATTAACTTTGTTACTTTACAGGTTGCAATTCATTCAGTCGTTGAAAGGCTCTTCAGGAGCATTTGGAGTTTACCCAACAATAAAGCACCTGTTGCCATCAAGTACTTTTTTGACTTTTTGGATGCCCAGGCTGAGAGCAAAAAAATTACTGATCCTGATGTGGTCCACATATGGAAAACCAACAGGTATGCCCATGGGATATATGCAGGGGTACGTGTGCTTTCTGAAAATGTAGTTGCAAAAATGTCACATGTGATCAGAAGAATAAGATTTTGGCGTGTCTGGGAATAAGATGTGGTTTGGCTTTGTGGATAACAGTAACTTTGGTGTATTGATTTAATACAACACAAACCACCAGAGCTTCCAGGTCTGTGCAGTCTGCACACCGACTTCACACTCTGAAAGAAGTAGCTGCAGATTGAGAGTATTATTTGAGGCTGGGTGCCTGACAGATGTGTTTGCTCTGTAGCCTTTGTTCCCTGACCCCCTTTTTAGCATGAAGAGGCAGCCAGGAATGTGCTTCCTTCCATGAGTGCAGTTGCAATTAAGGGCCATTTTAAAGCAATTGTGCTACTTGAGTGGTTGATTTTAAAGACATTTGTTCTCTCTCCTGTCTAGTCTTCCTCTTCGCTTCTGGGTGAACATACTGAAGAACCCCCAGTTTGTCTTTGATATTAAGAAGACTTCACACATAGATGGCTGTTTGTCTGTAATCGCACAAGCTTTCATGGATGCCTTTTCTCTTGCAGAACAGACCCTGGGGAAGGTAATGTTGCCCCTGCAGTCTTCAACTACTTCCTCAACCCATGTCTTTTTCAACTGTAAAATGATTAAGATGATGAAATCCTGGATCTGCTGATATTTGGGGCAGAATTGTCAGGAGCCTAATTAAGCTGGTTTCCATTCCTCATTGCTCTGTCTCCTGAGACTTTGAAGAATTCACCAGTAGACAGATACAGCTATGAGAATGCCTTATTTATATGTAACTGCTGCTTGTTTTCTCTGCAGTTCGGTTCTGCAGAGTGTGTTTACACAATAGCTGGCAGAAGATGGAAATATTAAGGTTTTAATGAAGTTTTACTGTAGTTTTAAACAAAGGTCTTAAAAGTATTAACATTATTATTAAAAGTATTAACATTATTATTAACATTATTAGTAGTCCAAATTTTGTCTGCCACGCACCAGTGTGCAGAAAACTCACACAATAAGCTAGTGAAAGCTGTAAGAATACTGAAAGACCTCTCAAGTTTGAAACAGTTCCTTTCACATATATTAGCTGCTCCCTTTTTATATGCAAAATTATTTGCTGGAGCAACAAGTTCAGGAATCTTACATTCAAAAACTCTTTAGTATAGTGTCCAGAACTCTGGGGATCAGAAATACTTAATTTTTCCCCAGGGTATTTTCCTTTTCTTTGGACCAAAGCAGGAAGCTTTTGTTCAGGCTCAGACTACCAAGAAAAACAGCCAAGAGACTTTTTAGCCTAAAAGAATTTATATAAAAATGGACTAACATCCTATGTGATCTAATCCAACTGCTCATTTGTTAAATGTAAATAGCAAACAATTTGTTTATTTATCTTACTTTAGGAGTGAAGTATCGTAAATTAAAGCTAATCACATCACTTCCTTGATGGAAAAACTGCAAATGAGCAGTTGTTAGGTTTCTGTGCTTAAAATCCACTGTGAAGTATTGTTGAAACAACAGATTGTTAGGTATTTGAAAAGGGGTACTGAAACCTGATAAAGGTTTGCAATGCAGTAAACATTTTGTGACCTTTTAGTAATAAAACATGTTTACTTTCATGATTTTTAGGCTTTTATCTTGAAACATCTTTTAGTCATTTAGAAAACAATATTTAAATTACTTCATCACACATTGGAAACAGTGGTGACAAGATAACACATGTTTGTGTCATTTATTGCCCAAAACTTAAACGGGAAACTACCAGCCCCCCACTTTTACATTCTAAAAATCAGTTTTCCAGGTGGGGCTTTGGCTCCTATCACAAACATCAGCACTTACTTCCTCGAATGAGCCTAAAGCATCCACAGTAGGTCAGTGCTGACCTGGATTGTTGAAGTCCTGGGGTTAAAAAAAAAAAGAAAAATCCCTTTGGCTGTGCATGTCTGGCAATCAGCTCTCTATGCTCTCAAACCCCTGAGGGAAAGGAGTAATAGAGACCAAAGAGATTTAGGGGAACCTCTGCCAGGACAGCATCTAACAAGCCTCTGGTGTGTCACTGCCGAGGGACTTCCTTTTCAGAAGTACTGCTGAATCCTGTATGTAAATTTGGTATCAGCCTCAGGCCCTTTGCTTCGGCTTTCACAGTCTTTCAGGTGTAGGGACTGAGAGAGACAGGTCTAGAGACTACAGGTCTCTTCCTGTAAGGTGGAAGTGAGAAAGAAAAGTATGTTTGAAGGACAAAAGGTCATCAACCTGATGTCAGTAGAAATAATTACATGGCAACTGTCATGAAACACAATACACTGAGATGCTGCCTCTGGTTTGCATCTTTTTTTCATAACTTGGTTCCTTGCATATAACCACAGCAAAGAAAAAATGAGTCACATAGACACAATTAGATGCAATTAACTGTGTGGAGGTGGAACCTTAGGAAATCTGTGCTGTGAAAAGTTACAAGGCTTCAAATTTTTTCTTTTAAGGAAGCACCAACAAATAAACTTCTCTATGCTAAGGACATTCCACTGTACAAGAAGGAGGTGAAAGCGTACTACAAAGCCATCAGGGATCTGCCTCCATTGACCACTGCAGAGGTTGAAGAATTTCTAGCTCAGGAATCTAAGGTATAGTTGAGAAGCGGCAAATTGATTTGCTTTCATGTTAAGTTTGGGGTTTTTTTAAAAGGAGAAGTATCTGACCAGAACTGTTGTCTGTTTTAGAAACATGAAAATGAATTTAATGAGAAAGTGGCCTTGTTTGAAATCTACAAATACATAGTGAAATACTATGATGAGGTAAGCACATCTGCAATTTCAGCTTATTCCTTAATGTGGGGCTTGAGACAGTAACCAAGGGCTGAGCTGCTGTGCAGCCTGCTGGGTGCTATTCCAAAGGCAGCCCCTCCTTAGTGCAGCTCAGGCTGCTCCTTCTGCTTGTCTGTGAGGGGCGGAGCAGCGCAGCCCCCAGGCAGCTGGAGCCCCCACCCCTCCGAGGGGGCACGGGCCAAAGGTTTGTCAGTCCTTTTCTGTCCCTGCTGTATTGCACAGAGACAGTAGCAGTAACATTGTCCCTGCAGTTCTGAGGAAGTTCCTGTATAGTTGAAGCTTCTTGTTTTACTGTGTTTGCAGAGTCTCTGCAAATGCCTGTCACAGCTTCTGTGCACACGCTCCATTTCCCTGGAGGTTCAGAAATCAGATTAGACTGTAGCACTCAATTTAACAGTCAGTGCAAACACCTCAGTGGACCACACAGCCTTAAAGCAAGAAGTGTCTGCTCCTTTCCCATCACAGCCCTCTTAATGCTCTGCTCTAATAGTCTTTCTCTTAAAAAGAAGCATCTATAGTTTCCAGTCCCTGCTATTACTAACAAAAGAAATCTTCTCTCAGCTGAAAGTACTTAGTCACAGGCTACCTCTAAGCTGCTTTCTAAGAAAATCCCTGTCCTCCACATTGCATGATAGGATTCTCCACTCCATTTTGCTCAGCGTCCTTAACAGAGGCTGTGTGTGCCTGTGCAGGGGCTCAGATAAGAACCAGCTGGGGTGTGTTGCCTGAAGGCCGCCTTATGCTTCCAGCAGGTTGTCTGGGTTTCCCAGCAACCAGGCCTTTCTCTCTTTCATCCTCAGCAGCACCGTACCAGCACTTGCTGTAGTCATCCAGCTCTCAGTCACCTGTTAGCTGACTTACCACTTCTGATCTCTAACATCTCAAATTCCCTGGATTCAGCATCAAATCTCTGCCTCTTGAAACAAGCTTGGGATGATACTCTAAATGGCATCACCCTTTATTAAGCTCCTTAAAATGATTGATACAGGAGAATTCAGTGTACTTTCTAGCCTTAGTGCCCATTTTTGCTTTTTTGAAGCTAGTAGTGGCTAAACTTAGCCCATCCTTAGAAGGAAATCTTCCCACTGCAATTCCCCCTCTGGCTTTTGACTGGGAGCAGCTAAATCTCTTTGATTGTTTACTGAAACCTGTCCCTGGGAGCATTGCCAGCAGAGATTTCAGACAGCAGTAGTGCTTCATTCTATCACCTGGGCCAGAGCCAAGTGGGTGAGTTAGAGGAAAAGAGGCAGTTTATTGCCCTCAGCATATAGGGCAAAGGAAGAGAAATAAAATATCACTTGCAAATCTTCTCTAGGGTAAAAACTGGAGAACTGGCCTTGCCTCACACTCTGAGATGAGCATGTGTTGGGTTTGTTTTGGATTTTTTTTGCTTGGCTCAGTCATTCTTTTGGGGAAGTGTTGCAAATCCTGTGATCAGAATGACTTGAAAGGACAACTACCAAAATAAAGTGTTAAAGTTGGAAAATAATGTTTACAGATAGGCAGGCACTCAATAGAATTTTCTGTTGGGAGTTGCTAGAGTACAGAGAAGCAGGTTTTAAAAAACAGCAAGTAAAATAAGCATTAAAAATTATTCTCTCTTTTGCTAATTGTTAACAGATTGTCAGCAAACTCGAGCGAGAACGGGGGTTTGAAGAAGTCCAGAAACAGCTCCAGCAAGTAAAAGCCTTATTTGATGAAAAGAAAAAATGCAAATGGCACTGAGCAGTGCACTGACTCACAGCATCACTGTGGGGGATTTTATATTAGCGCTACTGCTCCCAAAACTGTTTTGACTGACTATATGTACAGGGTTTGAAATGTTTGGACACTCTTCTCCACTCTGACCATTCCACGGAATCTACGATTGGGAATAAAATATGGATGGGCATGGTTACATTATTTTCATAGGGGCATGTGAAGGTGAACCTAATGTAGGCAGGGTCAGCATTTTTAGGTGCTTGAACACACATAACCCTTAGGTTCAAAAATACTGTCTAATAAGCTTCTTGCTTACTTTAAAATAAGGTCATAGGAGATGTGCAAAATATACTGTAAGTTCAGAATTGCCCATGTGAACTTGCAAGTTGCTTACCTCTTTTTTTTTTTAAGAGAAAAAGCTGATGTTTTGCCACATCCTTTCAGCAGCTTGGCAAACTGTGAGGGTGAGCTCTGGCTTCAGAATACGGGTCAGCTGCAGTTTCCTTCCTTACAGTCAAATGTTCACTAGTTCCTGTTCAGAAACAAAAACAAAAGCAAAAAAAAAAAAACAAAACAAAAAACCAAAATCAAAGAAAACCCCTACCAAACACATCAAAAAACCCAACAACAACCTGGCACCAAAGTGGCACTTACCCTAGTTTAGCAGACAGAGTGGGTCTGAGGTTGGAAGGCCAAATGCCACACGGCAGGACTTTGTTGGGTTAGAAATTCCATGCCCAATGTGGAGAGAACCGCTGATGGGAAGAGGGGAGGGGAGGCCTTTGGAGAAGGGCATTCAGCCACCATCAGTCTGTGTTTACATTTTTGACCTTTCCATCCTTAAATAAGCTGTGAAAGACTTGTGAGTAGCTTCACAGCTGAAACTGCACTGCATCAGGACACTGGTGTGATTTGATGAAGTAGCTGACATGGCTGCACTTTGGTGCACAAACCTGTACCCAGGTGCATGATCTCCCATGCATCAGTGCTGACAGTCCAGGCCAGCCTTGCCATCTGTGTACAAGGGCCTCACAGCCTGGGGGGTCATTTCAAAGGTTGCTTTAATAATATTTAAGAACACGAAGACTGGTGTTTGAGACACTGATACAAACATGCTGGGGTTGGGGTGGTGGTGGGGTAACTGTCTGCCTTAGTCTGGCTGGGATCTTTTGAGGCTTGGCCATTTTGGAAGGAAGGTGTCCATTACATTTGCATTGGTGGCTAAAGTTGGCCCAGCTGGAAAGCAAGGGCATGGCTGTGCTGCTGGGATGAGGCTGGTGCAATGGCTACTGAGCAAAGCCACAGAGGAGCAGCTGTGGCTCCGGCTCTGCTACAGCACCAGCACAACCCTACCCTCTACTACAGAGCTGAAATGGTTTGTCACCATGGACTCTGCTTCAGTCACAGGAGACATGTTCTGAGGCTGTCACGTGCCCTTAGATTTGAGGTAAGGTATTCATGACAAAGAGATACATTTCCATACATTTCTGGAGGGATCCACCACTGGAGGTGAGTGGTGTAGCACAGTGGTCCACAGGAGAGGGAAGAGCTGTCACCTGCCTTGGCAGTGGGAAAGGTGCCAAGGGCTGTGAATGGCACAGATGGCTCAGGTTTGGTACAGAAAGTTAGCGCTGGCGCCGTGAAGGCAGCGGGGGGACACCCGGTGCTGCGTTGGATGAGCCCCAAAGCTCAGGCATCGGTGCTGATGCTGCCTGCTCTGGTCACAAAGGCAGCTGGCCCCTGGCACAATCCCATGGCTGGCCAGTGCTGGCACACACCAAGCACCTGTGGCAGAAGCAAGGCAGGCTGTTTGCTGGAGAAAAGCAAATACAAAAACACAGTCCTGCTGGTCTGCCCCCTCCCTACCATGTGATTGCACAAGTTGTTCCTCTTGCATACCAGAGAGGGCAGCCACCAACTAACCCATACTGTGATGGCTTCGTTGGGTTTTTATTTTTTTTTTTAATTCAAGTCTTACACTTGCTGTTAAGTTTACACTTTATACTTGATGGAATGTATGGCTTTGTTCAGGACACTGCACTACAATGTTGCAGTACTTTCAGCAGTTCTCTGCCTGGCACAATGTATTTTGATAAGTTCAATTTTAATTGGAAAAAACCCACCCACCTCTAACCTATCTTGCCCTCTGTCCTAAAGGAGTGGACTGTGGCTTGACTAGCACTTAAGCTTGGAATACCTGCATGTAAGGGCTTGATTTTTATCGTTCTTAATCTAACCTTTTAAAGCAGCATAAAATAAATAGAAAAAGCACAGTAATTGATATTGAAGGAGAGGCAGGTGCGGACTACGGTTTCCAGTTAGTTCTCTTCTGCTTCAGGTATTTGCTAGCAGTGCAGTCAAATGAACTGTGATAGTTTTGTTCAACAGTAATCTTCTGTACAGGCAGAAAAAACAACTCCAACATTTCTGCTTAAAAAGCTGTAAAATATAATCTGTTTGCGTGGGTCTGATCCTGTGAACTTCACTATATGTGTTTATATTGATGAGGAAATGAAAATCAGTCCTATTCTGTATTTGTACTACTGCTTGTTTGCTACAATAGCTTTAATGATTTCTAGAGATTAAGTATGTGTTGAAGCAGGCCCTGTAGCTTTACCTACAGCCTGGAATAGGATTATTGCCTTTTATTCAAGCCTCCTAAACAGTGTCACTCTGTTAGTAAACCATTTTTAAGTCATACTGAGACTTTGTAACCCATCAAGTGGATCTCACGAAGTGATGTGAAGTATAATTAAGTGATTGTGGCTCTTTTGGTAGGTTTGGGTCAACACACAAAACATTGGCACACCGTCCATATCTGCAATTTGCCATTACTGTTACACAGAGAAAAAGAACCCACTGACTCTTATGGGTATTATGGCAACACAACAGTTCTAATCACATCCTCAGAAATGAAAAACAAACTTCTCTTCAACTTACTTTCCCATGTTTACAGGAAAACTGCTATGGCAAACAGCGTGTTTCTAACACTAGCTTACAGAGCATTATTTTGCAGTCATCTAGTTTGAAGTCAAATCTTACTAATGTGTAAAGTAATTCCTGTTGTACAGAAGTTAATCTGTTGTTTAAAATGAATGGTTAAAAAAAGTGCAAATGACAAATACATGTTTGTGTTTGTATGGGTTTATCTAGAATAAAAGCATTTGGAGGTTAGTTCAATTGTGTACTTTAAAATGGTTACAAGAAAGCAATCACAGCTGGTAACAATGCAAGGTCATGGAAGGAATGGAGTGTAAGACTGAGTGGCTTCAGGTGAGAAACAGTGCTGCAGGTCAGCACACTTCCACCACCCTGAAATTGGGAAGAAGAGGAACAGGAAGGTACAATACAACATTTGATGATGCTGAGGAGGAGAGGCCCCGGCCTAAACTCCCAGCAGCTGCTAAGCAGTGACCTCCTGCAGTCTGAATAGGCGGGGAGATTCCCTGGAGGATTCCCAGCTGCCTTCCCACCTGTGGGAAGCAACAGCAACAGGACAGGGACAGGCTGATTGTGCAGTGCCTGCCACACCTCCACACAGCCTTCAGGATTTGTGCTTCAACTGCACTGCTTAAAGGCTATGAGGGTGGTGATACTTTTAAAAAGCTAAAAGTGTTAAAGAGGATGATAACCCAATAATCCTTCTTTCAGGAGAAGGTGCTTAAGGGACAGGAAATAAGCTTTCACACAAAAAAGCCTGAGACCAACTGGGAAAGGCAGCCCATAGACCAGGTTCTGACCATTCTTCTTCTTCCTGCTATTACCCTTTTTCTGCCCCCCAAGTCTTACCTGGTTTGTATAAACCTCCCCTGCCTCTTGACATCAGAGAGCACCTTGCTGACACAGCCGCAGCTGGAGACAGAAACAAAGCTGTTGGCAGCTGCTCTTTCCAACTCTTCCAGGTTGGTAGATGCTGGTGACCATGCCATTTGCCAAAGCTGGCTCAGGCACAGAGAGTTACTTTGTACAAGTTCATACTGCAGGAGGCAGCAGAAACAGCTTCTGTTACTTCTAATAGCTACATTGTTTTCCTCAGAGAAGTTTAACAAATTTCCCAGGAGTGGGCAGCCCAGGTTTAGGAATGATACTCTCCAATTTAGCTCTCCCACTGACACACTGGAAACCATTCTCACCACCCCTCCCCTGGGGCAGGATGGAGAGGAGAACTGGAGGCAGAAAAAGTAAAGATCATGGGTTGAGATAAGAACAACTTACTGGAAACAGCAATGAGAGAAGAAAATGATCAGTAACAGCAACAGCACTAATGGCAGAGAGTAGAAGGGAGGCAGATTCACACATGGTTGCTCACTACATGGAGCCTGGCATGCTACATGACCCAGAAGGATCTTCTTCCCCTGACCCCAGAAAATGAGGGGGTCACCCCAGAACTACCAACCATGGTCCCCCTGGCTACTGCAAAAATTAACTCTGTCCTAGCCAGAAGCAAGACAAATCTGTATACTTACACACTATGGAAAATGAAAAATGCACCCTCTGGAGAGGCATTTTCTCTTCGCTGGAGAGAAGAGTTGAGCCAACACCAGTGTCATAATTTCACTGTTCCTGAAGTCTAACAGCAATACTCAATAACCTATTACAAGAGATTGCACAGTATATTCTCCCTGTCCAATGTTTTTGTTGCAGTATTTTGAAAACAAAACCAACAAACCAAATACAAACAAAACCCAGATAAACATACCTCCCCCCGCAACTCCAGGAAAGTCATCATTATTGGATTATCGAGTAAAAAAAATTTAGATAAATAATTGATCTTTCATAAATTTCTTTTACTGGACTGATAATGAACTGAAAAATAAATATATTCAACCTAGAATAAATATTTTTGTCATAGAGTAGGAACAAATACAGACTTCTATTTACATAATATGAAGGCAATTTTTTATACTAATATCTGGTATGTTATATAAAGAAACCAATTACTGCCTATTCCCATCATAGAGTACAAGAGGCACATTGTCAAGGGTAGCAAATAGAAGTTTTCAGAGATTTTAAAATTTCATCTTATCCTTTTTATCTGCATCAAAATATCAACCTAGATGTGGATTACAGCACTGTTAGTGATCAGAACTGCAACCCAGAATAGTAGAGATTAACTTTCACAATGAAGAAGTAAGAAGATATTATCAAGTAAATGTTGAAGGTTTCATAAAAAATGTTTATGGTTTTTAATTTAAGTGTCAGTTTTATTTTAAACAACCAAAACCTTGAAAAATAATTTTCAAAGTTTCTTGGGCTGAGATTATTTAATGTTTTGACTTTATGGAAAAATACTGAAAAAAAAAACCTTATTGAGAAGGAGTCTTGGCAGTGGGTCACAGAATCACAGAATGGTTTGTGTTGGAAGGGACCAAAGATCATCAGGTTCCAATCCCCCTGCCATGGGCAGGCACACCTTCCACTTGTACAGGTTGCTCAAAGTCCCATCTAGCCTGGCCTTCAACATTGTCAGAAATGAGGCATCCACAACTTCTCTGGACAACCTGTGCCACTGCCTCACCACCCCCACAGTAAAGGATTTCCTTCTAATATCTAAACCTGCCTTTTTTCAGTTTAAAACCATTGCCCCTTGTCCTGATGCTCTCTGGACATAGAAGTCTCTTTCCTTTTTATAGCCCCCTTTTGGTACTGGAAGAATAATGTTTCCCTGAAGCCTCCCTTGCCCTGCTGGCTATGCTGTTTTTGCTGCAGCCCAGGATGCGGTTTGCCTTCTGGTCTGCAAATGCACAGTGCTGGCTCATGACCAGCCCTTCACCCCTGAGAGCTGCCCCATCCTTCTCTGCAGGGCTGCTTTCAGTGACTTCCCAGTCTCTATTCACATCTGGGATTTTCCCTACCCAGATGCAACACTTTGTCATCCAGAAGTGGGCTCATGGGCACGTTATGTAGTTCAACAAGTCCAAGTGCATCCTCTCCTTCTGTTGTGTCAACGCAGAGCTCAGCTTCCTGTCATCAACCCTGCTGAGGCTACACTCAATCTCACTGCCTGTCATCAGTGAAAATACTGAAGAATATCAGTCCCAAGAGTGAGCTCTGAGGGACCCCACTCATCACCATCCACTATCTGGACACAGAGCCATGGATTACAGCTCTCAGGTTGTGTCTATCCAGCTAATTCCTTATTCACTGAATGGTTATTCATCCATCAAATCTATGTCTCTTCAATTTGGAAATAAGCATGTCATGTGGGACTGTCTCAATGGCCTTACAGAAGGATGATATTTATTAGTGTTTTCCTGTCAGCTGTTGCTGTCACTCCATCATAGAAGGCCACATTGCTCAGGCACAATTTGCCCGTAGTAAAGCCATGGTGGCTGCCTTGGTCACTCTCCTTGTCTGTTATTTCCCTCAGCACATCTTCTAGGAGGATCTGCTCCATGGTCATCCCAGACACAGAGGTAAGGCACACAGGTCTGTAGTTTCATGATTCATCCTTTCTCCCCTTTTTAAAATTGGGAGCAACATTTCCCCTTTTCCAGTCACTAAGGTCATTACATGATTGCCATGACTTCCAAACACAGCAACCACAACGGCCAGTTCCCTCAGGACCCTTGGGTCCCACAGGTTTATGGCTATTCAGCTTCATCAAATCATCCCAAATCTGGTCTTGGCTTATAGTGGAAGGGACTTCACTTCTCCCACACATGTCCAGAGGAGCGGGCACTTGAGAGAAATAGGAGACCAGAAAAACTGTCTGCAATTGAATCCAAATACTGAGCCTGAAACTGCTGCTATACTAAATATCACCACACTGATAACAAAAATTCAGGGTGCAGCCCCCTCACGAATGGCAACCCAGCATATTCTTTTTATGATTCCCAGTGATAAAAGGTACTTTTGTCCTTAGACCCAGCAGTTAAACGAGTTGAGCCACAAAGGAGTAACTATGCAGAATATGCTTTATGCTATTCAGGCACATACAACCATGTTTTTAGCAAAATATGAAAAGCATGTACAAAGGATAAGTTATTGAAAGCTAACAGCATCGAGAGTGTGTAGATTTTATTTGGAGTCCTCGCTTTGTGCTCCATCTTCTCCAGTGATCTTATTTCTTGCCAAGTCCCTGTACTCCACCATTACCCGCTCTCTAGATGGTCCAAGATCTTCCAGCTGTTTTCTTTGTCTGGTTTCTAGTTCTTCCAACCTCTTGCCAAGCAGGGCAAGCTCTCTTTGATGCTGCTCCTCCTTGAAATGAAAAGGAAAAAAAAAAATGTAGCTCTATTACATTTTGCATGCTTACAAGGGACCAAAATGAGCAATATGTTCGTTTTCTTTAAGGAAAATAAAAACTGTCAAGTCCAAAACATCCTTATTTGCATTTTACTCATCAGTAAACGAGTAAAACATCAGTTAAACATCAGTTTTGTGGGTATTGTTCTAACATTCTTGATGAACAGCATTCCTAGCATTCCTCCTCTCAGATGAAAGAGCACACAAACCTGAGGTCTCAGTAACCATGAATCTGTAAAGTCAGCCTGGTCAACCTCAACCAGAGAGATTTTCACCCTCAGCAGCTCAGCCTAAGATGCTTTTAACCACACAAGAAATCAAGAACAGCAATACTACTTTGTAATAATGAAACCATGGTGTGAGAACAACTGTGGCATTTCTTGCTCAGAGGGAGCTATTTAAAGCCTCTGAGGGGAAGGACAAAGTATGGAGAATTGGCTTAAAATTACCTGGTTGTTACATTCTGTAACATATCTTTTGTCTTTCAAGTACTCTTTCCTATTGTGAGGGAAGGAACATCTCTAGATAACTCAAAATTTCTTGCTACTTTTCAAAGATGAAATATGCCTTCCTTAAGACTAAGGTCAATAAAAAAAGAACTGTTTCAGTACCCTGTTTTGGTGTATCATTTTCACAACTTGTAACATATTACCACCTGAAGAAAGGAGAAGGATGCTGCAGGCCCAGGAGGCAAGGCAGACAATGGTGTTCCACCCACTGGATTGAGTGACAGTATGTCAGGATTCAGAATTATACTCCGGAATTCATTGTGCCGACGTTGCAAGTCCTTTAGCCTCTTCTGGAGGCGAGTGTATTCTTCAGAGGAAACATTCTGTCTAGGAAATAACAGATCTCTTATTGCTCGAGATCTTTGTTATCCCAACACAGCAGCACAACTCTCCATGAGTGCTCTGCTGTTTAACACCCCCAGTTTCTACATATCCTCACACAGAAGAACTGGAAGGTAGATCTGTGTATATTCTTCTGCCTACATGCCTGTCTAAATGTCCCTCTACATATTTAGATATCTGCTCTATTATAAATTAGAGTTTGCATAAAATAAATTAAGCTTTTAATACCATTCACTGTAGTGAGTCAGAGAAGCCATATTAAATTAATTATTCAAATCAAGCCCGCCATAGGGGCTCAATGAAGAGAGAAAAACCAGGACTTCATCTTTCAAAGAGCATGCCATGTCTGTTTCTCTTGCAAATCTGAAGCCTTGTTCACTTCCTTCTTTTAAAGGAATTCCTGCAACTGTGCCTATCAGGTATTTTTTCTCTTTTTTTCTTGAGAGACTGTCCTGCAGTTGTTTTATAAGCTCTCAGCTGCCCATCCTAAACAGAATTTATTCAAAGAATTCTAGTGCTGTAAAGGCTATTAGACTGGTTACTAATCTAGGTAACACATCTTCAAAAATACTTCATATTTTTAAGTCATACCTTGAGCATATGTAATTTTTCAAGCTAAGAATAAAGCAAAGTTTATTACCTATTTAGTACTTGATTTTCTTTTTCTAGTTCTTCCATCTTGGCTTCCAAAAGTTCTATTTTCTCATGCATCCTCCTTTGTTTATTGTCATTGAGAGTCTTTCTCTGTCAAACAGATGTTTCAAACAGCTAAGTAATACCTTAATAGATTAGATTCTGTAAAAAATTAAATTTAAACTGTATGTGTCAAGCTGTGACACTTTATAGGATTTTCCTTCCTTAAGAAGAGCTGTTGTGTCGTTTGAAGGTGCTTAGATTGCCATGCTGGGAAGCAAGAAGAGTTGGGAAACAATTCATATTTGTGAATGAGAGAGGCACAGCTGCCAGTCACTCCTTGGTCAGTCACCAGCTGTACTAACATTAAAAACATTAATGGTATCTGAGAATCACAACAGTCATCCTTTAAATGATAACATATAAATGAGTATAAACATAACCAGATAATTATGCTTTTTTAATTTTTTTTCCCTCATATTGATCTTAACTTCTCATGACCTTAAAAGATAAAAGATATTGGTAGGTTTCATAACCTATGTTCAATATATAACACTGCTAAGTAAGTAACATCAAGTTCTTGATGTTTTAGAAACAACCTGCCCTTCCTTTCAAATTACTTCATAAAAAGTAAGCTTAGGAGAAGAAATAAAATTTTAATATTCCATCAAGGAAAAATAGAACATCATTTGTCTAGTACCTGAAACATCATCCTCCCCCATATCAAGGGGTCTACCTCTTAAACAACCATCAATGCACACATGGGTGCAAAGAAAACTTCACAAAATTTTTGATGGCCTTATAACAAAGTTGTCAGCTGTAATATTCTTTTGCATATCACTTCAACCTATTTCTATGCTAATCTTGAAGAACTCAATATATTTAGTAATTATATATAGCAGACTGCAAATAAACTCAACATTGGAACAATTCTAACTGGCCAACAAAGCTGAACTTTACACAGACTGGATCATTCAAAAAGGAAGAGACAACATGCCTTTTTCTGAGCAACAGCAGCTCGACATAGCTTGTTCTTCATTTGCTTGTATTTCTCTTCATACTCTGTGACGTGCTGAGTAAGCATATGCTTCTCCTGCAGCCATTCCATACGTTGGTATTCTGAAGTCCTTTAGAAAAATCAGGTTAAAAGATTAAGAGGTTATACAAACAAAGCAGCATGTTCAGTTAATGCCTTAAGGCTCTTAAAATAGATGCATCTTTTCACAACTCCTACTTTCATACACCTAAAAGATCTGATGTAAATTTGATTATGTTAACAATCTAATTGTGACTATGACATTTGAAGCTGTACATTATCCTAGGATTTCTTCAACCATGAGGCAAATTTTGAAAATTGATTCCAAGAAGCTAACTGTTGGTGTCTTGTTGGATTGGCATACTGCCAAACCACACAGAGAAAATTCCTCAGTTCAGGTCAAACCATCACAGTGGAACACAAGAGCAGATGCCTATTCCAACCATCAGTTGTCAGAAGAGTTGACAACTACCTTTTCTGTTTGGGAGAGCAGGGTGCTTCCCTATGGGGTCTACTGAGTCTTTGAACAGACTTGTTTAGGACATGCTTCCAACCAGAACAAACACCAGCTCAACAGGAAGCTCCCACTAATATGCTTTCTAGACAACATTCCAGCTGAACACACACCACCAATGGCATATGTTATCTGTTTAGACATTTGCATGGTTACAACACACTAAAATTAGGCTGGGTTCTCCAGCAGTGTATAGGAAATGAGTTAGTTTCTCCATGCTGCCTTGTTTGTTTGGCTACCTGCATTGTGAGTCAAAGCAGACATGAACTAATGGCATATTTAATTACATTATTGTTAAAAATAAAAACCAAATGGTGAGATTCTATGTAGCAGACTTTAAGAAGACCAAGGCTTGGTACTCTCCCTTCCCCACAGTAGTATTTGGCATCATCCATTCTCATTTGGGAAACAGAGTCCTGGCCCGTGTCATGGCTCTTTTAGCTGACACAGAATGGCTTGTACCTCACTCTTGACTGTAAATAACTACTAGCACCCAGGAACCAGAGCACTTTGGACAAGCACTGCTTAGTAGTAAAAGGATTTCAGCTGAGTTAATCATTAAAAATGCTTGAATTGGGTGTGAGGGTTTCTTGAGTTGTTTTGGGTTTTTGTTTGGTTGGGGTTTTTGTTGTTGGTTGGTTTAAATGCCACTAACATTGTTCCCAAAATGCTGAACAAGTACCTGTTTGAGCTCATCTCTAATCTGTATCAGTCTGCTAGTTTGCCTTCAGCTCTTTTTCTTCTTTCACATTTTCATTTCCAAGCTTAAGATTGACACAGCCAGACATGCAGATGCTTTGCCTACTTATGCTCAATGCTCAACTAACACTACTTTATTTATCTGAAACTTTTTATCTTATGTTTTCTCATCTTTTGGTCCCTATTTCACTTCCTCTTGCTTTGGTGCAACTTAACTCTCTGGTGTTTAAGCTCATAAGAATTTACTGAAGAGGGATATCACTCACAGATTCATAAAAACAATGGAAACATGATCCAAGGCTCCCAGGCAATGGCACAGACCTGCAGGACTCACATGCAGGCTACAAAGCTGCTTCATTTCTGCAGTATCAGCCTTAGTGCATCTCTCAGTATCTACATACTTGTAAAATGATCTCTGAGGACTGACTGACAAGTTCCTTCCACTGCCTTCCCAGAAAAACCTAGTCCTGTTTTGTGATCCATAAATATGTAAATGACAATGACAGTCTCATTCAAGTAACAGCAACGATCTCACTCAACATATGAATACAACTCCCTAAAGCAAACATCCCAAGTATTTAGTGACATACTCTGCAGCCCAAATGCAATATCTTCAAATATTAAATTTAAAAGTGTAACTTAAACTAATGACTACACAGCAATTGCAGTACCAATTAGCAGCAAAAGAGATGTTAAAACAAAAAGAAGTGACATTATACCCTTTGGAAGTTTTATATTTAATCTGCAACACTGACTTTTTGAAGCACCAATCACAAAGTAGTCCAGTACAAGTTAGACAAATATTTGGTTACCAAACAGGGAAATTCTGACATTTCAGAACTAATCTTTAAATTCCAGGAAAGTGTTCCTTTCTATATGGAATCTGAATAAAATTTGGCTTCCTTCATCATTTATTGTCTTCTTTCATCATTTACTGTCATACTTTAATGGAATGCAGTCAAGCTTGTGCAAAAAAAGGGAAAGTGATGATTTTTAATTTGATGAGAGGAACTAGAAAATATTCTATAAGTTTTTACTTACTTCATATCAGCTAAAATTAGCTAGCAGGAAAGGGAAAGAAGTATTCACACATATACTGACTAGGACCATATCATGCTTGAATGCTCTTTTCACCCATACAGCTTAAACACTTTAAAAGAACTGTCCAGAACTCTAGATCCATTTATACCTATAGAAGTTTGACACTCACTCCAGTGTAAGCAGGATTTAATTTTATGCGAAGTGTATCTCACTAAGCAATAATTAATTTTAACAGATACGAACGGAGAAAAACTCCTGGTTTTGAGCTGACATGAGAAGAGCTTTAATACATACTATGTCACAGAATGTACACCCATTTTTTACAACTGTCCAATATTTCCTGTTCATTTTAACTTTCGGACTTTATTCAGAATCTACAATCCACAGTTAAGTAATCCACATGAGAACACAAGCAGCATAAAAAGTAAAGCTAAAAGAAAAAAATTACTTCTCTGTTTCCAGTTGAGCTTTCTCTGCCTGAGCCCTTGCATGCTGACATTCTTGTTTCAATCTCTCTATTATTTCCTTCAACTTCTGATTAGATTCCAGCAAATCTTTTTCTGATTGAGAAAGTGAGGCAAGCTGGAGCTGGATATCATTTATTTGCTACCAAAACAAAAAAAAAAGATTTTCATTGCAGAAGGAATGCAAATAACCAAGGAATGCAAATAACCAACAATAGATTTTGAGATACTGAGACAATGCAAAATAGATACATCAACTACCTTTAGCTTTTCATTAGCCTTTTTTCACTTGTTTCTTTTCTCTTTACTCATCAGTTTTCCCAGAAGCTATACAGTATGTCACTACAAGACAAAGGGTTTCTATTGTAGTTAAAAGGTAGGCAGGACTCTTCTGTCACTGAAGTGTCCCCCAGAACTTCAGAAATCCAACACTTCAGCCCCAGGGCTGAACAGACCTCAAGGATCATGAAATATTTAGTAGCAGAACTGTGGAACTATCCAGGCTCTTCTGTCTCCCAATACACCCTGTCTTACAGCCAACAGTGACTGTACCAATCAGTTCACAAATCAAGGAAGCACTGAGAAGTCAAACCTCTGCAGCCAATATATAGAAATTATTATTTTCCTTTCCTTTTCCTCCCCCCACATAAACACTTGCATCCCTCAATTTCTGATTTCTGGAGGAAAAAAATTATTGTCTCGAACTTCTAGTGCACACAGCTTGCACAGTACTTTGATGCACAGCTATTGTTATTATCTACTAAATAACATCAGAGGCAAGCAGGAGTTAAAAAAAAATAGGTTTGATTTTCAACACTAACATCAATTGGCTCTGCAATAGAAATATATCTCTTTACACTAGTTTGTTCATTTATGAAACATCTGTTAAACACTTGAAGAACCTCAGATGAGAGACGCAGCGTAAATGCAAAGCATTACCTAGAAACAATTTATAAGTCTCCATGGCAACTGAATCTCCAGTTAAATAGTGCATAACCATATTCAATATACCAGTCTCTAAACATTCAGCTTTGAAATTCATGGTACCACAAAACACATGAAGCAAAAAGCTCTAATCCATTTATAGAGGTCCAGGAAAGCATGACTGATTTCTGAACACTTCTCCTTTAAATATCTGAAGTACACATTTCGTCCCTCAGGGAAACAACAAAAAAAAAGGCCTTAAAAATTCAGTCTAATCTTCAAACACAGGACATGGTAACTACAGGAAAGAATGTATTTCTCTATAAAACATTACAATGCAATAAAACCTTACCTGTTTCAGATTAGCATTTTCACATTTCTTTTCTTCCAGCTCTTCTGTCTGCATAGCTTGCTGTTGAATTTTTGATCTAAAATTATGTAAGACATCCTTATTTTTCTCTAATCAAAATACAGATGTTATAAATTAGGACAAATCAGCCTGACAAATAAATAACATTATTTGAAAGGCAAATAAATATTTACCAAATAAAGTATTTAAAATGTATTTCTATTCATTCTTAAACTTCACATAGGAATAAGACTATTGGAGTATGATTCATGCCAACCTTTATACAAAAACTATAGTAAGCCAAGAAAACTCCCAACCATAATAAACAACTCAGAGACATCATATTAGGGTCTCTGCTTACCAATTGCTGCTGTGGTGCCATTATGGAAAGAGAAATGGTTCACCCTAACACCAGGGCTATGCTAGCACCCAGCACTGAACCAGTTCTAACAAACGTGTATTGCCATATTATTACTTCAAAATGGTCATTGAAAATAACATAAAGGCTTGGATGAAAAGTGTTACCTTTTCAACAAGTTCATTTTTAATTCTGTTCTCTTTCTTACATCATACAAAAGATAATTTTGTTTTATCTACTATAATGAAGATTTCTGTATCTATGAATAGTAAGCTTTTATGCTGTCTACTGTAAAGACATTAAGGGGGAAAAATGAGAAATTTGTGTTAAGATTAGAAAAGCCACACTACCGCAAACGCTGAAGTTCCTTTTTGCTAGATTCTTCTGCCATCTGCACAGCACGTAGTTTCTCCTCATACTGATCCTTTTCAGATTGTCTCCAAGTATCTTGTTCCAGTTTCATCTTTTCTAGATCAGCTAATCTGTTCTCGAGTTCTAACCTAAGACATTATTCAACATGCACACAAGAATTATTACAAAATGCCAGAAGTATTTAGTTAAGAGTGACATTTTTAAAAGTAACACAAAACAGTCCTCTTTTAGAAGCTGAGGAGGAAATCAATAGACATACTTTTCATTCTGTAAGGCTGCAATATTGTCAAAAACTTCCTCTTTGGCAGCTTGCACTTTACGAATTAGCTCGCGATCCTTTTCTACTAAAAGCACTTTATGACGTTCAACAGCTGCAGTAAGAATTTCCTTGTCAGACACCAGTCCTGCATTACACATTAAAAAAAAGTTAAACATGTCTTGATTGATAAGAATCTGCTAGGATCCTGTATTCAAATAATTTCATAAATTCACAAAAGGAACCTAAAAATCTCAATTCAAATGACAGAATGAATGGGGGAAAGGGAAAAACAAAACACCAGAAAACCAGAAGAGCCCTTTCTTAGTATAACAGTTATATTTCCAAGACTTTTGAAAAGTAACCATTACACTGGAATCATAATTTACGAGAGTTTCTTACTTTAACATACAAAAGTAATTAAACAGTTGATATTATTACAGATTTAAACTCTAGAGCAATTTATACAAAGCATTTGTGTCTGGATTAAAAAATTTTAAGAAGTGTTCCACAATAGCTATGCAAAGGTCAAGCAAGAAGGTTTTCATTTTCTGAAGAAGTTTACAGTAAACAGTAACAGGTTGTCAGTAACTGGGCTACAACAAATCTCACATTTTAATCCATCTATATTATCCAATGAGGCATTTCTAAAACTATTACTCCATAGGCAGAGACAAATGATACAAAGTAAAATCTTGTGACTGACACCTGTGTTCACTGGCAAATAAGGCAACATGTTCTAACAGTGACTCCTGGTTATTCAGTTAATTCAGCAATGCAAATGGAATTCCTCAGTAAGTTCAGGTTCACTTAAATCTTGTCTATACTCAGTTTCATATTTCACAGGGCCCAACATTTTTAGTTTGCAATATGCTGTAAGTGTATTGTCAATACAGAAAACACCACTTTTTTGTTGCTCTTAGCAAAGTTTATATTAAAGCAAGTGAACAGAAACAATTATTTTGGGAAGACAAAGGTACTATTTAGGGTCTCTCTCAGTGAGGATAGTTCTCTTTAAAGCTGTGTACAGCTTACAACTAGTACTAGAAAATTTTGGCCTTTTCACTCTAGAAAAGGCTAATTCAAGTTGCCTACATACTCAGCTGCATCAGGTACCTTAGAGCAATGAATGAGCTAGATACTGTATCTTGTTTCACGTGGAAGCCTTATGGAATTGGTATCAATTCCACAGACATGGAATCAAAAAAACCTCAACCACTGAAGCTCTGTGGCATGATAAAGTTCAGAGCAGAGTATGAAAGACTCAGGAATTTAACAATAATAGAAAAAAATAACTGTATGAAGTATATAATTTGAAACAGATTATGCTCCAGTTGTATCACAAATGCACTAATTTACATAAATGAAAAACAGGTCTCAATTGTTCTTTCCCTAGCAGAGCAAGTGAAATTACATAATTATTTCAAATACCAAATGAAATGTCAGATCTATGACCTAGACCAGAAGTAGAAGGTGAAGGCTGCTGGGGAATGTTCAGAGGAAAAAAATAATTGTATTATTCTAACTAGAAGTAAACAGATGAAATAATTACAAAATTATTTTAAACTTTACCATCCATTTCACTTTGAATTTTGTTTCTTTCTCTTTCTACTTCACTCTTTGCTCTTGCTGCCTCCAGTTTGATGTTTGTTACTTCCAACTTATGTGAATGTTTAAGTTCTTTAACCTGTGAGTTAGTAAAAACCAAAATCAAATTAACTATAATAAATTTGTATATATTTACTTCAGTTCTAACTAAAGATACATCAGAGTCAAGCTAAAATAAAATTAAATTTAATCTCCATAAGCAAATCAAAACAGTGATATCCAAAGCCAGAATATCAACTACTTCCCCAAGTAATTTCAATTTGGTAACTACTTACAGTCCCCCATGCCTCCTGGAGTGCTACATTACTTTCTCAAAATCCATGTCTTCATAGTTTTAAAGTGCATTTTAAATCAAATACCGCTCTACAGACACATCAAATGGCCCCATAAAAGTAGGAGCTTTAAGAACGTCAAATCAAAGAAAATTACTGCTTGCATGGAAACTTTCTATAGTTTAGGCATTTAAACGCAGTAATTACACGGTCAATGCGAATTAAATATCTGGAGGAAAGCACTTATAATGAAAATCCACTCACAATGACAAATGTAATTACAACCTGCTAGCATATACAAGTGGCAAAAGGTTAAGAATGACACAGTAGCTTATTAAGTAACTACATGGAAGATTTAGTTGCTTATATATTAAGTTGGTAATATTTCAGGGCAACTTGAAAAGATTTAAGGTGGCTTTTTTAAGGCAGAAAAACCCAAAAGACAAACACATGCACCTGTGCTCAGGAATAGGTTTGAGTGGGAGCAGAAGCAGGTGTAAGCTTCTGTTTTCCTCCTGGTGAGAAACATCACTGGAACATTTTATTTTGTCCTGCTTTTGGAGGGGAGCAGGGAAGACCAGTTGATACAAAAAATAAAGACTGTATCAACCTTCTGTATAGTCTGGGAGACCTCTGAAAAATGTTTAACAGAAGTTTTCCCCTCCTATTTAGCATTCATGGGGGCCAAATACAGCATATTATATAAAGAGGCTTTAAATACCTGATAGTATAATATATAATAGTATAATATATAAATATATATAAAATAATACATTCTTATTCCTATGATAAATTAGTGCTTTTTTTTAATGAATGACCAAAATTAAATACATAGCACTCGTAAATATGCACTGTAAAAAGATCACACACACACACAAAAAAAAAAAAAAAAAAAAAGAAGAAAAGCACACATAGAACAAAAAGAAAAGAACAAAAAGAAACATTTCTGTACAAGCTATGCTGGCATTAGCCCAAGAAAAAGGCTATGCTAATGTGACTACCCTGCTTCTAATATAACCTAAACCTCCACAAGTAACTCCAATGCAGCTTGCTTCCTGTAGCTAACACAGTTCACTCAGAGGATGCCTTTTAAGATCTTCAGAAGCCATAGCTCCATCACAACAACAACAAAAAAGAAAGAAAGATCAGTTTAAAGTTCTAAAGGCTGGCTGTTTTCATGAACATTAAAAACACAAATATAAAGATAACACTTCAAGTCTTGTTCTGTCCAGGAAAAAGGTCTAGAAGATGGAATAATAAGAACATAACCTCACTCTTTAGAGATACTTTTAGGTATAACATTTCTCCTGTAAAGACACATATTCTTTGTCTTTCAACTGAAACTGAGGGGAAAATTCCATACCTATTTTAAGTCACAGCAGAAGACATTGTTACTTTATTCTCAGTGTAAAACATAAGCAGAAAAACATAACAGGATGTGAAAAATATATTTCAGATACCATAAAAGTACTTACCTGAGCAGCTAAGGAATTGACTTCTCGTTCAGATTTGTGAAGTTTGCTAGTTAAGAGAATGTTTTGCTCATGACTTGTCTGCAGTTCCTTTTCAATTCGATCAACCTGTAGTTCAGCAGACTTCTTTTCAGCCTTGAACAAAGGAAGTATTTTCAGATTTTTGGAGCCAAGTTGCCTCTTGTTACTCATTTGAAATGTTTGATTGATCTGGGCTTTCAGATATTATTGACTTGTTATAATATATAATATGATATATAAATTCTCATCTTTGCACAACCATATATTCCAATACAATGAGGGTCTTGAATTTTACTCAAAAGTCACAACTATTTTTACTAACACTTCCTACACAGAATCACTCCCATTTTCAATCCTCTTTGATAAGGGGTGGTGGTAATCTGACTTGGTTAGGAGGCAGCAGGTGTGCTTACCAGTAAATTACTGGGATGTAAACAGTGTAACTACAACTGGTGCTCAAAAAGGTGTAATGTGCTGGCTATGCAGTTATACTGATGGAAGAATTAACATCCTGGAGAGGAAATAAAATGCAATTACTGTATTATAGATTCTGATCTTTACAAGACAAGACCCTGATCTTTACTGAATATGAAAAAGGTAATCTAATATATGGTTTCACCTTCCTTTTTTTGAACACGTCTATTTTTGGCACGGCTCTCTTTCAAGCAGTCTAGGAAGATTACAGCACTTTTTAAGTTGAGATCAGAGCATTTTGTAACTAAGGTATACAGCACTGATAATAGTAAAAAAAAACCCCTATCTGCATGCTGCAACTGTGTGAAGAATCTAGGTGAAAAGACTCGCTACCTAGAGAGGTAGCAAGAACTGACAGAAGGTTTGAGGACCACAGATGAGGAATACAGTGGTACCCTGGGAAAAGTGCAACAGGCCAGAAACACCAAGAAGAGCAACAGGGAGAGCAACAGCCAAGTACTAAACAACTGCAGTAATGTGTTGGAGAAAGAAGAGGCATAGGTAAGTAAAAAAAGATGACAAAAGAGGAAAAGACCAAAGAGAAGTGACATTTTTGAAAAGAATAAAGAATTTACTGCAGCAGATTATTAATATATTGGTTTCTAACTCCAGCTAAGTAGCAAGTGCTGACATGTCATTACTGACTACAAATATGTTTATGACCCGCTTGTTTGGAAAAGCAATCATTCAGCAGAATCTCTCAGCTGAGAGACTGTCCAAGTTAAACTGGCAGTGCATGACTCCCGGTCAACTACAATTTTATCTTAAATCTGAAAAGTACAAATTCAAATTATAGAGTCAATGGCAAAATTACCAGTGATTTTAGTGACAGCTCAGTCAGGCCAAGTGTTATTCTTACTACACTATACACAGAGGCAAAATAATAAAAAAGTCTTACCTCTAGAGACCGCATCATGGCCTGCATCTCAGCTAACTGTCGCGCTTGTACTCTTTGAACGTTTTCTGCTTGCACAACACAGTTGTGTCTTTCTGCTCTTAGTTCTTCTACTTCTGCTTCTAAGGCTTTTAATTTCTGACACAGTTGTGCCTTTTCTCTAGAAAGTGCCTCCACACGTTTACTGTCCCTTGTGGGATCGTTGCTAAGCAGTTGATTATGGAGTTCTTCCTTATCTTTATCCAGTCTTGCAATCTAATAGTTGTTAATCAGAAAAAAAAAAAAAAGTTCTTACATTGGTCAGATGTCAGGCAGCAACAACTATAGCAGTTAACAATTCAGAAAAGAGCAGCAGAGGACATTTAAACATTCATTTGCTCGGAGTAGGAAATTTGAAGCAAGACCAACTGAATGCCTGTAATTAGCACGGTCTTTTTGAGAACACTACAGAGTACAATACTGATTGATGTCCTTATTAGCAAGCTGGATGATGGCATGGAGTCACTTTCAGCAAGGTTGAGTGTGACACCAAACTGGGGGAAATGGTCAACCTGTTGGAAGGCAGAACTGCTGTCCAGAAGAATCTGGACAAGCTGAAGGAATGGACATCCAGAAAGGCTGGGTCCTTTTCAACAAGAAGAGCATGTCATGCATCTCAGATGGAGCAATCCAGTGCAACAGCACAGGCCCTTGGCAACTGTCTAGGAAGCATCTCCATGGAAAAGGATCTGGGGGCCCTAGTGGACAACAACAAGCTAAACATCAGTCAGCAGAGCACCCAATTCAACCCTGGCAGATTGGCACAAGGATAACTAGCAGATCTAGGGAAGTGACCCTTTGTCCCCCTTCCAGTACTGGTAAAGTTGTACTGGACTGTATCAAGTTAAGATGGCCACTAAGGTGTTCAGAGGGCTGGGGAAGATGACATACAAGGACAAGCTGAGAGAACTAAGCCTCAGCTTGAAAAAGAGAAGAAGATGCACAGTGATGGGAAGAGAGGCAACAGGGACAATTTGGAACATGTGAAGTTCCAGTTACGTACTATGAAAAAAGTTCACCATGAAGATGGTTCAATAGTGAAAGGGTCTGGCCAGAAAAATTATGGAGTCCCCATCCTTACAGATGTTCAAGACTTGGCTGGACATGGACCTGAGCAATCTAATCTCACTACACTTCAGTATTTTAAGCAGGATTTTGGACTAGGAAGTCTCTTCCAATGTACCTTGTGATTCCACTATTTTATAATTACAACAGAACTCAAATCTGCTAATAACGCCAGATAGCAAACATGACTGGACCTCAACAGACAATAAATTTAAAAAAAAAGCCCCAAGCAAAACAAAACCAAAACTCAATAACAACAACAAAAAACCCCCAACTCTCTCTTACAAGGCAGTACAAAATGTACAAAACCATCTGGAGACTGTAATCAACATATGTATAAATACATAGATTGTTACATTTTCAAATAAGTTACATGGACTGAATACAATAGTGAGGGCAAAAGAGTGAGAAAGAAAGATGTAAGAATTCTCTCCATATTTGGAGACTAGTCCAAACTGATCTGCAGCAGTCCTTCTAAAAGTTTCAGCAGTGTTCTCTACAAAAAAGCCTGATTTCTGCAGCAAAAGCCTTCAAAATGCCTTTTATGAGAAGATTCAAATGCAGGATATGCCCAAGCCATCATTTAAGAATTAGAATGTTTTTATAGCCTCCTTGTGCAAAATGACATGGAATGTTAAAAAGCCTTTGAGAGAAACCAGATCACACTGTGCCCTGGGCTCAAGGTAGTTTCATTCTGTCTAAGTGTGCTAATTAGCTGCAGGACTAGCAAAAACTCAACAAGCCCATGAGAGAGGCAGGCTGTAAAGCAGCATGTGGGTTTAGCTCCAGGAAGGACAACTGTTCTGTTTTTAATGTACTGCATTTGCAAACTTGGATTGATTTTGAAAGTGATGATTGCTTTGATTTGTGTCTGATGTTTGGAGTAATATATTCAAATCTGGCATCTTAGAATATATGCTTCCAGACAAATACTTAAATGAATATGCAAATGACATCTGCAACTCATTTACAATGCTGTATATATTTAAAACATAAATAAGCTGGCAATTTATTTAGCTACATACACTTTTGAAAGTCCAAAGAAATGAATGAATGGTTTCTTCAAGAGCTAATACAATTGAAACAAAGTTACCAAAGTTTTAATATCCTTTTGATTATCACCAGCTTGATCCAAACTAAGATCATGACAGGTACATTGCAAAATGTACCCTTATCTGCTATTAACAATATCTTAAGTTACCATACAAGTATCTTGAAGTCTAAACTTACATTAGTTAGTCAGATAATCTATTAATTTCAAATCAGCATCATGTCACAAATTCCATCACAAACGTGATTAAAAGCAGCATTAAGCAAACGTACTGGCAGTCACTTACCAGAAAGCAAGTAATTCTTACTTTTAATAGCACAAATAACATTGCAACCCATCACTGAACAAATCTACAGAGGCAGCCTTGGGCTAAGTCACAGAAGTACTTCAAGAATTAAGAGAATAGAAACAAACATGAAATGGAGTCAAACTGACAACCCTTCAAGTACCAACAGTTCCACAATGTTCAAGCAGCTGTGTCAGAGATACCTTCTAAGCTGCTATAATATTCTACATACCTCAGCCTCGTATTTTATTTTCTTCTCTTCTAAAATATGTGCATGTTCTTCCTTTTGATGCTCAAATTCTGATTTCAGAAAGGTATGGTCATAACGAAGTTTGTTATATAGTGTTCTGTACTTTTCTACTTCCTAAGTTAGACCAAAAAAAAAAAAAAAAAAAAATTAAAAGTCTTCAAATTTGCTTCTTTTAAATGTCCATGCCATGTTCCTATTGTCTCAAAGTTATCTTTGATGAACTGAATGCTGCCTCCTCCCTCTTCCATGATTTCAACCTTCCCTGCCTGGAAGGTTGAAATCACCTTGAAATAACCTTTTAATTTCCTAAGGTTTTAGGAACAACTATAAAGCAGCAATCACTACTTTAAATGAAATAAAATTTCAATACTTATGACTTACATTTTCTAGCTTCTGATAACGCTCTCTCATAGGAGACTCCAATTCCTCATATATTTTTGCTTTCAACAGTTCTAATTTTTGAGGAGTTAGGACCTTAAAACAGAAAAGTATCACAAATAATTAGGCATATTCAGCTGTTTACACTGTAATAGGTCACATAGCCAGGAATAAAGTATTTAAAATACGATTTTAGGAATTCTACTTAATTTTCTATGTTTTTCTAAAGAAATTTCAATAGTAGTTACAGAAGCAAAAAAAATCATTAGTGAACTAAAAATATTCTGGGAAGATAACAGAAGCATTTGCAATGTCAGCATTTATCAGCAGAAGCAACACAAATTCAGGCTGAATTGCCAAGAGATTTATTTCCTTTGTGGGGGACGGGGGAAGGAAAAGCAGACACATAAAAGATAAAGAGTAAGTGTCTGACTTAAATGATAAGTGAACCAACCCAAAAAGATCGAAATCAGCAACACCAAACAATTATTTGCAAACCACATTAGATGTGTGTTTTCTAATGGTTTGAATGAAAAAAACCTCAGGTAAGATTCCTTGCCTTAAGCTGCATTGTGTATGGTATTTCGTTAAAATTTCTTGGTATGGTTCACACAGCAAACTATCTACCAAGAAACAGAGCTTAAACCAAAAAATTTCACCCACAACTGTGACATATTCTTATTTATTCTACTTTTCTTTTACTTATCTGTACCCTGAAGTCTCTGGAAACTAGTTCTAGTAATGGTATTGAGATGCATATCCTCCACTTGGAGTCTGGGAACCTTTGGTTAGAGATTATATTTGTTTCCTAAGAACTTGTCCTGCATTACTTTAAGGAAACAAGCAGTTACATAGAGTGTCACCCAAGTTACCTTAAATGAGAATTTTTAAGAAAAAGAAAGAAGAAAGTTGTCATCATGAAGAGAAACAAATATTTATTTTTATAGTCACTTATCCTAGCAGGTTTAGGCACCTAAGTTACCCTCCAAGGCAGATGATTCTTCCCTTAACAGCAGAGCAAGCACAGATGGAGACAGAGTCTCACACAGCACCTAACAGGATTTAGACAATTCAGTTAAACAAGGAAACAGTAATTTCAACCCATAGTCACTCTAGAGAAGAGCCATTACTTGGACTGGGTGAATTTCAAGACATCTGAAATACATCCAAGCTGGGTATATACACGCTGCATTAACAGAAAAATATGCATGGCCCTACTACAGGATAAAAATACATACTAAGTCCTTCCAGTAAATTATCTCACCTGCAGCTTCACTTGTTCCAGCTCTTGTGTTTTAGCCAGCAGCTGCTCTTGAAAGTCAGCAAGAAGCTGCTGAAATTTGTCATGTACAGTCTGTTTTTCAACTAACAACCGTTTCAGTTCATCCTGTGATTTGGTATAATCCTCCTGTAACCTGAAAGATAAAATAGATATTTACTTTACTTTACATTCATCTTTTAAAATTAGACCTTAAAGCTCAAAAGACTCATGCACAGAAGCAAACACACAAACACCAAATAAGAACTAAGCTATTAATATCCTCTTCCTGTAATATACTGAAAAGTTATCCCATACTTACAAGCATAAAAGGTACTGCAGAAACATCATCTGCAATGTCCTAAAGTACTCTGGATTCTTTATTTTCTAATATGAACAACACTCAAATCTGTCCTTACACACAGAAATAGCTAACACACATCTCACACATACAAATAAACCCCTTCCAACATTTAGCTTCATCTTTTAACAATTCAAAGAAAGAAACTTGTTTAAATTGATTGTACCTTAGATGTTCTGCCCTTAGAGTTTGATAATTTGCTTTATGGTGTTCACTTCGCATTTTTTCATCCATCAGAAGTTTTAGTATTTCTTGTGAATTAGCTGCATCACCATTTTCACCCACAGGAGGAAGGAGGTTGCCCAAACCATCCATTGTATGATGACTGTTCATGATGAGTATGGAGAAGACAAGATTAATGTATAACTAATCTACAAGACCATCCACTCCTTCCGCTGACATCTCAGAAGATCAAGACACCTGAACAAATACAAGGACATGTAATTAGCATTCGAGTACATTCAGTTTCACATACTGCTTTTGTTTTAAGTACAGGAGATTCCTGGTTCTGCTGTAACACAGGTTAGAAACGTTTGGTGAAAGTACAACTCTTCTCTGTTCATGCAGCCTGCCCTAAGAAATACTAGCCCATCCAGGGATGTAGAATACACTTAAACATGAAGGTCATTTGAGTCAATATAAAACACGAACAGGCACTACTATCTGAAAGATTACATGAAATGTTATTTTTATTTATGCTACACACAGACTTTAACTATGATGCCCTAATTATGCCTTTTTAATCAAAGTTCAAGCAGAGGTCACAGACAGCAGACACAGCTTTTCTTACTACTTATTGAAGTCAAAGTCCATCACACTATCCTAACAGGTTGTATTAATCAATACACCAGTATTTCAGCTGGAAGAAAAGCAGATAATTCTCAATTGAATTCCTATCAAGCCCTCTCTGGAGAAGAGTTAAGGTGTCAGGGACAGCCTGGAAAACACCTGCCCACAGTTCAGTCCTGAAATACATCACTTCCTTATTTTCAGAGCTTATCTTGAGGTTTCTTGTGACTTTTGCAAAACATGATAATAGCAGATTAGTGTGAGGAAAGCTGCAAATCAAGAGTTCCTGAGAAACAAGGAGGTATTCTAATATGCCTCATTAGTGCTTTTTGATATTTGATACAATATGTATTAATCTGATCACTACTGACACTTCTAAAGCATCTGGGAGGAGGGAGGGAGGATTGTAACTGAATTTTAGGGAAATTACTAAGCTTTGAAAACAACAATTCTGCCATTTTAGCTTTTTGCATAGCTGGACTGATGCCTAAGAAGTCCACATCTGCAGTGTGGAAAGTGTACCTTTGTAAAAAGTAAATAGAAACAACGATAAATCTCTACCATCACTACAAATAACTCATCTTCTTTACATGCACAGTTGCATGTATGTTTGCTATCACTGCACTCTTTCATGGATGTATCTTAAACACTCACAATTTGATTTTATAAACCCCTGAACTATAAGCAAGATGAAAATCTCTCTTCCATATGGGAAAAAAAAAATCACCCATTCCACTAAAACAAGATAATAGCAAGAAAACAATTATAAGACTTTCTTTCCCATTTTTAATTCCTCTATTGCTAAATACAGAAAAGGTCAGAGAAAAAGCTACCACTTATAACATTAGTCTAGGCAAAGTAACAACAGCAAGTTTGTATTCTGCTTTACCCAAATTTGCTGAGAAAATGAAGAGGAAGAAATAAGAATTAAGAACATTCTCCTCTGTGACTGTCCTAAATGCACAACCAATTTCAAACATTACTGACGTAGGTTCTGAAGACACTTCAAATCAATACAATCTCTTTTTCATCCCTGAATTTTGTTGGCTGTTGAGAAACAAAGGACAACAGCAATTTTCAAACTCAATACAAAGACATTTTCAATTGTTAAACCAACAGCTGGATGAGGAGAACAGGTCAGTGATGCTAAAGACAATAAATCATGTGAGAGGAGAGAAAGCTCTGGTACACAGAGAAAATTCAAAGCAGCATGTCCGTTTTTTTTAGAAAAAGAATTTCTAAGCATATCAGCAGGGTTAACATGATCACTATTAAAACCAAACAAAACCTCCACACAAACAAAAAGAACAAACCAACATCCCAAAACAACAACAAAAAGAGCCCAACAACCAAGCAACAGCACTTTGCTTTCATATGCTCCATAGATACCGAATGTAACTATCAAACTGTAAGCCAAAGCTCAGAATTAGGAACACAGCGTTTCAAGTCAGATCTGAATCCTGCTGCTTACTTGAGTAAGAAGCATTTCTGGAGTGGCATAATGGAGATAAAGTCAAGACACCAAGAAAACACTACGTTTTCTGAGAGCACATCAGCCAAACGATCAGCTGAAACACAACCTTTTGTATTCTCTGTTCCAAGCTGCTGCAGGTGAGACGTATATTCTCTCCTCACAGCTTTTGCTAGGATCAGAAAGTGCACAAATTACAAAGCAAGACGCACACCTGGCCGTGTATTCATATGCATGAAGATTTCATGAAAAAGATAAAAGGCGGAAAGAGAGGGAGATAATTGCAGCTGACAAAACAATGCTCCAGACTGCAAAAACCTGTTGTATTTAAGGAAACAAAACTCTTTTGGCTTGCAGGGACATCTAGCGGCAAATGTCATGATTTGCATTCCTGGCGACAACTGTGAAACAGACAAGAAGATTTTATTACGTATCATGAGAGCTCTTTCCTCGAAAACACAAAAAGCAATTTGTAATATTTAATCTATTCAGGTGCAAAAAAGTTTTTTATTGTTTTGGAGTTCTTTTACCCACATCACAAAATAACTTCTGGCAGTAAACTGTCAATAATCAACATTTAGGGATACAAATACTTTAAGTATATTACCAACCAGAATCTCTTCTATGCTGATGGCTAACAGTAGTTGCTCACAGTCAGTGAATAGACCTCAAATAACCTTCAAAATTACACAAAGACTACACCCATAATTTTGGGGAAATACTTTAAAAGAACACTAGATTCTTCCTCCCTTGGAGTTGTGTTCAAGAACTGGAGAAGCATAAAACGTACTTTAAAGAAACTAAATCCACCATCATATCTAAACTTAATTCTACACCTACTTATTTGCCAAATTTTATCAAGCTACCAAAGTGCAACTTGTATCAGACACCCCAAACTCATACTATGAAACCTTAACCTCATTTTCCACAGGTATAAATATAGAGGCACTGGTCCTGAAACCTAGAAAACACACACTCTATAGGTAAAATGGCAATACTTACTGTAGATTAGCTAAGTGATTACATTTCCAAGAATCACCTTTATCTTTCTTCTCTAATTATTTCTCTCCTAAAGAGAGAAACACTGCTGAATGACCTACTATACATCTCTCATCTTTACAGGTGCACATCATGAAAAGGCTTTTTTTTTGCAAGATTTTTCAGCTGTATTAACTTTTTCTTTGCTACAAAGTCTTAAAAGTGAGAATATTTGCATTTATAGAGAAATACGATATATTGGTATGACTTTTTCTTTATGTGAATTTTTATGGCATTTTGTTTACAACAGCAAGGCTTCCTTCTTGTTCACCTGGCATAACCAAATGACATGACTGCACCATGTATCAGTAATTCCCCTGAGTGCCATACATAACTCACTCATGGGTCTCTCTTCCATACCAGAGCCACTTAAAACGTTTAAATTTATTGTGCTTGAACACAGTTTTAAACAACTAAATGATACAATGAATATAATTTTGCAACTAATGATATAAAGACGGACAGAATTTAGCTTTGTGCCAGGTTTTGCTCAAGCAGTAAAACTGTCAGTAAAATCTATGGAAGTCAAAGAGCTTCTTCACACAATTCATGGTCTAATTCCTCTGCCTGCTTCTGTCACAACTCCAGACCTCTTTATTTGCTCTTTCTTTTTTTTCTAATCGAATTAGCCAAGATCTTCTAAAACAATGAACAATTTGCCTCAAAGAGTGAAAAACTCAAGGAAAGCACAGCCTCTCTTCAAACACCACCCCCTTCTCATCCCTGCTCAAGAGTCTACAGTAAGACCAGATAATGAACTAATGCAAAAGCGTAACCCAACACAAGTGCGGGAGGGTTCCACTCGTTTCTTTATCCCCATTCCAGTGTTTGTCATTCATCAGACCCCTCCATGAACTGTTTTAACTCGAGAAGCCAACACACTCAGACAAGCAGAAGACACTCAATAGTTTTTCTGTGAGGTCAGTGAGTCACACGAGCTCATGGAAAAATCCAGCAAGCGACATCATCAGTGAAAGTGGGCAGCTGGTACTGACTAGGGGAAAGGAACAAAGAGCCAAGCAAACAGACAGGAGGAGGAGCAAGCATTTCTCCTTTCAGAAGCAGAGAGCTGGCACAGCACAGAGCTCAGATGCTCACAAAATCACAGCCTTGGACTAGATAACCAGATTTTAGACAGCCACAATTCAGTGAAACAAACTCTATCCTAAACAACTATGCAACACAGTCATAAGAGATCAGACTTCCCACAAACATCGAGTGTGTAACAAAAGAACCTCAAACCCCTTTCTATATAATTTGAGAAACGTGACAGCACACTGCATTTTACTTTAACTGTCCATATTCAACTGGTCTGTCATCAGCAACTTGCAGCAGTCAAAGCAATCACCTTAAAAAAAGATCTAGGGAGGCAAAACCAGAGAAACAGGAAAACCTTTGTTACAGAGTTCCATAACCTAGACACTGCTCAGATGTTTCTGCAGAGAATCCAGTGAAAACAAACACTTTAACACTTTTGTGCACCTGAGTGCAGAAATATTGGAGAATATCTGTATGACAGCTGCATTACAGAAGACATCAATGTCATGCAAGCTCCACAACACTGTTCAAGGTAAGTTTCAACAACAATTAACCATGAATTATTGCAGTGTTCATCCCTACACAGAGCACGTGGTACCACCACCCTTTCAGTTCCTGTCTTATACTACAGATCCTGTTACTTAGTAGGTGAAAAATAAACAAGGCTCTCTCTTAACTCAGGGTTCAAATTTGTGCTTTAGCCAAATACACTACCAAGTCAAACTGACAGCAGTTATGGATCAAAAGGAATTTTGAATGGGAGCTACAGCTGGTAAATTGAGCTGTACTCAAGAGCAGCCAGCCTTCATATGCTATGTATGTTTTTCACTGTTTTTTCATGGGAAGAAACTTTCAAACACACATAACCTTTTGCTCACTAAAATCTCATTCAAAGTTCTTGGCATACAAATGACTGTTTTTTTGCAAGTACAGCTGTAGTCCACAACCAAAATTCTTCTGAAAAATTACCTCCCTTTCATATTGATTCAAAAGTCGAGATGTTCAGGGAGGGCATAGGTTTCACACTGGCATACGTATCCCCAAACCTCCTGTAGGCAGAAACATGATTTTATACACGCTCTCTAAGTGCATAAAGATCGAGGGCAAAGCCGAGCGAGCCACTTAAATCACCGCGACCTTTTTACTATTAATTTTTTTGACTTATGGACGTAGGAGCTCGGTCAGAGGAACAACACTAACACGGCTTATCCAGAAGCACAGGAAAATAATGATTTCCCTCACAGCGAATGCGGCTGAGGATGGCTGGCGGAAAGCAAAGCAGACAAGCGTAAACACTGGAAAGCCCTCAGAGAGCGGACTGCTCCTGCCCCTGACCTGTGCCAGGCGATCCCGAGCACAGCAGGCCACAGCAGGCTGCTCCCAGCGAGCACAGAGGATTGCTGGGCTCTCCCGTCCCGGCTGTGCGGGGAACGCCGGCCCGGGCCGCGGGGAGGGCGCGGGGCCCGCACGGAGGCCAAGGAGCCTGCCCGCCCCTTCTGCAGCCCCACGCACGCACAAAGGCCGCGGCCAGCCCAGCCCTCATCACAGCCGGGCCCCGCTCACAGCGCGGCTCCCCCCTTACAGCCCGGCCCTCCGCACACCCCGGCTCCCCCTCGCACAGCGAAACCCCCGCCCACAGCCCAGCCAGGCGGGGCTGCCGCCGGGCCGAGAGATTTAAAAATGGCGCCTCTCACCTCCCGCCGCCGGGGCCGCCCGCCAGGGCCCGCGGCGCGCGGGGCACGCTGGGAGCGTTGCCGTGGAGACGGGCGGGCTCCGTCATGGCGGGCGAGCCCTGAGGGCGGCCTGGTGTACCGCGGGGCCGGTGCTTTCGCGCAGAGATCGAATGCTACGAGCGGCCGAAACACTGTAAACACCATCTGCTCGTAAACATTGCTCGTAAAGCAAGAGGTTGAACGTCCTGATCGGTATTGGCGTTCCTCTAAGAAAACTAACTGCGCTTTGATAAGGATTAAAATTGTTTCCAAACAGTGTATTAGAAGGTGGGCATTGGTGATGACACACACACACCCCCAAAGAAAAAGTGACCAAAAAACCCCACAAGCCAAATGTCACATTTCCCAGCAGCCGGCGATCCCAGCTGCAGTCAGTCCCCAGAGGTGGCTGCGAGCACATGAAGTGTCTGAAGCCCTGATTTCCACAGCCAGGAGAGCGAGAGTGCCGCGCTCCTCTGTCAGCCTCGGCGCACACAGCCATGGCGCTGGGCAGCTGTACGTGTCTGTGCAATGTCAGGGGTGAAATATCAACAGGGTTCCATCTATAACAATGTACACCTATGGGGAAACAAATGACTCCACAAGACTCCGCAATGAGTTAAAATCCATTTTTATTCAAAACGAATGTTGATGAAAAAGATGAACATAAAAAGCCATAGATCTTAACAGTTTTACACTGCAAAGAAATCTTTCTAGAAAGTATTATGAAGTTGCACTCATATTCTGTACCGAATTTGCTTTTTTTTTCTTTTTTTCTTTTTTTCTTTTTTTTTTTTTTTTTCTCCTACTATCAGCTCTACAAATATTAACTAAGATCAAGCAGAATTCTTTCTCCCTTTTGCAGCTGCATTAACAGGAACGGCACAGATTCTTTCTTTGGTTCCACTAGTGTCTTCATAGCAGGATTACATAGCTATAATCTATTGGAAAACAATTCATTTGCATGAGAAACATGACCCCTATCATCAATCTAGATCACTTAGTGTAGTGTGAGCTCTGCGGGGGACTAAAAAACTACAAAATCTAAAATTATTTAGGTAACCAAAGTCAACAGACAGGGTTGGGTCTTACCAGCTAATTTAGGGAATAATTATCGTGTAAGTATTTCCACTGCATAATCTTTTTCTAAGAGGATAACTCAAGATGGTGGAAATTGTGTTACTTTATTTTTGCCTCCCTGTTTTTCACATTGATCAGAGGAGGGTACTTGTTTCCTTCTGAGATCTCCTGAGTCAGATAATTCCAGGTAACTCCAGTTACTGATGGCCAGTGGTTCTGAAGTGTGGGTGGTAAAGGGACTCTTTGTCACAGTGACCATCCTACCTCTGCTCGCTTTAAAAGCAAAGATGCTGTAGTGACTAAGATGGGAATCTTGCAGAGTACCAGGAAAGAGAGAAAAAGCAAGAATCAAAATGGAGTTCAAGGGCACAAGGAAGAAATGCCTGAAGGAAGGAGGAATAGAAAGCAGAGCTTATAGAAGTGAGGCTAATGCACACAGCAAAAAGAGAAGAGAGGGTCAATCAAGAGATGCATCTGGATAGCACGAGCAGAAACAGCTAGAAAATTAAGACTTTAAATATTACTGGACAAATATGGGGAAAAAATGAGGGAGAAGTAAATACAAAGCCATCATGTTGGGGAGAGAGGGGAACCACATACTGGGGTTGGTTTGTTTGATTTCTCCTCTCTTCTAACTCAGTATGTAAAGGAAATGTAAGGACATGTAAAGGAAAGGACATGTATAAAACTCTTATATAAAAAAGATTATTCTAACAGTAGCAAAATCCCCTTTTTGAAACATCTTCCACAACACACTTTTTTTGTAAAAATAGAAATTTATTCAGCTAGTTTATTTAATTTATTCAGTAGTTTATTATTTAAAAGTCTCCTTAAGGAACACTTGAAGTTCACTGTGGCTCAAGTAAAAGTAAAGAGATTTAATTTAGAGATCTTACAGTTTTTCATCAACAGTATTAGAGATTGTTTGTGACTCTTAAAATGTCATATTATATTAGTTCTAGGTAGATCAACATTTCACAGAACAGCAAGGTTCATCCTCACACAAAGAAAGCAATGTATAAAGAGCTGTAAAATATGTAGAGAAGCCCAGGAAAATATTTAAATGCATTTTGCAGATACAGTCTTTGGAGGAGTATACTGAGTAAGTATGGTCAGAAAAAGTCTTGAGTTTGAAAGGTCATTTAGACTTCTTTGCTGCCTTAGTTGAGCAAGCTGAAAATAGTTGCTAGATTAGATAAATCCTCAAGCTCCTGTAGCCCAGTGGCATATCTTTAGAGAAGGTTTTGTTGTTATGTACACATGCTGTTGGTCATACCTGTAGTTTAATCCATGCTTATTCTTTGTCACCTTGACCTGAATCCAGCCTGGCAGGACAGAGGCCAAGTGGGGAATTAGTGTTGGGAGTACAAGCTCTGTTTAGCATCTGAGTTAGCAGATCCTGAAAGTATCCAAGTAGTTTCACTGCCCCATACAATTGGGGCAGAGATGTCTGACTAAGTTGTGTGCTGTTTGTGGTAGAGACTTAAAACAAAACATTGTGGTGGGTAGATTGCCTGAGAAAAAGAATATTATAGTATTACAAAGTCAAAAGACAGAATTGCTTTTAAGTGCCATAGTACTATGATAAGTCTTTCCCAGTTAAACTCAGAGGGGTTTTTACCATTAAGCTTAGTAGGACCCGAGTACAATTTTTTAGCATAAAGAACATCAGTGGATATAAAGCCTAAGGCAGTTTATTAAGCTATTACTCAGGCAGATGAGTTGCATGGGATGCTGACCACACAGGCATGGTGTTCTCTCCTTTTCTGTTCAGCCTGGACGTACAGTATCTCGTGCTGATCTTCTGTCTTTATCACTGAGTGACTATAGAGGAGAAGGATCTTCTCCTGACCAGTACCAACTCATTAAAATGGTGTTCAACAGAAAAATATAAAGGGAATTTTTTAGGCTACAAGGGTTTTTCCTCATGTATATTGTTTCCATATATTACAGGCTTCAGTCCTGACTGTGCTTTCATTTCCATTAGATTGATTCTATTCTAGCCACAACTAACTAAGGAGTATTTCCAAATTTACGCAGGTGGGTAGAACCATACAGCAGCTGAAGGGATCATGACTACATCAAATGCAAGCTCAATTCCTAAAGTTTCTGTCAAAAGCATGTCTGTGCTTCTTTCAGAGGCTCAACACTGGCCAGTTTCAAGCTTGTCCTAAGGTGTAGGGTATCACAGAATCATAGAATATGCTGACTCGTCAGGTCATTGAGTACTACTCTTGGCCCTGCACAGACTCCCTAAGAGTCACACCATGTGTCTGAGAGGGTTGTCTAAATCCTTCTTGAGCTCTGTCAGGCTTGGTGCTGTGACCACTTCCCTGATGAGCCCCTTCCAGTCCCCAACCCCCCTCTGAGTAAAAAAATGTTTTCCTGATGCCCAATTTAAACCACTTAAACCTGCCCTGACTCAGTTTCATGCCATATCCTCAGGTCCCATCACTGGTCATTAGAGTGAAGAGATTAGTGTCTGCCCCTTCACTTCCCCTCACAAGGAAATTGCAGACTGCAATGAGGTCTCTCCTCAGTCTCCTTCAGGGTGGACAGACCAAGTGTCCTCAGCCAATTGTCCTAACGTTGCCCTTCCAGCCTCTTCACCAATCTAGTGATCCTTCTTTGGATGCTCTCTTATAGTTGAATGTCTGTTTTATATTGTGGCACCCAAAGCTGCCCTCAGCACTCGAGGTGAGGCTGCCCCAGCTCAGAGGGACAGGAGGACAATCCCTTCCCTTGCCTGGCTGGTGATGTTGTGTCTGATGCTCCCCAGGACAGGGTTGGCCCTCCTGGCTGCCAGGGCACTGCTGGCTCATGTTCAACCAGGAGCCCCAGGTCCCTTTCTGCAGTGCTGTCTCTTGTTCCCCATTCTATCCACACAACCAGGATTGCCCTGTCCCAGGTGCACAGTCTGGCACTTTACCTAGTTAAGCTTCATTTGGTTGGTGATTGCCCATCTCTAATTTGTTGTGATCTCTCTGCAGGGCCCCTCTGCCCTCAAAGGACTCAACAGCTCCTCCCAATTCGGTGTCATTGGCCAACTTACCTAGTATTCCTTTGAGTCTTGCTTCCAAATTGTTAATTGGGTTGAAAAGAACTGGGCAGGGGATGGAGTCCTGCAGAACCCCAGAAGTGACTAGCACCAGCCTGTCCTATAGTTCAGCCTCTCCACTTTACTTCTGTCTTAATCTGGTAGGCTACACATAAAAGGTGATATAGCATCAATCCACTAGGCAACTTCACAAAACTCAAGAGTCACAGTACAAATGGGAATTTAGGAGGATACAGTGTGGAAATTTCTCCTTTCAATTACATCAATGCAATGCCAGCTGCCAGGGGAGGCAGAACCTGCTGTTTCACTACTGCACCTTCTGCAGCAGCACAAGCAGAGAAATAAGCATACACATTCAGGAAGAATTTATCACTAAGTTTATAAACTGCTCTTGCTAGCACTGCCTCAACCAGCTAGTTCAGAGCGCTTCTGGACGTTGCAAAACGAGTTGCAGCATAACAGCAGATGAAATCTTGGGTGCCTTCAGCTGGTTTCTAGCACAGTCACACAACTTTGGTTCTTAGGAGCACCAACACAAAGTATTTTCAGTGTCCACTGCTGGTAAGGGTCATTTATTTCATCCAGTGATCGCTAACACTGCACAGTGGACACTTCTTGGCAACAAGTGACACTTCTCTTTCTGCACTGTTAAAATAGAACTGTTATAGTTTACTCTCTGCCTTTTCTCTAATTTGGGGTGTTAAAGCAGTTACCAGGGTGTGTTATGCACTCTCCAAAGACAGAATTTTCAGCAACTGAGAGAACTGATGATGAATAAGGAACATTTTTTTATGTCTGGTGTGCCTGGTTAGCAGGGATTATTCAGCCCATGCCAGAAATGGGCAAAGTTATGGTTGTGAGAGAAGCTGCTGTTTGTGAACAGGGTTAGCTTTAATACAGAACCAGTTCCAGGAACCCACGTGAAACTCAGCATGACAAGACCTTGGAAAGTCTGCAGGTGACACAGCAGCCCCCGCACCATATCATCAAAGAGGAGAAAACAGGAAGTACAGTGTGATTGCAAAGCAATCTTTTATGGCACTGTTTCTGCTCTGTTCTTGGCATAAAAATAACATAACTCCAATGGCTGCCAGTGCCAGCTGACAAGACCTCTGCTTTATGAATAATAAATGCAAACATTTTGCTTGATGTCAGCTACGTTATTTTTTTGGCACATGTGACCAAGGTTTCTGACAAAAACATAAAATTACTTCTATAAGTTTCTAATTGTAAGTTTAAAAAAAAAAAAAAAACCAAACCAAAAAATCCAAAGTGAGTCCAGCTGCCTGGCACAATAGCACAACATTTGCATAGCAAATTTAACACAAGCTTTGGATAAAAGCGATGATGATACCTAGCTTGATGTTTGCAGTTTTGCCATGTCACATCTGTAAGTGAAACTCAACATGTTTTGGTCAAAATTGCAGCAGAGCAGAATGCTCAGATTTGTCAGTGTATTAAAACTGGGCGTTGTGCTCAATGGGTTAACTTGATCACTGTCAATTGAATAATTTGTTACTGAGAAAGGAAAACTGATAGGAGTTTTAGTGATCAGACAGAGACAATATTCATCATCAAATAAATGTAAATATTTTTATTTTAAAAAATGTTAATGGCACCTTAGAGGCAGTCATGACTACACAACCAAATTTACAAAAATTACATTTTCATAGTTGAATCTTTCCACAGTGCTGCACAAAATGTAAATAGTATGAGAAACATTGCAGGTCACACACCAGGACAATCAACTTTAGTCAATAAAAGCAGACAAATTTTGGCACACCTTGATACTACCAGACCCAGGTTCCCTGGGTAAAAAGGAAAGGTGTTTTTGTGCAAAACTTTCCAACAACAGTACAACTTAATATGCTAAACATACAGCAAATCAACCGTACAAGACAGTTTGACTTGGCCTCATGCTGTCCTTATATCATCACCTCAGCTGGCTTTTTCAGGAAAAATAAGCAATTTCATTGACTAAAATAAAACTTTTCTAAGTTTTTCACTGTTGCAATGTAAAATTGTCTGATACTTTGTGCAGCATTAGCATCAGAGAGACCATTCCAACTTTATCTGAAAACAAGCCCTTTATAATTTCCTGTACTTAAAGGCCATGTTCTAGCATGGTGGTGAAGGAAGAAAGCAGATGTATATTTGGTTGGTTAAAAATAGTGGAAAATAAATTTGCCTGATTGCTAGTCCTAGATAGACTTTCAGAAGGGATTAAATTCTGCTATCGAAATGAAAGTGTTTAATTACATTAATCTCTGCTTATCTTCTGTTGTATCATTGAATCCAGCAGTAAAATGTCTCTATCACAATGGAAAGGGACTTGGTGTCCCAAAACAAAAACAACCAAACAAGAAAATTTTCTCTCAAACCTTCGAAATGAATGACAAGCTTCTGTGTTTTCTTGTTTCTTTCCTGAATTTCTTGTTCAATGATTGTGGTTTCAGAAAGCAGTAGTTGTTATGCAGTTAAATTTGTATCAAACATAAGCCTGAACTTAATCACCTTCAAATAGTTAATAATTAGGTGGCAACACTTATGATTGCAAAACTGAACCTTATGCATACACTGGATTTGTCTAGCTTCAACTTCTTGTGAGTGGATCATGTATCCTTCCTACAGCAAATTGTCTTCACCTTTTGCATTGGTACTCCCCAGATAAACAATCATGATTTGTTCAGAGAAAATCATTGGCTTTTAAATATCCTCCCTGGAGTGCAGACATCAGATCTATATTGATAGATGTCCTGCAGCAGAGGCACTGCATAACACAAGCATTTTGATATTAAACTAAAATGCAGTGAAATTTTTTAGTGCCTCTCTAAGAACTCGGAGCAAATAGACATCACAGGATTGCAATAAAATGAGAATTATTTATTTTATATAATAATTTTATTTATTTTTATTTATTTATTAAATAAAATTATTGCATGAATGCATAAAGCAGAAAGAAGAAGGAATTTAAACTGGGTCTCAATCAGTCCTGCCAATCACTAGTTGGACTTTCAACAACAATGGAGTTATTGAAGCTAGTAGGGGGATCCATCTGACAATTTTTAGAGGAAACCTCATTTAGTCCTGAATGTGAAATAGGAGAAATCAAGAGAATTGTGGTAACTTTCATAAGAAACTAAATCTCCAGAAACCTCTGAACAAAAAGCTGCCAAAAGCCTATAGAACAGGTATTAACAACTTATTGAAGGGCTTTTCCATCAGAAAACTTGTAACAAACTGAAGTGAAATACTTGCCTACCAGGCAGCACCAAGCACAAAAGACACTGTCTGGCAACTTTTTGTTGAGTGGGAGTGTTTTAGAGGTTCATGATGAGTAAGTGTAAGGACTATCCTAAGAATGTCTGATGTGTTGTGTGAGAATATAAAAGCAAATGGTATCCTGACAGAACACGGTTAATTGACTCAGAAGCTGAACAGAGTTCTCATTAGGAGAACTGCAATTCTTTGGGTTGGCCTAGGCATACTTTCACAGGAAGCAGAGCTCAGACTGCAGGCCAGATACCCACACTAATATGTAAAATACACAATTCTAGCCTGAAGAGGAGAAGTGATGCCCATACTGAAGCTAATGGCAGAGGAATCAGCCCTGGCTAGCTCAGGCACCAGCCTTCTCTTGATCCCGAGTACAGACACAGCTGGCTAGCCTGTCCCACCACATGCTGGGGCTGTTTGTATCTGTAAGAATAAGCTAGGAAGAACTTCTCTACACTGAAGCTGCCCCAACAATTTGCAGAGTCTGCCTGGAGCCCAGTTTTAGGGACAGTTAATGATGCACTGCAACAAGAAGAAAAAGGCTCATCTCCCTTAAAATCCCAGCTTCATACTCATAAGACCTTTTTACCAGCCCTTTAAGTCTCTAGATGTGGAGAACCATCTATCTACCTCTTTCACCAGGTTTTTCTCCCAGTCTAGTGAGCTAACATGGCTTATGGAAAACTTCACCACATACCAGTGTTAGCACACAGTAGGAAATGGGAGGGCAAAGGCAGGATGGGAGACCTCCCTCCTGGGATGGCCTTCCATATGGCAGAGCTCTAGGCACTGCAGTCTCACTCTGTGCAAAACTACAACAGTTTCACTCAAAGGCAGGCTTTTGCCCCTCACTTTAAAATTTTTATTATTTTCTTGATGTGTGTCACATCCTCCAGTGATTTAAGCCAAGAAGAGAAAAAAACCCTAGAGAAGCGATGCACCCGTTCACCAATTAGGTTGTTTTCATTTACATAGCTAGCATTATGCAGCCTTTATAACTTCTTCTGTGTCCTCTGCCAGACGTAAAGCCAATATGGAAATGCAAGACCTTCCTGTTTGCAATTTAGAATTTAGGCCCAGTCAGATTCTATAAAGACAGTGAGCAATCTTTTGTTGATCATCGATTTTAGATTCTACCCTCATTTTGCACTGAGGTCATCTTCCAGAATTGTAATAGGATGCCCTTGGAGCAGAAGCCTTTGCATTCCCAGGTTGTACCACATCAACATCCTTGTTATAAGAAAAATACTGAACTTTTTCCTGCCTGTCCTTGAGGCTACCTGATGTAACATTTCAACTACATAAAACAGCACTGGAAGGATTATATAAATGTATAATCATGCAATAGGCAAAGGAATTTTTCTTACGTAAACATTATTAACACATGGTATTCCTTTCTTGCACATTTACCCTTCTGAACCCATTTAACAAAATGATAAACTAACTATTTTCTCAAGAGGCCAATGCAGAAGTTGGCTGTGCAAGCTGAAGAGAAGAATGGAGATTGTAATAGAAATGGCAAGAAAAGTCACATGAAGAGTCACAGCGTTCTTAGGACCAGAACCAGTTGTTGGTCTTGTTTAGGCTATTGTTTGTTTGGCTTTGGTTTCCACTCCACTTCCCTCTCGAGATGAGGTAGGGCTGGGTTAGAATAACATGGGTGTGCCTGATCTGGTCCATTTCTAGTGACTGCAAACCAGCACAGTCGTTCCTGATTCTCTGTTCAGAGACTTAGCACATATAAAGAATTCTTTAAATATTTGTAAGTATTTTAATTGAATTTTATAAATGCTGAGTTATATCATTATTTATTAAGTTAATTCTCTCCTTTCTTCGGTTCCTGAAGCCACCAATAGTAACTATTCACTGTTTATCTTACCATGGTAAAATGTCAAAGTTCTTTCTTGCCTTCCCCTCACTTACTCTCTGAATAAGGTCTTCACAACTTCTATACCAACTATTGCACTTGATTAAAAAGAAATATACACATCAGACTATGCCCTCCCCTCCCTCCCTCCCATAATACCAGCATAAAAATACTGCAACTGAAAAGAAAATACATCATGACAATTATTTTCACAGTTACTAACACTGAACATCAAATAATTGAAGACACTGTTTTTTCACTTAATGGAGAGTGGAGAAGAATTCTGGTTGTGGTGGTTTGTTTTGTGGTGGGTTTTTTTAAATTTATTTTTTGTTTATTTTTAATAAGATCCTGTTTTACATCATGGCTGAAAGCCAAGCTGATTTCAGGGAATTTTTTTGCAGTTCTTAAATCAAGCAAAGTAAATTCCAGTGGAAAAACAAACCCAACCCTGTCTCCTAGTAGTGGTACTGCATGTTAATTATTTTCAGGAATGTTTGTTCAGAGTGTCTACAGTTCCTATATTTACAGAAGTTTACCTCCCTGCTCCCACTAAGAAGATGTTCCCTCATGTTTCTGCCACATTGTTTAATCTGACAGAGGAAAGAAATCCACTGTACCCAGGTTCCCACCACCTGTATGCTTTGCATTCAGTTAGAACACCCCAACAATTCAGTGCTAACAAAGGCTAACCTCAATTGCCTTTACATGTACTTCTTTTCCCTTGCATGTTGCAGGGCTTGAACAAGTGAGTGCTTTGGTGTGGATGACAACTTACCTACCAGTTACTTGCTTCTTACCTCCTTTACAAAGTTGACAGGGGATCTTATAATTTAATTCAGTCCATCTTTGGAAGTTTTATGCCATATGTATGTGTTTCCTGAATGTGATAAGGAACAGTGCCAGGACAGAACAACTGTGGTCAATAGTCATCACTGGTCTCATTTACAAACAATAAACTCTGTGCAAAAAGTTACTAGCAGAAGCATCAAGTTTTGTTAGTCTTGAAAACTCAAAATCCCATATAATGATACCCATTAATTTAGAATGTAGAACTATCAACACATGACTAAATAGTTTGGCTTATCACTTTAGTTGGATTCAGAGAGAAATTTAACTATCAGTCTAACAGAGCTGATACACATTATGGCACTCCCTCTTGACCACACTCTTTGTGCTCCAGCCTAGTAAAAAGCACACCTGACACTTGCAGTTGCTGGGATGCCTCCCATTCCATCATACCATCTTTTGTAGGTAGGGGTTTGGAAAGTGGAAAACCTTTTGGATTAAGGCAGAAGACTGACTTAAATGAGCAGTTCATCACAGATACAGCCAGTTAGACAAAATCAGATTGAAGAGGCAACTGACTGCCAATAAGTATACTTTTATATATTTACACCAGAATTTGTATACACACAGTGCTTAAAAAACAGGAAGGGGAAGAAAAGAAGGGAAAAAAATTAGAAAAAAAAAACCCTGAAAAAAAAGGAAATAGCTAGTCCAACAGCTTCATCTTGGTATAATCATCCTTTCTATAGCACAAATTATATGATCCCAGTTTTTACAAAATATTGCCAGCAGTGTCACTGCAAAAAAGGTGCAGATGATATGAAAACGGCTCTTCATCATAGGAGCAATGAACTTTGCAATAGTAGAAACACACACTAAGATGACAGTCATGAAGGCCAGGATAACATTTATACACTTCCCCAGGAGCACTTTGGCATTAACTGTTTCAGACTGCTGTGCTTGCTGTTCTTGCTGATGGAGCTCTAGTTTGGAAACCCGGGTCTGGCACGATTCCAAGGCTTCCTGGAGACAGAAAACAAGAATTAGGAAAGCCATATTTCCCCTCCACGTTTCTTCACATTTTAGCTGCAGAGCCATCCATCAGCTAGATTTGAAGTGTAATTTATTATAGACTGCTAAAATTTCAATGAACTACCAACTTTTAAGAAAATAAATACACATTTATGTCAGAATGAGTGCGTCACTGTTTGCTCAGGCATAATCAACTCTAACAATACTGTCCAAAACATAGGTTTGTTCTTTTTGCATGCTTGAGAAAAAGAATCATAACTTTAACGTTCATTACAGTTGTTTCCTATATATATATACTCTTGATATGAAGTACTAGTAAAGCTGTTGCCATAGCAACTATCACTGCATCAAAACAGCAAGAAAATTAGTTCCTCTGTATATTCTACAGAAAACATTAGGGTGGGCTTGCTGTGATACTAATTAAATCTACTTTGCAACACATAGCACTTGGTTTACACTGCCTTTGTGGTCTACACTATTTTTGCTCTAAAAACTACCCATCCTACAATGTTGGGCTTGAGTCCTCCATGAGATCTGGCCTTCTCCCTCTGTCAGTGTGAAGACAGTGGAACAACCTGTGGAGATGCTTTTATGGGATTCTCTCACATGATCTATTCTGCTTCACAATTTGTTCTAAAGAAAGCAGACCTTTCTCTTTTACTTGAGGATGGACTAAAAGTGGTCTTTGAGTAAAATGCTTCGTAAAGAAACTACCCTCATGCTTAAGCCCTCCCAAAGCAAAACACAGAAAAACTTCCAATTGCTTCACTTATTTGCCAAAATGCCAGCTTTTTGCTGGAGTTGGGATTTGGGCATAATAATTATTATTATGCTCCACTGCATAATATGGTGCAAAGCTGCAATTTCATGAGATTGATCAACTTGACATAATCTTTTACCACTGTGTGACAAAGAAAACCAACACTCCAGCACCCCTACTCTTCCCCACTCTCAAACTCTAGATATTTTCCTTGCACTAGCAAGCTTGTTCACTTGATCACACAGTAAGCTGTTTCAAACCAAACCTCTGTGTATAAACACTCAGAGAGTTATCAGCTTTCCCTTGCTGAGTCAAGTTGAACTGGCTTACCAAGTGACTGGCCAGGCACCAAGGTGACCACAGAGTGTGGCACAGTGCCTTACACAAGACTACTTCCTTTCACTGCTCTAGGAATAAGTAACAATATAGAAGACAGTTCTGAATGGGTGGCACAAAGTCTATTATGGTTCAGGCATGTTCTCCACTACACACTAATGAACTTCCCTGGTCATTCTCCCACTCTGACTGTAAGTTATCCGCAAATTGTCTTGTGATGCTTTAGAGAAAGTTCATCTGCAAAAGTCTGATAGCTGCAGCTCTGCACTGACATCTTTAAAACTATCTGCACATCCTTTAGTGACAGAGTTAGGCTGTTATTCAAAATATCCAGAGCTTAAATCCTTTCACTCTTTTTTAGCTAGTTTTCCAAAGCCCCAGAGAGATAGGTTTAAACAGGCCCAGCTGTACAGAGATAAAATAAACTGGGTTGTATCAACACAGCACTTCAATTAGGAGTCTCTGACACCCTTCCAGGATTCTGCTAATGACTTAAGAAATATTTCACAGCCCTTCTGTTGGACAACTTAGTTTCATTATGTTTTTACATCCTCAAGATGCCTTCACAAAAAGGAGACCTCTTTTCTTTAAATCCGTGAGAGACCTCTCTTGTTTAAACCTACAACAAAACCTATGATATGCTTAAATTTAGTATCCTTTCCCACTCTGTTTCCAGAAACTTCCTAACTCACATTTAGGAAACTGTGATCATCCTGCTGCCGGCACTCTCTGTTTAGAAATGTGAGCACAGGTGTATACAGGTCAGGTTTTAGGTTCTTTTACTTTCTGAGCCAATATAAAGACAGTCTTTGAGCACTCCTCAGTTGTTCATGAATATGTAAGGCATAACTGTGTTTTCATCATTTTTCACCACTTCCTCAGACTTTGAGTGGAAATATTATGCATTGCATAAGTGCTTGTATTGTATATAAATATTCAAGTACGTATGTAACTACATGCTGTCAGGACATACTTGTAGACGTTATTACTGGCTTTTGATTGAAGTCAGACATGACTACAACAGATCACAAAGGTGAACACACCCCACAGCTTTGATTATAGAGGTTGTTGGCTTAAAACTCTTCAATTTTAACCGGCAAATCTGCAAGTCTATTTATAAATCAGCTCTCTCGCTTTTTACCCTAAGCTCAATTTATAATTAACCTTGCCAGCAATGAAACTATATACTGGAGAAAGTCTGAGCAAGACATTTGTGTCAGGACATTGTCACAAGTGTTATGTCACACAATACAAGGAGACTCAATTCCTTCCTCCTCTGTGAAAGAAATTAAAACAGGCCATTCTTCAACCACATGTCTACCTAGGCCATATCATCAGTTCCAGCAGAAAAAATCCTGAATCCAGAGAAACAAATGCAGACCTGATCATTGATCACTGATTCAATGTGCTGGGTTTACACCTTAAAACAGAGAAAACATGGGCTCAAATCTTTCCCCATATTCCTTATTTTAGAAGAAGTAGAAAAATAGAAGTGTTTCATGGTAAGAGATTTCTACAAATCATTAGAAGATTGTGATATGGAAAATAAGTACCTGAACATCTCGTGAGCGCTCGTAGGCCTGATATGCCACCTTCTCCTCTATGCTGGCTAGCTCTTGTTTCAAGTTTGCTGTCTCATGTTGATGAAGATCAGTGAGGTCATTTAGCTGGTCCTCCAATCTTTCATATCTTATTAGGAAAAGAGGTCTAAATTTAGTGCCTTCTATTCAAGTAATGCCAAATCATGAAAACAATTGCACATTTTAAAAGGTAATTTATCAGCATACAATGAATTCATCTGACTGGCATTAAAAAGCACATATAGAAATCAGTAAAAAGTTTGCAAACTTTCCATAAACATTTATTTAGCAATCTGAAAGCCTTTTTTGAGTATTTCTTGCTGGCAGTAGGTGCTAAAAAGCAAATATTTGTACATCATTGGCAAATTATATGAAATATAAACAGTGCCTAAGGATATCCAACTCACATTTTTCACTCATCATTTAGCCAAGAAGATATGGTTTCATAAGTAAGTTTGAGCCAGTTAATAGCTCGCCAGTAATGACAGGAAAAATATGTTCTCTCTCATACACAACTGCAGGGTTCTGCCATTTACGTACAGTCTGTTCTGGCGTGTTTCTACATGGTAAAGCAATTCAAGTAAATCACCAGCAAACTAGATTTCTTTTTTTTTTTTGTGAGTTTGTCACTTGATTTAACACACAAACAGGCAAACACTGCAGTCAGCACAAAAATGATGGAGGCAAAATTGTCTAGAAATGGATAGCAGGAGGCTTGAAATTTTATTGGCAGAGAGCTGTCAGGAAAGGCCACTCTGCCTCCTCCTGAAACCAAGGCATAAGGTCAGTAGGCCACTTTCATTGTCCTTTCCTCCCTATATTGCCACATGACATCAAGCCTTTCATTGTTTTTTGAGAACTATAAGCAAGGGAAACATGAAATATTGCCCTTCATACCGAGATTTTGCCCACTGGCATTGTATAGATTACAAGAATCGACTGTCACTTTAACAAGCCACAGGAAAAATGGGATATAGGTACAGCAGGTAAAAGCCCTCTGTAGAACCTATTATCCACTTCTCACATAAGATGATAAAGGAATTAATTGTAAAGTAACAAATGCAAGATGAAGTTGTGCTACAGCACTTAAAACTACATCTCCCAGCTGTGTGCTACACCAGGGTACAAGGTGACATTGCATCCACAAGATAGCAATGTGTGTGGAAGTATTTGGACAAGGTACTCAGGAGTCAAGAAGCTGTCAGTCAGTTCTGCTACCACATTCTGATTAGCTTTTTTGAGTCATACTGGATGAGAATCTTTCCACCAGCTACAAAGCCATTGGCTTCTCCTATACGCAGCACTCACATAATTCACATAAAAACTATGGCAGAGGAGAGTTTTCTGATCAGCCTTCAACAAAAGGCAAAGGGCACTACACCATTTAATAGGGAATATAAATATTCTATGTGTATTTTCAGTTGTTGAAAAGAATTAAACATGTTGATACCAGATATTGATTTGAATTATTTTTTCCTCTTGCTTCTGAAATCTCTCTCTCACACACACTCTCCAAATAGTTTCTATGCCTGTTCAAAAGTCATTTCAAGAGTACAGTTAAAAAAAAATACCTATATCTTTCCTCTTGTAGCATCTGAGAAATAAAGCCATAGTCTCTTTTAAATTGGGTTTTTAAATTCTCGATATCGTCAGCTAATTGGGACTGTGTCTCCTTGATTTCCCTTAGTTCCTCCAAAATCATGGAAAGCTTTCCTTGGCTGTCCAGGGTACTTGCCACAGCAGGACTGAAGGAAGTATTCCCATTGCTATCTGCTGATCCAGAGGTCCCACTTGAGCATTCATCATCACTAACATATTTTGGTTTGGCAACAATGGTGGCACTGCCCCCGTAGGTTCTAGAACTTGTTTCTGGCCGAAATTCATCCAGGGTATTTTTGAGATGAGCAATGTTGTCTGCACTACCAAATTTGTTTCGGATCAGGTTGGCAAACTCTCTAGACTTGCTGAAAACAAAGACAGGTGGTGTCAAAGAAACACCTGGCACACCCGACTTGCTGCTCTCTGTTCCGTGCCCAGTGCTACGAGACTTTCCGTGTTGAACATCTTTCAAGTTATCTTTGGAAGTATCCTTCGTAGCTTTGGAAGATCCATTTTGTTCAATATCCTTGAGCTTTTTGTGATACTGTTCCAATTTCTTCTGCAGCTGGGCAATGGAGTGGGCGGATTTCTGGTTCTTTTTCTCAAAGACTTGCTTAATGCGCCCAGCCTGTTGCTTGTCTGCACTGTTTACCAGTTTCAAATACTCAGCCACATTTCCATCTCGAGCTGTTTGTTCAACCTTGATTTGCTCTGTAACCTTGAGGATTTTCTGTTTCAAGCTATCTGCATTGAGTTTGACTTTGTGAAATTCTAGGACCCCATCTGGTACATCAAAGTTCAGGTTGGTATCAGAACCTCCGCGGCGGATGTTAAGCGGCAAACTCAGGGTATTCATGTCATGTCTTTCCACCTGAGAGGAAAGAAAAAGAGGTAAGTGGAATTTGAATTCTGTTTTTTTAAATCAAACATCTAGCTTATCAAGTACACAGTATTAAAGTAGCTTATATTAGCAAAGCATAATAAACTTTTCTTTGAAATGAAGCAGCCTTTTTCCTGGATTCTATAGGTTAATAAACAATCCAAGGAATTGCCTGTCTCTTTTTAAAATAAAGATGAATTAGAGAGAAAAATATTCAGAATAGCTTACAGAATCACTGTAAGCTTTTCAGAATCACTCACAGTTTTCCACAAAAGGAGAATAACACCTAGTTAGAAAAGGTTCCTAAATATATTTTGTATTATTAAGAGTTTCAAAGTGACCGTGGCTGATAACCACTTTGTTTTTTTCTCTTAGAAGTAGTCAAACATCAATGGAGATGTAACCAGATTTTCCCTCTACAGCAGTGCTGAACTGTTCAGTATCTCTTCCCAGATTTAACACCTTTTTTTGATACATCCCATTCAAATTCCTCCCACAATTCAAAGTTTTTACAAAACTAGCTGAAAGAAAGCTCTTGAAATTTTAGTGTATGCTGCAAGCTGGAAGCAATTGCTGTTTTTTAATGCAGAGAGCACAGAGAAAGAATTGGCCTGTATTTGACTTTCCAGCTTGATGAAGGTGCTCAACAACTTGATCTGCTGTGCTAATTCTGTTTTAATAGGAAGTTCACTGAATGGGATTTACAGAAAGAAACTCAGGAAAGAAAACTGCATTCAGTCACGTTTAGGATTTGTACACCTTAAATGCTCTCTGGAATTACAACAAAAACAATTAAGCTACTCAGTTACAACACTGACCACAACAGATCCTTTTATCTTTCTCAAAAGAGAGGCAAGATGGTCTGATACAAAACATTAAAAGTGTTTCCTTATATGAAGACAAAGTTATGGAGGAGGCATGAGAAGAATAACGTAAGCAAAAGAGCTTCATCCCTATTATCATCTTGGTTTAGCCTGTGTGACAAAGTGCATTTCATTGCAGCTGCCACAGTGTCATGTCTGTAGAGACTGCTTAACAAATGCTCTAGCCATAATGGGTTTTCAGAGCTCTAATACCAGAGAGAACCAATATAATTCCTCAGGCAAAACCATTGCAAAGACAAGGCAGAAGCTACATTAAAGTATCTCTCAAAGATGCATTTGTGAAATGTTTTAACTACTCTTTGCTTCAGAATGTCTGAGATACTATTTTGAAAGTTTGATTTCCAAATATAGTGTTTATTATTATGTGTATCACTGAAGATCATGCAGCTAGACCTATGTGTACATGTCCAGTGATCACCATTCAATCTTTTTCTTGAGTAAAAAAACATAAGCCCATCATTAAGTATTGTTGTAATACTTAATGTTTTGCCATCTTTGTACAGTTTTGGCAGCTTTCCTGGGAATTCACTCATTGATTCTGTACTGTCCTTAAAATACAAGCTCAGTAACCAGATAAAGTGTCCTACTGTTAACAGCATGCATCATGCACAGCTTGATCAGGAGAACTTCTCTGTCTCTACCACACTGGGGTACAAACACAGAGGGGGTTTATATAAATACCTATAAATCTGGATCTGACCATCTCAGAGACAAGATCATCTCAATGACTTTTTATTATTTTCCTAACAGATTACCAGAATTATAGTGGGGTATTTTCTTTATTTTTCTTTTGCTACTTCCCCCATTTGAGCAAAAACGAGGTAACATAAAAATTCACACTCACCAATACCTAAAAAAAGGGCACTTGATAAATACATACTGAAAGAGTTCTGGAGCTGACATTTTCTTTTGGAGAATATTGGTGAATTATGACCTTTAAGATTCAGATTTTATCCCAAGGATTAAACAAGGGCTGTGGCCTAATAGATGGACACTTTACCAGTTTGGTAAAAACAATTGATATTGAATCAACTGCTCAAAATAAACCAAGAATTTCTTGAAACAATTTAATAAATTTTTTAATAAGCTTTAGTACAAAATGATACGGTAATTAGTTACAGAATTGTATACACACACACAAAACAGATCCATCACTGATGTCACTCAGGACAAGCTGTACATAACTTCCAGGAATGGGTGGGTCTATATCTAACCTTTACACAGCAGTGTTTACTTCCTCAGTAAAAAATAGTCTAGAAATGTATTGTAATAACTGGATACAAGCCCAAACCAGATCCCTTCTCCCTTAAGTCCTCTCCCTCACTGGGCTCTCCATTGGTCAGCCTTCTCTGCCTTCCGGAAACTTCAAGGTCACAAAAGCAATACAGATAAAAAGAACAATAGCATTGAAGGAATACATCTGTTGAATGCTGCCGTGCTTTTGGACATGAGGAAATCTGTTAGCATGGGGCAAATCTGCTCCTGAATAAAACCAATTATAGGGTCAGTTCAAATTCAGTAAAGTTTAGAAAGAATTGTGTTTAAATTCCCAAAGCATTGCTAGCAGTAGGGTGTTTTACTTACTGGATTGAGAGCTAAGGGTACAAAAAAGTCATATCCAACATATTTTTCTGTCTGATTGTATTTGGACAAAATGGCAGGTGTCCTCTCGCATCATTGCAAGGCTGAGTCAAGAAAGAGAGGCTCTTGAAATCCTCTGCTGATGTAATACACCTTTTTATTGGGAGAGGATGTGCAGTGTGGGGTGGAGTTATTTTTTTTTTTTTTTTATGTGGTGGTTAGGATTTTTTTTGGGTTTTGTTTTGGTTATTTTAAATCAGAAGCAAGCAGACAGTGGGGGAGTCAGGTATGTCTAGACAAGTGGCCTGTCACCTTTCTTCTACCTTGATGATCCATTTGTGCTTGTTTTTCAGTTCAGCGCTAATGCTACCACAAGACATCAGATTTCCATCTTCAAATCCTACCCCAAATCCTTCTTGCTCCAAGTCTCATTCTGTGATGAGAAGAATTAGCTTCACTTCCTATTGTATTGAATGCCTCATTATTTATACTGAGCACAAGACTGCCAGTAGGAGTCTGAGTTGCTTCCTCATCCCTGCAGGGACTAGTGTCCTGTCCTGGGATGCAGGCTGAAATCCACCCAGTGAAGGAGACTGAATGCACATCTCCTTTAAACTGTGTGAGTGCTCTTCCAGCTATGCTATGGGAAGAAATGAGGAATGCCATCCATGCTATTGTTCCTTCTGTGACTCCTGGGTTTCCAGCATCTCACATGGCCACCAAGCTGTTAATCACAAAGAAGTTGTTAAGAAACTGTTTTTTTATTTTTTTTTTTAAGATTTTCATTGTGGTTGCCAAAAGAAAAATACGTTTACATAAAGTAGCAGCCCCAACTGTTAAAATGGATGAGCCATCCTTTTGGAAGTGAGAAACACTTTGAGAAAAAAGAATCATTGTACACATCTCATATTATGGTAATTAATAGGAAGCTGGGCATTAGCAGTAGATGAGAAGCAGCAGTCCTGAGACATGTGGTACACCAGGTAGACAGGATGTCAAAGCACCAGCCTATAGTCTGAGGAAATACCAGAGACATGGCCTCAATCTGTGTTCAAGGAAAAGACAGGGGAAAAAACAATTTACATATGATCCTGGGATAGCCACAGCTGATGTTAGCCTAAAAAAGAAACCTGGGCCTTGGAGAGAGACCACTGCACTTTATGGAGCAGATCACAGACACACTTCGCTACAATCCAGTTGAGAACTAATAGTAATGTTTATGCTGCTCAAATATGAGCTTCTAAGAACAGTGATTTAGTCAAGTAAAGCAATTCAGGCTCCCTGCCTGCATCAGAGCCTGGCACCTCAGATGACTAGATAGGTAACTCTCAGAGATAAAGACCCAGCCCCCCTTTTTCCAAGGAGCCAAGCAGATCTCCAGCTGCCTGACCATGCTATCCATGCAACCCATCCCAAGCCAAAGTCCAGAGCTTCAGAAGGGACAGTAAAATCACTGCTTGGTGCAATGAACACAGGCGCACTGCTAGGAACCCTTCACTGCACATGAATTGTCAGGTTTACTTTCTGTCTTTAATGTAAAGTGGAGAGCTGGGTAGCAGGCAGCCTGCCATTCAAAAAGAAGCCTTCAGAGAACACTAGTGATTTGAAAACCCAATCACGGAAGCAAGGATAGGGATTTCACTGGCATCATAATGATGTACACATTTCTTCACTTACTGTCTGCAAAAGCAGCACAAAGGTCAGACTTGCAGGCCATGCTACCAATGACCCCAGAGCACATTAGGACCCATGTTCCCCAATGCCACAGGCAAGACTGTTGGAAAGGGATTCCACCTGGACAGGATCTGCTGAGCAGATGAAAATATCATGTTTTTAATGGTCTACAAAGATTGGTCATTGTATCCTCTTATTGGAAAAATATAAAGCAGATCTAGAAGACCTTATTTTTTCCTGAAGATCCTGGGTGGGATCCATCTGGGAGAAAAATCCATAGTGAATAGAGCACAAAGAGCATGCAGCTCACCCTAGTGCAACCCACATCCCATAGCTGCTCAGATGAATCACATCCTGTGTTCCACTGACTGTGCCAATGGCTCTCCACTAACAAGTGAGAGATAAGTCCCTGTGTTTAAGGTATCAAACTAAACTCTACTCTTTAGGTCACAGATTTCTTTTATGCTCTTTTAAAAAGTACCTTTAAAAAGCATAGAGAAAGAAAAGCATTTACAAGACAAATGAATATATGCATCAGGCTCCAGAAAGCCCACACCTTTGGGTTGCCTCACTAACAGAATCAAACCATGAAGACATAAAATAATCCACTTATTTAAATAGGCTTAGTTTACAGGTGTTTCCTTCTTTTTCTTTCTCTAAACAATTTCATTACCATCACCAGTCATAGCTGTGCAAGCTAAATAAAAGCTTAATGTGACAATTTAAGTCTATCTTGAAAGAGTTTCTGATGAATGCTTAGAAACAGAATCCCACAAGGAGCATACAAAATAGGATTAAGGCAGCTTTAAAGCTCTTAGAATTTGGTAATAGCAATAAAAATCATTAGGAATTATTCTCTTTTTATCAGAAATACGCATATGCCAGAAGCACAGGTGTTTCAATGGGTAAAAGAACATGCAGAGGGGGTTTTAGTAAGTTTTCAGTATATTCCAAAGCAGAACTGTATCTGGGGAGAGACTTTTACCATCTCTTTCATGCTCACTGTTCCTTCTAAAATCCACATGAGAATCCTTCATGGAAGTCTTAAAATAGAGCTAAATCATCATAAAACATTGTAAGTTACGTAAAGTCAGTCCCCAACATTTTTTGTACAGTATGTTACAGCAAAACACTTTCTACTTGTGTTTTTTTACACAGCTACTTAATAGTAGTATCTATAAGTGCCTATTCTCAGAATACCTTGCTAATAATCATGCAGGAGGTTTAGAGTACATGGGAATGGAGGCATTCAGCAAAACTTGTTTCTACTTTTTTCTACTTGTTTCTACTTTTTACTGGGGTAATGGAAGATCCTGGGTGATTTGTCTGAGATCACCTGGCAAATGCTGATGGAGTCAAATAACTGAAAGTTTTTCTTTCATCATCAACAATTCCTCTATAACCTATTAACTCCCCATCTCCCATCAAAAAAACATTGAAGCTATAAGGTATCTCACTAACACACGTTAGGTGTTTATTCCAGGTAGGAGTCAATCCCAGATGCCCTTTGGCAAGTATCTGCTCTTCAATATTCAAAGGCTGGGAAACTTCAAGGCCATTCCATGAGTAAGGCCTCATACAGGGGCAGAGTAGGCTGTAGAGATTTGAATCCTTTTGAAAATTTTCTGCTCTATGCCAACATGGTCTGGTAATTATAAAAATTGAGTTGTTCTACTAAGCAACTGCAGCAAGACCTCAGATACAGACTAAACTACTAAGCATACTAGCCAAGATGTCAGATGATGAATTCAGTCCTTCTAAGGGTCAGTTTGATCACTATCTTTCCCTCCATTTAAATTCATTAGCACCACAGTGTTGAGACTGTAAGCACAGGCACCTCAAGAAATATATATATGTACTTGCAATTTCTGTTTAAGTGAAAAATAACCCCAAAATTAAAAAAAAACCACTTGAAAATGCTATAAAACAAATGCTGTAGAAAGCAATTGCAAGAAAGCACATGCACTGAAGTTCTGGTGTGACTAGAAATACAGTCTTTACTCTCTTGATTTAATTTGGTCAAGGCTGGATACTTGTGCATAACCTGTGGCCCAAACAGTCAACTTCACACTGAAGCTGGTTTGCCTCAAATCCTACAGGCATGCTCAGTTCAAACCAGAAATACCCCAGAAAGAAACTTTTTTCTAATTTCTATTTAAAGGACTGAACTAAAGCGAAATTTTCTAGGTCACAGCTTGTGTGTAAATAAGTATTTAGATATGGTACTATTTCAAATTAGAGCACTGGGAGAAGAGAACAATGGGGGAAGGGGCAGTTTTCTCCTTCATTGATAACACTAACTCCTTCAGAACCCAAGAACATCCATTGAAAAGTCTCCAGTATCATAACTCACAGTCAGTCCAGTTCCAAGTTTTTTGGCAGCACAAAACTGACATAAGCAAACTGGTTTCAATACAAACAACTACTGTGCCTAGACACTGAAATCTGAAAACAACATGCCTCTATAAAAGTAAGCAAGTTATTCTCCATTTACTGTCCAGAAGTCATGTGAAGAAAAAATGAATAAAAATCACTGTCCTGGCTAGAGAAAAATACAGTGATGAACCAACACTCATATTTACTAAGCTTAAGTTTCTTAAGCAGGCATAAGGTAGATTCCACACCCCTTGGTTAAATATTTTGTTTCAGATTAGTCCTCTTGTTTAGATAAGCACCATTAATTAAAAACAAGTCAATAAAATACCTTCTCCTAACTCAGATCAAAATAAATGTAACTCACGTGCATGTTCCTTCTGTCTCAGGTTTACACAATGACATAAGGAATTGTTTGGGAGCTCCAGGTGCTAAACGGGTGCTTCCATCAAGCAGTGCTTATAAGAAGCCTCCACTCCTATTACCCATGAAGGAGAGTGCCTTTCCCATGACACAAATCCCTCAAAGTACTACCACTATGAAACAATGTGGGGGTGACATAGTTTTGAAGAATGCCAGACATTTTGTATCCCTTCTAGATTAATTGTTCAACTTACTTTTAGTGTTTCTAATAAGTGCTCTCCCTTCCTCCTTCCCAGCTTTTATGGATTTTTCTTCCCCTCCCATTCAGTATTAAGCTTTCTTTTTCTAAAGATGTCTAAATAGATGGCAATAATGAAATTTTCCAGACTACTGTGAAACATTCTGTGAAAAGTCAGCCTGCTACACATTTTCAATTACTAAATTCTTTTCCATGAATGACAATTTGATAAAAAGCCAGCTACATTCCTGCTATGACTAATCACTTCTCATAGTTACAGCATATGCCTCTGATCTCTCACCACTTGTGATTTAGAGTGTGCTTTACTTCGTATCACTGCATTGTCTAACTTCTCATCACAAACTATTCCACACTGATAAAGTTGCAGCAGGTCACCTTCTCTCTCGACCTGGTTCTTTCTGTTGCAAAGTCAGCTCTTAATTTCATTGCTATTCAGATAGTCAAAGCATTTTCTGAAATCCCAGCTCCTGGAATTGTACAATCATACATGAGAATTCTAGGAAATCCTATGAAGTTTCTTGCCTTCAGTCACAGAGAACTCTCACATCTAACTTCATAGTCAACAACCAACCAATTCCTACTCGGTCCAAAACAAAGAATACTTTAAGGAAATTTTAAATATGTAATTTACAGACCTAGAAAAATCAACTTCACAACTCAATGCTGATTTTAATCTAATTCTCGATTTCTATTGCTTTGAGCTGGCAACATTACGTAAGACCTATTTTGTAACAGGAACATTAAGGCTTTACAGTAGTAGGGAATTTTGAAAATATTACCACTGAGAGGCAAAACACTCCTAATCCATACAGACTGGCCATCAGAGGCAAAAGACTCAAGACTCAGGGATTTTGTTTGTTTAAACCATCACAAAACTTATAAACAAGAGAACAATAGCTCCATCCAGGCATAGGATCTTTTCATTTGCGTTAATGCTTCAGCAGCACATCCTGAGCATATAAACAATCACATCTTGTCCTGTACGTGAACTGAGTTGCTTACTTAAAAGAGCCTGCCTGCTTCTTCCTTTCCCCCTGCCCTGCATCTTTCCATGCTGGGCTGATAAAGTCAAAGCTCAAAAATACATACCTGTTACATCAGCAGTTCTGCCTATACCCAGGAGTTTTAGTTCATTTTTTTATATAAAAGGTTTAATCAAAAGATAGGGTCTGCTTTACTACATTACATGACTAAGCAGCTTATTTACCTCTCCACAATAACTAGTACATCTCTTGACAAAGCGACTTTGTTTTGTCAAACCCTCATTACTTATATACACAGGCAAACTTTCACTATTTGCCACATTATGCATATGAGTGCATGTTTTGGCCCCATACCTGATATCCCAGGCTTGTACCCAAACCACAAATAATCCCAAAGGCAGAGAACTGCATGAAGACTGAGCCACCAAAAATCATAAACTTTGGCCATACTTCATGAT